>CM017569.1:34518910-35132252 GCA_007844125.1 Sinonovacula constricta
TGATCCGAACCGGCTCGCCGACCAGATGGACCTGTCACTAGAATTCTAATGCACACTAGCAATTGCAGCATGGGAGGCACAGCCTGTCCCTTCATTGTCAGTGTAAGTTTTTCATAAATGAAACACAAACTAGATCTTAACTTCGCTGTTATATATACAAGACTTCTTGTTCTATCATAAAGGCCGTTTCGAACCGATTTCTTCTTTGATTTCTCCTCAATCCTCTGACAACAGCTGCCATCTTTTTTCTACTTTGAGAAAGCATTTAAATTGTCTTAATTATATGAGAAAAATTTCAACTTTTAAGTTGAGACTTTTCTCAAAATATGTTTTGCAAGCCATTTTCGATGATTTTCAACTGAATTGAGAAAATTGGCAAATTTGAGCTGAGATTTTAGTTGAGAAATATTTTGCAAGTAGGGCCTAATTTAGTTTCATAAGGTCCATTCTTTAATCGCAGAGGGCATAAACGAGTAATTAAATGAATTTGCGAAGTTGTGGATGTTTTGTATGCTGTCAGCATTACGAAGATATAAGCGGGTGGTTGGACAACCCTTTCAAATTCAAATGAATAAGGAAATGGGGAATTAGTCCATGTAGCATTGTATAAAATACATGTAATATTAACTAACTTAAAGAAATTTGTTTCTATTTGAACGGTCTAACTGGCATTTAATTTTTTCATAGTATTAATGCTACTTCATGCTGAAACTTTTGTTTATTCAATATGATAGTGCCATGAAATATTTTAAGATAACAAATTGTTTATGATGATCGACTTTAGGTCTAAATTGGCTGTTCGTATGAACTTCAGGATGACTCACAGGTTTCCCCTATCTCTCTTGCAAAATTCAAAGTTTCTGCCTTTTTGGCATTGTAAATAACTAACAGTTTGTGACTTTACATTGACATCTTAGCTTGGTCAATGTTAAGAGTTAGAGATGCATAAAATGACCTCAACGTCTATAACGAACAAGTATCATCAGCAAACAGCCTAATATTTAAATTAATATGAACATCTTTATCATTTATGTAGGGTAAAAACAAAGATGGACCTAACGTCGAGCGTTGACGAACACCGGTTATAATATAAACAGGATGGGTGATTATCCCTAGAAGAAAAATACACTGAGGCCAATCTGTTCATTATCTTCGGACCAGCAGAACAATTCTTCTGGAACACACAGCCTTCAGTTCATGTTACAGAACCTTGTGCCAAACTCTGTCGAAAGCTTTATTTATATCACAAAGACTGATATAAAATTCATTGCCAAAACGTACAGATTTCTTTTACACAATTGCAAGAATACGTTAAATAATCATAATCCGGTAATCCGCACAGACATACGTGTTTTTTTTTAGCAGAAATCACAGTCGTGTTTTATTGTAGACATGATAAGAATGAACAATTTAAGTGATTTTAACAAGTTTTAATGTCTTAAAATTGAGACAGAGTTTAAAATATTCTACGTAGTCTACGCTTAGACTGAAGTATGCGTTACTGTAAAAAATATGCACAAATACCTCAAATAGGGGTAAGATATTGTTACATGTTTTATAAAGGCAAAGCGTCGAATACCACCTTTAAGAGACAGTGTGTGAGACGAAATCATTGTTAAATGAGTTAAAATGAAAATGAATTATTAAAAATACACAGCGTTACTACTTTGAAATACAACTATAATTGCAATGATAGTTCCAATTGACACCGTCAGAGTTTCAAAACATGAAAGGAAATGATCGGAAATGAACCACAACAACAACAGCTGGTTTATATTTATTGGTCATGGCTTCAATATAATATGTTTATACATGTGCTTTCCCTAGGGAACCCTGTACTCAAAAGTTCACAAAAACATGAACTAATTTTCGCGACATACTGCAAGCACTTATCGATGAAGTCTTGACGAATGAAAAGCATAAAGAGTGGCAACATCTTTCAGGAGCCCGCTTAAAAATATAAACAGGAAGGCTCCAAAAATGTGCTTTTACAGATGGGTAGGTTTGAGCATCGACAGAGCGTTATAACCACTGTACCATACCATTTGAATTTAATGCCTAACGTTATTACATGTACTACCCACAAGGTCCGTGGGGACGGGCGATGCATCCCCCCACTAACCAGGTAAAGTGTAGAGTTGTAAAAACACATATATGTAAGCTTAAAAAAATACTAAGCATTTTAGGTAAATTTTGTCTGGTGACTGCTTAGGTCGAAGTTATGCCCCCTACTTGGTTTCCAAACACCATTATCAGATAAATACAACTTCACTGCATACTGAGGACTTGTTTTTGTCAGATTCCGAACTCGATTTACAGCTTGGACTGGACATATTAAAAAATATTGTGATCGCTTAAAGGTTTTAAACACAAATATAACAAATGATACTATCTTAAAGAGGCAGAAACCAAAGAAACGCATGTTTGAAATGCAACGGTCTGGTTTTCACAACAGTGGTTCATTTGCAGGGGCAAATATGCGCTATTATGACAAGCACAAAAGCTCTCTTTAAAATGAAAAGATACTTATACAAGTTTAACTATCTCCCTGTCAATCATTATGCATTTGTCCAATGGCAAAATTGGAGTGATGCGAGCTGACTGCGTCAATTTGTTCTTGCTACTGCGGTTTTGACTCGACAATGAATCGAAAAATATTTCTTTTTTTGTGATGAATAGAAAAAATTGTTAAATAAACAAAAATTGTAAATAGACAGCGCGCTCTATGTTTCTTTGTACTGGACAGTAGTATGTTAGCGCTTTAAATCTTAACCGACACAGGAAAATTCTTAGTCGGAAAAAGGGCACATTATTGTGTCACAATAATTTTCCGAGTTACCGGTCATATTGAAATGGATTCCTCTTCTGATTCTGAACAATTATTCCAAGTTTGAAGTGAAAACCTTAAGACTTGTTAACTTTTAAAAATCACCCTAAAAGTTCTTTCTGCAATAAAGCACGATTGTGATTTCTGCTAAAAAGGAACTGGATGTCAATGCGGATTACCGGATTATGATATGTCGCACTCTCAAAAGTAAATGGTCAGTAGACGAATTGGGAAAAATGGACTTTAACAAAAAGATTAACCAACGTTGACTCCAATAAAGGTCATGACAATAGCTCCACATTTTCAAAAAACAAGGTCTAACATGAAATGGGGGAACATGGGTGAAACTGAAATTATCTCCCTTGTTAGATAATATCCGAGTTAGTCCAAATAGTAGGCAGCTCATTTTAACTCGAGTCTTCGGGTTTGATCACCTGTTATCATGCAGATGGCGCAATTACAAGCAGTGAAATATCTTTTGCATATATTGAAGGCTTAAATCAATCGAAATACTTAATAGACATATGCTATTTATACAAAAAAATGGATGTGCTTGTTGATGACGCTTTACCTGAGTATTACAAGAACGAAAAAAAATGCACTCCCAAGAGTATAAGTATACAAACCGAGTTATCCAAATGAAAGGACTGTCTTGCTTTTAGGGATTATTCGGGGTAGAGTATCCACTAGTGTCTTTAATTATGATATTCAAGCCCAGACTCCTAAGGCTGGCGCTATCTGTGCGGTCCTTAGACAGATTTTATTGACAGGCCTGCAATGATTTAACGCGATCTTTAAAGTAGAGGATTGATTTTGAGGTTCAATTATAACACATGAATTAGTAATAGCAAAAGGAAATGGCGGTGGTAAAAGTAAACATGAAAACAACAACAAAACAACAGCAGCATAAAATTGTCATGCGGGAAATGGCATGTTTCGAAATTGATTATGTCCCCATCATGTGTCAGCCCGTATATGTCACAAATAAATTAAGCATTTTATACATGTACCTATTTAAACAATACATTCACAACCAAGCAGATCAAACTATGAACAACAGCCAATGATGTCAAATTAGTTAAGACTTAAGGGAAGTTTTGTATGGCAAGTTGCATTTAAATAAATTAAAATGGAATGTGTATACTTATTTTGTCACTCTAGCATGGTCTGTGCGTGTATTTTTTTAGTGACATTATGTCTTTCTTTCCTATTATGGAATCACTATATAACTGCATCACGTGATCACTCATGCACGTGCCCATTGCCGCCAGGGCATTTCGGACTACCGTTCGCTGGAGAGACACTAAGTTTGATCATGCAGGTATTTTTTTATTCTATTAAGAATTCGTAAATGGATAAGCAGTATGCAATTTATTAATCAAACAAACAATAAATTGATAATATATTTAAAAACAACAACAACAGATATATGTATTACAATGCCGATATTACAAAGGTATGTATTGGGAAATATGTTGCCAACCTATTACCTAACATACGAATCTAATTCGAAACAAAACTAGTGAATGGTTTCAATTGTTTGTTCATTCGTTGACATCCCGTACGACTGGTATGAAAAACTATATGTAATAATGTTGCACAACTGTGTATCGTAATCAATGCACTATCATTCATCAATGCGTCTAAATAAATAAAAAAAAACACTATTAAACGGTAAACAGGCACATGATCGATATACATCCTATTCCTCATTTTGCAATCATTAAGTCAAATAAATGCCAGACTATTATTAAAGTCTATGAAAAAAACCCAGTAAAATATCATTATTATTTCAGAGCCGAAAGTTCTTTGTCAATAAATGACAGATATAGGACAAGTGGTTCAATAGTTGTATCGGCTTTATACCTTTAATAACATCACACATTTTTTTCATTCATTTTATCAAAGCATAATCAACATTTAGATATATACTGTTTCTAACACTATTCAAAGGTTGGCTATACTTTAATAAAATGACTGACAATAATTGTGATGTCATAATACACAATATAACATGTGCGTATATTTACAGGGTTCTAACTTCTTGGACAATAAGTTTAAAAAGTACGGATCAATCTACAAGACCCATATCTTTGGTTCTCCGACTATTCGTGTGATCGGTACTGCTCACGTGATGCAGATTTTTCAAGGCGAGCAACGATTGGTTATGCCCTTCTGGCCGACTACTGCGCATGCGTTATTAGGAGATGGGCTTGCCCTTCAGGCAGACCCGGACCTTCATACAAGGAGAAAGAAATCCCTCATGCGGTTGTTCTGCAACAACAATCTTGTAAGGTAATAACTGGAGACGTGGGCAGGGGTGGCAAACATTATACATTATTATTATTTATTTGTTATATTTTCTCCTTTGAATGTTACAAGCATACATGAAACACCGCACTCTACCACACTGATAAAGTGAAAGAATAAACCTTAAGTAGGAACGATTTCCACTTTAGCCGGAAATGTCAATGTGATATTTAAATTATTGCATCATTTCCGATCAAGACAGCGTATTATTTATTACCGACGAATATATTAAAATATCATAGGGCGGAATAAAAATGTAACTATTATTATTACTATTATTACAACTATTTTCATGCCTAATTATGAAGATGGGATAATCCCGCAGATGTAAACACTCACTCTCCAAGCAGAGTTTCTGAGTCAATCAAAGAGGTAAATGGCATGGATGCCGATGTGCAAAAAAAGTGGCAGTTTTTATAAGAAATGCTTTTTTAAATCACCACGTCGACATTTCCTTATATTCTCGTTATTTTCACCTGACACAGCCCGACTTTATCACGCGAGATCGGAAGTACATTTGTAACTGGAAACGTACACGGAAATTGCCGGCGTCAAAAGCTTAAATAGTTAGATTATGGCGTCTCAAGTTGGATATTTTGAGAAAACTACATTTTCAAAGAAGGTAATCTGAAAAGTTTTATTGAAAATTGTATTATCATTAACTTTATGCGGCAAATAAACAATATGTATTTAAATTCATAGATTCATAGGGAATTGACAAGAAAAATGTGTACTTATTATATGAAACGGTTTTTGGCGGGAATGTCACGCCAGTGACGTCTGTACGGTGGTACATTCCAGACGTTTCCGAACACATTGATTGTGCGCAACGCTGTAAAGTGGTTAGTTTATAACTCAATTTGTTTCGGACGTCGATGTAAAAGATAAAAACTGTGTTCCTGCTTTTCATTCCACACTGGCAACACTTTACAGTGAAAATATTATAATGCCAAAATTAATAAAGATCATTTTAGATCTCTAATTTTCAATTATTCTTTCTCTCACGTTGACTCAGACAGTTGTCTCTACAACTGATTTAGATTCACAGTTTGAGTTTGAAGGCTTTACGCCCATGCTTGTAGCAAATCAAATACTTTAATAATAGTTTTTATTAGATACGAACAGCTCATCACGGATACAACTGATGCTTACATCGACTCGTGGACAAAGCAAAAGAAGGTCCGAATGGACAGGGAACTCCCACGCCTGTCCTTTGACGTCATGTGTCGGTGTCTCTTTGGCCTCGAACAAGGTCAAAGGATGTTATGGGACTTCTTGGAATTGTTCCAAATCTACTTCAGAGGAATGTTCTCAGTTAACATCGATCTACCCGGATCGCCGTTTAGGAAGGTAGAACATTTAAAGATAATATTACATAAGCTCTCAATAAAGTTCTATGGGGTTTCTGTTTATTGATAAAAAAAAAATGTTTTTATATTTCACAATGCATACCATAAACATTATAATGCAAGATAAAAATAATTGAACTAAGCTGATAGCTGATCATGTTTCTCTCCCAGCAACAAGATAGTATGCTATGGCACTAGACAAGCTTTACAGTGACTAAATCTACAATGTACCTTAAATGCAAAAAAGAATGTAAGTAAACAGATCTGACATTTAGGTGAAGTAATCGTTAATGAAGCAATCCTATTTTTTGCAATACAAAGAATCAATATGCTATTTGCCCGGTATGAGATGACTGGGATAATAGAGTAATAGAGCAGTTTTTCTATCACTGCATAAGTACCCTTTTTCACAACTGCCAGACCTATGGCAAAATTTAAGTGCAGAGTTGTTTTTCCATCATGCCAGGAACAGAAAGATTGTCGTCCTTTTCCCCCCAGATATAATCTAGCAGGAAGCTATAAGTTGACGTAAAGTTGTAATAAGCAATATTTCCATACACGTGACATATACAATGTTTATTATAATGACAGTTACGGCACTGTGAGCATCAACGTAAAAGAAAAGTGTACAAAGCACTTATAACATGATACATGACTTGTATAAATATGTATTTAGAGAAAAGCTCAATTTTCAGCTAAAAATCATATCTTAGTATTTCGCTCTTCTCTCTCTCTCTCCACCGAATTCTCTCTCATACAATGCGATTTTTATACCATTACAAAATACGCATTGCACAATCAAATGCATAAAATATATGCATATGTATGTAGTTAACACATATTTCAGATTTACATGTGAATGACTTTCATGCATTTCAACTTTCATCGTCGGACACCCACGACCGATCAATTCCGTTACTCTTCATTCATCGCCCGTGGGATATTTCACTTTTCGCCGTTTCTGATATTGATATTTGATTTGTCGCTTCATAATCCGATGAAGATTTTAGCCCCGTGATAAAGCGCTTTTATTCAAAATGGCGACTTCATTGTTATACTTCTAGTCTCCCTGCTGGTAGTCTCCACCGAATTCTCTCTCATACAATGCGATTTTATACCATTACAAAATACACATTGCACAATCAAATGCATAAGATATATGCATATACCCACGGCCGATCCATTCCGTTAGTCTCCATTTATCGCCCGTGGGATATTTAGTTCATTTTTCGCCGTTTCAGGTAATGATATTTCATTGGTTGCTTCATAATCCGATGAAGATTTCAGCCTCGTGATAAAGCTCGTTCATTAATTGTTTCCACAGACTTGTCAAAATGGCGGCTTCATTGTTATACTTCTATTCTTCATGCTGAAGAGTATGGATTTTGTAAGCAATATTATGACTGGCCAATTCTTGTTCTATTCAGTTCGATAAGACGACAGAAAATTAACCAGTAAACCCACGGTCGACGACTGCAGTAAAACGGAAAAGTCGGGCGTGAGTATCCGACGGTATTAAACTTTCGAATATGTATATTAACTACTCCTGTCTAATAAGATTTTCGTTTTAACATTGCACTGTATCACAAAACAAACGTCCTCCATCACTGAAGAGTTCTGCTGTATATTCATGGTTTTCCATTTAAATTAGTGTTTACCAAGACAACGTTCTATTGCATAGTCTGACAGTAAATGTCATTAACCTTCCAATGGGGCTCAATACCCATAAAGAACAATGCGATGTTTAAATTTTGATTTCATGAAATTGGACCTTTACCCACGCTAAATTATATTTACTTTCGGGCATGTTTACTTGGTACCTCTGTTGATTAACGGTAATTTGCATTAGTTCGTTTTCATATGTATAATTTTAAAACACAAATCATTTTTTTTCTCATACTTTGATGAATATTGCTGGCCTTATTTTTGCTGCTATACCTTTTTTCAAATGTTTGCTTGTTTTGCTGTCTTGAAAGTCACTAAATTCATTAGAAGACGTTTAACGTACTTCAAGCCTGTTTGGGTATAGTCAACTAAGCGATGGCAGTTTCTTTTGAGCAATACATTCGCCTTTGAAAAAGACACCTGCATAATGTTTCGGAAGTGTTTTTTTCACTGTTTTATGCTTCTTAATAAACTTATATTTAAATTAATGCATAATTGAATATTGTTTGATTTTATGATACTCAATTGCTTTTAACAAATGTTACTAGTACTAAATATACCATTTAGAGTTTAGACTTGTATATCATGTATATCACCTTATAGTTAGAACACACACATGAATTTCACATTTTGTATTATATATATGCGCTTCAATTTTACACTCGTATTTTCTAGAAAGAAAGACTAAAAATGAAAAGACACACCATATCACGTATTTTTTAAGTGGGAATTAAATGGCACACCTGAAAAGGTGATGTAAAATAGGCCCAAGGATCCAAGAAACAATCAATACGATCAACCATCAATACGATCAACCATCAATACGATCAACCATCAATACGATCAACCATCAATACGATCAACCATCAATACGATCAACCATCAATACGATCAACCATCAATACGATCAACCATCAATACGATCAACCATCAATACGATTGAGTGGACGAAGCAGATAAAACTAGCAGTTTTTCTTGAAAACGTTTCCAAAATAACTGAAATCACTGAAATACTGTTGGTAGGGTGATAAACTATGCTACTTTCGTTTTCTCAATGTATTATGGCACTTTCTTCTATAAATAGTCCAGTGGGTTAAATACAGAGTTTCTAAATATAACAACCTATTAATAGGAAAAAAAATCGTTTCCAAGCAGATTTCTATATTTTAAAAGTCAGTCTAACATGGAAAGTGAAAAATACTCTCCATATAACTCATTGATGTAGCACTCAAGTAACATATTGTTCAGACTACTAAATGAAAAGCACTGACCGGTTGTCATTATTAAAATACGGAAATTTGGAGGAAGACATGTTATGTTGCGGCCCCTGAATAAAGTATCCTGCCGTCAGTCAGACTTTAGGCAGGCTTATATATTTTTACAATTATCTGTTACGTTGAGAGCCGATACGTACGTGTGGCAAATATCACAATTCAAAGCACTACAACAAACAATACAACTCACGTTGCCAAACTGGGCGACTGGAGCCAACTTTGCATCGGGTTGGCCGACCTGAGTAGGGTTGTCTTCAAAGTCACCGTGCGTAAACTTAGTTCTCATTTTGGTTCATTATTGATGTCATTTAATTGAAACATGTATTACAGAAGCCTTTGCGTTTTGCTTTTATCTTGACACATTCTACTTTTAGAACGCAAAGATTCCTTCGCGTGAGTGTGTTGTGTTCGTTGTGGTGTGTGCGTTGATATTATAAGTCACAATCGCAGTATGTAGTTTAATGGCATTGATAAAGACCTGTGTCAAAGCTACGTTCCCTGGCCCAAGAAAACACAATAAGAAGGCTCGTAAATCAGTAATTACCGACATTGTGACATTTGGCAATGCCATAAAATGATAAGGCACACTTGATGAACATGGGCGTACTGTACTGTAATGGCTAAGTAACATTTGAAATCATCATTTGTTCATATTTATTTTTATACTTTCACTTTTATTTATTTATTACCGCATTTAATCTTGCAGATATAAACACTTTAATGTAACTTAAAGAAATGCCATTTTTTCATTAAACACGTTCAATAAACAAACTTTCAGCTCTATATAATGGAAATATTTTCCTTCTGAAATGTTTCTAGAAGAACGAGGTTTGTAGAGATATATCGTAACACAATGTAACTAAATAGTTTGTAGGAAACATTCTTGAAATTCTAGAAGATTTATACAGTCTGATGACATCATCGTTATCTTGAATTTGGCATCATTTCCTGTGAGTTTTGCAGCAGAGTCCATATAAATATTGTATTAATTGGTTTTGTCTGCATATTTCTTCGAAATATATTCATTTTTTTTAAAATTTAAATGAAATATTGATTGTATATATATACAAACGTTTCTTCTAAGTTACTCGTGATTCCATGACAGTCTGTCTGAAAATTAGCCATAGATGAAACTTGTGTTGTTTTTTTGTTGTTTTTTGTGTGTCTTTTGTTGTTGTTTTTTTGTTTACCTTGGTTTTTTGTTGTTGTTGTGCTTTCTTTTTTTTCTTTTTTTTTTTTTTTGGGGGGGGGGGGCGGTGTTGTTTTTCCCCCATGTCATACCTTTTTTTTTTCATAAGATCCATAATTACAACCACAACAATTGTCTTAGTGAATTTAAAGTTGTTTATTTTTATCTTATTAAAAAGTGTTTAGCGGTTAGTATTTGTTAAAAAACGTTGAAAGATGAATGCTGACCTGCATGCGCAAAATATACTAAGTTGTTTTTGCCAATTACTAGAAGAAATCACGATTAAAATTGGAAACGAAAGTAGTTCTTATTTGTTACTATATTTAAAATGTTTTATCGAGGCACATGCAAACGGATAATATTTAGACAGTATTTAAAAGGTAAGCTTATATTTAAATAACATCAACGTTAATAAGCTAATATTTCTTTAAAGAAAACGTATTCTTTCCTTATTCCAAGATATAACTAAAATATTATTTGTAACCGGGCATCACTAAAACCTCTGCCATATATCCATTTGTACACTTTTTGAGATGTCTGTGTATTCAAACAAAAACCAGGTTTATGTGCACACAAATACACAAACGATTAAATAAATAAGCACACACATGCACAGGTACACACACGCATACATGGATTTTCTAGTATTTATATCCACATGTTAGGAGTATGTGACATGTGTTGCTTGTTCCTTCTTTTTGTTTTAAAAAAAACTATGTTGCTAATACAGATAGCACTATAAATAGAAACTTAATGTAACCTACATTTCGGAAAACTGAACTATCCTATTGGTCTGGAAGAAAGTTGTCTGGCACAGAATGTATGTTTAGGCTAAATATTGAAAACAGAACTATGTTTTTCTTCATTCAGGAAGAATAAGATCGATACATTTTTGGAATATTTACGTACTGTGTTAACGTTTACCTATATGCAAGAACGCATAGAAATGACAACGTTTTCACAAGAAAAAATGTATTGCGAAAACGAATTCGGCCTATTGTCATAGAAGTTCTGATATCATATAAAGGTAAAACAAAAGTTTGTGAAATTGATAGATGTAAATTAGTTTAAGTCGACAAGAAGAACGCTTAGAATTTTTTTAACTTACATGCATGTGTTTTCACATCTCTACCATTTTACCTGGTTGGGGGCATCGTCGGATACCCACGTCGTATCCATTACGTTAGCACTTCATACGCTTGTAACGTAGCGTAAGTGTAGTAAAAGGCATGGGTGTCCGATGATGGGTTGGGGGTGGTTGTGCCCTGCGGTCAATCAAATGAATAATAAATTATCTTCAGACCAGCAGAACAGTTCTCCTCCACACACAGCCTCTATTTATGTTACAGACCCTTGTGCCTAACTCGAAAGCTTTATTATTATTCATGTATCACAAAAGACTGATATAAATTCTTTGCCAAAATCTACAGATTTGTTTCACACAATTGTAAGAATACATTAATTGATTTATCGTTGGGTCACTTTGTGTATTTCGGACTGGAAAGATGGTATAGCATTAAAATGAAGAAAATAACTGCACTGATTCAATATTCAAAACTATTTTTCCTTTGAACAGAGTAAGGTAACTGAGCAATAAATAAAAAATGTAACCTCCAGATTTGAAAACAGTGCATACATTTGCCTTTTCCAACACGTAGGTACCACAACCATTCTCAATGATATGTTAAAAATACGAAGAGGAGATGCTTATATATAATTTACCTCGCACGTTACTCAAAGGCAAGCAATGAAAAGAGGCGCAATGAGTCTATTTTCTTTTTCGATGCCTTCAGATTCAGGTTCAAATTGACGTCACCAGTTATTATTATGCCGTCAAAGATACAGCCACGAGACAGGTGAATTGAGTCTTCTATCAAAGAATGAGTAAAAACATTAGTATAAGAGGGGCTATAATATAATAAAAAATATTTGTACAATACATACTTACATCAATCCAAAAGCATTCAAGACATTTTGGTACAAGATCCGTCCGACGGTTGTAATTTATGTCGCGTTTGACATGAACAAATACTTAGCCGAAATTAATATATACATGGTAGCCGATCTTTTCGTTCAAGTATGGATACAGAAGGTATTCACGGATCTGCATTTTGAATGTTGGCTCCATAATTGTCAAAATTCTCGGTTGATAATAGTAAAAATTAAAGTAAATTGCTATGAATCAATACGATGATTCACATAATCATTATCATTATCATCATAATAATCATCATCATCATAATAATCATCATCATCACCGTAATCATCATCATCATCATCATAATCATCATCATCATCATCATCGTAATCATCACCGTAATCATCCTCATCCTCATCATCCTCATCATCATTGTCATCATTGTTATCAACATCATCCTCCTCCTCCTCCTCATCATCATCATCATCATCCTCATCATTGTCATCATCATCATCCTCATCATCATCAACATCATCATCATTGTCGTCATCATTATATTTTTAAACCTGTAATATATAACTCAAAATTGCATTTCCATAGTTCCGTCTTGTGCCACCATGCCTTTATGTCATACCTACTAGCCCGACAGGTCCGGGTACAAAGAGTTAAACTAAGGAAAAACCAATCATAGTTCTAATGACGCGTTAATATACTTATAATATACAAATAAAAGAGTGGTAAACTTCGAGATTAAAAAGGGATGAGGATGTATGTAATATATCAAAATAATGTCCAAGCATATAAAGATTTTGTTTATTACTAAAAACAATAAGCGTGCATGCGTTACAATTGAATAAATTTTACAAACTCCAAAATAAAATACATATATATATGTATATATGTATAGCCCAATAGTGATTATTAAAGTCATAACGCTGTAATGATATGATTTCAATTAACAAGAAATTTTCAAAAATTGAAATAAACGTTTAAGACTTGATTGTATTTAAAACTGTATTATATGCCGCTTTTAATTGATATAGATAATTAATATACCTAATATAACATGTATTTTTACAATATAATTTCTATACCTGAAATTATATGTTATCTACAATATAATTTATATACCTGTAATTACATGTATATTTTATCGTATAATCTTTATACCTAATATTACATGTATATTTTATCCTGTAATTTATATACCGAATATTACATTATATTTTACCGTATGATTTATATACGTAATATTACATGTATATTTTACAGTATAAATTATATATCTAATATTACATACATATTTTACCCATTCAGGCCCTTAACGCTAGAGAAAAACTTCTTGCGAAAATAAACAGCATAATTCAAGATATAGACTTGGCAGATGCTGATAGTCAACGAGAACCCCTTTTGTTTTACCTCAATACCCTCAAACCGGAAGTCGGTATGACGTCACGGGAAGTAGCCACAATGTGCCTGGAGTTTATGTTTGCCGGTCACCAGACAACATCCAGTGCAGCAATGTCGATGATAGTGCAACTGGCAAAGGACTCGCAATTGTCAACGAAGCTAAACGCCTTGATATTAGACCACGAAGGTGAACACGTATTCCTTTATCATTTCTTGGCATTCGACCGCCATATATCAACTGTCATGTCTTACAACAAGCGACGTAAACGAATTTTAATGAATCCCACTCGGTTATACCATTACATACTCTTTATTCACGTGAGTATTCAATTTATAAATGTTAAGATGTTACAGAAAAAAAGATCAATAATTAATGGGATAATCGCAGTCTTTTACTTAGTCATCATGGCGTCAACACACGCGAACTTTTACGTACTATAATGAGTCCAAACTGAGAGAACACGTGTCGAATCCTCCGTTCTACTGATCGACGATTTCCCATTTATGATATTCACTATTTTCCAAACAGATCATGCCACACATTTCCAAAATAGGTCTTGCCCCTTTGTGTCGACATACGAAATGCGTTGTTGAATATCTGTGTTCCTAAACAACACAACCTATCTGCCTAACAATGGGTATAACCTCGCGAATAATAATTTCATATGAAGGTTTTCCAGTCAACCTTCAGTTCTTGGAAGGAATTACAAAGACAAAATTATCAACGATAATGACCTATCGACCAGTACAGTGTCATGTTTGCACTAATTAAACATATGTATCATATTGTGTCGTAGCAGACCCTGTCGCCATCGACAGAAATCTTCGACACGTTGTCAAGGAGGTTCTACGAATAGCCCCGCCTATAGGTGCCGGATATCGTCAAGCGACACAGACGTTTACCATTGGGGTAAGTACCAAAATTATTCACATTGGTATAATCATTTCTCAGATGAAGTGGTTTGTAATAAACCTTTTTTTTAAAAAAAAATATAACAATTATAAAAATAGAGGCGCCTTCTCGTCATTTGAGGCGTAGTAACAGTCGCGTCGATAGGCGGACCTGGACCGTTTCTTAAAATAGAATTCAGGTCATAGGATAGTTATACGATTTTGTAGCTACTAAAGTTAAAGCAGAAATACGCCCTCTCTTAAACAAATGATTTGTCCGCTTCTGAAAGCAGTATTGCAAATGTGTATATACAATTATAAAATCCACTGAAAAGTTACAATGTTTAAAAGTCATGCAGCTGAAATGCAACAGAAATGTCAATCAACAAAGGCTTTAAAGGTAAAATAAAGAATAGTTTTGGCTGTAAGGGTTTTGTTGTTGTTGTATAAAAGTGCGGTGCACTTAAATCGCGTAGGTAACTCTTCATAGATATACAAAAAAGAAAAGGATCATACGAAACACAGAGGAAAAACCACTTACAGGGACGAAGACTGTTTTTAGCTGTTGCTAAATGACACAATATTTAACAAAATATTTTATGAATAAATTGCGTCTTCATCCTGTATTATTTAATGTCAGACAAAACAAATTCAAACTTTCTAAATGCAGTTTTCTGGAAGAACCATCTCTTGCTGGAGGTCGGAAGTATACACGTATTTGAGCTTTTGTTGCGTTGGTCGTATTTTTCCAAATAAAGCCAAGAAACTGTAACGGCTCCAACAGTAAACAACATACATGTTTTACACGCTTATCACCTGAAATTTAATATACGTGCATGTATATTTATTTTTCATATGACACTAAAAGTCTAAATCTGTATTTTCACTCTTTTGTTTTAGTGTGCATGCTGTAACTTTTGTCAAACGGACGTCTTAGTTCAGGATAATTGATAGACAAATAGATTCCACTACCATGGACGACGTTACAGTTACACGTTTCTCTTTCGAAAGGCCGTACGAAATCAAGCATTTTGGCTCATTTATGTATTATCATCATTGTGTCATTTTAAAAAAAAACACCTGTATTGTTCACGAGGTACTGAGTGGCCGGTGTGTTATATCAGTAACTTAGGCAATAAAATTGGATAATTTTTTCTAAGATTATGTTTTGTCGTCCTTCAAGTCGCTTGAATTCCAAAAGAAAATGTCTGACACCTCGTCGACTTTTATTTCTACGTACCACCCCTACAACGGAAGTAGTATTGTGACAAATATGATCATGACAGGAACGATGTGGTCGAACTGACTCCTGATAATGGATAGGGAAAATAAACCTTTATTTCTATTTCTCATTGCTATAGGGATTCCAAGTACCTAAAGGATGGACGGTCGTTTACAGCATCCGAGAGTCCCACGAGACTTCCGCCAGTCCTTCCGTCCCCGGAACAATTCGATCCTAGTCGCTGGGCCGAACAAGAGGGCGACAACGAAAGACACTTTTTCGCATTTGGTCGAGGCAAACGAAGTTGTGTGGGACAATATTTTGCACAACTGTTTCTAAAAATACTTCTAGAGAAGATTGTGACGAGATGTCAAATCAGTCTACAGGATAAAACATTTGTGATGGATAAATTTCCCTCTCCTCATCCTCGAACGGCCATGATGGTGCAGGTGATGCCTAGATGACCACATGATTCAAGATGCGCATAACGCAACACTAATAAATGCATTGCAATAAATACAAAGCATTGTAAAAAAATCGCTTATTGTGTCATGCTTTGAACAAGATAGATATTTTACTGCAATTTAGTTGTAGGTCTATATATTTTAAAAAATTCGGAACATGGCAAGTCACCTGGTAAGTGCAGCGGACCTTGCTGCAGAACAAATCATGTTATGTCCTTATCACGGAGTTTACTCGTTTTTTCCTGCTGTAAGATGTTTTAAGATAAAGAAGCATCAGCTTAGTATTTTTAAGCTTAAGTGTGTGTGCTTTCACAACTCTACTCTTTTACCTGATTGGTGTGTGTTGAGTGGGGTGCATCCCCCATCCCTCCCTGGATCCATCCCTGACACTCACCCTACGATCATCGAACATATTTCGACTTTACACTTGTTTATAATATATTGTTGAATATAACTCCTAATAAGTATGTACGTAAACGCATTAGTAAATTCTCATAAATCATAAATCATGTGTTTTAATAGTAATATGTATTCACATTGTTATCGAAGACCTCTGCTAAAAGATGTCTATATATTTGTGTATGAATATGACTTATACATAAAAAAAATGAAAAATGAAAAAGCTCGTTACAACCCTTGTTTTTATATTAATATTTGGTCAATAATCGTAATTTATACGAATTGCCTTGTTTGTTTCATTACGAGCTCTATGAGATCGTATGGCGATAAAGCAACATTTTGAACTTTTGTTAAAGATCATTCTCACCAAGTAGTAGTATATATATATCATTGTAATATTTATAATGTTTCAGCATCCCTTCCTGAACATCCAGTGCAATTATGTTTGTACTCAGACTATTGAGATAGGTATTCCTCAACCATTTCTAGATCTGAGTCGATCTGAGCATAATTTTGTCGGTGCGACCTTACAAAACAAAGCAACACACAAACACAAACAAATCGACAAATTCTAAAAAAAAACATCCTAACTGCAGCCTTATAGTGCTGGCAAAATGTTGACTGTCATGTCCACTTTGACAAAAAATGTCCCCATTTTGTGTTAGAAGTGTACAATAAATTACTAACATTATGGCAAAAATGTAAAGTGCAATAAAATTGTTTCACACAAAGATCAAATTAACCATTTCTTCTGTGTGCCTTTTACTCATAAAACATGGGGGCGTTGAGCTCAGAGGTAACAGTCCAGCTGTCCTTGGTCAGGGATGCCCAGCTGCCACCCCCACCGGTCAAGGACATGCCAGTATATTAAAACTGTGGGCATCATGTAATGGCCCATCCCCCTAAAAAACGAATACGGAGAAATGCCTTTTATTTTCTTCTTTTTTTTTTAATTTTCGTTTCTTTTTCTATTTTAAAATTTAAATATCAAGAAACTCTTGTATCTATCATTTTCTTATATATTTCTGACAATTTATTTTCATACACTATTTAAATAAGTAAAAAGTTCTATTTACATTTAGCATTTAAAGATAATGTTGATTATGTAGCGTAGGGGTTCACGGTATTACAGTTTCTTATGGTTTCATTTCAGATTGCAACAAATCTTTACTTTCTTATAGAATAATAGGCTTCGATTGAAGATTGTTTGTATAGTTTACATTGCCACGTACGATGCAATGTGTAGGGTCGGATTTAGATGTGTCGTTGCCGACCATAACAGAGAACATGTACATAGAAATTAAATACCAAAATATTAATCCGCCAAAATATCATTTAAATTCCTCCTTTATATAATAAATTGCATTTACGCGTCTGAAATACAAAAGTCGTGTTACGAGGACGCTAAACAGACTCGTCCCGCATAATAAAGATTTAAAACTAGAGATCCTGATAAAGAAAATCCCGGTGGGGGCAAGAACTTTCATGTGGAGAGGTTTTCCATTGAACTGCGGTGCGCCGGTGGTTCTACCCAGACAAATGCCTGGGTGGGTCTTCCTCCACCAAATAAAATAGGCGTTGCCAATATAATCATAATTATGTTGGTTCAATTTAACAAAAAAATACAATTTTTAAAGTAAAATCTCTGGAAATCACACCGATTTTAATATTTTACGCAGACATTTCACATCATGCTAAAAATGGACCTATTGTCGCACTTCTTACCCAATAATAAAACATACCAAGTGGGCGTGGAGCTGTGCCACCCACTCGGTAGAAACATTTAGCTGTCCTTGGTCAGGAATGTCCAGCAGCCCACGTGGGACCAGTCTCCGACCCATCCGGTCAGACCCCTATCAGTTACAAACCGACTGCTCTTACTTCACTAACCGCTAAATGATCGAGATGGTCAAATAAATAAGTCATTTATACAGATAATAGATAAATTAAAATGATAAACTCTCCATCGCCACAATTGCTGTGAACGGTACAATCAGATCCAGATCGGGCTCTAATAACTTGGCGGCTCCACTTTGGAACATTTACGTCGTCGTGTTTTACGCAAGCAGTCATTAAATCGACACGCTACAAGAAAAAGCTAACGTCTTCAACCGCTGTTTGTAATTTGTTCGTTTCTTGTACGGAGCGTTCGCAAAGGAAGTAATCTATTTTGACTGTTTATTTGAAGTCAATGTCTCTGCGACCTATATTGACTCAGATGGGGATGATAAAGGGGTCGGGGGAATGCGCTAATGACTAACTGACCAGTCGTACCAAGTACGTCCCGGCTTTGTCCATCAGGGTCCAGCCACTTCCCCGCCAATAGGTCTACCAATAAATATACGTTAGCCCAGGCAGCTAATGTAACCACGATAGCCTAATAGATAAAATCCCCTCTTAACAAATACTTTGTGGTATAATTCAAATATCTTATTACAATTTGAATCAATTGATAAACCTTATCGGTGTGATTCATCAAGCCCCATGGTCAGTTGATGGGATGTTTTATTGTGAGAGGGAACACTTTATGCTTGTTTTTACAAATGTTTACAAATATCTGCGTATTGGCTTTACACTTAAACGTGAGAAAGTGACCGTCGAAAGCGTATAAAGTTGTAGTGACTCTAACGAGACTGGCAAAAAGACATTGCATAAGTTTAGCAAGTTTTCGTATATAGACGAATAATTGAATAAATTTAAAAGGCAATCAATAATGATAAAATGAAAGATATCCTTCGTCAAGTGTTGATATGAAAACCAGCTAGGATAAAGGGTAGTTTTATGATTGTAAAATTGTGTTCAGGCAAAGGATTGTATCGTTTTTATATCAATTGCTCTTAAACACATGCTTATTGAACTACAATGCATGTTAGAACATTTTACTTTAAAGAATTTCTTGACCTAGTTGCGATATTATTAACAAATTGCACCCTTACTTGGAAAACATGTTTAGGACCAGAAAATGATTGAAACAGAAATGATTGCACGCAACTATTACCTCAGCATTGAGGGGGTGTGTTTATCATTCAAGTATTGTGTGATAATATAATTGTACACTATGATATTTTTATACTGTCTTTCTTTTCATTGGAGTTGAATTTATACGCATTGTGTTCGTACAATGATGGGAACAATAATAAAATTTATTGAACTGTTGCGTCTAAGCAACCACTAGAATTTAGTCTAACGAATTAATACGCTGATAAGCATTTGTTATCATGTTAAACTGAAACAGCACCAGTAGAGAATAACTGCTTCCAAATGGGATTGGTTTGTGTTTTCTAGAATGTATTTTTGTAGTTTATAAGTAGATGTAATGTTTTGAGGGTAGGATTAGACATAATTCATGTATAATGTTGCATGTAACCGACGTGGACCGTTATTCGTCGAAGTGCAAGAATTAGACCAACGGTAACCATGTCGCTTTAAAATCGGGATATTTAATGTTCAAGCATCATTTATAACTTATAAACGACATTTAATGGGGAATAACTGTCCTTGATTGTCTAAGTACATTTTGTTCATATGCAAGGGTCTGCAATTTATATTTCATAATTTTTTATTGTAGGGGTTTTAATGTAAAAATATTTATTAAAGACATTTTCCGATTCTGACATTTAAGAAAAAGTTTAAACATATTGTTAAACTGCATACGAACAAATGTTTGGACATACTTCTGACTCTTAATGAAGAAAACACAAGTAGGAATCGAAATAAATGTCACTAACGCTTTACCTTTCCAGTGTGTTTAGTTCGTTAAGGATAATTTCTTTCGTTATATGTGTTAATATTGAAATATTGTACTGTTTGGGTACTATACAAAAATGTCTCATAAAATTATGTTTTTGTTTGTTTGTTTTTTGTTTTGTTTTGTTTTGTTTTTTTGTTGTTGTTGTTTTGTGTGTGTTCGTGTGTGTGTGTGTTTTCTTTGTGTCTGTGCGTGTTGTTGTTTTTTAACCAAGTTCAATTTGTTCGCTACAACTACCTGTAGGAGTTCTTCATAAATATATTCAAATCAATTCAATGACACTCAGCACCAGCCAGTTACACTATATTCCAAATTATGATGGTGATATACGTTAAAACATTCTCTTTCTACAGATCTGTCCATCGCCCGGATAATTGGCACGTGTCGGTTGGTAGTTGCACTCGAATACAATACTGGTGGAATGTTATCTTCGTCACGATTGCATCAGTCACCACCGCCCTAATGACATGGTAACCAGCATCCGCGGAATGTAGACAAAGGTCCCTAAAACAACCAATACCAGCATCTTGACGTCGTGTTTTATTAACAATTACGAATAGCTACAAACAATTTCAAGCAATTACTTGCAATAACATCTCTTTATGGATACCATTTAGAAAGCACATATTCTATGCCCTAAGTTTTCTACATTGCTATTAGGCATTGACTGTGAATAGAGTTGTGCGGTATAAGTCGCAACTAAAAGTTATGATAAACTTCATTTATATTGTATTTATAAACTTTCATTTATTAAATTTAGGCGCTTAGTCTTAGCCAATCGTCGACTTTCAACAACACGTTGTGCTATATCAAGTGCTAATATCAATATATAATATAATAATATTAAGTATTAAGTACTATATCAAAACAAACACGTGTGTATTATAAAAAATATATAACTGGATATTAAAATTGAAATACTCATTTATTAACTTGTCAAATTTCCATTATATAATAATATAAATACTTAATCAAAACAACATGAAATAGAAGACAAAAGCGTAACCCCATTTACGGTTTAAGCAAAGCGAAATACCTAAACTTTAAAGCCATAACTAATCCGATAAAATATCGCTTACCTACTTCAAAATAGCTTTAAATGTTATGTACAGTTCAAAATTAACATTAGAAACTGTATCCATCGATAAATTTAGGTAATCTAACAGCCAATGAAAAAGATAGAAAATGACAAAATTATTTTAGAAGAAAAATAGCAAAAATGTCTGTTTTTGTTAGATTTCAGCCAGCAATAATTTACAGCAATCCATTTCTCTACCGACAGTGCCACGGACAATAAGTATATACCATTTTAGTTTAGTTATTATAAACTGCGACTGACACAATGTTTATATTCAGGATTTCAATATATTACTTTTTAGAATTATGACAGGCTTAAAAACTAAATAAATAAATATTTATAACAGAAAGCTTAAGATTTCCTGTGCTAACACATTGAACCAAACTGTACAAATGGTTTTACTGCGTATAATGATGCTGCGTTTATCGCAGCAGAGCATCCTTACATTCAGTCATTATCATTACGACGACTTGCGAGGGTTTCAAATTGCACATTTCCCAACAAACAATATGTGATTGGTACCTACCACATCCAGAACAATTCAAGGTGACAAAATCTATTAGCTCTGACAGTAAACGAAGCCACAACAATGGCTACTATCGCCCTACCTATCAAAACGTGAATACAAACCACTAGAGCTTTATGCAACTATTAAGTTTAAATGATTTTTCGAAGGATAGGTTTTAAAGATGGGATAAAGTGATTGAAACCACAAATGGATTAAATATATACTTAGTACAGTGTGAGGAAATGATTGTTGAGTATTGAGGACTCGCTAGATTAAATCTTTGTCCAATTGCGATCTAGAGCATTAAGAAAAAAAACCCCAGTTGTGTTGCTGTTTTTTTTACAGCAAAAGTATGTTAAACGTTCTATTTACAATAGAAAACGCCCTTTATTTAGAGCAGCTATAATGCTGCCTTCGCCACCATAACATGTCATTAATGCCTGCACGACACCACACTCAATTTAGATTGTCCTGACACCGGACAGCTTTTAGTCTTTGGACCTTTTACTACCTTATAAGATGCCATTTAAAGACTTTGGTACCTCTCAAATACAAATGATCAGGCAAAACTTGCAGAATTAGTTTTCAGTTGAGATTTTGCTCAAGCTCAAATTTTGATTGTTTAATGTTTACTCCTGTAATATCTCTAACACCTCAATGACATATAGCAATACCTTAACCTTGACAGATTAATGGAGTATACTGGAATTAGTGTAACAGTATGTGTCAGTAAGAAGTTTTCTTAGAGGAAAAGTTTGAGCTGAGCAAAATCTCAACTGACAAATGTTTCTGCAAGTGGCGCCTGGTTTTCTGGATACATCTGGGACCTCGTCATCTCTAAACAGCGCACAAAAAGAAAAGGCTTTAAAAAACGCTAAGTCTTGTTTTGCTAATCGGTGTACTCCTTGATGCTTTAGGGTGTAGCGCTTAGAAGAAGGTCCTAAACCCGGGTAGGCCGAGCAAAAGTTGTTTACAATACAGAACAGCCTCCATAAACTGGACTCCTTCTAGACCTGGCTAAAATGTGCGGGCTGAAGAGGGTTTCTGATTGAAGAGGCTTCGGATGCGTGTAAAGCAATAATAATTTCTGTGGATCGATCATCAGATACCCCTTCTGTTCATGTTATATAAGTGAATCACCTGCAATGTTTAGAAGACATAAAAACAATACACTGACGGCGTATATGTCAACAGTTAGACACTGGTTCGACGCTCAAGTAATCCTCTTTAACCAGTATCATTCCAGACCGAACTACACGCACTGGTTAGAGAGAAATCCAGACATTACTAGATTTAATGATTCAAGTTGTTTGATTTCTTGGAAAATCATTATCAAAGATTTCCACGCTAACGCCCAGACTTAATGGAATTTATTTTAGGACCAGTGGTAGGATTTTGTAACTTAGACTTGTAACTAATTCAGAAATTTTCATATATTTGCCAGTGCGATATTTGCCAGTACGCATCTATTCTACAAATGCATCAAATATCTACTAGCAATGCCTTTGCGTTCTTATTCGACAACATTCATGTAAATCGTTAGATACAATTCGATTTGCTCTTTTGTAGAATTGTTTGGTAATCGTGCCCTTCTTATTTTTTTCTAACAACTAGATATGCAGTTCTATTTCTAAGGTGTTTTTTTTTCACGATCTCTTAAATTATTTATTAAGAAAATATTTACGTGAAATATTATCTAGTATCAAAGAAAGTGGGAATTAGAGATTTATCCGCTTCGTTGTGATATTCTACAACGTCTAGTCTATTTATAATGTTACTGTGACATTTCCTTTCTGTGAAATGCCCATTACGAAATATGATAGTCCGAATCGTCGGGTGCCATTAATATGACAGTGTTTGGTTGATCTGTTATTAGGCTCATTTTACAAACAGAAGAGCAATGATTTCGTTAAGTTCAGGCTCGTGTTCGCATTCTGCAGACCCATTCATGGTCAAGTTAACATTATAATTCCAACCCTAAACCCCGCCCAGCCTTGATTCTGACCATTGCAGATGACAAAGTCGCAACGGCCTTGCTCGTTAAGAGCTTGTTGACCATCAAATAACCGCAGGCGAAAGTGACAGATAACATCTTGTAAAGCTAGGATCAAAAGCCGCTCTGGTTGCTGTATTACAAATTGACATGAAAACTTATCAATTCTGCGATCTCTAGTTCTGAATTGGGAATAATTTTTGGTATCGCGGGTCGGGACCCATGTGTTTGTCCGTGCCATTCCACCACAAAACAATTCGTTTAACCGGTCATTTCGCAAAACACGGGTTGAAGTGACACAAGCGAGGGACTGTCTATTATTGGTCAAGAGCTACTTGAAGTTATCTCATTGATCCATCTCAGCCCAGTACCTCAGAAAAAAGTGAGAGTTTAATTTCATAAGTCACACCAGTCGCCCTGACCGCGATATAAAACCCGGCCTGCCCTGGTTTGAAGTCAGAACCCAACGATTTCTTGGACAAATCAGATGTGCAGTTTTTTGTATCTTTAAGTTTTCAAACCGGTTGAATAATTTGTGTAATTTGCTTTGTCGTCTGTGAACTTAATTCAGTGCATAAATGCATTGTAATAATTAGTGAATCGACGTATAATTTTATGTTTGATGACATATTCAAGTTCGTCAAGAAAAGACTAAACGAATTGTTTGAAAATCTCAAAATACCTCTACAGTGATAACGATACACTTCAAACAGAAGAAAATAACTTTTGAGACTAAATGAGCTAATAATGTATTAGCACAGCGGATTTAGCACATTTTTGTTTCATTTCTATCAATTGACTTACAATGGACGAACCTAAGATGGATTCACCTCCAACAGTACCCGCCAGAAAACTGCTGCCATTTTCAATAGACAGTATATTATCTGTTGAACCCAAGGGCTGTGCTGATGCCAAAGTTGCAAAATATTCACCGTACAACACCGATGCAATTCACCAGCATCCGGGAATCCAAGACAACCTAGCATCGAGATTGAATCCATTTACAAGTGGTGAAGTTGTTGTTGTTGTTTTAACGTTGTAATACAGTTTAATAAAAATTCAAACACACCAAAAATAAATATTGTAACACCTTTCATTGTTTAAAATGTCAGGTTGTGGGAACTGTACCTTCACAATAAAAAACAAAACATGCACAGTATTACACTATTTCGACCATAGTGACAGGCAGGTTTATATGTCTCTGGTGTTAACTAAATGTTGTCTGTCAAGCATTAAGTATATTTTTGCTCCCGAATCATCATACATGTTTACACTTTAACATTACAGACAGTATACATTCGTCATTATTATAACTAACTAGTATTATTACTGAAGTTGTCAGTGGTGCTTTGGTGTTTTTAAGACAGTTTGTGCTAGCCCACTGCGAAATCGTTTCCATATTTTCTTGGTTTACATAAATGCACCATAGTATGACTTTAGGATATCTATACATATTGGTTTTAGCTTCAATTTGTAAGTCAGTTGCATATAATCTAAGATGTACTATAATACAGAAAATCACAATATTGAAAGCAGCTTCTGGTAACTTTAGTAAGCTTTCATTTTCGATAAATATACATTAAAAAACATTAAAATCGTACATCATTCTTTAGAGTGGAGTTGTTCGTTTACAAGATGTAATGTTATTTTTTAACTTGAAATATTTGGAATATATTGTTTCCTTCCTACTGTGCTGAAGGATATATATATATTATTTTTTGTTATTGTTATCTTTTTTTACCAGATGCGTGTGCCTAATTAAAAATATCAAACATAATGTATACTGTTCTTGTTGTTTTGTTGTTGCTTTATGTGGGGGTTTTTGTTGCTGTTTTGTTGTTGTTGTTTTATTTGTTGCTGGTTTTTGTCGTTCGGTTTCATCTTAAAGTTTATTATACTATTATATTTTCGCTAGATTTTAGATGCTCTTTTGGTTATTTGTTCATTTTTTAGTCTGAAAGGTATTATTTTAGTAGAGGTCAGGTGTCGTCTAAATGCGTTAGATATGAATATATAGGGGGATACTTTTGTTATTGTTTTGCTGTGTTAAAATAGCTACATTTTTGTATTTCCAAACTTAGTGCGATTTACAAGAATGCCATATTTTATTGTGTGTTTGTTTTTCCGTTTAACTTTGACTGATAAAATGTATCAAAATTCTAATCCGAAATTTATACTGAGTTTTCTTTAGTTATGCTATAAAGCCTTAATGATATCGCAAAGTAGTACACAATATAGTTATATATTCTATGATGTACCAACTAATGGAGATTCACATACTTTTTGTTGAAACATTATTAATGTACATGTACCTTCAATTTTTATATAAACTATGCCTTCAGAATGTCTTCTTCTTCTTCAACAACAACAACAGCAACAAAAACAACAAACAATTCTAAACCAGGAAAAAGATACCTTTGATTATACACGAAAAAAACAACAATTACGGAACATCAACAAAACAAAAAGCATCAATAATATTTTTAGCTCACCATTTGTTTATTGTTATGTATCCGGCACCATTACGCAGAGCCGAATATTATTTGCAATTAAATATCATTTATGTTTAGATTTCAGCCTGGGTAGATACGTTTCTTTTTTTTTATTACGCACTGGCTACAACCCAAGCACCCAATAATTAATAATGTTGTCCACAGTTTTAAATAAATAAGCAGCTGCTTTTTTCAATTCTTTCTTTTAAATTTCATTCAAGCCGACACAACACATTCTTTTTTTTCACCAAATCCTTTTATAAACTAATTTCTGTTATTGGAAATAACATAGAAAATAAGAAATAATTTGTTTGAACTTCATTACCGTCAGACAAGAGACATTATAATATACGGTAAGTATGCACACTTGTGCAAATATAATTTCTGGTATTTTAATGGAAGACATCAATTATAAAGTGATCATCTTAAACAACTGAAACAAACTTGAAATCACACTTTGAAGCTAATGAAATGTTAAATATTGATATTTGGAAAGAACGAAAAACTAAAAGTCACGTTCTTGTTTACATTTATATAAGTGGATATCCTTTTTTATTAAAACATTACCTTTCGTTGTAGAGCCCAGACATTTAACGAGAACATTCCAAGAAGAAGAAGAGGAGGAGGAGGAGGAAGAGGAAATATCTGCAATACCTCTATGTTCCGATACTTCCTTAGATGGAGAAACCTCTTCGCCAGATAACAAATGTCAAAGATCCAACTTACAACATCGCCAATCTGAGACTTTCAAAATGAAAAATAAGAAAAAGACACGGACAGTGTTCTCTAGACAACAAGTATTCTATCTAGAGGCGGCATTTGATGCCAAAAGGTATCTGTCCAGCGCTGAACGCTCAGAAATCGCAGCGTCTTTAAATCTTTCAGAGACTCAAGTTAAAGTGTGGTTCCAAAACAGACGTAACAAATGGAAGGCTCAGCTGAATGGAGATGGAAAGTCGTCACCAAATCAAGATTCCACTCCAGTTTTCTTGCCGCCATTCCTATGCGGTTCTCTTGCAGCCGCGCATGCGCAAAGGAGTCAGGCACCGTTTCCACAAATGTCGTATTATAGACAACCTGTGTTTTATTGAATCGTGACTTTTATCGTCTTTTTGATCATCAGTTTTCGTTGAGAAATTCTTAAAATAATGCAGCTTTTTATATTTCAGTCCATGTTTAAACTACATTATAAAACTACCAGTAAATAAACAAAATAAATAAAGACGCAAATTTCATTTTGAACAACATAGAACTTATAGAAAGCTGACAATACGACTCGTGGAGAGCTGAAAATAACTTAATACGCCAGCTTTTCAAGTGAGGTGTCAGAATTGTGATAATTGACTCTGACTGCGGTGCATTCCAGAACAGTATTATGTTTATTATTGTATTATCAACTCATTAAGGCGGAGCCAAATGTCAATTATCTGACATTAAACCACGCCTACTCAATGTGACACGCTTTGTTGCAATGTGTTAAACCTGTTACTCTCTGTTCTTCTGGTTGTCTTCTTGTTCTTTTGTACATATTATCTCCTCACCATCAATAAAATGTTGCTATGTAGTGTTTTGTAGCTGTTTATTTTTTTGTTTATTAGTCGCTTTGACATGTACCACACAACATTCGGTTTATTAATGTATGTTGGCATTTTTGTCATTCACACAATCTCTTTATCAGCAAGACATTTTCCTCGTGTTTCAAAGAGTATTGCATGTATCGATTATACAGATTTATACGAAAATTTTAACTGTTAACATCGTTCTGGCATGTGGCCATTCTCTCACCAGAGGGCGTGCTACACAAGTTTCGCTTACACCTCTGTCAACGCCTGGAAAAGTAGTTCTCATACACGTGATAGTGATCTTACTTTTAATTTTTACCTTCGCAAAATAGTTCCCCGAAAATTTGGGTTAAAATATATCTTAAACATCGTTCTAAAAAAAAAATACCCATTTTCATTTTAAGTAAAATATACAGAGATAAAAAAAATCTCACGAACATTTTATTCATTATTTATATTTTGTACAAGAATCTTGTACACCGGGCGTTGACAGAGGTGTAAGCGAAACTTGTGTAGCACGCCCTCAGGTGAGAGAATGGCATGTGGCATCCTTAAACAATCGTAGTGGCTTCTTTCAACGGAAGTTGTTGTCGATGTTTTGCACTACCGGCGCACCAACACCCTAAAAATATAATTTATAAATTCAAATTTCAAAAGAACTGATAACGTTTTACCCATGGAAGCGTGTGTACAAATTCAAATCAGCCTTCCAGTAAGATACGTATGGTTTCCAATGGAAAATTTCAGGCCATATATTAAATGGCGTGTACAGGGTTGAAATGCACCATTAATAAAGCGGAATCGATAAAAACATGTTTTTCATGTATATGCAACATTTAAAGACAAGATCATGCCCCACAACCGAAAGTAAAATCCTAGATTCGCCCCCGACTGCTGTGAATCATACGAATATTTTAGCATTATATGCAAAACTACAATACATAAGGAAAAAACACAAATGATATAACTGAAACACATGTACAACTTGAAACTTAAATAATAAATTGTATGACTTAATCATAAAATCTTATAACTTAAACGCCACAGCTAATATCTAAGATGAAAACTAACAAATAAAACAACAACAAAACAAAAAACAACACTTACATATTAGAACTTACTCACAATGCATAGGATTGTATAACTTAAACATCAATTTAAAACTGAAAACAAACATTAAACCTATAAACAAACATTTACACGATTAACATACCAGCAACAACTTTAAAGCGTGTAATTTAAACTAAAGCGTATAACTAACTTTAGAACTTATAATTTAAAAAAAAAAAATAATTTATTTATTTATTTATTTATTTATTTATTTATAAAAATAAATGAATAAATAATATTTAATATATTTAACCCATGCCTGAAGAGACAAAACATTAAATGTAACAAACTTTTTTCTTAAAATAGTCTTTACTAAAAATATTTAAAGTTTATTACTATTACTCAAGCATTAATACATTAAAGCTTGTAAACTTACAAATGTATGACGGATGCTTAAAAGCTGTTGACGTTAACATCTCAACTTATGACTCAAACTTCATTTCAGGCGAAAAGTTAAATTTAAGTAACAATTATTTCTTCTTTGCCAAAAAGTTATAAAAGATAAATAGTTCGCAATGTCGGCCAAAAAACAATACTACTCATGAACTTCTCCGGACATCTGCGGACTGTTGATGGTTTGTTTGTTGGGTTTATCGCCCCACCCACAGTATTTCAGTTGTTTGGAGACAGCTTGCAATTGAAGCAGATGTAGTGCTGCATTCACTGTGTATAGCATGCCGTCAACACCTGGCATGATACCACACCCTAGTCACATTATCCTGACACTGAGCCAACCAGTCGTGGAACTAGCCTTACTATTTGCTTGAGCGTAGCAAGGGAGCTATACAAATGTCGCTGCCAGGTCCGGTCACTGCAGTTGGTGTTGTTCGTGAATGTGTAGGTGATAATGGTGAGTAAGTGGAGGAGGAGCTGAAGAAAGAGGAGGGATGGAGAATGGGTAATGGTAATAAGGACGACGGAGAGAAATGGGGGATAAGGAGACTATGAGATAGAGAAAGAAAAGGGAAAGGGGAAGAATGGGGACATGCTGTAACTGGAGGGTTGAACGGTTGAAAGGCGGGTGGGATGACAAGCAATGTAATGAGGTTGGTGAGAATAATGGATGAAAGTGAAATAATATGGAGGAGGTGGAAGAAATGGGGAAAATGGGAAGGGGAAGAAATTTGGGTTGTTCTTTTATTCTCAATGTTTATATTTTTATTTCATCGACACATTTTTCTTTGAGAGGCTTTAGAACGCTTAAAGGTGATATGCGACCGTTTGGACAATGTTATTTCTCTCATACAACAATAGACTTATTATAACCTGAAAAGATTCCGTGAAATGCTGTTTATTGGTGTCCCTACATCTTTGTGAAAATCATCCATAACACTTGTCATTACAGAATGTTTTTCCTTATCAGAGCCACGCTGCACAGTTAGCTATAATAAAACTAAGTTCACCACCTGACCACTTACTTTCGAGATCACGTTACATGATCATCCGGGTAATCAGATCTAACGTTGATATCTATTGTTGTTGAAATTACCAAAGTGCTTTTTTGTAGATTTATTAATAATGGACATTAGAAACGATATATTGCACGATTTGTAATGTCTAACAATTAAGGTAATGTTATTAAAAGCCTTTATTAAACCGAAAGTAAGAGCTTATTAAGCAGTTATGCGTACATTCCTCCAGAACCGGAGTAACTAGTTGTTACACGTATTAGATATAGGCATACTTTCGGATATCACATTTAAAAGCTCCCCGTGACTCGGCGTGGTAGATAGCTGACATATGTTATTATAAATAATAATGAAATAGAATACATAACTTTAAAATAAAATGTATGCTAAATCAGAAATCTTTTAAACTACCGTTGATTTGTATTTAATACTATTTTCTTTTATTTTTCGCGTAAATTCTTTTTTAGATAGCTAAAGCGGGGAACTGTTTAAAGTTTGACGCGATCTACCGCACGCAATACAGCGAAACTGATTTTGGAGCCGCATATTAGATTGGAAGTCGGGCGCTAACTTCAAAATGGCGTCTAAACGAAATCTGTACAGACCTGCCCAAGTTGAAGAAAATATAGGGCAGCGAAAGAATAGGTAATATTTGACACTTTATTAGGTCGTCTCATGCTATGCTTATTATGTTTATGTCAAGCTCTGCAGATATGCAATCGGCTGAGAATTAAGGTTTTAATGCAAATCAGAAATTCACTATTATTGTTGGTACCACTGTCATAGTTTTCGGATAACACTGAATATTTAACAATCTGAGTTTAACCATTGTCGCATAAATGATAGATTCACTGAGATTAAAATTTTCAGTTAAATGTGAATTTTAATTAAACCAGTGTCTTCATGATACATGTAATTGTTAATTCTAACACTTCAGAGATATTAGTTCACTAATTTTAATTTTCGGTTTTATTTTTTATTTCCACGATCAGGAAGACCCTCGCTCAAGGCAGACTGATAACTAACAGTGGACCTCAAGGAACTGTGCCTGGTAATACATTAGGAAAACATTGATTTAAGTTGACCTGGTATTTAAAGTTAAATAATAGTTAAAGTGTAGTTATCAGCAGTATGTTTAACTTTTTTCTTTCACATGAATTTAATGTTTACTATTATTCTATAATGTTTTATTCAGGCTGCTACTACTATTATACTGACTTGCCATATTTTATTCAAATCTTAAGTTGTTACAGACAAGGTCTGCCTAACTGAACTAAATCCATTATTTGTGGCTTTAGTAAAAACATTAAAAAAAAAATCTAGGGATATTTGCTTCTGGGTGGCAAAGTTCAAAAATCAGTTCTCCTGAAGTGGCAAAGAGAAACATACATAGAATTTATAGACCATGTAGGATGCAAGTACTTGCAAAGTTTATTCATTACTATTTAAAAAAATGCAATTCCAAATAGCAACCTCAATAATAATTATATTGCAGCCTCTGTTATTGTCTAAGACAATGGATAATAAATTATATGTGCACATTATGACCAGTAATAAAGGTGAACCCCACAATGTATTGAATAACCTTGAGTAAAATCCACTCAAAAAAGTAATGCCTGCAAAGATTTGTATATGTTTATGTGATATTTATACAATACCACAATGAAAAATCCATTGCAGTGTAGTTGTAATTATGAATTCAAAATGGCAGACATTGAAAATTTTGTCATCAGTTTGTTCAGAAAACTGGCGAATTGATAGTATGTACATAAAGTACATTGTTTTACTGTTATTTTTATAAAGTTATCTATGATGATAATTTTTATTCTTGAAAAGCATTGTTTTTAAGAGATACGCAGCCAATTATGTGACTTATTTCCTATGTAATTCACTGTATGAAGAATAATATATCTGGGCTAATAAACTTTGGTCTGGGCTAGTTCATCTGAAAAGTTCAAGGCTCGGGTGGCTAATTGGGTATAGAAATTTATGTTCATGTATATCACTTATGGTCAATACATTATGATTCCATCCGTATAGAAAGTGCATAATAGCAAGGGTTTGACACTGATACTCAGTACTAAAACTGAACCGAAACTTGCTTAGAAAAATACAGATACTTTGTTTTAAAAATGACCGATATCCTTATCCGTATTTAAATGAATCACTATAAAATTTTACTTCCATTTTCATGGAAAACGTCTTCATTCAATAAACAGCATTTGTTCTTCTACACAGCCTGTAATGTTAGATCTATATAGGCGCAGCTATCACATTTAGTATAATCTAATGCATTGACTGTCAACATCGTCCGCTACTGAATGTCTTATCCTGTAGTTTTCTAAGGTTACCTAACATATCATCATGTAATGTTAAAATAAAGAATAAATATGTTATTTATATATTATGTGTTATGAAGAACAAATTTAGAAAAGAAATCTACTAACCTAATTACCTGAATTGAAATATACGAAACTTTGTCAAACAAAAATGTTAGTGTGTTTCTTTCATTTGTTTATATTAATTACGCATTTAATCAAAGACATTGAAAATTCATAACAAACAACTGAAAATGGTTAACTACTTTCCAAATGTTTTTGAACAGAATAAGTCTAGTAAAAAGTATCAATATCATTAAAGAACCATATCAGTTTGTAAGCACTGGTATCTTATCGTTTCATACTTGGTTTCTATCCATAATAATGGCACACAACTATTGATCTTATTGATTGTCTCCTAAAATAAATGTAATATGAGAACATTAATTTTGTACATTAATATTTTATTAAATACTTAAAAAAATTAAAGCTTACATTCTCAGTAAGTCTTCATGTCATTTAAACAAACCCTGAATCACATTCTTCATCCCATAATGCAATAAAACTGAATAAAAACAAACAGAAGTGATGTCAGTGTATGTTTGTATGATTTAGATCATTATTACATATACTACTAAAATATATATACTTAATTCTGATTGAAAATAATTTGACAAGCAAACGCGCTAAAAGTTTCAAAGATTTGTATAAACATTATTTCTATATTGTGTTTCCCAATTCCAGCCTCCCATAGTGCCAGTGCCAACACATCATTGAATGTGTCACATCTTCAACAGAATTCTCTTGTACAAGGCCAATACAATGAATCACTCTTCTCACCAAGAAGGTAAGATTGTTTCAGATTTCCAGTCATGATGTCATTGTTCTATATTACTGGCAGGTTTTATAAAGTGGGTGCATTTTGTAGGAAGCTTACAGTTGGTTTGATTGCAATATTATTGTATTCCACTTTGTTTTCTCTTGTTTGTTTTTAGCTCACGGACATGAAATATTGGGCTTTTTTTCTCTAATAACAGACAACACTTTCCTTCACAAAATAAACATGTTCTTTGCCTCTAGTCATGTCTTTGCTTTTTCACTATTTCCGGACTATAACCAAGTATTCCGTACAGTACAATACAAATTTAATTTATTGTGGATTTGATGGATTGGTATCTTATATTTTTCACAAATAACATAAGCTTTATAAAGCTATTTACCAACATCTCATAATATGTTTTAAGTGGTAAGACACATTAGACAAAAAAAATCTTGGTTGAAGCATATTTACCCAGTCTGTTGGCAACATTATTATACCAGTTCATGTGACATAAGGCACAAGAACAGCTTTCCCCATCCCACACTCTCAGCATACTTCTAAACTGGCTGAGACTATCTGCATCTGGAAAATGCTGTGGCAGAGCATTCCAGATTCTTTGCCCCTCTGATCAGAAAAAGCTGAACCTGTTCCTGTATGTCCTCACCTTGGGTACAATGACTGTCTTCGTGTATCTTAAAGAGTAATTGCTGTTATTTTTAACTTTTTACAAGATCATGTTTGTATTGCAGACTCAGTTTTTTTTATAATTTTAAAGGTTTCAAGTGCAATCATCCTGTCAAAGTATTTAACTGATACAAAGACAGCACACTCAATAATCCCTTTGTTAACTAAACACCATTAGCTTAGTTATACTATTTAGTAATATAAACATTCACATCTTTAATAAAACGCTGCAAATTAAAAAATGAATTAAATAGAACAATCCTTACTTTTGCATGGTATTATAGGGATATGCAGTTTGTTCTGCCATTTTGAATACAGCATTTACCAGACAGATTTATGCTAAAAATAACATATTTGATAAACTGAAAATCAATATTGTAATAAGTTGCTACGTACCATTTAAATAAGCATATTTTGTTTTCAGTGGCCACAAAAGGGATGTTTTATTATCACCTCTCTGCTCCTGTACAAAGCTTTAAGTGCAGCCTATAGAGGTATAAAAAATGGCCAACATAGACATACATTTACTCATAATAATGAAACTATTATGTTGATATTTTAATTATGGTGACTTTATTGACTCTTAGACAATGAACTTTTAAACAACTGTTGTTATAAGCTCTGTATGAATTGTTTCTTTGATAGGGCTATACCTAAAGTGTCAGAGCCCAAATCACCGTATGCCGGAGGGCCTGCTGGAAGTCTTGATCTTACAGACAGTGAAATGGAAGAACAGGTAATACGGCTGTAAAAACAGTTGTAAAAATAATGATTATGAAGTTGATGATAGTTAGAACTTATTTTAATAAAACTTATCTGGGCCTTTATCTTGCCATTCTACCAAGACATGTGTCTGGGTCTTTCTATAAGTTTTAACCAGAATAGGTAAATAAGAAAAGGTCCTATAATAATTACCACATATTAAATCTAACCTACCTCTCTATAAAGGCAAACAGTATAAATGTAAATGTGACAAAAAATACAGAGACATAACACACGAAACAAAAAAATAGCAATTGCTGGAATGCCTTAGAATGATCGCTCTGCAAAAGGACTGACAGGGGAGCATAACCTGGCTTGTGGAGCACTCCAGCCTCGCATTTCCTAAGGAGTTTTCTATCAAACAGTGTAAATAAAAGTATCCCATCATAGTAAGCGCCTGCATTGGTTATTAAATTTGAAACAATGAACTAATATATAAACAAATTAACTAGTAATATAACTTTCAGCATATGTACAATGTGTACAGTAGATAAAAGCCTAGGCAACCTTAAATTTGCAAATGAAGCCACCATATTTGTTAGTTTTGTGAGACTTGTTTGAGGATTGTTTTAAAAAAAATGCCAAACCAATTAAAAAACAAACTTCTTTTGATATTTTATAATATATTTTATATATAATTCACTATGTTTATATCCCATGTTTAATGGTTACAGTCCCCAGATGAGAGGTCAAAGTTCCAGAAGCCGGATGAGGTTCTGTGTATCGATGCCACGCGGCGTACAGTAAACCCTGATGTTTCTGAGGTGGACATTAGAATTGGTGTAGATAAATCACCAGTGAAGATTATCTGTCACACTCCCAGTGGAAAAAATAGGTCTCTCAGGTAATATACTACATACAATACTCCTTTTCTTTGATCAAAGAAATTTGTAAGTTATTTCCCCTTTTTGGGTAGGAATTTTATTTGATAAGAAATAGTCTTATTTCCATGGTCAACTTCTTTACTTTAATCAAAATGTTCATACAATATTACTAAGTATATATATATGTATCATTTTCCAATAAAAATATGATTTGTATATGCATTCTGAAAATTATGAAAAACATCTTTGAATATTAATAGCTTTCTTGTAAAAGTACAGTCAAACTTGTGCTAGCATTTTATTTTTGTTGATGTTTTGATGTACTTTTTTACCAGTATCCAAATTTGCCAGTTTGAGAGTCTTCAAGATTCACATTTATTCAAATGTGTAGTAACTTGTTATTTAAATAATTCCTATTGAATTAAAGGGTTATATTTTTGAGCTTATGAGTATTTTTAGTAAGCAATGTATATGTTAATTATGTACTTTAAATAGATTTTTTTATGGTAACACTTTAGTTTAGTGCACGGTGGTGTAGTGGTAAAGTAGTCAGTTTGTAACTCCTCTGACTGCTTAGCCTCTCAATGCATGGATTCGAGTCCAATTCAGGGCGAGGAACTTAATGTGGGAAGGTCTTCCAACTGACTTGCGGTGTTCTAGGGGTTCTACCCAGATATTAATCTGGGGTCTTCTGCCACCAAAAAGCTGCATGTTGCTGTAGATGTCATAATTGGTCGCTGCAATATATTTCAAAAATAAAAACAAACAAGCAAGTATAGTACATGTGGGTTACATCAACACTCATACATTTACTTCTCTGCTATCTTTATAGCAATGATACAGCTCCTAAAAATTAGGTAGCATGTGGTAGGTAAAATATACTTAACAGTTTATCTTTTTCATCTAATGATCCAAAACTGGAAAAGTGTTTTCAAATCGATTTTTACACAGAACATATTGATTTAATATGTAATGTGTCATTTATGAAAATATTTATTTTTTATTACAGATATGTTCTTTTTGGTAAATTGGTATGATAGATTATACTTTTATATTCTTTTGTAACTTGCTTCATCTTTAATAACATAGACAAGCTATACTGTATTGTTCTTATTTTAAAAAATATTTATTTTAAATGGTAATAATATTAAGGATCCTTTATCTATTTTAAGTAAAAAAACAACATTTCTTTCTTCCTGTAGACATGAAATACCACCAGAGAAACCATTAGAAAACAAATCTCCATCAGTACACAAACACAAACAAAGAACTCCCCTGATAGTAAAAGAAAGGTCAAAAGGTAGGTTTTGTATTTCTGCTATGGCTATTTATTTTTCTATGGCAACAAAATGTCATTGATTGCATAAAGTTATTCTGTCATGCAGAACTTCAATTGCTTTGTGTGTTTATTGTCCTGCTATAAATCATTCAGTTACTTAGACATTGAAGCATACATGGTGCTGCATGAACATCTGGCATGATGCAAGACTCATGCAAAAAATCTATATTGCTTAGATTTGGCTTTTATGTAGTTCTTGATAAGATTGAAATGATATCAAGAGTGATATCTTTTCAACCTTATCAAGAATTACATATAAAAGCCAAATCTAAGCAACTGAGATGTACCACCCAGTCACACCATCTGGAGATTGTGTTAACTTTCCTTGTAACTAACATCCTGCAACAGCTTAATATAACTTGCCAGTGAAGAAAATAGTCCAACTCACCATTTAGGCCACCGTCCAGGATAACAGGACCTGGTAGTGACATTGGTAGAGCATCTGCTCCTGGTATGGGAGGCCTTGGGTTGGGTCTGGGGCCATGACATATGAAAGTGGTTAAAATGTTAGTGGTATAGCTCATTTGCTTATGCTCAAGCAAATATAAGGGTAGTTCCACAACTACTTGACCAGGTGTCAGATGATGTGACTGGATGTGGTTTCATGCCTGGTATTCACAGCATATTATGCACTATATCTACTTCAAGTGGACATCATCCCTATAGAACCGAAATACTGTTATTGGGATTATAAACCCAATAAACAAACTATCGAAGTAAGTTAAGCATAATGGCAGCTCTCTATTTAAATCGGTCCACGTCAGAGGTGATACTGGGAACCCTTTTGTGTTGTTTTTTTTTCTATTCAAGTAGCTAATTATCACAGGACTGAGTTTTATTTGACTGTCTAGATGACCATATCGACCCCTTGACAGCCGTCCAGTCAGTACCACTGTCCCCGGTTGACCAGAGGTCTATCCTACAGTCCCTACCCTCCAACATCCCACAACCAAACTTTGATGACTCTGGAGACTCGCAGGTACCCACATCAGTAATATAACTTCTTACGCGTTATGTAGTAGACTTTAACTGTTCTTTTTATTGTTTTGTAAAGTTTATATTGTTGGATATGTTAAAACTATAATATATGGTAATTTGACACCACCTCCTTTTACCAGGGGTGTTCACTATACAGATGGGCATACCTTGATTATGTTATTACGGTAATATATTAAAATTAAGTTGCTGACTTGTAACTCCTCTGACCGCATAGCCTCTTACCATGTGGGTTCAAGTTCCATTCATGGCAGAGGACTTAGCAAGTTCCTACTACCTATAATGTAACTTCTGACCCCTTATATAAACAGTTCGATTTGCTCATTTTATTGTTTTGTAAATGTTATATTGTTTGATATGTTAAAACTATGATATACAGTAATTTCCCAAGAGGTGTGCACACTACAAATGGGCATACCTTGCTTATGTGATTATGATAATACATTCATAACTTGATAATCATTTTAAAGTGGTTGCCATTAGGTTGATAGATTGTAGATTTCCAATTAAAATTTACCAATTGTTTTAAAATTAGAATTAACTGAGAAAATGCTTTTATATACATTGATGCCAGAAGAGCGTTTTTATAAATTATGATTAATCTCCTCTATTTTGCTCTTGTATTTTTTTCCAGTTCTCTCTGCAGTCTGATATGTCTCGGTGTGACCAGGAGGACCGAATGTCAGTAATTAGTGTGGCTAGTGATGCCTCCTCTATCAAAGATTACAGCATCACCAACCATAAAAAGGTGGATGTCAAACACACAAAAACCACAAAAGAAAGGTATGTTGCAGAGTGCATGTATGCTTTGTGGTATAAAATCTTCCAAATAAGTGCTTTAATTTATTTGTTAATTTTGAGGGATTTCAAAATCCCACCAACAGTTTTTTAGTTAGTCAGGAACATTGTTGTTTTTTTAAGCAGATATTGTTTTTCCACTTTGTGTAATAGCCTGAAATTAAATGAAACCATACCCAGTGGCCCCAGTGCAGTTAGATTCACAAACTTTCAACTCCATAGTCCTTCATTACTATTATTACTATTATACCTAATAAACTGAACAGGTTTTGCCTCAATGGGTAGTAGCTGGCTAATATGACCATAATTGTGTGTTTGTGAATCTAATATACAAAATCCACTACTCATCACACAGTAAAAACTTCACACAAGGAGGGAGATAATGCATTGCAATTTAAATTGTTAAGAGTAATATCCCCCTTTAATCTTAGCTGAAGATCATCTTTCTAAACTTGATATTGCTTTAGTTCATTCATACAAAAAATGTTTTCAAGTATTTTATGTTTGAACAGGTTGCTGGGCTCAGGAAAGAAAGAACCAGCAAGAAGACCAGGAACAGCAAAAAAGAAGAAAGGTAAAGTCACACATTCTGAATATACCCTCACAGATAATAACAACTATATATTTGATGGAATTGTCATGTATTGGTTCAATGATTGCTCAAATTTATATTTCTACTCTGTGAATGGTAATTTCTAGTAGAATTGAAGTACCATTGCTCTAAAGCAGAGTTGCATTATTCCACTTTAAATGTAAGATAAAGTCCTTAAAAAAGTTAGGACTTATAATCCTACGGCACAGAAGTTGAAGTTTAAATTCATGTGTTATTATGTAGCAAGATACTGGTCTGTTATTTAGGAATCACTGTGTGGTTAAAGTCGCAAACTCTCTAGCTGATTAAAACTGGGGGTTTATGCCTTCCAGTTGACCTTTGATGCATGGGTTGTTCTAGCCTGACTTAAGTTTGTGGTCTTCCTCTATCAACAGTCTCATAATGTTGCCATGACGACAAAGATTTTCTCATAGAGATGTATGCCTCAAATAATTCAGAAAAAAAAAATGTTTTTGATTTCTTTGGTTTTCAGGTCAGTTTGTTCCTTCTAGGTACATGCAGGCTGCAGAAACAAAAACCAAAGCATCTTTATCATCCAGGTTTGATAAGGTGGGTGAGACTAACGTTTAAAATAACAAATCATACAAATGACTTCAAACAAGATATAAATAATGCAGTTTCTGAAATGATTAATATATTACTGTATGTTATCATTTTATGTCAAGTTTTCCTGAGGTTTTAACAGTGTACTTATAGCACTGTTATTGTTATTTTAAGTTGCAGTATAAAAAAAAATAACAATAATCTTTTCCTTTTTTTATTGAACATTTTGGTAACTATGACGCCATCAGAAGATTAGCATATGGCAGAATTCTCTTTCCATTTTTCGTTTCATAATATTCTGTTCTGATCTATAATCACACATTAAAGTATGTGTGGCAGAACAGTTAAAGTTGCCTACCTGTAATCACTATGTTCATCCCCACATGGCTTCAAGTTCCAGCTATTGTAACAACTTGTGTGGAGTTATTCCAGCTGATATACACTGCATAGATATTTGTCTGATATCTTCCATCTCAGCTTGAAATTAGTCAGCACCTTAACAATTCAAATTGTGTTAGTGATAGATAATATTAATATAAGAATACAATAAACATATAAAAAAATTTTTGATCATACTTGCAGTCCTCTATCAACAAATCTAACAAGTCACACAAGAGCATGGACTCCACTACCCCTGTACGCAAGGTTGCAAGATGCCCTACCAGTAGCACCAGAGCAGGGCGTGATGAAGGCAAAAAAGTGACACCTGAGGCCTTCAGCCAGCAGCGCCCACATACGCCCGACAACCAGTCAATTGTGTCTGCAGGGGGCAAGACATCCACCCCCACAATGGATGGGTCCATGTTCACCCAGGAGATGGATATTGATGCCTCGGCAATACATGCTGAGACGTCAGTCCTCTCAGGTAGGCTTACTGTTTAACAGCATCATCATTACCATGATCATCACAAGCTTGATCATCAGTCAAATCATCATCATTACCATGAGGGTCACTAGCCTGATTATCAGTATAATCATCAACATTACCATGATCATCACTAGCCTGATCATCAGTATAATCATCAACATTACCATGATGGTCACTAGCCTGATTATCAGTATCATCAACATTACCATGATGGTCACTAGCCTGATTATCAGTATAATCATCAACATTACCATGATCATCACTAGCCTGATCATCAGTATAATCATCAACATTACCATGATTGTCACTAGCCTGATTATCAGTATAATCATCAACATTACCATGATCATCACTAGCCTGATCATCAGTAAAATTATTATTATCATTATCATCAAAGAAAGACCAGACAGCTTACTAGAATATTTCATTCTAACTACCGGTATTTTGAAACATCCCAAAAGAGTGACATTTATGACTTGTGGTACTAATTAGTGGAAAAGTTATTGCTGTATGCTGAGTATGCTATGCTTTTCCACTTTCAAACATGATGCACTATGTAATGACTTAAGTTATAGTGCAGTTTCTATAGATTGTGTATAATCAGGACTTTTTTTTACCTTTTATAGAAATGATTGTTGAGAGGCCCATTCCCCTTGGAAAATAAGGCTAGTTTTCCCCCAAAATGAATATTACACAATGTTTTCAGTGGTAGTTTGGGTGAACTGGACATTGGTAATCTAGTGGAGGAGATTAAAAACAAGAAAAATAGATAAATATATTTGTAATAAATATACAAGATGTATAATAGTAAATAGAAAATTAAACATGCACATTGTTTCCCCTTTTCCAGTAAAACATTGCAAAATTTCCCCTTCTCAAAGGCCCAAAGTCCATTCCGATTTTTTTAGAAACCCTGCCTTGGTGATATACTTTTCCAGGAGATGATAGTCACCATCTGAGGAAAGCATAAGATAACATTTTGGGTGAAACATTACACTTTATCTTGTGTATACCTTACCTTTTCAGTGGATAACAGTCGACATCTCAGGTTAAGTGCTCAGAAAAGTAAGACACGCTCAAGGATTCAGACTGATCTCCGAGATGAATTAATGGGCCAGTCTATTCTGTCAAACGCATCTATGGTGAACCAGTCAACAATAGCCTCTAAGCCTAAACAGGTATAGAGATTATTTCAGTTGATTAATAACTGGTATTGTGCAACAAAGGATTGAATTAGCAACCTTTGGCCTTGTGTTTGGTTACCGTAGTGATTCTGTAAGTTTTGTGCAAGCCCTGTGTAGTTTCATCACTTTTGTATTTAAATTTAAAAGGTTATTTAGAAAATTATATGTTGTTTTGTTGTCAAACAAAGTATATGTTCTATTTTTAAGATCCTATCATCCATTCCCAAAACTAAAAAGTGACAAGATAATTGTTTTTTTATTTTTTTATCAAATAGAATCAGATCGGAACAAATTACTTGTTTTGAATAAAAACTAAGAACTTAAAAGACTATTATAGCCAAGTATACTAACCATTTGACTGTCTAGGCAAATGCTGTTTAGGTGCCCTTAGTAAATATTTGTCATTTATTTTGACTCAACCGAAATACCTCATCCATTTTGATGAAAGAACTTTTTACTTTGTTTCAATCATTTTGAAGTAGGTTTTAATGAGAAAAATATACAAAATAAATATGTAAAGATAGTGTTGTAGCATTTAAAACCACACCATAAATAATTTCACCCATCTTTATTTTTATTTTGAAAAAATTGACAAACAGATATACATGATGTTTAGACCTTTGTTCTATTAGACTTTTACCTTTGCTTTTCTATGGCAAACTTCTTTCATTCTATGTCCAAGTGTGAAATGGTTTAGTCAGGATGTCATATTTCCTCAGTCCTTTTATGCCATAATATTTTTTATAAGGGAGAGTTTTGTCAACAATAATCTATCTATTAAGGAAAATTGAGTCTTAAATTTTGACAAAGCTATATCAAATTTGTAAACGAACAACCATATAGGAAGTTACGTTCAGTTAAGGTTTAATGCCCATGAATAATTTGTTCTTTCACTACAATTACACAGAAAGCAGATCCAAAGCAGTTGCAGCAGAGGTTAGATCTCCAATGGATGTATAATCTACAGTGGTGCTTTTTGGAGGCAAAGGCGAAACGAAGTCTACATGATCAGGAAAAACAAGCCATGGTTAGTTGACATCTAAAATATTTGGTTGATTATTGGGTCCTAGATTTAGTCCTTGTGGATGCCTAAAGCTGTTTAGAGTTGCCAAAATGTCACTATTTAGCTCCTCAGCACATGGGTTCAAGCCCCCCGTTGAGGTGAGAACTTCCACACCGGGAGGATTTCCAGATATCCTGCAGGGTGCCGGTGTTTCTATCAAGACATGAGTCTCAGGTTTGTCCTCCACAATAAGTGGATGGATGCCCCCAATATTACCAGATAGAGCTTATTATATTAATTATATATAAGGTCAAATAATGGTCGACTAATTTATTTATTTATTTAAATACATGGAGTATAGTATAAGAACATGTATTTATAAATGTTATTTCTGTAAGACCAGGCTATGAATTATGCAGGCTGTTCAGCGTCCCTAAAATTCCTAAAAAATCCTATTTTTTTTCAATTTGGCTAAAATTCCTAAAAAAATGAAAAATCCAAAGGGATTTCCTAAAAAATGCCCTTATTTTTTTTACTTCAATTCCTATTATTTTTAGATTTCTTCCAATTTTCTAAAGATGTTTTAATTAAATCCATACTTAATGTGTGTTTACATGTAGTCTGTAGTTGTAATTCAGCATATACAGTAAAGGCAGTTGACCAGTGGATCTCAGTACCCAGTTTGTTATTGGTTGTGACCTGGAGTGACAACAGATGTACATGTAATTCTAAAGGTATGTTTTTTAGAAGCAATACTTCTGAGCCATTTGCCCAGTGAAGATTATGTGGTTGAAGAAAGAAGATACACAAGGATATCTCATTGGACAGTGATGCAAAGCAGATGAGTGTGAAACAAAGGGCTTCTGCACTTTATGTAAAAAATCATTCAGTGTGGACAACTCAGGGTTTAAGCAAGTTCTGACTCATTCTGGAGGAGCGAAGCACCAATCATTAGTAAAAGCCTAGATTTTCATCTACTCAACTTCATTTCAAAGTATCTCAGACAGCTACTGCTACTGCTTCTAGCAGTGCTACTGCCTCCTACAGCTCTCTGGAGGACTTTCCTGGTCCATCCACAACGAAACCAATGTCAAGTACGGCAACAGTAGCCTGTCTTGATAAATGTACCAAGGATCTTGTCACCCAGTCTGAACTGTTATGGGGAATGAAAGTGTCCCATAGCAATTACTTATACAGGTCATGTGATGATTTACCTTCTTTGTTCAAGAAGATGTTCCCTGGTAATGTGGTTGCAGAAAACTTCACCATAAGTAAAAGTAAAAGTTTCTTACCTCATATCAGATGGATTGGGGCCATATTTTAGAAGTGACCTCTGTAGTAAAGTCTCGGCCTCGCCAGGATATGTCATTCAATATGATGAAACAGCCAACTCTCAAATAAGGAAACAGTGTGATATTCTTGTAAGGTACTGGTCCGAAGATAAAGGACAGGTTGTTGTACATTTCTTGAAAGCAGCTATGTTTGGACTTGCAACAGGGGAGGATGTTGCAAATAGTATTTTAGAAACATTGCAGGAAACAGGATTTCAGTTGCCTCTGGATAAACTGTTAAATTTAGGCTCTGATGGTCCAAATGTGAACAAGACCATATGGAATAAAGTGAATGAACATGTGCAGTCGAAGGGGTTGCCTGGACTGTTGCCATTCATTCCTTGCAACATGCATGTTGTTCACAACTCCTTCAGGGAAGGCCTGAAAGTGTATAGACAGGAAGCAGAAGAACTGGCCATTGATATCTTCTACTTCTTCAAGCATTCCCGATGCAAGAGAGAAGATTTCTTGGAGGTGGAAGCATCCCTTGGATTTGATGAGGAACTGTTCATTCGGCACATTAAATCAAGGATGGCTGTCACTGCTTCCTGCATTGGAACGTATTGTAAAGAACTGGGAGCCTCTTGTGCAATACTTCCTTACCACACTGCCCAAGACATGCTGCAGCTTCTAGAAATTGGAAGATGCTAGAAAGTAAGAACATAAGGTACAACAGGATCTGTCGTATGCTCAAGTCTCCTACTACTCTGATTTAGATCAACTTCTTGCTGAGTCTGTCTACTCTGTATGATAGGTTTCTTAGGTTGTTCCAGAGATAGGATCCATTAGTTCACATCCTTTACTCAGAAATGATGAATCTTCAAAGATATTTCATGCTGCAGATTCTTGAAGGGAACAGTAGTTGATGAACTGAAGACTGGGAAAAAGTTGAAGGAATTTAATATTGAGTCATCTGAATGTCAGAGAAGTGACTTGGAAGTTGGACAGTCAACACAGAAAATTATAGATAAGAAACCTTACCTGGCAAAAAAAAAGAGGTGATGAGCATGAGAAAGTTCTATCAAACAGTCACCAAGTATCTACAGAAGAGGCTTCCTCTTGACAATGAGATGCTTCAGGATCTGAAATGTCTGCATCCATTGGAACAGAAATCTGAGAGGGGGACAAGCAAAATCAGAAGAATTGCAGAAAGTGTGCCCCAGGTGGTTGAAGAAAGTAGTATTTCCCAAGTAACAGATGAATGGAAAATGTACCAACTTCAAGATATAACAGACAGCTTGAAAATTGATGACACACAGAAGGACATTAGAGTGGATGATTATTGGAACAGAGTACTCCAGTCCAAGAGCTGTGACAGTTCACCAAAATACAAAGTATTAAGGCCCTTAGTGAAAGCTGTTTTATCCTTTGCCCATGGAAATGCAGAAGTGGAAAGGAGTCTGTCAGAAAATAAGAAAATGCTGAGCAAGGAAAGAACACTACTTTCTGATTCCTCTATTAATAGCCTTAGAATGGTAAAGGATGCTGTCAAAGTTAGCCCAGGAGGTGTTGCAGATATGAACATTACAAAGGGGTTGTTTGAAGCTGGAAGAAAGGCTCACACCTTGTACAAAAGGAGAATTGAAGAAGAGGAGATTGAGAGGCAACAGGCAAAGAAGGCTAGACTTGACTCAGAAGCAGAACAAAAAAGGTTAGAAGAACCTAGGAAAGAATTAGAAGGTAGGAAATTGTCCTTGAAGGAAAAAGAAAAAGCCATGATTGAGCTGAACAAGCAGCTAGGACAAGATTTACAATCTGCAGAAAAAACTGTTTGGTGAAGCCAATGAAAGACTGAAAAAGGTAATCAAGAAAAAAGACTTTGATGAAGCTGGAATTGCACAAGGTCTTATTGATGTGGCTAGTAAGAAAATAAAGGAGACAAGAGAGCAAATGAAGAAAAACAGAAAGAGCAAAGAGGAGCTTGCTGCAAAGCAGAAGAGACTTATTGAAGACTTGTCTAAAGGGATAAGTGCTCCAGCTAAATCTGATAAGAAGAAATGAACATGAACCATGTATAGGTACACTTTACGATGCAACATCACACTGCAATTTAAGAATGAACACTGTATGTGTTTCTATTTCCTCGCCAGCTTGGAAGACATGTATAATATTGCTCATGATTAAAGATTTCAAAGTGATATATTTGATGATCTATCAGTTGATTGGTTCTTAAAGCTTACTATTGATTACTAGAGATCAGTAGGGTAATTTCTGTATGCTTCTACTTGACTTGTAGGAAAATTTAGTGATTGTTATGTTTCATGAGAAATGTTTTATTTTGAATATGACCACACTAAGTTAATGACTTAATACCAATAGGTTATGATTTTTGAGACTATATAGTGATTGTATAAATGTTTCTTGTGGTTACTAGCTATACACTTGTGTATTTGCAGATGTGTACCTTCTACAGCAGTTTTTTCTGCAATGTAAATTGCAAAATTAATAATGTTTGAAATAAATCAAGAAAAAATTTGTTAAGGTGAGGAAATGTGATGGCTAGAAGGGGAGATGAGGAGGCCATAATTATTGTCCCGGACATTCATTGACTCTGACAAGTGTATAGCTAGTACCCAAATCCACACATTGTTATTAATGTGTTCTTTTCAGTTAAGTATTATACCATTAGTATATTCAATTGGTCACAGCCAACAGCTGCTGGGATACTGAAGCCCTGGAAGACATTTTTCATGTTAGTAAAATACTGTATGTTAGTTTCTGATTTGCCAAATGAGCAAAGTAAGTCCATTTAATACCTTTATATTCCCTATTTTTGTTACTAAGTTCCTAACTTTAGCCCTAAATGTTCCCTATTTTTTTATATTTTAGCCCTAAAATTAGCCCCAATTTTTTATCAAGAAGTGCTGGACAGCCAGATTATGGTGTAAATGAGGTGATTGAAAAACATCTTAGATTTTTTTCATTTAATTTGCTGTTTATAGAAATGGGGAATAGTGAACTTGTTGATTGGTATACAGGTAATAGTGAACTTGTTGATTGGTATACAGGTACTAGTGAACTTGTTGATTGGTATACAAGGTAATAGTGAACTTGTTGATTGGTATACTGGTAATTGTGAACTTGTTGATTGGTATACTGGTAATTGTGAACTTGTTGATTGGTATACTGGTAATTGTGAACTTGCTGATTGGTATACTGGTTATTATGAACTTGTTGATTGGTATACTGGTAATAGTGGACTTGTTGACTAGGATACAGGTAATAGTGAAGTGCGAGGTTGGAGCTCTGTAAAACCGGTTTAAGCACCCCAGTCGGTTCATATTGCCGACTGACCGTTCCAAGGCGGTAACTGTCAGGTTTGCTCTTTTCCTTAAATGACTCATCACAAATTTGTTCTTACTTTTCGCTTGGCTTGCATGTGAAATACCTTTGTTCTGTGCCTTTTCGGAGTTTGGTATATGTTGCAATACTCATAGGACTTTGTCATATATTCTTATTCATGATCACAACAATGTTACTTGTGCAGTGTGGCGGTCGTAAAAAATCTCCCCGTGCATGTAATCTATGTTGTCATTTAATTCATCCTATAAGGATTGTTACGTGTATTTCCTTTGATGGACATTGAACTTTGGTTCTTCAATTTCATCTTCACATGAACAGGATGCTACAGTCATTTATTTGTCTCTGGTCATGTTTGTTCATGATTCAGAAAGTTAATTTTATTTGTGGTCAACCATTTTTGTGTTGTTTTTCAAATCAAAATAATACCATATTCCTTTTCTGAACACTGTGTGGACATTATTTTTCGATGACGTCACTACTTTCGTCATAACGTATAGAAAATATCCGCACATTGACATTTTGTTTTCGAAAAGATCGTTTTTTCTTTTCGTTGCTTGCATTTGAGAAACTCGTCAGGAAGTGCGAGGTTGGAGCTTTGTAAAACCGGTTTAAGCACCCCAGTCGGTTCATATTGCCGACTGACCGTTCCAAGGTGGTAACTGTCGGGTTTGCTCTTTTCCTTAAATGACTCATCACAAATTTGTTCTTACTTTTCGCTTGGCTTGCATGTGAAATACCTTTGTTCTGTGCCTTTTCGGAGTTTGGTATATGTTGCAATACTCATAGGACTTTGTCATATATTCTTATTGTTGATTGGTATACTGGTAAGAGTGAACTTGTTGATTGGTATACTGGTAATAGTGAACTTGTTGATTGGTATACTGGTAATAGTGAACTTGTTGATTGTTATACTGGTAATAGTGAACTTGCTGATTGGTTTACTGGTAATAGTGAACTTGTTGATTGGTATACTGGTAATAGTGAACTTGTTGACTGGTATACAGGTACTAGTGAACTTGTTGATTGGTATACTGGTAATAGTGAACTAGTTGATTGGTATACTGGTAATAGTTAACCTTGCTGATTGGTATACTGGTAATTGTGAACTTGTTGACTGGTATACAGGTACTAGTGAACTTGTTGATTGGTATACTGGTAATAGTGAACTTGTTGATTGGTATACTGGTAATAGTGAACTTGCTGATTGGTATACTGGTAATTGTGAACTTGCTGATTGGTATACTGGTAATAGTGAACTTGCTGATTGGTATACTGGTAATAGTGAACTTGTTGATTGGTATACTGGTTATAGTGAACTTGTTGATTGGTATACTGGTTATAGTGAACTTGTTGATTGGTATACTGGTTATAGTGAACTTGTTGATTGGTATTACTGGTAATAGTGAACTTGTTGATTGGTATACTGGTAATAGTGAACTTGTTGATTGGTATACTGGTAATAGTGAACTTGTTGATTGGTATACAGGTACTAGTGAACTTGCTGATTGGTATACTGGTAATAGTGAACTTGCTGATTGGTATACTGGTAATTGTGAACTTGTTGACTGGTATACTGGTAATTGTGAATTTGCAGATTGGTATACTGGTTATAGTGAACTTGTTGATTGGTATACTGGTAATTGTGAACTTGTTGATTGGTATACAGGTACTAGTGAACTTGCTGATTGGTATACTGGTAATTGTGAACTTGCTGATTGGTAATTATATGCTATCAGGCAATTTGAATTAACAAATGCATATCTGTTACACCAGGCCCAGATTCACAGCCTGTATGAAGAAGTAGAGAAGCTCAGAGAAGGGAAGTCGGGTAAAGAAATACAGCATACACGTGTGAAACATTCTAACGAGGCAGACCATTTAGCTGATGTCCAGGTAAGAGCAATATTTTTTTTTTAATTAATCAAGGAGCATTTTAAGGATCTCATATCTATATGTTAAAGAACAAATAAAAAAAAATTCTGTAAGAGAATAGAGCAAAGTTGATACACTTTGTGATAGTGCGGCTACAGGCCAATCATAAAAGCATGAGGAAATGAAACCTGACAAAATGACTTGGTAGCAACATATGGTATAGGGTCTGCTCCAGGTATGGGAGGTCCCTTGTTAACACTCAAGCTAAAATAAGGGTAGTATGATTGATGGATAACGTAAAGACTGGTAGGTGGGATGATAAACAAACAAAAATATTAAATGTGACAAAAAAGTCGGGCTTCTGTTTGATCATTAAGATCATATATTCAACCTGGTAGCAAAACAGGTAGTTCTAGGTTCTGAATGTCCCAGATTTAAACTCAGGCAGACGTATACATTTGTAAAATGTAGCAGTTACATGTATCCCTTGCTTATATGCAAATATGACAGTAGTTTAACGACTACAAGTCCTGGTGCCATAGACATTGTGATAAAGGTTGTTGTTATATGTGTCACACACTTTGTGATTTGTATTAAAAGGCATATGATTCTTGCTCCTCAGATACCATATATTTAAAATTATACCATATTTTGTGCTGAAGAGTTGAGTATAAAATGTGTTGACTTGTTATGTTTGTTTTTGTAGGAAAGTTAAATACAATTGAATAAAGATAAATGGAACATCTGTAGCTTGTATTTGCAAAACCCAAACTTTCAATGTGCAAAATTTAAAAAACAAAAACAAACAACATCATGTCAGGTGTATATGGCATGCTCAGACAAGGATTAGAGTATTTCCAATACTTGTTTGACTAGTGCTCCAGATAAGTATAGGAATGTAGGTAGACGATTAGCCCATCAAACACTAAACCTTCATTAATCCACAATCTCTACTCTCTACAGCGGACAATGCCTGGGCCCTGTTACCAATGCATTGTCTGACCTGAAGTCCCAGTACAGATGTCTCGCAGAGGCCCTTGACACAACGAGGCACCAGATACCGACCAAGGGCATACATCTTCCGGAAAATGAGGATCAGTTTCAAGGTAATTTAGGACTATGTTTGATATATCTACATTAATATCGTCATTATACCCCCACCACAAAATGCTGGGGGGGACTATAATGGATTCGCTTTGTCCGTCCGTCCAGTCTGTCTCCATTTTCATGTCCGCTCTATAAATCCTATACCAATTGAAGGATTTTCTTCAAACTTGGCTGAAATGTTCACCTCAACAAGGGGATGTGCAGAACCCATGTTGGCCATGTGTCAGCTCAAGGTCAGGTCACAATTGAAGGTCAAATATCAAACAATCAAATATTAGACATTATGTCGTGTCCGCTCTGTAAGTCCTACACTCATTGAAAGATTTTCTTTAATTTTGTCCAAATGTTCACCTCACCAAGGGGATGTGCGGAACTCATGTTACTCTTTTGCCGGCTTAAGGTCAAGGTCACACTTGAAGGTAAAAAATTGACTTAGAAAATATTCTTAAGTTTTAACATGTATTTGAATATTTCGGAAACTAGAAAAAGTATTTGCTTGAAACTTAAAATATAAATGAAGTGTCACAATTAGGATATGCAGGTCAAGTTTCATAACTGTATAGCATTTTGACAAAGATATGCCCCTTTTAAGTCTTCAAATTTACATACAATCAAGTATTAGACAATATGTCGTGTCCGCTCTGTAAGTCCTACACTCATTGAAAGATTTTCTTTAATTTTGTCCAAATGTTCACCTCAACAAGGGGATGTGCGGAACCCATGTTACTCTTTTGCCGGTTTAAGGTCAAGGTCACACTTGAAGGTCAAAAATTGACTTAGAAAATATTCTTAAATTTTAACATGTATTTGAATACTTCTGAAACTAGAAAAAGTATTTGCTTGAAACTTAAAATATATATGAAGTGTCACAATTAGGATATGCAGGTCAAGTTTCATAACTCTGTATTGCATTTTGACAAAGATATGCTCTTTTTAAGTCTTTTAATTTACTTACAATCAATACTAGACAATATGTCAGGTCTGCTCTATAAATTCTATACTAATGTAAGGATTTTCTTCAAACTTGACTCAAATGTTCACCCCAACTGGGCAATGTGCAGAACCCATGTTACCCCTGTACCAGCTTTGTCAAGGACATTGGTGGGGGTATGAATCGCACTCAGCAATAGTTCTAGTTAACATTGTTGTCATCCTCATCAACAACATCATCATAAGTATAGTCATCAGTTCCATCATCATTATCATCTTCCCAAAAATGAGAACCAGTTCCAAGGTTGTTAGTAATGTTGTTACTTAATAATCAATATCATTCTTTTTGTTGTTATTTTAATCATCTAATTTAATTAAACTTTTTAAATAGTAAAAACTTGTTTCTTTCTGAAATTTCTTTCTAAATTGACCATTGTATAATATATATATTATATACAACTGAAAGAATGGCAGCAATCTGCAATTACTTTAAACTGTGACTACTCTGGGTGACATAAGTTATCTTTCCTTTCAGCTAAGCTAGAGGCCCAGTTACTTGAAAGTGAGAGACTGCTGGGGGAGATCAGTGCTTGCACGAGACAAGAGGGCCCCACCATCTCTGAGATGGCCACTGCCATGGTTGCCATGGAAGCAGCTGTTCATGACATGGAGGCAGAACTTAAAAAGTTAGTAGTCATCTGACAGAAACGCACAGTTAATAGGAAACCGAATAAAAGAGGCAAAAAAAGTTGCTGCATATATATTCAAGTGGAATTTACAAAAATATTTTTAGATGTTTTCCAGCTAACATGCAGCATGCGAGTAGCTCCACTCATAAATCAGGCATCTTTCTCTACCAATAATAAGCTGGACATTGCCAGTATGACCATACTTGTATGGTAGCAATGTAGCAAAAATCAACAACAAATAAAGCAAAAACAAAGCAAATCATGATCAACTTTAAATAATCCTCATTTTTTGTCTAAAACCTATGGTATAAAATATGATCATGATTGATTTTCTGGTAATTTTAATGTAATAATACTAGTTATATATATAGGGAGTGGATGAGTCTGAAGAAATTGTAGTAAATGTAAATTACTAAACCCATTATATTTTTCAAGAAGTATTTTAATGTTTATTTCAGAAGTCGTGAGCTACTAGCAGCCACAGAGAGCCTAACAGTGAGTGAGTGTGTGCTGCGAGTACAGGAAATGCAGCTTCTTGATCAGTCCTGAGATCTACTGGACCCTACTATCATAGACTTTTAATTTCACATCTAGTTTTGGCATAGAAATGTGATGTTTCCACCTTCAGCATTTGGTACGCTGGTCATAAAAATTTAGCATCTTGATTTGATAAATGAATGAAAGGGGTCGCCTATGGCATAGTGGTAAAGTTGCCGACTTGTAATTCCTCAGCCTCTCACTGCATGGGTTTGAGACCTATTTGTGGTGAGGGATTTAATGTAGTCTGGTCTTCATACATTTATCTGCAAAATAGCTGGATGTCGCTATATGACCGTAATTGGTCACTACAATACATTTCTAAATACGAAATAAAGAATAAATAAACTCTCCGCTAAGTTTTGATCAGTGAGTTTTGATCACACAAATTAAAAATTTACACCTGTGACTTAGGCATGAAATATTGTTACAATCATTGTTTACTGGTTGAAATTAACACCATGTTACAAAATATTTCTACTGTTTGGTACACTAGGGTGTACTGGATTAAATTGTATGTCTCACTGTTATTTATGGATATATCTAAAACATAGTAATTATTTCTTTTTACATGCAGTTCCTTGTAGAAAAGTTTAAAATTTTGCAACAAGATATGATGTAAGGAAAAAATTTCTCTACATTGAGTTTTATCTTCTCTAGTTAAAACCTCACATTAAGCTATGTTTTAGAAATTAAATATTTTCACCTTTAGGATTGCACTTGTTTAAAATTAACAATTAGTTTTGGTTGTACTTGTTGACATTTTACATCAAGCTGTAACATAAAATGATACATTTCTGCATCTGCAATGATTGGTACACTTGTTAAAATATTACATTTACCTTTGATGTTTTGATTAAATATCTCTTCCTTTTTTACTTGGTACACTAATTTACACTTGATCCATACATTTTTGCAGAACTAGTCAACATTTCAAAGAAGTTACGTCTACAGTTGTCTTCTATTGAAAATTCAACTTAGTTCAGTAGGAAACCTGTTAATAACTCCTTGAAGCCTTGAAACTGAAAAAAGTCTTGATACTTGATTGAAGGTGCAGTTGAGCATATTTTGTTGTTGTTGCAAAGGAGTGTGGAATAAAATTCTTTATTATGAATTATATGAAAGAATTATTTCACATTGACATGTGAGAAACAATGCTATAGAGTGCAAAGAGACAAACTGACAAGGAAAAAATGTGACTTCATGTCATTTGTACATAAAATTTTAATGAGGATTATTTTATATTGTAAATAAAGCATTTTATAAATTTTCTTAACTTGCCCTGAAGTCTGATGTAGAGAAGTAGACTGATTGCAAACACCACAAATGTATTGAATTGAAATGCATTACCAAATATAATGGAAACAGCTGAAGATGACTTAGTTGTTTCTAAATCAAATTAAAACTATTAAAAAGTCATAAAAAATAAACATATTTCTTTTGATTGTACATGTATTTGCTTCAGATTCAGATGTTTATTTTGTAATAAACACGCACATTTCAGATTACAAGACTTTTTTTTTTCATTTTTAATGAAATAATGCACTTATTTGTAAAGCTGATTATTTTATTAAATGTTTTATGAAACTGGTAAAATTTATTGTTTAATTAGTGTTAATATATTTCCTTTCATAACTACAGGAGTTAAAGGAAGGATGCTGTTGTAGAAATTGTACATTGAATGTTATTTCAGAGTGCTGCTGTACAGATTTATGTATTTATACAACTTTCATCATCTGTGATGTAGTTATACCCTCCGCATTAAACAGAAACTTTCACACATTTTCATGCCCGGACATTCCATCATTTTACCCTATACCACTCATTCATAGATTTTGCATAGATTTTTGTGTTTCAGGTCAATAATTGTAGATTAAAAAGGTTTAACTCATACTTGGTTTCACAGGACCTAGTAACACAATTTGTTTGAACCCCGGGCCACAACATACCAAAGTCATTAAAAATGGTAGTGGTATAGCTCCCTTGTTAACGCTCGAGGAAATATAAGGGTAGTTCCATGACTGTTTTGCCTGGTGTCAGGATAATGTGACTGGGTGTGGTATCATGTCAGGTGTTCACGGCATGCTATACACAATGAAATCAGCACTATATCTGCTTCAAATGGACACCATCTTCAGATAACTAAAATACTGATGGAACTATAAACTCAAAAACCAAACTTGGTTTATAAATATACATGTATATCAATTATGTAAAAAGAAACAACAGTTCAAGTGTGATTTTGGTTACTATCCAGCTTGATTTATTGAGTTATGGTCCTTTCTTGAGATATTGTAATCCAACAGGTGGGGGTAGTATTTAAACACATTTCTAGTTAAAAGTTGATTTTGTTTATCTTTGTTTATCAGTTTCACTATAATTAACCCTTTCACTGCCCTCAAGACGGGCAAATCTGTCTCGGGAATTCTCCAAGATGTTAAATAACCCAGAACTAGATTATCTTCAAACATTTTGTATATATTCGACCAATGATATTTCTTTATGCCAATACATGGTTAACATTAGAAAATAGGTCACTGATATGTTCTTTGTTGAAATTTTGAAGCGAGGGTGGTGGTATATTACTTGCAAAATGTTTGTTTTCTCCAAATGGCAGACAGCGATGTCGTGATTGGTAGTTCAATAAAGTTGAGTTGTGTAGGGGTCAAAAAAAAAATTGTCCAGAAAATGTAAAATACACTCAACAGAAGGTATTCTTTGTATGTTCGATTATGATTCATCAGATCTTGAAAGCTTGGAGAGTGGCGGTTCCTGGTAATACTGGTACATATTGGAAATTTAGTGCCTGGCAGGGAAATGGGTAAATTATAAAGACTGGCTTCTTTTTTCCCCCAAATATTTGAATGCCAAATGCAAGAGATGTTTTGCATTGGAGTCAAATGTTTGAACATTCACTAAAATCCTTTATAGGTAAATGTCCTTTCCTGATTATTATTTTACTTTTATTAAGCCAATAGAATAATTGTCTAAAATTCTTTTAAAAACCAATAGAAGATTTTTAGTATTGACCACCTTTACCTTAAATTTTATGTTTTGCAACAATAAGAAAGTGAAACAACAACAAATGTTCAAGGTTTCTGTTTTATGCAGGGTTATTAGATTAGATGGTTATGTTAAGTGCCAGTGGCGTGAAAGAGCTTGAAATGCTATGTGTAGCATGGTAATAAATCTTTTCTTTGAGTTTTTTCCTGATGACTTTATTTATAATATGAAGATATATAAAAATAGTTAACCCTTTGATGCCACTTTGTTTTTAGTATTTGTGTCAAAATTAAACTTATAAGTCAAATGTTGTATTAAGCATTGAGAATGTGTGTGAACTTGTCTTGTCTGCTTATATGATAGTAAGAAGTAATTAGTATTTCTTGAAATGTATGTTCAATCACCCTGTTAAGAAAGGCTGATTATGTCAACCCTATTAACGTAGAAGTGCCTAATGTTCATTGCTGTGCCTAACACCATTAGTGGAGTTGTCTATTATGTTTTCATGGACGTGTGCAACTTGTTTACATGGACATGACTATCAGTAACATTTAGTCTTACAAATGTTGTGCTAGATAAAGAAATTATTGATATATTTTCAAAATTGATGGTTCAAGAATGTTAATTTCTTCTCTGTTTTTGTTGTGACAGAGTATACTTAAATTATGAGTCTCATATTCATCCTAATTTCATAAAAAAGAGATAAAACCAAATAGAGGTTAAAATTGATTTCTGTGTTATATGATTCTTAAGAATATTATTTGTGTTAATTTGTTACCTAATAAGGCAAAAGTGCCACTACTTACTGTTGTGCCAGTATTTAATTGATGACAGTCTAAAGTAATTTACATCTAACTACAAGGCATTGGAATAGATAATTATCTTAAAGGTGGTATCTGACAGTCTGATCCTATCTGTCTCTGCACACACAACCAAGGGGCGCCTGTGGCTAATGAGAGAGTCGCCGATAACTCCTCTGACCACTAAGCCTCTCACTGCATGGGTTCAAATCTCGTTTGCGGGGGACCTAAAGTGGCAAAGTTTTCCAGCTGACATGTGGTTCACTGGAGGTTCTATTAAGACATAAGTTTAGGGTCTTCCAAAAGTTATATAGGTGGACGTCGCTGTAATGGTCATAACTGGTCGCAGCGATGTATTTCAAAAACAAAACAACCAAAGAAAATATGTTACCTGAAAGGATTCCACAAAATTGTTTTTTTTTTTTTTATGTTGTTTATCTGTGTGAAAAGTGAAGCATAATTCCCCAGTTGTCATTACAAACATGTATTTTCTATCAAAGCCACCCCCCACCCCCAGTTAGCTATTTTAAAATTAAGAAAACCATGTCACCACTGTTTGTTTCTTATCATCCAGGTAATCGTCTCTGACGCTATCTATTTTTAGCAGAAATCACAGGCCTGCTTATTTAAAGACTTGGAAAGAAGGAACATTAAGATCCTTTTTCACGATTTGTACTTTTTTACAATTGAAGCAGTATTGAAAAGTGTCTTTACTAAGCCTAAGTATTATAAATGTAATGTAATGCAAAAAGTTCCTAAAATGCAAAAATTGTCCCAAAATTACCTAAAATGCAAAAATTGTCACCAAATTTCCTAAAATAGGGATAAAATATTGTTAGTTAACACCTTTAAGAGTTGTTGGGTTGACAGTTGAATGTGCATTTTTGTTAATTTTGGAAAGTATGTTTGATTTATTTGTGTATAATATATGTGTCTGATATATAATACTTAAAAATACTGCTGCATTGCTACACATTAGAAGTTGAATATACTGATAATTGATAATTACTATGCAATTTGTCTTGTTAAGTCTACTGTACATTTTGTTGAACATTTTTTTCTCACTAAATAAATTGTATGTCATCAACATGTTCTTTATTGTTCCAAACATATCCACAATAACATGTGTCGTTACGCAGCTTTAATCTCGAAAATATTTACTATGACAACTATATGCATTGTTGATGTTTATTTAAATTGAATACATCTCCCAGTAATGAAAAATTAATACCAGGGAATTGGAAAATACACAAAATTAAAATTGTATGATATGCATTTAATTAATATTTGCATTTATGACCATTTCAACAATTGCAACAACAAAAACAACTTTCAACAATCATAACAAAACAAAAAATATTAATAACACAGATAAATAAACATGCCATTTTTTAGATACGAGACATCCCGTAAAAAGCCCTTGATTAATGTAAATAATGTGGACAAGTCAAGCTTGTCTATAAAACAACAACAACTATATGACCATGTTTCTTCCATAAGGACCAATTGTACAAATAACACAATTGTACAAATAACACAAACAATAAAAATGCAATCAGTCTTCATTCAAATGTCTTGTGTGCATTCAATGCACAATTTAAATGTGTTTTTCTTAAGTGAATGACACAGAACTTAACTGTAAGAAGTTCAAAAAGTTAAAAAATACTGCTGCTAAACTTTGATATAACTGTGACCTAAATATAGTTTCCTTGCCTGAATAAGACAGTATCTTTTAAATAGAGATGTAGCAATTTGCACCTTTCATGATATGACATATTGTCAGTCATCTTGATTAGATATTTTACTACAAAATACATTTGAGAAAATGGGATACTTAAGATTGACAGTTTTCTATTTGGTTTTTAACTTTACTGAGTGATAAAATAAATAAACAAGAGGGCCATGATGGCCCTTAATCGCTCACCTGATGACACAGGCTTTACGTAGGCTCAAATCTGGCATTAAGTAATTAAGAGTAATTTACTTTAGAAATCTTTGGTGAAGATTGCACCATTAGTGTGGCCACTGGGTTGATAACATTTTCTAGAATTTTACCAAGTAACCTACTGAATCCACATGACTCACTTCAAAACATATGTAAGATTTCATGCAGACAAACATTCTGACCAAGTTTGGTGAAGATTGGGCTATAAATGTGGCCTCTAGTGTGTTCACAAGCTTTTTCTAAGATTTGACCTAGTGACCTACTTTTTGATCCCACGTGACCCAGTTACGAACTGATCCAAGATTTCATGCAGACAAACATTCTGACCAAGTTTGGTGAAGATTGGGCTATAAATGTGGCCTCTAGTGTGTTCACAAACTGTTTCTAAAATTTGACCTAGTGACCTACTTTTTGACCCCACGTGACCCAGTTACGAAGTCATTCAAGATTTCATGCAGACAAACATCCTGACCAAGTTTGGTGAAGATTGGGCTATAAATGTGGTCTCTAGTGTGTTCACAAGCTTTTTCTAAGATTTGACCTAGTGTCCTATTTTTGACCCCACGTGACCCAGTTACGAACTCATCCAAGATTTTATGCAGACAAACATTCTGACCAAGTTTGGTGAAGATTGGGCTATAAATGTGGTCTCTAGTGTGTTCACAAGCTTTTTCAAGGATTTGACCTAATGACCTACTTTTTGACCCCACGTGACCCAGTTACGAACTCATCCAAGATTTCATGCAGACAAACATTCTGACCAAGTTTGGTAAAGATTGGGCTATAATCGTGGCCTTTAGTGTGTTCACAAGCTTTTTCTAAGATTTGACCTAGTGACCTACTTTTTGACCCCACGTGACCCAGTTACGAACTCATCCAAGATTTCATGTAGACAAACATTCTGACCAAGTTTGGTGAAGATTGGGCTATAAATGTGGCCTCTAGTGTGTTCACAAGCTTTTTCTAAGATTTGACCTAGTGGCCTACTTTTTGACCCCACGTGACCCAGTTACGAACTCATCCAAGATTTCATGCAGACAAACATTCTGACCAAGTTTGGTGAAGATTGGGCAATAAATGTGGTCTCTAGTGTTTTTACAAGTTTTTCCTACAATTTGACCTTGTGACCTACTTTTTGACCCCAGGTGACCCAATAATGAACTCATCCAAGATTTCATGCAGACAAACATTCTGACCAAGTTTGATAAAGATTGGATAAAAATTGTGGCCTCTAGTGTGTTCACAAGGTAAATGTTGACGCCAGACGAAGCGGTATCACAAAAGCTCCCCTTGAGCACGTTGTGCTCAATTGAGCTAAAAAAGTATTCATGTTGATATGTAAACAACAAAACAATTTTTAATGAAACCATGTTCGATTAATTGTATCATAGCTGCATATTACAGTTTTGGATGGATTGCAATGAATTGTTAGGTTCAACTTTTTAACTTTAACCCTTCCTCTAAATTGCTGGGAGCCCACACTGAAGTTCTGAAAATTAACTTGATGAATGGTTTACAAACATTAACCGGCAGCAATAGCTCAAGTGGTGGAACGTCGGCTTGCGGATCGAGAAGGTCGCAGGTTCCAATCCCGGCCAGTTCAAAAGGACTTTAAAGTAGTAGAGACTTTCCCCTTACGGCTCGGGGCCAAGGGAACAGCATTATGCCCGACTCGTCAGTGTTGGACCAGCCAGGTTCAGTCCCTGGGCACCTCATAAGTGCCCCTGTGCTATAATGATAGAAATATCACTGCACAGTTTCGGCAAAATGCCGGCAAATCCCAATCCATCCTTTAACATTCAGTAAAGCTGAGTAACAATTGTACATGTACTATTTTCTGGTAACACTAGCATTTTACGTAAAATCACAGAATACAATTAATTAGCCAAACAAAAAATAAAGCAATCTTCTGTAACATTTACCTAAATCGATAACACATAATAAGTGTTATCGATTTTGGTAAATGTTACAGATTTCATACTGGCAAACATTCTGGCCAAGTTTGATGAAGATTGAGCCAACAATGTGACCTCTCTCTCTTGTGTTTTCACAAGTTTTTTCTAAAATATGTCCTTGTGACCTAGTTTTGACCCCACGTGATCTTGTTACAAACTGACCCAAGATTTCTTGCAAGCAAACATTCTGGCCATGTTTAGTGAAGATTGGGCTATAAATGTGGTCTCTAATGTGTTCACAAGCTGTTTCTGAGATTTGACCTTGTGACCTACAGTTTGACTCGGCGTGATCCAATAACGAACTCATCCAACATTTCATGCAGACATACATTCTGACCAAGATGAAGTTTGGTGAAGATTGGCTATAAATGTGGTCTCTAATATATTCACAAGTTTTTCCTAACATTTGACCTAGGGACCTTCTTTTTGACCCCAGGTGACCCAATAATGAACTCATCCAAGATTTTATGCGGACAAACATTCTGACCAAGTTTGATGAAGATTGGGTAAAAACTGTGGCTTCTAGCCTGTTCACAAGCTAAAATGCCAACGTCTGACGAAGGGGTATCGAAAAAGCTCACCTTGAGCAACCAATCTCACTGAGGTCTCCTGGCAGACCTCTTGACTCACTGAGAGAAACTGCTGTGAGCCTCGGAGGGCAGTCAAATTATTAAAACATAGATCCACTGATTCAACGATACCCACTGTTGCAAATGAATAACTGTTGTAGCTTCCCTGATGTTGTGTTTTCGTAAGGTGGATGAATGTTCAATCTGTTGATAGGTCGTTGCTTCAACATCTTTTTGTTTGAAAATAGTCCTTCAAAAATGAGATCAAAGTAACAATGTAGCTGTAATGTAACAAACACACTTGTAAAAGATGCATTGCATCAAAAACTAAATTGCAATGTTCATTCACAAAAATATGCCATTACTCGAAATCTTCACTGTGTAAAAAGAGCTTAACTTGCTGACTGGATTCACATCAGGAAGATCTCAGTGCAATGAAGTCTTTCATTTTCCGAGGCACAGGAAGTGTCATGATAGATGCCATAATACTTTTCCCAGCATGCACTTCGATCAGTTGTCGTCTTAAAATTACCCGACACTGTTCTTGCAGGGTTCTTGGTTCACTCACATAATGTTGCAGTAGTTCTCTTATCTTCGGTTTTTTCATTATCTGCAGAAAAAGCAGACATAAATGTGAATTACATTGTGAATCCTTATTAAGGGTACAGGAAAGCTTAAACAAGAGGGCCATCATTGCCCTGTATTGCTCACTTCACTGCCTTGACATTTAGAAACAGTTAGCAATGAATATCAACTACGTTAAAACAGACCTGAATAAATGTAATACATGTACACAATCAACAATCTGTTTAAATTTGTTTACGACATTGCAGGCACATTTTTACAAGGATCAAAAGTCTTTGACACATTTGATACAAGGTCACCTTAAAAACATATGTACCAAGTATTTACTCTAACTCTTGTAGTTTCTGACAAGAAGATTTTCCAAGTTTTCCTATATTTCCATAAAAAGAAAACGGTCACACCTTTGGCTGTCATAGTTTCGACAGATCAATTTTGATACCGGGCCGTCAAGGAACATGTATACAAAATATCAAAGCTCCAACAAGATAACTATATCATAGTAAATAGGTTTCAATTTAAGTCCTTTAATAAAAAAACTACAATATTCAATATGCTAAAATTATTGACCTATGACTGTTTATAAATGATTCAAAACACTTTCTCTATTTCCTAACTATTGCCTACCTTGATGTGTTTTGGATATTGTCCGAGTTCCGAGGCTACTAGTTTTACTCCAGCCTGTAACAGCAACAGTAGAGTCTTCTGTCGACAGTTGAAGATGGCCCAATACAGTGCAGTAGACCCTCTAGAAAGAAAATTGAAAAATCTGCTTGTTAATGCCAGAAGTAACAGTTGCAGCAACAAAATATGGTTATAATTATGATGTCAAACAATTATTAAGCTGTATTCTGCTCCTCATACAGTTGAAAACATAAAGAAAATAAGTTACCAAATACAAAAATTTTGGCAAAAAAAAAGTGTAAAAAGTAAAAGAGCTAGCAACCTCTAGTGTTAAGGGATAAATGCAATGGGCTCAAGTTTAGAGGTGACCAGGTTAACGCGGCAAGTCTATTTAATGCACATTGAACACCTGGCATACAATGCTAGTTCCAGGGCAAGTCTATTTAATACACATTGAACACCTGGTATACAATGCTAGTTCCAGGGCAAGTCTATTTGATACACATTGAACGCCTGGCATACAATACTAGTTCCAGGGCAAGTCTATTTAATACACATTGAACACCTGGCATACAATACTAGTTCCAGGGCAAGTCTATTTAAATACACAATGAACGCCTGGCATACAATGCTAGTTCCAGGGCAAGTCTATTTAATAAACATTGAACACCTGGCATACAATACTAGTTCAAGGGCAAGTCTATTTAAATACACATTGAACGCCTGGCATACAATGCTAGTTCCAGGGCAAGTCTATTTAATACACATTGAACACCTGATATACAATACTAGTTCCAGGGCAAGTCTATTTAATACACATTGAACACCTGACATACAATACTAGTTCCAGGGCAAGTCTATTTAATACACATTGAACACCTTGCATACAATGCTAGTTCCAGGGCAAGTCTATTAAATACACATTGAACGCCTGACATACAATACTAGTTCCAGGGCAAGTCTATTTAATACACATTGAACACCTGGCATACAATGCTAGTTCCAGGGCAAGTCTATTTAATACACATTGAACACCTGGCATACAATGCTAGTTCCAGGGCTAGTCTATCTAATACACATTGAACGACTGGCATACAATACTAGTTCCAGGGCAAGTCTATTTAATACACATTGAACACCTGGCATACAATACTAGTTCCAGGGCAAGACTATTTAATACACATTGAACACCTGACATACAATACCGGTACTAGTTCCAGGGCAAGTCTACTAAATACACATTGAACACCTGGCATACAATGCTAGTTCCAGGGCAAGTCTATTTAATACACATTGAACACCTGGCATACAATGCTAGTTCCAGGGCAAGACTATTTAATGCACATTGAACACCTGGTATACAATGCTAGTTCCAGGGCAGTCTATTAATACACATTGAACACCTGGTATACAATGCTAGTTCCAGGGCAAGTCTATTTAATACACATTGAACACCTGACATACATACTAGTTCCAGGGCAAGTCCTATTTAATACACATTGAACACCTGACATACAATACTAGTTCCAGGGCAAGTCTATTTAATACACATGAACACCTGCATTACAATGCTAGTTCCAGGGCAAGTCTATTTAATACACATTGAACACCTGACATACAATGCTAATTCCAGGGCAAGTCTAATTAATACACATTGAACACCTGCATACAATGCTAGTTCCAGGGCAAGTCTATTTAATACACATTGAACACCTTGCATACAATACTAGTCCAGGGCAAGTCTATTTAATACACATTGAACGCCATGCATACAATACTAGTTCCAGGGCAAGTCTATTTAATACACATTGAACACCTGACATACAATACTAGTTCCAGGGCAAGTCTATTTAATACACATTGAACACCTGGCATACAATGCTAATTCCAGGGCAAGTCTATTTAATGCACATTGAACACCTGGCATACAATGTTAATTCCAGGGCAAGTCTATTTAATACACATTGAACACCTGGCATACAATGCTAGTTCCAGGGCAAGTCTATTTAATACACATTGAACACCTGGCATACAATGCTAGTTCCAGGGCAAGTCTATTTAATACACATTGAACACCTGGCATACAATGCTAGTTCCAGGGCAAGTCTATTTAATACACATTGAACACCTGACATACAATACTAGTTCCAGGGCAAGTCTATTTAATACACATTGAACACCTGCATACAATACTAGTCCAGGGCAAGTCTATTTAATACACATTGAACACCTGGCATACAATGCTAGTTCCAGGGCAAGTCTATTTAATACACATTGAACGACATGCATACAATACTAGTTCCAGGGCAAGTCTATTTAATACACATTGAACACCTGACATACAATACTAGTTCCAGGGCAAGTCTATTTAATACACATTGAACACCTGGCATACAATGCTAATTCCAGGGCAAGTCTATTTAATGCACATTGAACACCTGGCATACAATGTTAATTCCAGGGCAAGTCTATTTAATACACAATGAACACCTGACATACAATACTAGTTCCAGGGCAAGTCTATTTAATACACATTGAACACCTGGCATACAATGCTAGTTCCAGGGCAAGTCTATTTAATACACATTGAACACCTGGCATACAATGCTAGTTCCAGGGCAAGTCTATTTAATACACATTGAACACCTGACATACAATACTAGTTCCAGGGCAAGTCTATTTAATACACATTGAACACCTGACATACAATACTAGTTCCAGGGCAAGTCTATTTAATACACATTGAACACCTGGCATACAATGCTAGTTCCAGGGCAAGTCTATTTAATACACATTGAACACATGACATACAATACTAGTTCCAGGGCAAGTCTATTTAATACACATTGAACACCTGACATACAATACTAGTTCCAGGGCAAGTCTATTTAATACACATTGAACACCTGGCATACAATGCTAATTCCAGGGCAAGTCTATTTAATGCACATTGAACACCTGGCATACAAAGTTAATTCCAGGGCAAGTCTATTTAATACACATTGAACACCTGGCATACAATGCTAGTTCCAGGGCAAGTCTATTTAATACACATTGAACACCTGGCATACAATGCTAGTTCCAGGGCAAGTCTATTTAATGCACATTGAACACCTGGCATACAATGCTAGTTCCAGGGCAAGTCTATTTAATACACATTGAACACCTGGCATACAATACTAGTTCCAGGGCAAACAATACTAGTTCCAGGGCAAGTCTATTTAATTCCAATTGGTAGTTACTGCTGTTTATTACTACCAAGGAATTAGATCCACCCAGTAGTTCTTTAACAGAAATTGATCCGCAGTAATAGAAGTTGAAAGAATGTTTCACTAACTGACTGAATTAACTGTTGCATAAACACTTTAAAAGTAACTAGATTTCTTATTGTTGTTTTCTCATATATGTAGAAACTTACTTACATGTTTGTTTTTCACAGTCCAGAAAAATGACCAAGGACCTTAAAAGAGCTGTTCATCCCTGTATTTTCTTGCATCCTTCAAAAAGTAAATTGTGTGCATAAAATATCATAAATATTAAAGTCAAACCAATAAGTGCTACTTGTTACTGAACATAGTATAGAGTCAAAACTTTGAGTGGTGTTTAACTTAAGCGACTTACCTTGAGTCAGGAATATCTGGATCTGCTCCATGACATAGCAGCATTTCCGCATTCTCTTCAAAGCCAAAGTAAACGCTGACTGACAGGGCAGTCTCCCCATATCTCCCATCTCTGATATTCAGCAAGGCTCCACTGTGTACGAGTCTCTGACAGATGTTTGGGTTATTATTCCTGGCTGCTAGGATCAACGGCGTATTGCCATCATCAGTTCAGCAGATTGACATCTAGATCAAACTGAAGAGCAAATTTCAACATATCCTCACCATTTTTGCTAGCCATGACTGCAGCATGCAACAGATTACCAAAACAACAGGTAAGCTGTGGGTTTCCCCCACTAGCATGAAGAAAATTTGCAATTTCCAAGTTTCCGCCCATGGTTGCCATAAACAGTGCTGTAGAATTATCTAATGCTTGCATGTTCACAAATGACAACTCTCCATCTTTTTGTAGGTTTACCCTTCTGTCACTACAAATAAGACCCTTCTTGAACTTGTTAACTTGTAAGGAGGGTTCTTCTGGGGTTTCTGCATCGTAGCCTGGACTATCAAGCTCCTGTAGATGCCTGCTGTGATTTTTTCAAGAGACCTTCGATGAAGTTTTGGTGGAATCCATATCCGAGAAAGGCAGCAATATGATGTGGTGGAAAATGTCTCTGGAATACATTTATCATACTGGCTTTCTTTAGGCTGCATCCAGCTGCCAGCAGAACTTCGCACAAGGAAGATCCTGAGCGTTCCTGATGAAGAGCCATTCCAAGAGGTGTATGTCCTCTTTTGTTACGTTTGTTCAAATTAGCACCATACTGAATCAGTAAATGTATCATACTTTCATTTGCTTGTAACACAGCAAGATGAATGGGTGAATTTGCTGCCTGTCCAAATGTTTGATTTACATCTTCCCCATGCTCAAGCAAAATAGATGCAAGGTAAATATTGTTTGTTTCAACAGCATGAACCAACGGTGGTTTAGTCATAATGATATTTGAGCCTTGCATATTCATGACTTGACTAATGTCTGCACCATTCTGCAACAATACCTTTGACACCTCCACAGATTTATTCATTGATAACTGTAACGGAGTAAGACCTTTGCAACAAGTATCATTTATTTTACCGCCAAACGAAAGCAGCAGCTTTAATATTGGTGCCTCATTAAGAATAATTGCAAGAGCAATGGCATTCATGCCATTTGTGGTACACATTATGCTGGCATCTGCTCCATGTTCTAGAAGCAGTCTGACTAAATCTTCATCATGAGTGCCCACACTCAACATTAGAACAGTTTCATCAATTCCAGCAGCGTAAGATAATGGTGACAGACCTTTTTTCAACATCAGTCGAATTATGTCCAGAACCTGTGTCCGAAAGGCTCCACAGTAAATTGTCTCTGCCTTCCAACAGGAACATAGACTGGTTTCAGACTTTAAAGAGTAACTTGTCAGGAAACTTGAGTAATGTTTTATGAGTAGATACAAAGGGGAATGTGTAGCCATCAAGTCTAAATTTTGGTTTTGTAGAATATTCTCCACTGATTCCAGACTTCCAGTTCTGACGGCAGCACAAAGGGAACAGGACACTGTACATGGGTCTGCCTGTTGGGTCATCTTGGCAAGGAGCCCTCCCTGATGGGACTGGAACTGGTCTTGGAGAGGCTGCATTACAATCTGAAACACAACTCTTTATTGTATAACCATGTATAACCATATAAATGTGTCAAGTCTGTAGCTAAATAAAATACAACTGAAAGTCTAAGACTCTTCATTGTTCTGACAAAGAATATCTGGCTTTACTTTAACTTACTTGTTCTAATTTCAACACTTTTTTTAAAATGCCTTTTTTATTTATGTTCCTTTCTTAGATAAAATGAATGTGACATTTTTAAATAGTAAGGTGACATTTTCTTAGTAATAAATGTAGGGTTTTTAAATACACTTTGAAATATAATAAATAAACAAATAAAGTGTTTTTCAGGTGTGAAGCTGACTTTATTTAACAATGGAAATATTTTCCTCTTTAATAATTTGATGTGTCATTAATTCTCATTCTAAAATAGTTATAGATTCTGATTTTAAATGCATGTATGTTAAATGTAAATTGAAGCAAAAAGTGTGTTAATTTATTTCACTGCAGCAATATTGATTATACATTTGTAACAGATATGTATCGAGGATGGATTTGTTTTATATTTATCGTACATGTTGAGTACGAGTAACTCACATAATGAACAAAGAACTTAGTTAAATAATGATTTGACCTTTAAAAATTGAATGAGACACGGGCACATTAATATACAAAAACATTGTGACACTTTGATTTCTAAAATGATATTTGTCAAGACTGTTTGGACACCATTTTAATTTTCAATATGCATTTGTATCACAAGGTTTGTCACTTCATTAAAGCTTTATGACATAGAATGTGTCTAAAACTTTTTTGTCATTGCTTGAGACATTTTGAATAATCAATAGATGGTTTCAGATGAAAGATTTATAGCTGTAATGTGTAAAGTTGTTTTTGTTGAAATAAAAACAGAATTAGGCCTACATGCATTTTATCCAACAGTTTGGATCAGATTTTTTCTCTTAAAGAACCAAAACTAAGAAATCTGTGTGACCCGTAACCTTATAATAATCATTTAGGTCATCCACTCTGACATCAATGTCTATTGTTAGCAGAAATCACAATCATGCTTGTTTATAGTTTTAGAAAGAATAGACATTACAGTAGTTTATATGACTATCTACAGTTATCTAATTTAGTGTTCAAAATCGTCTTTTGTTAAACTTAGGTTTGACTTTTGTAGAAATCATGTCACAATTCCCCAAATCCATGTTTTCGTGTTTTTATTAAGACAAACTGTCGCATACTATCTTTAAAAGTGAAGTACTGGAAGTTGTTTTATTGCATAACAAAACTTGGCAACCAAAAGTGCAAGATAATTTGGTCAGTAAAAAAATGTGATTGAACTTGTGATCATTGCCATTTTCTTCTTTAATATAAGCAACATTTACATAAATCTTTCCATTAACAAGAAGCAATTTTAGTACAAAGTGTTAGTAATAATTATGTCAGAACTTAATTATGGCTGCACTTTTAAATGAAAAAAACACACACCACAATGTCAAATTTCATTGATGTCACAAGGCTGAATGGGAAAGTAATGATCCAATATACAGACTGCTTTGAAAATTGTTAACAGTTAATGTTTAATATCATGTTTCTGTAAAATTATGACAATCATTAAAACAGACTTTACTTTGTGTGGTATTAATTACATGATATTAATTGACACTGATCAAAGCTAGGTATAGTCTGTCTTACTAAACTGGACATACAATAAACTGATATATGTGTTTATTGTCAGCTACAGACATAATGTGGCAGTGTTAAGGCAAGGGGAAGGGCTGTGTGCATGACATATAACTCCACTCTCTACACTACAACAATTAAATATTGTCAGTGTTTTCAATAAGAACCAACTATGACGGGGATAGTCTCAGTTTAAGAATTTTGAGTCAATATGAACAACTTATGAAATATTTTTTAATCTAAATCAATCTGTATAAAAGTGAATAGACATATGAAGTTTACAAAACCTCCAGCCTCAGTTAGAATACCAAAGCTATATTCAAATATCTGTGCTCATCCCTTTTAAAAATAAAAGTCTGTGGTCTAGTGGTTAAGATGTTGGACTTTGGATCAGCGGGTCTGGGTTCGAATCCCAAAACTGAATATGTGATGTTAGTCCAAGAGCAAGACTATTTACTGCACATTGCTCCAGGTACTCAGTACCATAGTACTGGTCCTACCCAGGAACTTGGCAGTTGAGAAGGATTGATATAAGTTGAAAAAAACTTGTTTCCCAATCGACTATAAATAAATATGTTTAAACTATATGTCCTTTTGGTAACACCAAATAACATCCAACAGATGAGGTGCGATCTAGAAGCCTATTTAAGCCCGTGTGCAGGTTCTATGTTTCTTTAGTAGGTCTATATGTTAAAGCAAAGTCTCTGCAGTCCTACAGTACAAATTAATACATTCCATATAATAAATGAGCAAGTATGCCCACATTCCAGCAATACAACAAAAATACAAAATAATAAAACAAAGAAACAATCAAGGCAAAAGTAAATGTCATAATACAATTTTAACAAATGAACTCTATGTTGAACTCTCCAAGCATGTTCATAGAAGATCAAACTTTTATTACCATACCCGTTCTTTCGGGTGCCGGTTACTTCGGTAAATGACCACTTCGGTAAATTCAACTTATATAAGGATTAATCCAGTCGTTTCGGTAAATAGGTAAACATAAAGTATAGTACCTGATTGAGATGGAGAATTGGATAGTGTCTAGGTGTGAAAAGATTTTCACACATCAGCCCAAGACAGACAATTTAATCATTTATTAATTTATTTATTGTCTCTTTGTTTTAGCTAGCAGAGACGAGTGTCAACTAGAAAATACATCTGGGGCCCATCACAATTTCTTTGCTAAAAAACTCAGGATGTAAATAAAATAAATATGAATATTTATGTATGTATTATTATCAAACGTATCTGAATGCTTGAAATTATGTGGTGTATATTTAGATGCTTAAAATTACATTTTATTACATTATTTTATTTTAGTTTTCTAGTTGACGCGCATCTCTGCTAGCTCAACCCTTTCACTCATAGAGTTCTCCTAAATAACCATATGCCTAATGCATAACCAGATGGCTTATCAGGCCACCTGGCATGCATAGGTAAACTGGTGATAAAGGTACCTCAGGTTCATAGAGCATTATTGGTTTTGTGTGGGAAGCTGACAGTAGTTATGTTTAAGCTATTTTTTAAGCTAGAATGACTTATTTAATCATATTTATGTCATTAAAATGTTTATTCAGAAATATTTTTTCTTTCTGATGATATACTTTTCATGCATTTGAGGTTATATAAATTGTTAGAAGAAAGGTTTGAATAAAACAAAAGAAATATGTCATAGGCAATTTATTTTATGTTTGAAAGATTCATTAATTGCTTATGTTTTTTATTTAAATAACAACATTTAAATCTGATTCCCCAAAACAGAAAACTCTGACTCAGTGTCACTACCAAACAAAATATCATAGCATCAGGCATACTTCTGAAGCAAGATAAAGTGAGACTATCAATAAATATTATCAAACAATTTGTGTACAAGATCTTTTTCAATAGGTGTTAACGATGCAGCGATTAGAATGCTAATGAACGAGGCAATCAAATGAAGCTTAAATACCTTCCAAGTTGATCCACAGAGCAATAAAACATATTGCCCCTTTCATTAGTCAGTGGGTTTTATGATCCAATGCTGCCCCGAAGCAACAGGGGGTTCCGGTAAGTCGGCATAATTTTTCAACATCAAATACTTCACTTCCATTTATTGTGAAGGAAGCGGATGTTTATTATATCGGCATACTCGGTTTTTACTGTAAGGCTGACCATGTGAGAGTTGTTGTGATTTAGAAATGGTAAGATTTGCCAGCGAGTGTAAACAATAGAAAATTCCATTAGGGTGCTCTACAAACTTAGCAAATCAGGGCTGGAAAAATACGCTAGCCCAACGTCCCGGACTAGTCAACATGTAGTTTCGGGCTAGTGACCATTGGTCATTAAATTAGTCCCGGGCTAGTCATTAAATAGACGGCCGGACAAGTGACAATACACAGCGGTACCTAATTAGCGATGCAACCAATCAAGCTATCGCCTGGGGCGTTTTATCAACACCACGTAATGGCTTCGCATAGACAATTCAAACGCATCCCAAAACAGCCAATCACGACGCGCGATACATCAACGCTTAACATGATCGGCCAATCAATGTGTAAGTGACAAATAACGGCATTAATACTGCATATTGAAGTACATGTGATAAGTGATAAGTGATTCGCGAACTTTTTAAACTCGGCACGCGAAGAGTAAAGGGATTATAGCCAGGTACTTTCATTGTCATATCTGAATACAGTAGCCCAATTAAACAATACTCGATGCCAATTAAGGTGGGTATAAGGTATATCTTGGTACGATTCAGTTGTTAAAAAAAGCAAACCTTTCATGCCTTACCATGGTGTAATGTCAGAATACTGTAAATATGTTATGGAGACAAAGTAGTTGTATAAGTGAGTAACATAAAGTGTACAAGTGCATTGGCCCAACATTTACGTGTCAGGGTCAGGATGATTAAAATTTGACATTGTTACAAAAACAATGTACACGTAATGTATTTTCTTTATAAAATCAAAACATTGCAAGAGCTATTTAATCAGTTGTAACTTATTTATTCTTTACTTTTGTGTTAGATTATATGCTGTTTTACAGACGAAAATAAACAAAAACTTGTTTATACCTTGTTTGTTAGTTATATATATGACAAATTAGTGTCCATTTATTGAAAATGATGCATATTTTCGGACAAGTCATCTTTGTCCTGGTTACTAGTCCGGGACTAGTCATAAAAAAGAAAAATTGTCCAGCCCTGCAAATTGTCACAATTTTTTCAGAACAACCTCCCTTTTTTATTCACTAAATGTATAAATAAAGGCTTAATCTTACTGAATAAAGATAAAAGAAAGACTTTACATGAAGTATTCACTTATGATTTTGCACTCAACTTTGAGGGCGTAATTTCGCCAAACTATGCAAATGACAGCATAGCGTAAAATCGCCAAAGTATGAGCCTGACGCACAATGCCAAATATCGCCAAACTATGAGCCTGATGCACAACGCCAAAAATCGCCTAACTATGAGTGAAAGGGTTAAAATGAGTAAACACTTGGACAAAGGGCCAATTCTCCGTCTCAATCAGGTATTATACTATATGTTTACCTATTTACCAAAACGACCGAACTCATCCTTACATAAGATGAATTTACCGAAGTGGTCATTTACCGAAGTGACCGGTAACCGTTCTTTCTGGTGGTGTTTATTTGGCAGGAGTCTAACATTCACCTCTGCTCTGATCCAAAGTGCTATTACACTAGTCCTACAGCTTAAATAAAAGCTTATTTTACTCTATAGTAAGAACATTTATTAATCATTTATGTATGTTGTGATTATGCCATTTATTTTACATAGACCTCGTTCTCAGACTAAGGGAATTTTACAATGACAAGGTATGCAAACAAATTAACAATTCTATAAAACAAGCAAAACCTTTATGCCATCATAAAGACGGAATACCTGTAAAAAGTTCCTTACCTTGCTAACGAATTGCTATCAGTGGACGATTTGATCTTTACGACTGGCAACATTTTGTTTGTCATCATTTTAGTTATCATTTCTCGGACATATCACATTACCGAACATAAACTGACCTTGACCTGAGTTTAAAGCTATGGGCTTTGCTGAGTCAATATGTTCGAATTATCATAGAACCGAACACATGCACATAACAAAAAAAGGTCGTTACCAAAACAAAACTTTAACAATTTATTGATACAATTGCATCTATATATGTCTTTTTTCACCGATGTTGTGACAATGCGGCGGAAATTTAAAATACGAATATACCAGTAAGGAGTTACCAATCTTACAGACAGACGAACTTGAAAAATGTAAATAAACGCTTTTTGATCTTTGCTATATGAACAGATTAATTACCGTGTGATAATATCATTTGATTTGTATGAATATTTTGGTTTATGTTGATATAGGAACAAGTGGACGTACTTACTAACTATAATTCTACTTCAGATACTGTGTTTTATGTCTAATTTGTAAAACACCATTTTAGATAGTCTTTAGGTTGTGGTGAAATCAGAAAAAAATGTTGAATGTGCCTTTTTCTTTTACTTTATTCCCTTTTTACAACAATTTATAAAACTAGCAAAATCTGAGTTCCATCGAAGATTACTAGACGACTCACCGCCCTTACCAACTCACCGCCATTCAAGATTGGTCGACTCATCGCCTATTTTTTTAACTCACCGCCAACGGGTGCTGGTTAAAACGGCCTCAGGTCAAAACGGCCTTAAGTTAAAACGACCTCATTTTATTCATAAACACTTTTAATGTCTGTAAGTTTTATTTTGCCACTGCTTTTTATATGCTTAAATGTAAACGCATGTTTTGTGTTTTCATCCATATGTATTATCTTATGTCGCATTGTCAAGTCATATGTATGCATCTGAATCTGAATAAAGGTACATTGGTAGAAACCACTACTGATATGAAAATAAAGCTATCTTATCTGATCTTATCCCTTTTCCAATACTTAAATCGAAATATTTCAGTCAATACTTCATTTATTTGTTCTAAATAATCACATACACGTACATGCATACATGTGTTCATCTTCATAGTCATGAAACAATGTTGAATACCTTTAATTGGACCTTTGCACACTTTACCTGCGTGTCAAACAAATTACAAACAGTGTATCCAAATTCCAATTAACAAATTAATGATAAAATCTACAGACAGTTCAAAACTATCACACCTATCGATCATAGACCCGCGTCAACGTTTTCCCTATATGTTCTTTATTGTCAGCATTTTATTATGGTTTTCATATTGTCAGTGTAGCGCGTAAGCGTTTTAGACCCATCAAATAAGTGCTACGTAACTATTAGCTACCACTTGTAACGTCCCATGATACATGAGTTATAATTTTTTAAATCGAAAAAAAAAATAATTATAAAATCTACAGACATTTTAAAACTATCAATTCATCACAGTAAAAGTATACAGGCGATGAGTCGACCAGCGGTTTTTTAAAATCGGCAATGAGTCGACCAACCTTGAATGGCGGTGAGTTGGTAAGGGCGGTGAGTCGTCCTGTTACCCTGTCGAAATACCCCAAAGAACACCAAGGAACCCCAAAGACGGTAAAATACCCCAAAGAAGGTGAACTACCTATTTCCAGAACAAAACACGTGAATATTTGTGTTATTTCAAATAAACTTAAAAACAGTGAGAAAGAATAAACAAAGAAATTGTGTTTAAGATAAATTTTATTTAAAACAATTTAATAAGGCATAATCAATAAAATACGAAAATGAATTAAGGTATTACTAAACAGTCTTCTACAAAATTATAAACAATGCGTTAACATAAACTATTAAAACATTTTAAACAATCCAGATTGAGCATGATTTGTGCTGTCATTTTTTATATATAAAAATATAAATAAGTGAGTTAGGTAATGGTTGACAAAACAACTGTAGAAATATTGTAATAGGCCCTATTATACTCGAACTCTGTATTATAGACGCATCTCTATTACCGATGTATTCTGAATATTTCAACATGCAAATCAACACAGAATGGCTTTGACCTAATTTTCTGAAAATTAGTTGATTATATAGTAAATTTTTGGTTTAGAAGTTAGTTGTCCTTTACAAATTCAAAGTTTATAAGTTTATATTGTAATGCATACACATCATAGATAAGTCAAACAAGTACGACGATAATACAGTGGTCCATGCTACAAGTTATATTATTATATTATATTGCAAGTTACACGTTACAACATTAAAATAACAGCATTAAACATATTTTGTAAGAGTTTCCATATGTAAATTTTTATTCTTCACATTGGGAACACAACACTTATTTATTAATAGCTCTGGTTCTTTCGTTGACTGGGCGCTTGCGTTGTCCTGGGTTTTTTTGCTGTTCCTTGGGCTTTGCTGATGACCTGAGTATTTGCCGTCCTGCGATGAGATGAGATTCGGGGTTTTCCGTCATTTAGTGTCCCTCAAGAATTGCCCTGAACATAGTGACCTTCTCTTCTTTGCGCTTTGCTGTGTACCGTAGTGCATCTTCCCCAAGAGACATAGACTTTAAGAATAACATAATTACAATAATAAATTCCATGTAATTTTTAAGAGGCATTGTTTAAGCAGTCAGAGACAGACACTTTAACAGGAGAGTGTGAGTACCTAACATGAGGTACTGATCACTGTTAAAATTTATCCTTATATAGGCACATCAATTTTCGCATGGTTGTACACGGTACTAACTGTAAAAACAAGCATTATCAACTCATTGTAATTAAACGTAATTACCAGTAGATTGTGATGAAAAGAAACCCATTAAAAAAGTTGCAGGCATAATTTATATTGCCTGTGTTTATAATTAAAATATCAAAGCAATTAGCGGGTAATAATTACCATGCGCTTGCAGAGCGGTCCCTTTGTATATGTAATGATTGCACTTTGTCTTTAAAATGTTTGCTGTATGTGCAAAGATTAAATTTTGTCTTCAAAAGGTCTGCTTGTTTCTTTAAAAGTAACCTCTTTTTTTAATATCTTAAAAATAATACATTAATACTTTCACTCTTCTTTGGGGTATTTCGCTCTTCTTTGGGGTATTTCACCTTCTTTGGGGTATTTCGACGGACCGGCAAAATCTCTTTAATGCATCATATATCGATAGCATAACAATTTGATAAATCCAATGCTTATAGAGATTATGATTGAGTGTTGTTTTGCAATTAATTATTTATGGTTTAAAAGTAAATCTGGGATGAGTTCAATCCTGTCCCTAACTGGGAATGAACCTGAGACCTTCAATTCAGCATGCAGACACTAACCCACATCGCTGAAGTGTTAACCCAACAGCACGGCTGTTGGAAGTGCTTATATATGTACTACAGACTTGTTTCCCTTCAGGCCAGGAATTACTTTCTTGACTAGTATTTTCACAAAAGGCCCCTCATTAGTGGATTAACTGTTATTGTTCATGCACATGTTTATGACATCTATTTTTAATAATTCCTAGAGAATGCTTATGGTGACTACCTTCTATTTTATGTGAATTTTGTTAGTGTCACTGAAACAACACTGAGTGAACTTATTATTAACTTATTATATTTTCTTATATAATTTTTTCATTCAAGAAAATTGGTATCATCTTAACCTCAATGAATTAACCTTTACAATGAATTCTGAGCACTGTCTACATTTAAATATGCCTTGTAAATATATGCAACCATGTGCACATTTTCATTTCTTCTAAAGATCCATAACCAGATGAGAAATGAAGCAATGTACCGTTTCAATTAAGAATTTGCTATTGTGTATAATGTAATATCCTGAAATTTTGTCTCTTACAAGCTTTATACGTTAACACCCTTTTAGGAGACATTTTTGATAATAATAAAAAAAAATAATTATAATTATTCATCAGACTATATATATAATATAATAAAACTTATTTTTTTACTTAGCATTTGCTTGGTTATGATGTTTTCTGTGCATGTTTGAGAAAATGGATGTAAATGTAAATATTTATGAATGCATGTTTGTGAGTATTTGCATTGCAAGAAGTACATAAATTTTATATTGATACCTAATAGATAGCTCCCACAGTAAGTGAAGATCCCTTATCTTGGCAGCCATCTTTAATTGCAACTTCAAGGGATTTTCAGATGAATTGTATGGAACCATAATTTTTAATTCATATTTTTTTAATACAATATTTTTAAAATTGATAAATGCTACAGTTGACTTGCTATTTTTGGACATATTACTGCTTATTTGTATAAAACTGATATGTTTTCCTCGCATAATTTACAGTCCTGTTGAAGAATGGGGCCAGTCGCATCACAAGCACTCATAAGTCAGATAGGGCTTGATGCGTAAATGAATAGGATAATATGAATAAAAGTGCAAAATTAACTAAAGACAAAAAGGGATGTGATGAAAAAATGGTACTCATCATAAGTTGTTTTTTATTTGGTCTTTCCGATAACTAAGTTGTCTGCCCCTGAGTACCCTCCAAATGTGCATGCATACTCGCGCTGATTTAACTTCTGGGGCATAAGATGAAATTTTAGAAGCTTGACAGTGACATGGAAAGTTTATTAAAGATAGAAACAAAACCAAAAATGAAATCTCTGAAGTATTGCTATATACTATGTATAGTTGTTTATCACGGAAGGGTGGTCAGAAATAGAACAGTTTCATTGTATCGATTTCCCCAAAACATACGGCTACGGCGCATTTGGATTCAGCGATGTTGGACAGTAATGAGAAGTTTTAAGCAGATTTTATATGTATATATTTGTACTTTTATTAAAAAAAACTATAGAATTCAGCTGCCACCTTGAGTTTATGTTAAAGACGATATAGTTATATATATCCTTTTCACAAAAAACTGGGAACATTTCAATGTTTTCAGACCAATCAGATCTTCACCCTTTGCACACTTTGATCCAGAGTAAATCACACTTCGCTCTTGCTCACTACCATGTCGCCTTCTAATAGAAGTTTACAAGCTACACTTTACCCTTAAATCTTAAATGTATCAAAAGTAAAAAATTACTTGTTAATTTATATCTAATTATTTCTGCAGCTTTCACCTTGTATTTATGTTTATTTCTTCTTCACATACTAAAATTATATTATGAGCATTGTTAATTCTTCTTAGCAAAATCTCCTTTTTCTTATTTTAAACTTGTGGTAGCCAAGGAAAAAATCTTAACCTGAATAAAAATATATGAATGGTAGCTATTTACAGGTGCAGGTTTACAGGTGCTTCGTTGATTTCTTTATCCTTTTCCGCCTACTTTTTTTAATTAGTCCCCAGAGGGTCAGCGGCGAGTACCTCTCTTTGAAAGCAAGGAAAGTAACCAAGTTATCGGAAAGCCCAATACTCCACAAACATTTGCCTTTGCTTTGACTATGTCATGTATTAATGCCAGACTACCCACACTAAGTATAGATGGAAACTGATTTTTTTTATACAACATGTTAATTCCTCTTTTTTATGGCTTTCTGTTGGGCTAAAAAAACAAACTATAAAAATATAGATCAGCATCATCTTTAATGCATTACATCAATGCTTTTCTTGCAAAATAACACTTCAAGCCAATATGTAGACACTATATGGGACACTTCATAATCTTTAATGTGTTACATCAATGCTTTTCCTGCAAAATACTAGTAACACCTCAAGCCAATATGTAGACACTATATGGGACACTTCATAATCTTTAATGTGTTACATCAATGCTTTTACCCTGCAAAATACTAGTAACACCTCAAGCCAATATGTAGACACTATATGGGACACTTCATAATCTTTAATGTGTTTCATCAATGCTTACCCTGCAAAATAACACTTCAAACCAATACGTAGACACTGTGTTTGAAACTCCATGTTTCCCCAGTCAATGCTTTTATTGTATGTTTATGTATTGTCTTCTTTTTTTTTATTAGACTCTGGAAAAAAGCAAGATGAAGATAACTGGACATGAATAAGATTTCAAAATACGTCCAAGAATTTTGTAGAGTCCAAAACATCTTCCACCTTCAGTGTGTACACCTCTCTGACTTGAACATCTTTAGAAGAAAAGTGAACCTTAGAGAAAAGAAGTCCATTGAATCCATAAAGAAATTGTTAAGATTGTCAAGAAAACAGAAATTAGGTAATGAAAAAAAGAAACTATTTTAATTTATTAAATTTTGTGTTTACAAAATGACAGTCCTCAAATTTTGTAAATACACAGTTGTGTACTTAATTTATCTAGTTTAAAATGTTCAAATTAATTTATACATTTATTAAAGATTTTATAAAAATTGATTTCTAATTTTTAAGCTTTTTTTATGCAGTGTATACATACCATCATTTTCTCTCTTTTTTCAGTTCTTGTTTTCGGTTCCGTATTTGGCAGGTAATATATATATTTATATTTCTTGCAGGCATAAGCACTGATTTCAGTTACTTGATTGTGACAAGTAATCAAGTTATCAATTTTTAATGCCATGAAATTGGTATTTTTCTTTTTTAAATTGTTGATATTGAAAGTGACATTTATGAAATATCTACTACCTAATGCACATTGTTGACAATATAAATGATATTTACAGATTCAGAAAAATATTGTTTGCAGTCTTTTGATGTACTTGTATTACTGTCAAAATAATATTTGTATTGCTTGTAAATGACAATAGAAACTTCACAGATTTTAGATGGTACTTTAATATACATGATGTTGATACAGGTATATTTCCTTTGAAAAGAACTTATTTCATAGAACAACACTGTTGTTTTAAACTTTTTATATTATCATTTCATGTCTAATATATATTGTATTAACACATATTTTTACTGTGCAATGTGTGTTCTGTTCTTGCAGTGTCACTTTCATAGGCTACCAAGTTACTCACTTGAACCAGAAACTCAATGTTATCAGCAATGCCTATGAGACAGAGAGGGGGGACAGGTACATTATCCCCACAGAGCCTCTTAAACTGGATTATGATGATATTTGTATGTACACTTGTCTTATGTTTGAAAATTTTTATTAATGAATGTTTTACTGTTTATTTATTTGATAGATAGAAGTTGTGGAATTTTATGTTTAAAGGAAAGATATGCTCTTTTAACGGAGGTACCTCAAAGTTTGGACCATTTTTTTCTACCATGCAACCACATAAATTATTGTTAGCTGAAAAGATTTTGCAAAATGTTGCTTATTGGTGCCCTACATCCATGTGATAAATTAAGCATTACACCCCACTTGTCAGTACAAAAATGTATTTCATTTCCGAGCCACGCTGCACAGTTAGCATTGACGTTGATATCTATTTTTAGCAGAAATCCCCATCTTGCTTATTTATAGATTATGGAAATAATGTACATTTAAGGGGATATAATTCAGCAATTTTTATAAGCAAACTTTCAGATACCACCTTTAATGGAAATTTAAACGAAAACACAAATTGATGAAAAGGGAAGAAAAATCAGTAACATTTCATATTACAGGAAACGTATTTCAAAGAAATTGTATTTAGAGAGAAGGGCATTTGAATTCCCATTACTATTAGCAAACACAAAATATTTTAGTATGAATATAATAATTTCTTTTGGTAGATACACAAAACTGATTCTTTTTAACATCTTCTAACTAAAGTTGACTTGATAAAGTATATTTAGATATTCTATTCTGTTGACATCGTCGTTTCAGTTCCAAACAGTAAAAGAAGGAGAGTTCGCTACAATGTAGATAAGTATTTACGTAAGTTTCCCTATTAAACCTTTTTTGAAAAAAAAAAATAAGTTACCGTTAAAATACACCATTGTCATTTTTGTAAAAAAAAAGAACATTAATCTTATTGTGTTGTTAAACTGTTTCTTTGATGTTTTTAGTCAATATGAAACATTTACTTTAAAATGACATGAATTACAAATACTTTTTGTCATTTCACAGTGTGATAAATCATGGATTGTAAAAACTTAACCAAAATTGTAGTGTGTAGATCTATTCTTTATATCTATTTAGTCTTATTTAGGTACATACTTGTATGTACATGTTGTAGTGAGGCCAAAACTTTCATAACGGGTGGTTTTCTGACCTGCATTGTGTCTGTGTCTCTACACAGATATTTGACACGGGTCTTTATCTTCAAATAATAGCCAAATGTTCTTATTATATCCATTATTGTCTGCGCTGTTTATTTATAAAATAACTACGCATGTATGAATAATTAATTATCTCTTTTACAGATAAAGTTCTTCCATGGTTCCAATCCAAGAGTGAGGATCCTGCCCTCTTGCTGAAACTGACAGAGTCATCAGACCCAGATATACGCCGAATGGGCTTGAAAGCCTTAGTAGAGAAGGACACATGGGATGGTATGTGGTAATGATTGTTTTTATGGCATCAAGCAAAGCTCGAGGGCATTAAGGGATCATGCTTTATTTACTTTCTGCACCAAACAATACAGCATCAAGAAGTAGTTCATTGAGATTAATTCGTGTCATAGCTGCAAGAAAAATTGGTTTTCTTCTGTTCATAACATTTTCAATATAACTGATGGAGATTGTGGTTGTAAGTTCAAAGTAAGTAATGTACAAATGATTCTTATACTGAATATAAACATTATATCAACACAGAAGAAGACAGTAAGATTTATGAATGCAAGACTTTGATAAAGACGATGATTTATCTCTCTTATAGTTATCATACTTGCAATTTTGCAGTTGTATTATTGGAATTATACATGTGTGAATAGTGAGCCTAGCCAGACTCCCTCTCTCTCAGACTACAAGTCTTAGGACCCATATTAGGGGTGGTAGGTGTTGCAGCAGACACATATGAAAAAACATGTAGCGATATATCTTCATTGTTAAAGTTAGGCTTTGTATCGTTTTGAATTCCCAAGTGTAGAGATAGTGGAAATGGTAAAAAAGGTAACCTGTAAGAACACAGTTTCAAGCAAGAATAATAAATCCCAACTCAAATTAATGGAAATGTTCGCTTAGAACATATCACAGGAAACTCGGTGAGGCTGATTGTAAACACAGAAAATATTTAATTTAATCTGTAGCCTCCATTGGTGTGTGTAATAAATTGAGGAATCATTAGCACCCTAAAATAGCTGAACATTACTTTTGTACTTAGAGATTGCTTGTTTTTACTAAAAGAGAATATGATACAATGTGTATGACCTAGTTGTCAAATTATAATGTTGACATTTTGGTAATTTACAATTAAGTTTTCAATGAGGAAATATTGATGCATATCCCGAAAAAGGAAAGCATGGACCAAGTTTAAAAGAACAAACACTTCTGCAACCAAAAACTCAGTTTTGGCCAACATTTTGTCACTGTGGCATATGTTAAATGAATTGCAGTTTCGTTCCCTCATGTTTTGTACCCTTCCATGAAAGTGTTAAAATGCATTTGATAATTTAATGATTTATCATCGACAGATTCCTTTCAGCACCAAAACTTAGTCATTAAATGTCATAGAAATCATATTGTTTTTAAATACTTAGTTTTAATATTGCCATTCTAATTTAATTGTCAATGCCTATTGATTAATGTTAACTTAATGGAATGTGAGTGTATATGAAAGCAGGAGCTAGAATTCTTAGTTCTATAAGTGATTCAGGAAAACGGTTATACAGTTACTATAATTTGATAATGCCAGGAAAACACAGATCTTGGTAAATTAAATGTATTCAACTTGCAAGATTTTCTAAACATTTTCTTATCATTTAAATTAATAAAAAGTATAATTTTCTCTAGGGTATGGGTAAACATATTACAATAATAATTATTATAACATCTGTCTACATTATCAAAAAATGACCAGAATCTAAAGAGTACAGTTATGTTTTTTAATCACTTCAGTCTGCTTCATTAGTCAATATATCATCATGTTCATTTTTCAACAACCGTTTAAGTAGTTCCATTGCACAATGCCACCGTGGCTGCTTCAGCCTTTGATTTATCTCTAGTGTTTGAAGTGTCTGTAAGGATGCATGGAGTAGTAATCATTAAAAAGTTCATTCTGCAAGTTCCTTATGTTTACAGATCACCACTTTCGGAAGGTGGCGCAGGCGTGTTCCGACAGGACCATGGTGTCTCTAGCCAGACTACCACTCTCAGACTACAGGTTCTTTCGACCCATGCCCTGGCTGCCCCCTCCTAAGGTACCTGCGATGATTTATCTCTCTTATAGTTATCATACTGTATTATTGGACTTATACATGTGTGAATGGTGAGCCTAGCCAGACTCCCTCTCTCTCAGACAACAAGTCTTAGGACCCATGCCCTGGCTGCGCCCTTTCATAGGGTACCAGTGATAATGTATAACAGTTTATACTTTCTACATGTATCTTTCCTACAAGCAGTTGGTCCTTTGCTGACATTCATATTTATTAGAAGAACACATGCATGGAAAGTGTAGCTAAAATGCCTCTCTCAGCTAAAGGTTCATCTGACTCATGCCCTGCCTGCCCCCTGCCGAAAGTACAAGTTATAAGATATTGAGGTTTATATATTTTTCTTTATATTGTTTTTTGTTGTTTTTTTCATTTTGAATTTTAACTCATCAGTAGGTTTGTGGCGGTTAGGGCCATTCATCTTCACATGTACCTGTTATATGCATCATTCTAATTAGGCCAAAACGTAATAAAAACAACTGTAACTTATCCTATTTAACCCAGAAAATGATAAGAAAAAAAATTCCCAAACTACATTATACATTCAACATTTTCTTCCTAATAATGATGTTGTGTTTTTCCACATCAGTATGATCTCACAACAGTTCATGGATGTTGTAAAAATAATCATGAATGAGTCAGCTGTGATGTACTTCACTAACAGTAGTGTGTTCGAGTCCCAGTAGGGTAAAAAACTTGCATATAAGAAGGTGTTCCAGCTGACCTGTGCTTGCGGTCATTCTACATAGATATTTGTCTGGTGACTTTCACCCCAAAAATAACTTAGGGGAGATATACTAACCATAATTGTGCCGCTTTGATATAACTAAAAAAAACACCTTTATCTGTAAAATGTGTTTTTTCCTTAGTCCTAAATACACTATTAAAAATACTTTGTGATTAACAGTGCTAAGTTAAAATAAACTTTTCTTTGCTTGCTTATTAAATATTTAGAGCTGGGCACCCAGTGGTGTCTAGAATTGCCGACTTGTAACTCCTCCACTTAGCCTCTCAATACATTGGTTCAAGTCTTTTTCGGAGTGAAGGACTTAATGTGGGAAGGTCTTCCGTCTGATCTGCAGTGCGCCGGTGGTCCTACCCGGCCATTTGTTTAGGGTCTTCCTCCACCAAAATAGCTGTACAGCGCTATAATGAGTATAATTGCTTGCTATGAAGTATTTCAAAAACAAAACATAAATATTTAGATATCTGTGTATACTGAGTTGTGATAGTTGCTTAAACGCTGGCATCTTCTTGTGAGAGTCAACGATCTATAGGTTTAAATATTCATGATGTTTTTCTTTCTTTGCATTGACAGGCCAGCATTGCAAAGGACTTTCACACTTTGTTGATGCATTTACAAAAGGAAGATGTTCATGACAGTATCAAACAATTCACTGCTAAGGTGCTTCTTGAAACTAAACCTAAAAACATTGTGGAGGTATTTATATGTTTGCTTACATCAACTTCTTTGTCATAATTTTTAACTCTTGCAATATTAAAATATGTTAATTATCAAAATATGGTAATTATCCTTTTTTATAACAACAAAATTTAATTTTCTCTCTCAAGGCTCTAAAAATGTTTCCATTTGTCCTGAAATAAAGTTTATGCTGGTAGGGATATACTTGAATCAGATTGCTCTGTCTGCCCATCTGTCTATCTGTCTTTCTGTCAACCCTTGGACAGATTATTGTCTAAGCTTCTCCACTGGAGTTATGTTAATTTTAATGAAACTCCCCAATTATCTATAGTACCATGAGGACTGTGCACCTGCTATTTTCATTATAATCACTGAAAATTGCAGAAGTTATTGTCCTTTAAAATGGTAATTCAAGCATTGATGTAAGTTAGAGAGAAATTTGCAAGCGGAAGGGGGTGGCCAGTATAGGTCAGCCCTCGGCTTTAAGTTCTAGTTTCCCATTTATGTTGGCTTTTTCACAGTTTACAACAATTCATACACATGTACATGTATTTTATGTCTATTTCACAACTAGTGTCATTGTTAAGGAATGTCATTGCTTTATTTATGGTTGGAAAATATTTTTTATCGTATTTCAGATCAACATATGATATTCACTGCATTGTATAAATTGTTATATTGGTATCCAATAAATGTCAAGCACTTTGGTAAGGACTCATGGCAAAATCTTGAATGTCATAGGCTCCCTTCACCATGTTCATAACTTGTAACTTGCTAAAGTTCTGGGTTATATTCTAATTGGAGTCAGAAACATCATTGGTTCTACTCAGACATCTTTCTTTGGTCTGCTTTATCAGTACATGTGGTAGCTTGACTGTGCCATGATTGTTTTTATATGATGTAAAAGGTATTTATTGTTAAAATAAGTCTGCAAACAAAGCTGTAATCAGGTACTCGAGGTACAACCAAGTTATTGTCTACTTTCAAGCTACTACTTGTTCAGCTGACTTAACAGTTTAACCCTCCGGTCATTGCGTATATTTACGATCCCATGCTATGGCAGCTGACACATGGTACTTGGAAGTCATACAAGTAACGCCAATAACTGTTACAGGTACCAAGACCAATGTAAGATGTAAATTTGACTTACTTCTATCACCCTAATTGTTTCTGTTTGCCAGACTGGCAGCTGGCTGTTTGTGGACATACCCCTAATAAAAACTACCACAGAGAAAGGCAGATGGGGTCCTGGAGATCTTCCTGCTGCAAGCTCTTGTTCATCATACTGTGGTAATGTTTTGTGTGTTGTTTTAATGAGGGTCATAGTAACACTCCTTATAAATAATAATAGAGACTGAGAACATGAAACACATTGATGGAGAAAGTGGGATAGAGACAGAGATTCCCAACATATTTTTTGCTATTAACCCATAATAAAATATAAGCCATTCTCTTACATTAAGGTTCTTAGACATATTGCTAGAGACTCAGCAGCAGATAGTGTAGCTCCTGATCAAACTGTTCACTTCAGCACAACAATTTGCTAATCTGGATCCACACAACATACATTTGCATAAACCTTATCAACATGTGCTTAGCAAGCTGTAATTCAATTGATTAAATCAACCCTTTAATTGTACCCACATGGTTGAGGGTGTTAGCCTTTAAAGGAGTTACTATTTTTGTCTGTCATATCCTAAAATTAAGTATCAACTATTAGTGATAGCTCTTGTTTCCTTAGTAACTGATGATTGTTAATTCCAAACTAAACCAAATCCCTTTGATAGGTTCCAGATCAGTGTGTAAGGATGGTTGCGGCAGGGGGCTTGGCACTGTTACAGCGGATCTATCTGCAGTACTCTCCCAGTCTAGTAATGAGACGTCTCATAGCCTACATACTGGCCAACCTGTGTCAGCACACACAACTGCATTCTGCTATAATACAGGGAGGTCGGTACAGTTGTGATTTTATTTGAAACAAAAATGTATTAAATTCTTTATCGGTGTTATTTAATGAGCACCCTAGCCTAAAATACCTAGTAAGTCTGCAAACACAGCTGTATTTGGCTACTCTAGGTACTACCAAGTTATTGCCTACTTTCAAGCTACTACTTGTTCAGCAGTTTTACCTTCTGGTCATTATGTATATTTACAATCCCTTGTCATGGCAGCTGACACATGGTACAAGGAAGTCATACAAGTAATGCCAATAACTCTAACAGGCACTTAAATATACACCTGTGTCGAGTGGAATATATTCAAAATAAATTTCTTCTCAAAGAAATAAGCATCAATTTTAATGCATTTCGATTCACAGACCCTATGATCTGAAAAAAAAGCTTCCTACTACTATTCTACTACAGGGAGTTGGGCAATTTGTCAAATTACAAAAATATGTAAATTAGCAAAATGGCAGGAATATATGTGAGCATCCATGTAAAGTGGTTTAAACATTGGACTCTGAATATGAGGTTCCATATAGGAACCCCAAACCAGCTACAAAATGTTCTTTCTTGAGCAAGACTACCGGTATTTACTGCACATTGCTCCAAGTAGTTCCTACCTGAGTGCTGGTTCTAAACTGAAGTTAGCGGTGGAAAAGGAATAAATAGTGTCAGAACTTTTTTTTACTTTTAAATTATTTAGAAATGATTCTTGGTAGAAAACTGACTTGAACTCTGACAAATACTTCACAAATGTTTTATAAGTTGGAAAACAGACTTTTACTTTTACAGAAAATGTTTTTTTAAAGTGAAGAATGGGAAGAATAATTTAATTCACAATTTATTTTGAAAAAAAACTAATTTTAAAGCAAACTATCGTGGGAAGATTCAACATACAGTTCTTGTTATACAAACAACAAATACCTAACAATAATGAGTATTTAAGAATCTCAGGCAAGTAAGCTTTTTTTCTCCACTAAACTTCATGTTGCTGCTACTAGATAGAGCTGTCTCGTGTAACATTTTTTAAGAGCAACCCCAAATAAAGGGTTTAATTGAAATTCATAGTAAATATACCAACTTTTAGGGAAAGTTTTCAGCAGAGTTGCTTTCTAATTTGGTTTTCTTTGCTTATCTTGGTGAGCAAGGTCATGTGTGTAGCACATCATTCTGCTGACCAGGTCCATAGTAATTGTTTGCTTTTTTTTTTGTTGTTCTTTTGTTTTTCACAAATGAATAATTTAAAGAAAAATCACTTAAAACATGCTTCATTTAAATCATACTTACACCTCTTATCAGGAGCTGCTTTAATACACAATAAAACTGAAGTCCTCCCATAGAAAAAATTATAAACCTTTATTTTTATTTTTTAGAAAAGTATTTTAAAAAATGTTTAAAAACCTAAATAAGCCTTAACCTTTCATTAAAAACTTTTTTTTTCTAATTCCTGATGAATGAATTTTAATCAATGTATTTTTTGTTTTTTGTTTTTATTTGCTTTGTTGTTTTGAGTTTGAATGCTGCAGTTTTTTTAGACCAGGAAGGTTTTATTTCAAACAAGCCATAGTTACACATTTCTGTTTTGTTTTGCTTATTTGTTTAATGACTACTTCTGATGAACAGTCTTTATTTCAATAAATTTCAGCTTATGTTAAAATGTCTCTACTTTCACCAAGGTCTAGTTGGCAAGAAATTGTCTTAATGTAGCATTAAAAGTACCAAAAATATAACCAGTTGATGAATATGTGGAGACTGCTCATGTAAGCAGCCCTGAATATCAAACCTAACAATCTATTCTGTAAACCTGCTCAATCTGTAAGACCCACTGTAACAAAAATATGACATAAAGCCACACTAGCTTAGAAGCTTCATGATGGGGCTAAAGTACTTTTAGCATAGTGTAACCTTCTTTACAAAGGCAGCATTGTTAAGGTAATTGAAATAACCCTGAATTAATTAGCATTCTGTGTTGCAGGCTGGGTGGCGGTGTTACGACGGTGGATGGAGACTACGGACACGGCTTTGTTATTCCACACAGCTCGGGCTCTGGCTAACTTGGACACAGACTGGAAATCAGACACTAGCACACACGCTGTCTATGATAATGGGGTGTATCTCGCCCATCCTCTATATAGGTCAAAGTAAGTAGATTTTGGAGTCTAAGTACCGGTAAGTTAGATTTGTGTAGATCTTGCTTGTGATCTTCTTACGTTATGACAATCGCTGTTTAGTGTATGTGCATGTGTATGTCCAAATTAGATTTTCTGGGTTGTAACTTAACCATTGGTTAATAAAATATTTGGGGAAGGTTGTGCCAAAAAGCACCAAGTTTTAAGCTCAAAGGTCATAGAGGCACAGGTAAAGAAAAGTACCGGTATGTATGAGTTTGTGTGTTATTCAAACTGTCTGCATATAAGGAGATATTCTAATAACTTGGCCTCATAAGGTTGGCATAAAGAGGTAATATTTTAATTCATGCAGCAATGTATTATATAATTATCAAGGAACCCTGTTGAGATTGTCAAATTAAGGTTAAAATCCTCCAAACAAATTAGTTTGTTAGTTATTCTACAGTTACTGTTAAAACTTTGGAAGCAAAAGGCACAACTTATTAACACCTGCACTACATAAAGTGACAGATATTCTCATCTTTAAATAAACACTACATACCTAGAAAGGCATCTTTTTCTGTCATTACTGTACTGTTATATATATAAGGCTAGTATATTGCAATACTCATTTAATTGTATATGTCTTTGTAGAAACAAAATGACTCTTTTATATGTTGTATTGTCATCTTTCCATCGGGTACTTACCATCACTTGCTTTATTGGATATTAATTTGCACCCCCACCCCACTTCTTTCCTTTTTGTCTCTTGTTTATAGCTCAACCATTCTTCCTGTTCCATAGTAAAAAGCATACTAAACATAACATTTATCTGCAGGGATAAGATGCACAACATAAAGACAGACATTGTGTTTGTTCATGGTCTCCTGGGTGGCCCCTTCAAGACATGGAGGCAGGAAGATCGCAGACACACAGAACCTGACTTTGTGGTTACAGACACAGTAAAACAGGATCACACATTCTTCTGGCCAAAGGTATATTTCTTTTAACTCACCGGAGCACAACGTGCTCAAAGGTTGTGCTCAAGGTGAGCTTTTCTGATACCGCGGTGTCCAACGTCAACATTTTAGCTTGTGAACATGCTAGAGGCCACAGTTTGTATTCAATCTTCATCAAACTTGGTCAGAATGTGTGTATGATGAGTTCATTGTTGGGTCACCTGGGGTCAAAAAGTAGGTCACTATGTCAATTTTTAGGAAAAACTTGTGAACACACTAGAGACAACATTTATAGCCCAATCTTCACCAAACTTGATCAGAATATTTGTCTCCATGAAATTTTGGATGAATTCATTATTGGGTCACATTGGGTCAAAAAGTCGGTCACTAGGTCAAATCTTAGAAAAAGCTTGTGAACACACTAGAAGCCCCATTTATGGCCTAATCGTCACCAAACCTGGTCAGAATGTTTGCCTGCATGAAATCTTGGATAAGTTGATAACTGATCACGTGGGGTCAGTAAGTAGGTCACTAGGTCAAATCTAAGAAAAAAGCTTGTGAACACACTAGAGGCCACATTTATAGCCCAATCTTCATCAAAATTAGTCAGAATGTTTGTCTGCAAGAAATCTTGGATGAGTTTGTTATTGGGTTAAGTCGGGTCAAAAAGTTGGTAATTAGATCAAATCTTAGAAAAAGTTTGCGAACTACACTAGAAGCCACATTTATAGGCCAAACTTCATCAAACTTGCTCAGAATGTTCGTCTGCATGAAATCTTGCATGAGTTCGTTATCGGGTCACGTGGGGTCAAAAACTAGGTCACTAGGTCAAATTTTACAAAAAGATTGGGAACACACTATAGGGCTCATTTATGGCACAATCTTCACCAAACTTGATCAGAATATTTGCCTGCATGAACTCTTGAATGAGTTTATTACTAGGTCACGTGGAGTCAATGAGGAGGTCACTAGGTCAAACCATAGAAAAAGCTTGTCAACACACTAGAGACAACATGTATAGACCAAACTTCACCAAACTTGGTCAGAATGTTTGTCTGCATGAAATCTTGCATGAGTTCGTTATTGGGTCACGTTGGATCAAAAAGTAGGTCACTAGGTCAAATCTTATAAAAACCTTGTGAACACACTAGAAGCCCCATTTATGGCCCAATCTTCACCAATCTTTGTCAGAATGTTTGCCTGCATGAAATCTTGGATGAGTTCATAACTGGGTCACTTGGGGTCAATAAGTTGGTCACTAGATTCAAATCTTAGAAAAAGATTGTGAACACACTAGAAACAGCATTTATAGCCCAATTTTCACCAAACTTGGTCAGAATGTTTGTCTGCATGAAATCTTGGATTTGTTCATTATTTGCTCACGTTGGGTCAAAAAGTAGGTCACTAGGTCAAATCTTAGAAAAACCTTGTGAATACACTAGAAGCCCCATTTACGGCCCAGTCTTCATCAAACTTGGTCAGAATGTTTATATGCGTGAAATCTTGGATGAGTTAGTTATTGGGTCACATGTTGTCAAAAAAGAGGTCACTAGGTCAAAACTTAGAAAAAGCATGTGAACTCACTAGAGGACACATTTATAGCCCAGTCTTCGCCAAACTTGATCAGATTGTTTGTCTATATGAAATCTTGGATGAGTACATTGTTGGTTCACGTGGGTTCAAAAAGTAGGTCACTAGAACAAATCTTAAAAAAAAACTTGTGAAAACACTTAGAGGCCACATTGATGGTACAATCTTCACTAAACTTGACCAGAATGTTTGCCAGTATGAAATCTTGCATATGTTTTGAAGTGGGTCATGTGTATTCAGTAGGTTTCTAGGTCAAATGCTTCAACCCAACGGCCACACTTATGGTCCAATCTTCACCGAAGATTGCTTAAGTAAATAAATCTTAATTTCTTGATGCCAGAATTGAAGCTACTGAAAGCCTGGGTCTTCAGGTGAGTGATTAAGGCAAATCATGGCCCTCTTGTTTTATTTATTTATTTATATATTTTTTGGTGGGTTTTGGGGGGGGGGGGGGTCCAATGTTATGTTTAGCTGGGGCTCAAATGCAACCTTAACCAGGGTTCCAATGTTATTGTTTACCTAGGTGTCAATGTTATCTCTAACTGTGGTTCCAATGTTATTATTTACCAGGGTCTCTATGTTATCTTTAACTAGGGTTCCAATGTTATTGTTTACCTGGGTGTAATTGTTATCTCTAACTCGGGTTCCAATGTTATCGCTTATCAGTGGTGTCAATGATATCTTTAGCCAGCTTTCCAATGTTATCTTAAACCAGGGTCCCAACACCTGTCACAAGGACTTATTTTTTTATTCTTAGGTTCTCTTCAAATTCGATGCAATAACCTTTAATTGAGAAGATTGTTTGGAATAGTTACATGACAGCATGAGAAAGGACAGACTTATTGAGATATGCGACTTACCAATTTGCTATTAAGTGGTCACTGTTTTGACCTTTAGAGGAAGATGTTAGTTCAAGGGCATTTTTAATGTAGTGGGCAATTTAGGTAGGAGCTACAAATTATTTGCCCTTACTCTCTATGTCATGCAACTCTAACAATTTAAAATTGTCTTAATTATAATTAGTAGTGAATATTTGAGAAAGATTGATATAAATTGACTGGACTTGTTACCTAATTGACAAAAAAACAAATATCATTAAGTTTATTTATTTTGCTACAAAAGAAACTTAAAAGGTACTGTTATTTCCTATTTCTCAAGGATTGGTTGGCAAAGGATGTTCCAAATGTTCGGGTAGTCAATGTGGGATATGAAACAGAACTTACCATGTGGAATGCCAATCTGCCAATGGAGTCAGAAAAGTAAGCTAGTTATATGATAAGTTTAATCATTCTTTTTGCGTGTATTCAGAATATGTATACAATTTGGAGCTACATAACTTGAATAAATAACATTTGTTTCATTATCCTCATAAACAAATCAAAGTTTCAATCCAAGCCTTCTTAAGAGGTCTGTATGAAATTTGCAAGAGTAAAGAATCACTAAAAGCTAAAGCGCTAAACATCATTCAGACTTACTATGCAACTAGTTTTATTTTTATCCAATTCAGACTACAGTTCTAAACTTTAAATTTAAATCTGGTCCATTTACTATATCTCTCGAATAGATTTTAAATAAATGAATGACCACAGAGGCTTCATCAAAAGTAAGAAGAGTTTTTTGCTTACTGTTGTTTGCTTAAAGTGAAGAATAAAAGTTAAATGTGGTCTATAAGGTATTTTTTAACATTTGCCCTTAAACTATTATATATGTTTAAACACAACATTAAATTACAGGGGTGAAAGGATTTTTAAGCCTATTTTTTTTTTTAAACAAATTTTACATCTTTTTCCTCTCCAGACGCAGTCTGTCTGAGAGAGCAGCAGACCTACTAGAGAAGTTGAGGAAGGCAGATGTGGGCAGTAGACCTGTCATCTGGGTGGGACACTCAATGGGAGGTGAGAGAGAGTGCTGTCTTGAGATATGGCGTAACTTGGGCATGCCTCTCAGTTATTGATTTAGCTTAAACATTTTATTGAAAGAAAAAAAATGTTCTTCCAACTTCTGATAATTCCTTTAGACTGCACATAGTCTGGGTAGTATCAGTACTTACATTATAAAAACCTTTGCCAATGTACAGTCAATAGCCTTGTCCAGAAGGTTAACATCCCATGGCATGCTGGGGTTTAAACCCTAAACCCTTCAATCAAGAGTCAAACACCTTTACCAGTATTCCATTGATGCTTATTGCTGCTAATTGTTGAAATTTTAATACCTGATAACATTACTTCATATGGAGCCGAGGGATTCATTGGAGTGGGGAAGATTGATGCTTCTTTGTTCCCTTTGCCATGTTAAAGATAAACTGGCAGTTAGAGAACAACCCTTCTTGTTTAAGTAAAGTTAGTGGAAATTAGAGGAAAAATATGATTCAATTGTACAAGGTCCATCTCGGCTTTAAGCTCAAAGACGAAGCAGCTTGCAATTATGCAGATCTGATCATATGGTAAATTTTTCTTAAAGTATCAGATTTTTAAGAAGAGACTTAACTTAAATTGGTATAATTGCTAGGTTCTTATTGTTTGGATTGACCTTTTAAATCATTGTATTTTCAAGGTTTTATAACCTTGGGCTCTGATTGGACCCCATTGACTTGAGTCTGGTCTCAAACTTCAGCTCAAAGTTTTATAACCTCTAAGCCCTGATTGGACAGTACATGGAGTTTTCAGTCCCTCCAGTCAGACACTTTGGACTGGTCTCTGACTTATGATAAGCTTAATTAGGCTGTTAATCTAGGAATGAATTAATCTAGCCAACAGTTAGTTAGATTTTCATTGAATGTCAAACAACTCTCTTGAAGTATTTGTCGGGGCGAAGAACTTATGCTGCACCGGCACTTCTACTTAGATGTTGTCTGTGGTCTTCTTCCACCAATAATGAGCTGGACATTGCCAACATTACCATTATTGTGTCAATATAATGTAATAAAAAACATAAACAAAACAAACTGTCTTGGTTTTAGCTTCTACATGTAGCCGGGTGAAAGGAAGAGAATGTGTTAGCGGTCCGGTTAGCTCAGTCGGTAGAGCATTCGCCCTGTAAGCGAAGTGTCCCGGGTTCGAGTCCCGGACTGGCTGCACTTTTTTCTCCTTATGTTACATACATATAAAACTAACACCCTTCAATCTTAAAACTTGCTGCAGGTCTGCTCATCAAAGAGGTGCTGAATCTCGCCAACAGTGAGACAGAATTTTGTGATATGCGAGACAACACTCTGGGCGTCATATTCTATAGTACACCTCACCATGGTGCATCCCTGGCAAGATACAGTAACATGGCAAAGTATATGGTCTTTCCTTCCATGGAAGTGCAGGAACTGGACAAAGGTATTGGCTAAAAGTATCTGTTTTCAGTGTATATAAAAAAAGTGTTTAACTTACGAGGCTGCAGGATGATTGTTTCAAATGTTAGTAATGTGAAACCAGTTCATTTAAAGACTTATACAATTTGTTATATTAATATAATAGACATACAAATACAACAAGTCACATGTTACTGCGAGGCTGTTGATATTTGTGCACATATAAGTACACATTTGCTTCAAAGGGGATCCAGGGACATGCCTCCAACAAAGCTGGGATGGCAGAGATGCATTCTGATGTGTATTATTTTTAACAATATGTATGTTTAATGATCTTGAATTGTTAGGAGTGGTGGCAGACCTGCAAAACCTGTTTAAAAAAGGAAAATAACTATTTGAATGCATGTCCACATTAAGGATTTGAGTGTGGTATTATCAATGATTTAATGCAATGACCTTCACTTAATAAAATCTGAACTTTCAACAATATACTATTTTTGTCAATGATAGATACTTATAATAATACTATTATTAATAGTTAGAAGCCAAGTCGGAAAAATTATTTTGTCTGACACAATGTTTTTATTTTTCAGGCAACCCTAAGCTGAGCATCTTGCATGACAACTTTGTGCAGTTGGTGTCAAGTCTTGATATTCCTTGTCTGAGTTTTGGTGAAATGGAGAAAACAAGCATCGGCATGAAGCTGAAACTTGCAATAGTCCCTCTCGAGTCTGCAAGTATGAGATAGCTATTGAAAAAGTTACTTGACATCTTGGTGAACTAGGGGATTGTTTCTTAGGGGTTTTTTTTCTCTTGTACAAACGATAGTTCATTTATTATGAGATTATGTCGACTTGGAGCAGATAATATGCTGCATTCACTGTGAATAGCCAGCTATGAACATCTGGCATAATATTGCACCCAGTCTTATTATCCTGATGGCTGGCTGATCAGGCACAGAACTGCCTGTATAGTTGCTGGAGAATAAACGAGAGTGCTATACCACTTCTTCTTTTTGTCATTTTGTATGATCTGGTATTGAACCTTGTACCTCCTATAGCTGGAGTAGAGGATTTGCGTATTGTATTATGTGGTGCCACATATTGAAATACTAGGGTTGGTAATTAAAGTAGAAAAATGTACAGCTAACCAAGAGCTTAACATTAGTCTTCACCTTTTCTAGCTTAGACTCAGTTGACTATGCCACCTACAGTTTTCCATTAAGCACATGAGACAGGTAATATTATTAGAACATTACTACACAAAAAAAACATTGAAACAGATTTTTGTTCTTCTGGACATGGCCTTATATATTATATCCTAATAACATATTTTTCCATTGATGTGAATAATAATATCTGGATTTTGTCATAATCATGTGTCTGTAATGCATATTATTATATTATCTATAAAAGCATATCCAATTTAACCCTTTAGTTGCTGGAAACACCATTAGGTTAGGGTATCTTTTATGTTAATTGGTTGAATGGTGTTTGAAGCAAGTAAAGTGTTATTGTGTTGGTGTGATTATTAAATACTCCATTATAGTACTGATTTAGATTTTGTCACCTTTTCTATCTTCTTGTTCAGATCCAGGTATAGGAGACTTCTTCCCTATTCCCTCCAACCACATCAACATATGTAAACCTAAGGATAAGGAAGCAGAGGTGTACCAACGAACATTGTCTTTTATCAGGAAGTGTATCTTCCATGAAAAACTGCCCCCACAGATCAAAGAAGTGGTACATCGCCTGAAATCTATTCAGATGGAAGTAGAGGAGGCAACTAGTCAAGAGAATCATTAACCTGTGGATCAATTTATGTTGTGGCTTAAATGGAAACAAATGAGTTCACCTTCATAACCTATCACACTAGAGTCTGAGTTTTTATGACACCTGTCAAGTTTCAGCATGTGTTCAGCTTTTCTTTTACATCGGCACTGTTTTAATGCAATATTAGTAATCTTACTGTGATGAGTATGATCTTTACTAAATATTTATGACATTTTCTTAACAATCAAAGAGCTGTCTTAAGTACGATATGACACTCTGATGGATGTACAGACAAAGTAAATGATATACCCATGATCTTAGTACCTCACAAGGACGTAATACGAGGGCTGTTCAATATATAATGAGACTGTGTTCATATCTTTCTATTTGATACAGTTATATAAAATACATTATCACAAAGTTCATTAATTTCTGAATACAATCAGAAAATATTTAAAAAATCCACAAAACAGTTTTAAAGTTACAGCATTTGTAAGAAGGTCATGTTTGCATCATCGCCCCGGTGAACCAAATATGTGGCGACATCAGCGACGTCATTTGCGTAGTAAAAGACGCTATAATGTTTTATCATATTCATATTTTTTCAAAATTTGCTCTCGAATGCAGAACACATCTTTGGTGGCGTGCAGTATGAGCAGACGCATTGTCATGGTTCAGAATGAAATTTTCTAATGGTATTTCCGGTCGCTTCTTTCAGAGTACCCACTATAGATCTCGTCTAAGCACCTGTTATGTTTAAACACAGAAAAATACGATAATAACAAAATGCGTATCAAGCACTATGTGATGTCTTTTTGTAAATCTATTTTATAAAAAAAGTGATTGATAGAACAATTTACACGTGTGTAATTGTTTATTCTTTTGTTGTTTTTAATTTATTATAAAATAAATCATAGTACAATTCATCTACAATAAGCATATTATAGTAAGATACTAAATAAGCAGACTGATTAAAGAAATATTTTTGTAAGTTTTAAACTTATACAAACCTTAGTCAGCATTGATGGTTTTTCCAATGGGAATGGGGTGACACAGAATCATGCCGCGGCAGTCTGAAAACATAGCATACATCTGCTTGCCAGCCGAGCGGTTAACAAGAGCCTTCAGTGGGGGCAGGGAGCCAGAGCGTCTCCAGATGGCAGACTGGGCGCATGTCTCGGGGTCGTGCAAATGAAGCCAAGTCTCATCCATCGTAATAACGTATCTGAGGAAGTCTTCACCCTCCATCCTTACTTGCCGGATAAATTGCTGCAACTCTTTGACGCGTCTCTCTATTTCATAGCCTTTAAGAAGACGAGGGACCCATCTGGCATACACCTATTATAAAGAAAAGAAAAATACATGAATACACTGTATTAAGACAGATATGTGATACTATTTTCATTGTTTTATAGCCTAAATGCATTTTTATTAACTAGATACAAAATACGCCAATATGTTTATACTTAAGTTACTGAACTTGTATAAGATTTATCCAACACTATTATTTATTTAATATTTACTTACTTTTCTCATGCTAAAATCTTCTGTCAGTATGCGATGTGCAGTTCCTACTCTCACATCAGCAATTTCAGCAAGCTCCCGCACTGTTAAACGTCTGTTCATATCGAGCGCTGACTGAATTGACGCAACACTTGATGCTTTTACGGACTCCTTTCTGCCGGACCTATGCTCATCATTAAGTGATGTATGTCCCTCAGAAAACTTTTTTTGTGCCATCTAAATACTAATGCACGACAAACACTGTCTTTCCCCTTAGCCTCTTGTAACATTAAAAACGTTGCCGTCGCCGATTTCCCCTAATTCATACAAAACTTAATGTTTGCCCGCACTTAAAGACGTTCTTGTGTCATAATTTTAACGTGACAACGTGTTAGGGTAACCATGAACAAATGTTGCTTATATCAACGCTTCACCACAAAATGACGTAATATTTTCAGATAACATCATTGATGTAACATACAAATTATTGGCGGATTTTTATGTTATTGCAAAAAATAAGTTTTTACTTTACTTTATATTATGATGTACGTCTTTATAATGCAGCATTGATAGGAGTGATAACATGTTTCTTTGGTTTTTGAAATGATCATAATTTCTATGTCGCATTATATTTTTCTACTTTTGCTGGTATTCTGATCAAGGATAAATTATATTTAATAATGATACCAAATTTTGATATATTTCACGTTAGAATAAAAATATATGAGAACAGTCTCATAATATATTGAACATCATTCACCCCAACTGGATTGTGAGATAACACTTTGAGTTGGAATTAAAAGTTTGCTAAATAGACTGGTGGCATTTAATTCCATTTCTAAAGAACATTACAAAAAATATTCATTTTTCGAGCTTAAATTTTCTTTATGTCATCAAAAATACTGTCAATCAGGAATCTTTTTGGAATTTCAAGTCTCGGTAACATGTTCAATCATTTTCCATATTGACAAAAAGAAAATTGGCTTCAATGAAAAGTTAAACATAAACTCCAATAGGGTCGTATTAACAAAAGAAGGGCAGCACACTTAATGATTGCAGGTGGTATGTTATACTGGACAAAATTTAGAAGATTTTGAGGGATGTTAAATAAATGTTGTATAAAAACTGCCAACATTCACCTTATTTTGTCACTCATTGAAAAAATATCTTTGCAACAGATTGAAATGTTGTATCATTACATGTTTGCTTGGTAAGAATCAACAGGACATGAGTAATATACAAAACTTCTAAATGGTGGGTCAACATTCAGTGTATTAAACATCTCTATGAAAAGAAAATGTCAGTAATCGAGGGCATTAACTTAAAACCAGTTTCAAATTCTTGTTACCCTCTGCCATGTTGTACCAACTTAAAAAAGACATATGTAAGATGTATGAATTCAAGTGTTCTAGTCTGATACAAAGCCTTGGAGAAATAGTGAAGTTTGAACTCACCACAACTCATAGAAAAGTAGTGCACTAGTGTAAAATAGGTCTTAGTGATATAAAATGAGTATTTTAAGTTGTAAACCCGTCACTACCTTCCTCTGAGCATTACTTAAGCCATTGAGTACATGCAGTATGCCGATATCCCAAATGATGCGGTTTGGTAGTTTATGGTTTATGGTAGACAACACATATTAATCTTTGCCATTGTCTTGCTTACATATATATATCGTAGTTACTTGGAAAAATGGACCAATCAGATCTTGATCACAGATAATCGCATTTATCATAGTGTAGAATTGCACCCCGATTTTTGTTGAATGAGGTGCTTGCTAAGATTTATACTAATTTCACTTTCTGTTATCATTGATGCATTATTAAATTATAACATAACAGATAAAAAAAAGGTAGGGTAAATCTAAAGGTGAGGGAAAGCTGTTACAATGTGAAATATACAAATTTTTCAATTAGTAAAGTTCTTGTTCAAAAAATCAAATTGTTTTATAAAATCAAAAAGATACTGCACATATGGCAGTTCATTGTAAAGGTGATTAACTATCTAGATTGGTTTATTGCAACCTCCTGTCAGACTAGGCTATGAAGTAGCCGTTAAGGAGACACATGGCTAGAGTACCAATAATCAATGTCTTTTTATCAACATAATATGTTACACCCTTGGTTGTTGAAATTAATCAGTTGAGGAATAATGTACTTCTGAAGTATAAATTAACTAAGAATTTAAAATTTTGAATGTTTATAACCTTGGTAGATCTACATTTTGTGTATACAAGTATATCACACAAAAATATTTTTAAAGTTTTATGCAATACTTTGCTTAACGTAATCGGCTAAGCACCAATTGGTCAATCATGGGCTGATAGTTTGGATCTTGATCAATCAGATCCCAGTCCAATCAATCACCTCATAGTACAGTTGATCATATCTCATTCCAGTTAATCGGCTCAAAGGGCAATACAGTTAATCAATGCACAGTACAATTGATCAGCTCTCATTTCATTCAGCTCACAGTATAATTGATCAGCTCCCATTTCAATCAGCTCACAATACAATTGATCAGCTCCCAGTCCAATCAGCTCACAATACAATTGATCAGTTCCCAGTCCAATCAGCTCACAGTACAATTGATCAGCTCCCAGTCCAATCAGCTCACAGTACAATTGATCAGCTCTCATTTCAATCAGCTCACAATACAATTGATCAGCTCTCATTTCAATCCGCTCACAGTACAATTGATCAGCTCTCATTTCAATCCGCTCACAGTACAATTGATCAGCTCTCATTTCAATCCGCTCACAGTACAATTGATCAGCTCCCAGTCCAATCCGCTCACAGTACAATTGATCAGCTCTCATTTCAATCCGCTCACAGTACAATTGATCAGCTCCCAGTCCAATCCGCTCACAGTACAATTGATCAGCTCTCATTTCAATCCGCTCACAGTACAATTGATCAGCTCTCATTTCAATCCGCTCACAGTACAATTGATCAGCTCCCAGTCCAATCCGCTCACAGTACAATTGATCAGCTCCCAGTCCAATCCGCTCACAGTACAATTGATCAGCTCTCATTTCAATCCGCTCACAGTACAATTGATCAGCTCTCATTTCAATCCGCTCACAGTACAATTGATCAGCTCCCAGTCCAATCCGCTCACAGTACAATTGATCAGCTCTCATTTCAATCCGCTCACAGTACAATTGATCAGCTCTCATTTCAATCCGCTTACAGTACAATTGATCAGCTCCCAGTCCAATCAATGGGCTCACAGTACAATTGATCAGCTCCCAGTCCAATCAATGGGCTCACAATACAATTGATCATACCATACCAGATCCCCACACACTTTTTGTAGTGTTTGAAATATTTTTGTTCCTGTGCTTACTTTAGAAAACTTTACTTGTTCACGACTCCTTTTGCTGTTTAGTTGGCTATTTTGCGTCGGGTTACGTCAGGTTATTATTCATGATATCCAGATAATTACACAACACCTATGCCAAATATTAATGTATAAACCAATATGACTTGGTGTTCCTAGGATTGATTATGCTTATGTTGCATCATTTTATTGCCATTGTTTTAAGTTCTAGGAAATTTGACAAAGATTTGTACAAAGTCTAAAGTTTTTTTAAGTTTGCATTGCAAATGTAAACCCATTATAAAAATAGTAATAGAACATGAAATTCTCAGGAGAAAGGAGCAATCAGTATGTGTTCAAAATTGTTGCATTTAAGAGTTTTCATGCCACTATTTTGTGTAAGACTTTAATGTTCTTGCTTGTACATATTAAATTAAAATTTAATTGATAATTTAGCCATGACTGATTATTGCTTTCCCTGGAATTATTCATTGGTGTGCACTATTAACCATTTTATAACATGTAAGGCTGAAACTACTGATTTGTTTAGTTAGCCAGGACCCACCACTTTCACTTTTATTTTCTGGTGGCATTTGATTTCTTACTTTAAAATTCATCAAAAATGCAAAAACATTTTAACTTTTTTTTTCAACTTTTTGGCTGCATTGAAAATTGCCTGCTTTAAAAGTTTCAGGTTTTTTTTAGTCTCACCAAGATTGTGCCATATATAGCAATTATTTATTAGAATGCAAAAATAGTTTGTTTAGTTTATCAGTAGAAAAAGTTGAGTTGGTTAATTGTTTCTTACTGTAATTTAAATACAGATTTTAATTCATTTATGCTGAAGATATTAACTTATTGAAGTGGATTATATAAGTAACATGAAATGGGTCAAAAGTAAGGATAGAAGTAAAATTAGCTGCTTTAAAAAATATAAGTCTTCCTTTTTCATTTTCATGGAAGACTAAGTCAACAATTCGGACAGGGAATTCATAGAAAGGAACATTTTTCCTTTCACATATTGGATTATTTTAACATTTCAAAACTTCCAAGAAGTTACCAGAAGGCCCAGTAGTGAGGAATATCCATGTCAGGGAGACCTAGTTAACAGAAGGTCCAGTAGTAAGGATGACCCTTGTCAGGGAGGTCCAGTTACCAGAAAGCCCAGTAGTGAGGATGACCCATGTCATGGAGGCCTAGTAACCAGAATGGCCCAGTTGTGAGGATGACCCATGTCAGGGAGGCCTAGTTACTAGAAGGCCCAGTTTTGAGGATGACCCATGTCAGGGAGGCATAGTTAACAGAAGGTCCAGTTTTGAGGATGACCCATGTCAGGGAGGCATAGTTAACAGAAGGCCCAGTTTTGAGGATGACCCATGTCAGGGAGGCCCAGTTACCAGAAGGCCCAGTAGTGAGGATGACCCATGTCTGGGAGGCCTAGTTACCAGAATGGCCCAGTAATGAGGATGACCTGTGTCAGGGAGGCCTAGTTACCAGAATGGCTCAGTGATGAGGATGACATGTGTCAGGGAAGCCCAGTTACCAGTATGATCCAGTAATTGTAATGACTGTCAGGGAGGCCCAGTTACCAGAAGGGCCAATTAATAACAATGACCCATGTCAGGGAGGCCCAGTTACCAGAATGACCCAGTTATGAGGATGACCCATGTCAGACAGGCCTAGTTACCAGAATGGCCCATTATTGAGGATGACTTATGTCAGGGTGACCTAGTTACCAGAATGGCCCAGTAATGAGGATGACCTGTGTCAGGAAAGCATAGTTACCAGAATGGCTCAGTAATGAGGATGACCCATGTCAGAGAGGCCAAGTTACCAGAATGGCTCAGTAATGAGGATGACCCATGTCAGAGAGGCCTAGTTACCAGAACGTCCCATTAATAAGGATGACCTGTATCGGGGAGGACTTGTTACCAGGATGGCCAGTTTATAATAAAGACCAGTGTCAGGGAGGCTTAGTAACCAGAATGGCCCAGTAATGAGGATGACATGTGTCAGGGAAGCATAGTTACCAGAATGGCCAATTAATAACAATGACCCTTGTCAGGGAGGCCTAGTTACCAGAATGGCCCAGTAATGAGGATGACCTGTGTCAGGAAGGCCTAGTTACTAGAATGGCCCAGGACTGAGCATGACTTGTGTCAGGGAGGCCCAGTTATCAGTATTCCCCAGTAATGAGAATGACCCATGTTAGAGAAGTCTAGTAGCTAGTTAGTATGGTCCTGTAATTAGAATGCTCAGTGTCAGGAAGGCCCAGTTACCAGAATGGTCTAGTTAATAGTTGTATGCCATTACTTGAACAATGTTTCTTATGATTGTTTTTCTTTTTCTTATTTTCATGTCCTTTTGAAAGACAGTTCAAAGTTATCCATATTTGTAACATAACAAAAGCAATGTACAGTAAAAATTGGATTTCATGCAGAACAACATTCTCTTCATTTTGTATTATAGTACATAGTTAAGTAATCAAATTGTCATTTATTTGTTTGGTATTTGGTGAATTAAATGTGAACCTCTTTGCCTTGGACAATCGTATTAACCAGGTCATGTTAAATTTATGTTAATTAAGATTTTAACACTTAAAGTTCATCACTACAAACAGGGTAAAGTTGTAAGGGGAAATTGGGTCTCCGTGTCTACAGCCTCATCCTACTTTGAAAAAGTTGACAGATGCCAATTTATTTGGACTGCAACCTCAGTATTATAAAGAATGAGTTTTAACCATTTTATAAAATATAGACCAAAACTGAAGTAGGCTGAAGTCTTTTCTATAAAAGTTAAAGGATATGGAATCAAAAGCCTTTTGTGAATTTCTGTATAGTTCATAATATCATATACCGGTAATAATCTAGCATTTTCTCCAATATATCTACCCTTTATAAAACCTGTTTGCTCCCTTGAAATTATATCTTCAAGAACTGTTCTCTGTCTGCTGTAGTGCCAGATGCTAATTATTGCACAATATTTAGCAAAGTTATTAGTCTCCAATTTTTAAGAATTGTTTGGGTTTATTGTCTTAAGGAATATATGTTATGATACCCAATTTAACATTTCTAGAAAAATAACCTATTTTAAATGCATGGTTTACTGCTGTCACTACAAAATGCCCTATCCTTATCCAAAAAGCTTTAAAGAAATTTTATGTGAATCCATCACTGCCTGGACTTATGTCATTTTTAATATTTTTTAGAGTAAATGAGACCTCCTCAAAGCTTAACAGGCCTTCTAACTTTTCTGACACATTTTTTATTACGTTTGGTATTTTAAACACCATTGGCATTAAACTCATCAATTAGGTTAGAACTTTTATCTTCACATTTTTATTCATATATACTTTTGTAATATAGACTTGTTTCTTTTAAGATTTCCTTTTGTTCAACAATTGTTGTACTATCTTCTTTTTCTATGAATGTCATGCTTTGATTATGAATATTGTTTTTTCTAAACTACAGAAATATTTGGTCGTTTTTTCTCCATTTTCTTTCCATTGAGCTCTGGCTTAATATTATTCCTTTTATTTTAAGCTCTTGTATTTTTTCCAACTTTGTTGTAAAGACAATAATTTTTCCTTATTTGTTTCACTGAGATCCTGTTCTCTATGAAATATTTCTATTTCTAATTCTACTTTTTCTTTTTTTCAATTGTTTACATATGTAACTAGAGAAAGATATTGTTTTCATTCTTATTTTTATAGTTGTTCATTTATTATTAATTGTAACTGTGATTTGTCTTGGTCTGCTATATTTTCTATGTTGTATACTGGTAAACAATATTGTTTGGTTACTCTATCAATTGATTTGTTTATAAGTATCAACATATTCCAAGTCATTTAAAAGTGAGTTACTGAACTTCCACAAGCCCTCCGTGACTTATTTTTGAAAAGGAAAGTTGTAACACGATTATAGAATGGTCTGACCTGTAGCTTATATCAAGTTCACAACCTTTAACAAATTGTGTGAGATAAGTTGATACCAAAATGAAATCCAGTCTGCCCTGTTGTGTTGTATTTAATCTCTTCCATGTATATTTGCTGTCATTGCCATTTATTTCCCTAAAAATATCGACATAGTTTTTTATTGAAATTGTTAATAAAATCTTGTTTCTTGCATTAATAATATGATTAAGTGAATTACAATTTTTATAATCTAATTATGGGTTCAGTACTAGATAAGAATCTGATACAATTTTCTGTCACAGGTTATCAAACAATGTAGGACTATCATAGTTGGATGCATATATACTAGCTATTAGAAAATTAATGTCATCCATTTTTATCTCAGTCACTAGTATTGTTCCTAGGTTATCTGTTTTGTAATTTATTATATCTACATCTTAAGTCCTTTTGAAAAATGTAGCAACACCTTTTGCATTTGACCTTCCATTACAAAAATATACTTTTCCATCCCATTCTGAGTATATATTCTTTTGTATTTCTTCTGTGAAGTGTGTTTCCTATAAACAAAGTACATCAGCTTTCTTGTCCCTAAATAGGCTTAACATATAATTTCTTTTTGAAGAATTATACAATCCACAACAATTGAACGAACAAATATTTATACTATTCATTATACAAAAGCAGCAAAGCAAATTAGCTAAAAAATCCTGCCTTCTAATGAAGGAATAATTATAAGAGATGTGATAATTATTCATGCAGAATTTTAATTAAACAAGTAACATTGTGTGAATTTAAAACAAGACATTGCAATATGCAAAAAAAATAAAAAATACAACAACAACAAAAAACACAAATAAAAAGCACAACAAGAATGAGCTAGTACCTTTTGCAACAAAAAACAACAATTTGTCTATTCAAGATAAATACATTGTTTTTGCTGTTGTTATACCCCCACCACAAAATGTGGGGGGGGGTGGCTATAATGGATTCGCTTTGTCCGTCCGTCCGTCCGTCTCCATTATCATGTCCGCTCTATAAATCCTATACCAATAGAAGGATTTTCTTCAAACTTGGCTGAAATGTTCACCTCAACAAGGGGATGTGCAGAACCCATGTTGACCATGTGTCAGCTCAAGGTCAAGGTCACAATTGAAGGTCAAATATCAAACAATCAAATATTAGACATTATGTCGTGTCCGCTCTGTAAGTCCTACACTAATCGAAAGATTTTCTTTAATCTTGGCTCAAATGTTCACCTCAACAAGGGGATGTGCAGATCTCATGTTACTCTTTTGCCGGCTTAAGATCAAGGTCACACTTGAAGGTCAAAAATTGACTTAGAATATTCTTAAATTTTAACATGTATTTGAATATTTCTGAAACTAGAAAAAGTTTTTGCTTGAAACTTAAAATATATATGAAGTGTCACAATTAGGATATGCAGGTCAAGTTTCATAACTCTGTATTGCATTTTGACAAAGTTATGCCCCTTTTAAGTCTTCAAATTTACATACAATCAAGTATTAGACAATATGTGGTGTCCGCTCTGTAAGTCCTACACTAATTGAAAGATTTTCTTTAATCTTGGCTCAAATGTTCACCTCAACAAGGGCATGTGCAGAACCCATGTTACTCTTTTGCCAGCTTAAGGTCAAGGTCTTATTTGAAGGTCAAAAATTGACTTAGAAAATATTCTTAAATTTTAACATGTATTTAAATATTTCTGAAACTAGAAAAAAAGTATTTGCTTGAAACTTAAAATATATATGAAGTGTCACAATTAGGATATGCAGGTCAAGTTTCATAACTCTGTATTGCATTTTGACAAAGTTATGCCCATTTTAAGTCTTCAAATTTACATACAATCATGTATTAGACAATATGTCGTGTCTGCTCTATAAATCCTATACTAATGGAAGAATTTTCTTCAAACTTTACTCAAATGTTCAACTCAACAAGGTTATGTGCAGAACCCATGTTACCTTTGTGCCGGCTTAAGGTCAAGGTCAAACTTGAAGGTCAAAATTGACTTAGAAAATGTTCTTAAATTTTAACATGTACTTGAATATTTCTGAAATTAGCACAGGTTTTTGCTTGAAACTTAAAAGATATATGACGTATCACAAGTAAGATATGCAGGTCAAGTTTTAAAACTCTGAATTGCATTTTGACAAAGTTATGCCCCTTTTTAAGTCTTTTAATTTACTAAAAATCAATACTAGACAATATGTCATGTCTGCCCTATAAATTCTATACTAATGGAAGGATTTCTTCAAACTTGACTCAAATGTTCACCCTAACTGGGCAATGTGCAGAACCCATCTTACCCTTGTACCAGCTTTGTCAAGGACATTGGTGGGGTATGAATCGCATTCAGCGATAGTTCTAGTTTCTTTAAGTAATGTGTCTGAATAAGGGTGTAAATAATACACATTATCACCAACCACAAACTGTTCCAATGTTTCTCTGTAAATGTTAACATAAACAAACAAGGGTTGAGAAAGAACATTATTTACTGTCCAATATGTGTGTGTGTGTGTGTGTTTGCGTGCGTGCGTGCGTGCGTGTGTGTGTTAAATTAATACAAATTAAATAAACCTTTAATATATGTGTATTTAGTTGTTCAGGTCCATCACTAGGTCATGTTATATATATGTATATTTAGTTGTATAAGTCCATCACTAGGTCATGCTAAATATATGTATATTTAGTTGATAAGGTTGATCACTAGGCCATGTTAAATATGTGTATTTAGTTGTTTAGGTCCATCACTTGGTCATGCTAAATATATGTATATTTAGTTGTTCAGGTCCATCACTAGGCCATGTTAAATATATATAGATTTAGTTGTTCAGGTCCATCACTAGGTCATGTTGAATATATGTATATTTAGTTGTTCAGGTCCATCACTAGGTCATGTTAAATATATGTATATTTAGTTGTTCAGGTCCATCATTAGGTCATGTTAAATATATGTGTATTTAGTTGTTCAGGTCCATCACCAGGACATGTTAAATATATGTATATTTAGTTGTTCAGGTCCATCACCAGGACATGTTAAATATATATAGATTTAGTTGTTCAGGTCCATCACTTGGTCATGTTAAATATATGTATATTTAGTTGTTCAGGTCCATCACCAGGACATGTTAAATATATGTATATTTAGTTGTTCAGGTCCATCACTAGGTCATGTTAAATATATATGTATTTAGTTGTTCAGGTCCATCACTAGGACATGTTAAATATATATAGATTTAGTTGTTCAGGTCCATCACTAGGTCATGTTAAATATATGTGTATTTAGTTGTTCAGGTCCATCACCAGGACATGTTAAATATATGTATATTTAGTTGTTCAGGTCCATCACCAGGACATGTTAAATATATATAGATTTAGTTGTTCAGGTCCATCACTTGGTCATGTTAAATATATGTATATTTAGTTGTTCAGGTCCATCACCAGGACATGTTAAATATATGTATATTTAGTTGTTCAGGTCCATCACTTGGTCATGTTAAATATATGTATATTTAGTTGTTCAGGTCCATCACTAGGTCATGTTAAATATATGTGTATTTAGTTGTTCAGGTCCATCACCAGGACATGTTAAATATATGTAGATTTAGTTGTTCAGGTCCATCACCAGGACATGTTAAATATATGTATATTTAGTTGTTCAGGTCCATCACTAGGTCATGTTAAATATATGTATATTTAGTTGTTCAGGTCCATCACTTGGTCATGTTAAATATATGTATATTTAGTTGTTCAGGTCCATCACTAGGTCATGTTAAATATATGTGTATTTAGTTGTTCAGGTCCATCACCAGGACATGTTAAATATATATAGATTTAGTTGTTCAGGTCCATCACCAGGACATGTTAAATATATGTATATTTAGTTGTTCAGGTCCATCACTAGGTCATGTTAAATATATGTATATTTAGTTGTTCAGGTCCATCACCAGGACATGTTAAATATATGTGTATTTAGTTGTTCAGGTCCATCACTAGGCCATGTTAAATATATATAGATTTAGTTGTTCAGGTCCATCACTAGGTCATGTTGAATATATGTATATTTAGTTGTTCAGGTCCATCACTAGGTCATGTTAAATATATGTATATTTAGTTGTTCAGGTCCATCATTAGGTCATGTTAAATATATGTATATTTAGTTGTTCAGGTCCATCACCAGGACATGTTAAATATATGTATATTTAGTTGTTCAGGTCCATCACTAGGTCATGTTAAATATATATAGATTTAGTTGTTCAGGTCCATCACCAGGACATGTTAAATATATGTATATTTAGTTGTTCAGGTCCATCACTAGGTCATGTTAAATATATGTATATTTAGTTGTTCAGGTCCATCACCAGGACATGTTAAATATATGTATATTTAGTTGTTCAGGTCCATCACCAGGACATGTTAAATATATGTATATTTAGTTGTTCAGGTCCATCACTAGGACATGTTAAATATATGTATATTTAGTTGTTTAGGTCCATCACTAGGTCATGTTAAATATATGTATATTTAGTTGTTCAGGTCCATCACCAGGACATGTTAAATATATGTATATTTAGTTGTTCAGGTCCATCACTAGGTCATGTTAAATATATATAGATTTAGTTGTTCAGGTCCATCACCAGGACATGTTAAATATATGTATATTTAGTTGTTCAGGTCCATCACCAGGACATGTTAAATATATGTATATTTAGTTGTTCAGGTCCATCACTTGGTCATGTTAAATATATGTATATTTAGTTGTTCAGGTCCATCACCAGGACATGTTAAATATATGTATATTTAGTTGTTCAGGTCCATCATTAGGTCATGTTAAATATATGTATATTTAGTTGTTCAGGTCCATCACCAGGACATGTTAAATATATGTATATTTAGTTGTTCAGGTCCATCACTAGGTTATGTTAAATATATGTGTATTTAGTTGTTCAGGTCCATCACTAGGACTATTAAATATATGTATATTTAGTTGTTCAGGTCCATCACTAGGTCATGTTAAATATATGTATATTTAGTTGTTCAGGTCCATCACTAGGTCATGTTGAATATATGTATATTTAGTTGTTCAGGTCCATCACTAGGTTATGTTGAATATATGTATATTTAGTTGTTCAGGTCCATCACTAGGTCATGTTGAATATATGTGTATTTAGTTGTTCAGGTCCATCACTAGGCCATGTTAAATATATGAATATTTAGTTGTTCAGGTCCATCACTTGGTCATGTTAAATATATGAGTATTTAGTTGTTCAGGTCCATCACCAGGTCATGTTAAATATATGTATATTTAGTTGTTCAGGTCCATCACTTGGTCATGTTGAATATATGTATATTTAGTTGTTCAGGTCCATCATTAGGTCATGTTAAATATATGTATATTTAGTTGTTTAGGTCCATCATTAGGTCATGTTAAATATATGTATATTTAGTTGTTCAGGTCCATCACTTGGTCATGTTAAATATATGTATATTTAGTTGTTCAGGTCCATCACTTGGTCATGTTGAATATATGTATATTTAGTTGTTCAGGTCCATCACTTGGTCATGTTGAATATATGTATATTTAGTTGTTCAGGTCCATCACTTGGTCATGTTAAATATATGTGTATTTAGTTGTTCAGGTCCATCATTAGGTCATGTTAAATATATGTATATTTAGTTGTTCAGGTCCATCACTTGGTCATGTTGAATATATGTGTATTTAGTTGTTCAGGTCCATCACTTGGTCATGTTGAATATATGTGTATTTAGTTGTTCAGGTCCATCACTTGGTCATGTTAAATATATGTGTATTTAGTTGTTCAGGTCCATCACTAGGCCATGTTAAATATATGTATATTTAGTTGTTCAGGTCCATCACTTGGTCATGTTAGATATATGTATATTTAGTTGTTCAGGTCCATCACTTGGTCATGTTGAATATATGTGTATTTAGTTGTTCAGGTCCATCACTTGGTCATGTTAAATATATGTATATTTAGTTGTTCAGGTCCATCACTTGGTCATGTTAAATATATGTGTATTTAGTTGTTCAGGTCCATCACTTGGTCATGTTAAATATATGTATATTTAGTTGTTCAGGTCCATCACTTGGTCATGTTAAATATATGTATATTTAGTTGTTCAGGTCCATCACTTGGTCATGTTAAATATATGTATATTTAGTTGTTCAGGTCCATCACTTGGTCATGTTAAATATATGTATATTTAGTTGTTCAGGTCCATCACTTGGTCATGTTGAATATATGTGTATTTAGTTGTTCAGGTCCATCACTTGGTCATGTTAAATATATGTGTATTTAGTTGTTCAGGTCCATCACTTGGTCATGTTAAATATATGTGTATTTAGTTGTTCAGGTCCATCACTAGGTCATGTTAAATATATGTGTATTTAGTTGTTCAGGTCCATCACTTGGTCATGTTAAATATATGTGTATTTAGTTGTTCAGGTCCATCACTTGGTCATGTTAAATATATGTGTATTTAGTTGTTCTGGTCCATCACTAGGTTATGTTGAATATATGTATATTTAGTTGTTCAGGTCCATCCCTAGGTCATGTTAAATATATGTGTATTTAGTTGTTCAGGTCCATCACTTGGTCATGTTAAATATATGTGTATTTAGTTGTTCAGGTCCATCACTAGGTTATGTTGAATATATGTATATTTAGTTGTTCAGGTCCATCATTAGGTCATGTTAAATATATGTATATTTAGTTGTTCAGGTCCATCACTTGGTCATGTTAAATATATGTATATTTAGTTGTTCAGGTCCATCACTAGGTCATGTTAAATATATGTATATTTAGTTGTTCAGGTCCATCACTTGGTCATGTTATATATATGTATATTTAGTTGTTCAGGTCCATCACTAGGTCATGTTAAAAATATGTATATTTAGTTGTTCAGATCCATCACTAGGTCATGTTGAATATATGTGTATTTAGTTGTTCAGGTCCATCACTTGGTCATGTTAAATATATGTGTATTTAGTTGTTCAGGTCCATCACTTGGTCATGTTGAATATATGTATATTTAGTTGTTCAGGTCCATCACTAGGTCATGTTGAATATATGTATATTTAGTTGTTCAGGTCCATCACTAGGTCATGTTGAATATATGTATATTTAGTTGTTCAGGTCCATCACTTGGTCATGTTAAATATATGTATATTTAGTTGTTCAGGTCCATCACTAGGTCATGTTGAATATATGTATATTTAGTTGTTCAGGTCCATCACTAGGTCATGTTGAATATATGTATATTTAGTTGTTCAGGTCCATCACTTGGTCATGTTAAATATATGTATATTTAGTTGTTCAGGTCCATCACTTGGTCATGTTAAAAATATGTATATTTAGTTGTTCAGATCCATCACTAGGTCATGTTGAATATATGTATATTTAGTTGTTTAGGTCCATCACTAGGACATGTTAAATATATATAGATTTAGTTGTTCAGGTCCATCACTAGGCCATGTTTAATATATGTGTATTTAGTTGTTCAGGTCCATCACCAGGACATGTTAAATATATATAGATTTAGTTGTTCAGGTCCATCACCAGGACATGTTAAATATATGTATATTTAGTTGTTCAGGTCCATCACTAGGTCATGTTAAATATATGTATATTTAGTTGTTCAGGTCCATCACCAGGACATGTTAAATATATGTATATTTAGTTGTTCAGGTCCATCACTAGGTCATGTTAAATATATGTATATTTAGTTGTTCAGGTCCATCACCAGGTCATGTTAAATATATGTATATTTAGTTGTTCAGGTCCATCACCAGGACATGTTAAATATATGTATATTTAGTTGTTCAGGTCCATCACTTGGTCATGTTGAATATATGTATATTTAGTTGTTCAGGTCCATCACTTGGTCATGTTAAATATATGTATATTTAGTTGTTCAGGTCCATCACTTGGTCATGTTAAAAATATGTATATTTAGTTGTTCAGATCCATCACTAGGTCATGTTGAATATATGTATATTTAGTTGTTTAGGTCCATCACTAGGACATGTTAAATATATATAGATTTAGTTGTTTAGGTCCATCACTAGGTCATGTTGAATATATGTGTATTTAGTTGTTCAGGTCCATCACTTGGTCATGTTGAATATATGTATATTTAGTTGTTCAGGTCCATCACTAGGTCATGTTGAATATATGTATATTTAGTTGTTTAGGTCCATCACTAGGACATGTTAAATATATATAGATTTAGTTGTTTAGGTCCATCACTAGGTCATGTTGAATATATGTGTATTTAGTTGTTCAGGTCCATCACTTGGTCATGTTGAATATATGTATATTTAGTTGTTCAGATCCATCACTAGGTCATGTTGAATATATGTATATTTAGTTGTTTAGGTCCATCACTAGGACATGTTAAATATATATAGATTTAGTTGTTTAGGTCCATCACTAGGTCATGTTGAATATATGTGTATTTAGTTGTTCAGGTCCATCACTAGGTCATGTTGAATATATGTATATTTAGTTGTTCAGGTCCATCACTAGGTCATGTTGAATATATGTATATTTAGTTGTTCAGGTCCATCACTTGGTCATGTTAAATATATGTATATTTAGTTGTTCAGGTCCATCACTAGGTCATGTTGAATATATGTATATTTAGTTGTTCAGGTCCATCACTAGGTCATGTTGAATATATGTATATTTAGTTGTTCAGGTCCATCACTTGGTCATGTTAAATATATGTATATTTAGTTGTTCAGGTCCATCACTTGGTCATGTTAAAAATATGTATATTTAGTTGTTCAGATCCATCACTAGGTCATGTTGAATATATGTATATTTAGTTGTTTAGGTCCATCACTAGGACATGTTAAATATATATAGATTTAGTTGTTTAGGTCCATCACTAGGTCATGTTGAATATATGTGTATTTAGTTGTTCAGGTCCATCACTTGGTCATGTTGAATATATGTATATTTAGTTGTTCAGGTCCATCACTTGGTCATGTTGAATATATGTGTATTTAGTTGTTCAGGTCCATCACTAGGTCATGTTAAATATATGTATATTTAGTTGTTCAGGTCCATCACTAGGTCATGTTAAAAATATGTATATTTAGTTGTTCAGATCCATCACCAGGTCATGTTAAATATATGTATATTTAGTTGTTCAGGTCCATCACTAGGTCATGTTAAATATATGTATATTTAGTTGTTCAGGTCCATCACTTGGTCATGTTAAATATATGTGTATTTAGTTGTTCAGGTCCATCACTAGGTCATGTTAAATATATGTATATTTAGTTGTTCAGGTCCATCACTTGGTCATGTTAAATATATGTGTATTTAGTTGTTCAGGTCCATCACTAGGTCATGTTAAATATATGTATATTTAGTTGTTCAGGTCCATCACTAGGTCATGTTAAAAATATGTATATTTAGTTGTTCAGATCCATCACCAGGTCATGTTAAATATATGTATATTTAGTTGTTCAGGTCCATCACTAGGTCATGTTAAATATATGTATATTTAGTTGTTCAGGTCCATCACTTGGTCATGTTAAATATATGTGTATTTAGTTGTTCAGGTCCATCACTAGGTCATGTTAAATATATGTATATTTAGTTGTTCAGGTCCATCACTAGGTCATGTTGAATATATGTGTATTTAGTTGTTCAGGTCCATCACTTGGTCATGTTAAATATATGTATATTTAGTTGTTCAGGTCCATCACTAGGTCATGTTAAAAATATGTATATTTAGTTGTTCAGATCCATCACCAGGTCATGTTAAATATATGTATATTTAGTTGTTCAGGTCCATCACTAGGTCATGTTAAAAATATGTATATTTAGTTGTTCAGATCCATCACCAGGTCATGTTAAATATATGTATATTTAGTTGTTCAGGTCCATCACTAGGTCATGTTAAATATATGTATATTTAGTTGTTCAGGTCCATCACTTGGTCATGTTAAATATATGTGTATTTAGTTGTTCAGGTCCATCACTTGGTCATGTTAAATATATGTATATTTAGTTGTTCAGGTCCATCACTTGGTCATGTTGAATATATGTATATTTAGTTGTTCAGGTCCATCACTAGGTCATGTTAAATATATGTATATTTAGTTGTTCAGGTCCATCACCAGGACATGTTTAATATATGTATATTAAGTTGTTCAGATTTATCACTACAATGTAGGTGATGTTTAAATCATGTTAACTATTAGTACAGATTATCGTTTTGCAGTCTACTCTGCTGCGTATATTTATCACAAGGTCGAGTTTAATTTACTTATCATACTAGTTGTACATATTAATTACAAGTACTTAATTTTTCATACGTTGTTATGCATATTTATCATTACTTTTTTTATATATGGTCATTTAAAAGTGATTATTTATGACGAGGACATGTTTTATCCACTTTAATTTTAAGTCATGAAGTTTGCTGGTTTTCATGAGTAAGTTGAGTAAGGGCCAAATAACAATGATATGTTTTATAATTCAATTCCCAGATTGATAGAAAGATTGAAACAATGACAGTTCAAAGGGTGATACGATGATGTGAGTTCTGTTTGTTTGATTGCAACATCGATTTTTTTTATTTTTTTTTACTTATTTTGTAAAAAAAATAAAGAATCACCATGAAAAAATGACACATGATTTTTCTTAATTTCTTAAATCGATTTTTTTAAATTTTCTTTTGTTAGTTTTCTTTGTTAAAAATGAATAGACATAATAATAAAATATTATACAGTTAAAACCAAAGAGTTTGTGTAGGTTTCGGTTTTAAATTATTTTTTCACCATTTCACAGTTTTGTACTGGACAGCAAAAAAAAATCTGAAAAATAAAAGAAAATTTACATATTATATTCGTGAAATTTAAAATGTTTATCTTTCTTGACAATTAAGTATTTTTATGCTCCTTATTAAACAAAAATCTAATCTGTGTATGTGTTTCCCATTAAATAGAGGAAGGGATGCAGTGCACAAATACATCCACACGTGATGGATAGAGAAACATGAAGAACAAAAACAAAACAGGTGGCAATATAGAACATAGAATCATACAAACAGGGAAGGCATTCACTTGAACAAAAAGTTTGACTTAATATGTAGTTGGAGTTATAAATGTATTTCATATTAATGAAAGCAGTTGTAAAGACAAATGAACGTACATTTATCGAAGGATACTTACACAGTAATTAGTAACATCTAACAGGCCCTGAAAAAATGAGTAAAATTAGATGAATTTAAAGCAAGAAAGCAAGCATATTTTGTGATGTCTAACATTGATGTTTACAGAAAGAACGTTTTGGAACAGTATTAGATCGTGTGTTTACATAAGATTTTAATTTATGTTACATGTAAACTGTGGCATAACTTAGAATTATGTGTACATGGAATATTAGTACAAAGACTCACATTTCGTCCTCTAGGTCCTGGACCATGTGGGTCAAGGACTCATATTTCGGCCTCTAGGTCCTGGACAAAGTGGGTCAAGGACTCATATTTCGGCCTCTAGGTCCTGGACAAAGTGGGTCAATGACTCATATTTCGGCCTCTAGGTCCTGGACAAAGTGGGTCAAGAACTCATATTTCGGCCTCTAGGTCCTGGACAAAGTGGGTCAAGGACTCATATTTCGTCCTCTAGGTCCTGGACAAAGTGGGTCAAGGACTAATATTTCGGCCTCTAGGTCCTGGACAAGTGGGTCAAGGACTCATATTTCGTCCTCTAGGTCCTGGACAAAGTGGGTCAAAGACTCATATTTCGGTCTCTAGGTCCTGGACAAAGTGGGTCAAGGACTATTATTTCGGCCTCTAGGTCCTGGACAAAGTGGGTCAAGGACTCACATTTCGGCCTCGAGGTCCTGGACAATGTGGGTCAAGGACTCGCATTTCGGCCTCGAGGTCCTGGACAATGTGGGTCAAGGACTCACATTTCGACCTCGAGGTCCTGGACAATGTGGGTCAAGGACTCGCATTTCGGCCTCGAGGTCCTGGACAATGTGGGTCAAGGACTCGCATTTCGGCCTCGAGGTCCTGGACAATGTGGGTCAAGGACTCGCTCCTGGACAATGTTGGTCGAGGACTCGCATTTCAACCTCGAGGTCCTGGACAAAGTGGGTCAAGGACTCGCATTTCGGCCTCTAGGTCCTGGACAATGTGGGTCAAGGACTCACATTTCGGCCTCTAGGTCCTGGACAATGTGGGTCAAGGAGTCATTCACCAGGGCATCCGCGAACTCTATAATGACTCATATAATACACATAACTAAAGTGTGTACATAGAATACGCTATTTATATAAAGTACATACAATAAATACTTGAAAACCGTGTCTTGGAAATTATGATATATGAATTTTTCCTTTAGAAAGAACTAAACAAAACTTTCCCGTTTCACATTGACAACACAATTTGCAAGAAAACGCAAAATCAATTAAAAAGAACACATTAGCTAAATTTTTATATTAACCACATTACCTTCCAGAGAGGAGGAGCAAGAAATATCGCCTCTTTGTCGTTCCGACTACTCGGGAGCTGTGCGGTGGGAAGGGCAATCAAAGACTTTGTTATTAAAACTATATAGACAAATTTACATTTTTATGAAAATGCAAGGAAGAATCGAGATTAATAAACTTTTCTTTGATGGCGAGTTAGGACGTGAATTTCACCCATTTTATGACATTGCATATCTGTCATCGTTACTCCGGTTATATAACAGACTTTTGGAACAATGCATAAAAAATGACATTTAATATAATTTTAGTGTTTAAGCCAAATCCGATAATGTTTCTCGCTTTATATTAAGTTGTTTACTATTATTTTAAACCAAAGGAGGATGTAAGTCCTTACATTAACAAAACCGCACTATTAGACAAGACACCCCACCTCTATGTTATGGGGGGGGGGGCATGTTAAATATATGTATATTTAGTTGTTCAGGTCCATCACTAGGTCATGTTAAATATATGTATATTTAGTTGTTCAGGTCCATCACTTGGTCATGTTAAATATATGTATATTTAGTTCTTCACGTCCGTCACTAGGTCATGTTAAATATATGTATATTTAGTTGTTCAGGTCCATCACTAGGTCATGTTGAATATATGTATATTTAGTTGTTCAGGTCCATCACTAGGTCATGTTAAATATATGTAGATTTAGTTGTTCAGGTCCATCACTAGGCCATGTTAAATATATATAGATTTAGTTGTTCAGGTCCATTACTAGGTCATGTTGAATATATGTATATTTAGTTGTTCACGTCTGTCACTAGGTCATGTTAAATATATGTGTATTTAGTTGTTCAGGTCCATCACTAGGCCATGTTAAATATATGTATATTTAGTTGTTCAGGTCCATCACCAGGACATGTGAAATATATGTATATTTAGTTGTTTAGGTCCATCACTAGGCCATGTTAAATATATGTGTATTTAGTTGTTCAGGTCCATCACTAGGTTATGGTGAATATATGTATATTTAGTTGTTCAGGTCCATCACTTGGTCATGTTAAATATATGTATATTTAGTTGTTCAGGTCCATCGCTAGGTCATGTTAAATATATGTATATTTAGTTGTTCAGGTCCATCACCAGGACATGTGTAATATATGTATATTTAGTTGTTCAGGTCCATCACTAGGTCATGTTTAATATATGTATATTTAGTTGTTCAGGTCCATCACCAGGACATGTTAAATATATGTATATTAAGTTGTTCAGGTCCATCACTAGGCCATGTTAAATATATGTATATTTAGTTGTTCAGGTCCATCACTTGGTCATGTTAAATATATGTATATTTAGTTGTTCAGGTCCATCACCAGGACATGTTAAATATATGTATATTTAGTTGTTCAGGTCCATCACATGGTCATGTTAAATATATGTATATTTAGTTGTTCAGGTCCATCACTAGGACATGTTAAATATATGTATATTTAGTTGTTCAGGTCCATCATTAGGTCATGTTAAATATATATAGATTTAGTTGTTCAGGTCCATCACCAGGACATGTTAAATATATGTATATTTAGTTGTTCAGGTCCATCACCAGGACATGTTAAATATATATAGATTTAGTTGTTCAGGTCCATCACTAGGTTATGTTGAATATATGTATATTTAGTTGTTCAGGTCCATCACTTGGTCATGTTAAATATATGTATATTTAGTTGTTCAGGTCCATCCCTAGGTCATGTTAAATATATGTATATTTAGTTGTTCAGGTCCATCACTAGGTCATGTTAAATATATGTATATGAAGTTGTTCAGGTCAATCACTAGGTCATGTTGAATATATGTATATTTAGTTGTTCAGGTCCATCACCAGGACATGTTAAATATATATAGATTTAGTTGTTCAGGTCCATCACTAGGTTATGTTAAATATATGTGTATTTAGTTGTTCAGGTCCATCACTAGGTCATGTTAAATATATGTATATTTAGTTGTTCAGGTCCATCACTAGGTCATGTTAAATATATGTGTATTTAGTTGTTCAGGTCCATCACTTGGTCATGTTAAATATATGTATATTTAGTTGTTCAGGTCCATCACTTGGTCATGTTAAATATATGTATATTTAGTTGTTCAGGTCCATCACCAGGACATGTTAAATATATGTATATTTAGTTGTTCAGGTCCATCACATGGTCATGTTAAATATATGTATATTTAGTTGTTCAGGTCCATCACTAGGTCATGTTAAATATATGTATATTTAGTTGTTCAGGTCCATCACTAGGTCATGTTAAATATATGTGTATTTAGTTGTTCAGGTCCATCACTAGGCCATGTTAAATATATGTGTATTTAGTTGTTCAGGTCCATCACCAGGTCATGTTAAATATATGTGTATTTAGTTGTTCAGGTCCATCACTTGGTCATGTTAAATATATGTGTATTTAGTTGTTCAGGTCCATCATTAGGTCATGTTAAATATATGTATATTTAGTTGTTCAGGTCCATCCCTAGGAGGATGCAAGTCCTTACATGAACAAAACCGCACTATTAGACAGGACATCCCACCTCTATGTTACGTACCTGATTCCTCTGGGATCTTTTCCTCTACAGGGACGACTCTTCGGCGGTTCCAGGCAAAACAGCCACGGATCCGGGACACAAACTGACATGGAACAGAGGTTTACAACTCATGAATATGTTTCACCTACGTTGTTTTTTAACATTGTTCACACGTATTTTTATGAAAAAAGTAAATAAACTGGAATGGTACAGAGGTGTTACCTCATTAAAATATTTACATGTCCTTTTAAAAAATTCTTTGCACCTATTTCAGTATAACAGTATGAATCCTATCAATAGGCTTTAAGCTAAGTTGACATCGCAATCTTCGAGTTGTCGATTTAGGTAAACCAAAAACATATACCCATAGCTATTAAAAGCGTATTTAAAACCAGGTTATAACGAAGAATAGAGACTCACTCAATTCGAAATGCCTCGGAAACAACTCATTCTGTACGTCACTGTTGCCAGTAAGTCGTACATCTTGAGAAATTATGAGTTGCTATGACGAAAATTAATTTTGTCTCAATGACGTCAACGTTCGGAAATGTTCTGATTTTTCCGCATCCGGAACACCTCGGCTACTTTACTTTTAGAAAAGGATCTCGGAGATAACTTAAGGAAACGGTAGCCCCGGGTAACTTGCAGACGACCCCACAAAGGCCTCAATAGATAGTTTGTTGACACAACGCGTTATTTAATGACGCATATATAACATAATATTGAAAAGAAACAATAAAGGGCGAGGAACGAAAGCAACTTTTTATACTAAGCTATTGCCTTTCTTCGCCGAAATATATAAACTACAATTACGAACTTTATGAAATACTGCAACTATGTTTCATTTTATCAAATTATGTGAAACTGATAGGATAAACGCATTACGATTCACTATTTTAATTCCTTCAATTCCACACTCACTATAATTTCACACTCACTATATTTTGAAAGTTTTAGCTGAAGCGTTCGTCCAACTACTTTAGACTTCACCAGCATGACGTCATGTGTTTTTAATGATGCGGAACCTTCTAACATTTTCAAAACTTGACTAATTTGTGTGTGGTGGGGGGGGGGGGGGGGGGGGGGGTTAAAGTCATAACTGGCCATTGTGCAACTTATTCCGACATTTAACGATTTACTATAGAAAAATAGAACAAACTTGTTTCGTGGCGTCTAACCTACACGCGTATGTCGTCATTAATACAATTACGTATTCTTTTTTAGACAGCGCGGACCTGAGGGTGCCAATTCGTGTAATGTAGCCCTAATTTAAGCTGAAAACTCGCATTTATCTGAAAAGTCAATGTGTAAGCTTTGTTCAAAGTATGGAATTTTAGTTTTTTTATTGTGTTTGTAATAGTAAACTTTACTTTCTGAAAATGTGAATGAGCTTCTCAACGATGTATGAAGACCGAATCATGTTTCGAAAATCCCGGTTTAATAATGTTTACAAGGTCTGCTGTTACACGGTCTACTGATCCATCACAAGGTCGTATTTAATATATGATATTAAGTGGTGGAATTGACCATATGGTCCTTTTAAATTCGTGATGAGTTTTTGTCAAATCTATCACTACGTTTAGTTTAATTCATGTTTAGTAATGCTGCTAATATATGACCAGATCGTGTTTGGTTCATGTTTACCAGTGGTGCGGATTTGTTACTAGGTCAACTTTAATTCAGCTATGCAGATTTATCACTTCAGGCTTAATAAATTTGCACTACTATATCTAGGTCATAATTGATTTATATTTATTAGTGGTGCATATTTATCAGTTGGTCGTGATTATTTCATGTTTACTAGTTGTGCAGATTTATCAGTAAGTCTTGTTTATTTTATGTTTGCTAGTTGTGCATATTTATCAGTAGGTCTTGTTTATTTCATGTTTACTAGTTCTGCATATTTATCAGTAGGTCTTGTTTATTTCATGTTTACTAGTTGTGCATATTTATCAGTTGGTCGTGTTTATTTCATGTTTACTAGTTGTGCAGATTTATCAGTAGGTCTTGTTTATTTCATGTTTGCTAGTTGTGCATATTTATCAGTAGGTCTTGTTTATTTCATGTTTGCTAGTTGTGCATATTTATCAGTTGGTCGTGTTTCATTCATGTTTGCTAGTTGTGCATATTTATCAGTAGGTCTTGTTTATTTCATGTTTGCTAGTTGTGCATATTTATCAGTAGGTCTTGTTTATTTTATGTTTACTAGTTGTGCATATTTATCAGTAGGTCTTGTTTATTTCATGCTTACTAGTTGTGCATATTTATCAGTTGGTCGTGTTTCATTCATGTTTACTAGTTGTGCATATTTATCCGTAGGTCTTGTTTATTTCTTGCTTACTAGTTGTGCATATTTATCAGTTGGTCGTGTTTCATTCATGTTTGCTAGTTGTGCATATTTATCAGTAGGTCTTGTTTATTTCATGTTTGCTAGTTGTGCATATTTATCAGTTGGTCGTGTTTCATTCATGTTTGCTAGTTGTGCATATTTATCAGTTGGTCGTGTTTATTTCATGTTTACTAGTTGTGCATATTTATCCGTAGGTCTTGTTTATTTCTTGCTTACTAGTTGTGCATATTTATCAAAAGGTCTTGTTTATTTCATATTTACTAGTTATGCATATTTATCAGTAGGTCTTGTTTATTTCATGTTTACTAGTTGTGCATATATATCAGTTGGTCGTGTTTCATTCATGTTTGCTTGTTGTACATATTTATCAGTAGGTCTTGTTTATTTCATGCTTACTAGTTATGCATATTTATCAGTAGGTCTTGTTTATTTCATGTTTACTAGTTGTGCATATATATCAGTTGGTCGTGTTTCATTCATGTTTGCTAGTTTTGTATATTTATCAGAAGATCTTGTTTATTTCATGTTTACTAGTTTTGTATATTTATCAGAAGATCTTGTTTATTTCATGTTTACTAGTTATGCATATTTATCAGTAGGTCTTGTTTATTTTATGTTTACTAGTTGTGCATATTTATCAGTAGGTCTTGTTTATTTCATGTTTACTAGTTGTACATATTTATCAGTAGGTCTTGTTTATTTCATGTTTACTAGTTGTGCATATTTATCAGTAGGTCTTGTTTATTTCATGTTTACTAGTTGTGGATATTTATCAGTTGGTCGTGTTTCATTCATGTTTGCTTGTTGTACATATTTATCAGTAGGTCTTGTTTTTTTCATATTTACTAGTTGTACATATTTATCAGGAGGTCTTGTTTATTTCATGTTTACTAGTTCTGCAGATTTATCAGTAGGTCTTGTTTATTTCATGTTTGCTAGTTGTTCAGATTTATCAGTTAGTCGTGTTTCCTTCATGTTTGCTAGTTGTTCAGATTTATCAGTTAGCCGTGTTTCATTCATGTTTGCTAGTTGTTCAGATTTATCAGTAAATCGTGTTTCATTCATGTTTGCTAGTTGTTCAGATTTATCAGTTAGTCGTGTTTCATTCATGTTTGCTAGTTGTTCAGATTTATCAGTTAGTCGTGTTTCATTCATGTTTGCTAGTTGTTCAGATTAATCAGTTAGTTGTGTTTCATTCATGTTTGCTAGTTGTTCAGATTTATCAGTAGGTCTTGTTTATTTCATGTTAGCTAGTTGTTCAGATTAATCAGTTAGTTGTGTTTCATTCATGTTTGCTATTTTTTCAGATTTATCAGTTAGTTGTGTTTCATTCATGTTTGCTAGTTGTGCAGATTTATCAGTTAGTCGTGTTTCATTCATGTTTGCTAGTTGTTCAGATTTATTAGTTAGTCGTGTTTCCTTTATGTTTGCTAGTTGTTCAGATTTATCAGTTAGCCGTGTTTCATTCATGTTTGCTAGTTGTTCAGATTAATCAGTTAGCCGTGTTTCATTCATGTTTGCTAGTTGTTCAGATTTATCAGTAGGTCTTGTTTATTTCATGTTTACTAGTTCTGCAGATTTATCAGTTAGTCGTGTTTCATTCATGTTTGCTTGTTGTTCCGATTTATTAGTTAGTCGTGTTTCCTTTATGTTTGCTAGTTGTTCAGATTTATCAGTTAGTCGTGTTTCATTCATGTTTGCTAGTTGTGCAGATGTATCAGTTAGTCGTGTTTCCTTTATGTTTGCTAGTTGTTCAGATTTATCAGTTAGCCGTGTTTCATTCATGTTTGCTAGTTGTTCAGATTAATCAGTTAGCCGTGTTTCATTCATGTTTGCTAGTTGTTCAGATTTATCAGAAGGTCTTGTTTATTTCATGTTTACTAGTTCTGCAGATTTATCAGTAGGTCTTGTTTATTTCATGTTTGCTAGTTGTTCAGATTTACCAGTTAGTTGTGTTTCAATCATGTTAGCTAGTTGTTCAGATTAATCAGTTAGTTGTGTTTCATTCATGTTTGCTAGTTTTTCAGATTTATCAGTTAGTTGTGTTTCATTCATGTTTGCTAGTTGTGCAGATTTATCAGTTAGTCGTGTTTCATTCATGTTTGCTAGTTGTTCCGATTTATTAGTTAGTCGTGTTTCCTTTATGTTTGCTAGTTGTTCAGATTTATCAGTTAGCCGTGTTTCATTCATGTTTGCTAGTTGTGCAGATTAATCAGTTAGCCGTGTTTCATTCATGTTTGCTAGTTGTTCAGATTTATTAGTTAGTCGTGTTTCATTCATGTTTGCTAGTTGTTCAGATTTATCAGTTAGTCGTGTTTCATTCATGTTTGCTAGTTGTGCAGATTTATCAGTTAGTCGTGTTTCATTCATGTTTGCTAGTTGTGCAGATTTATCAGTTAGTCGTGTTTCATTCACGTTTGCTGGTTGTTCAGATTTATCAGTTAGCCGTGTTTCATTCATGTTTGCTAGTTGCGCATATTTATCAGTTAGTCGTGTTTCATTCATGTTTGCTAGTTGTTCAGATTTATCAGTTAGTCGTGTTTCATTCATGTTTGCTAGTTGTGCAGATTTATCAGTTAGTCGTGTTTCATTCATGTTTGCTAGTTGTGCAGATTTATCAGTTAGTCGTGTTTCATTAATGTTTGCTAGTTGTGCAGATTTATCAGTTAGTCGTGTTTCATTCATGTTTGCTAGTTGTGCAGATTTATCAGTTAGTCGTGTTTCATTCATGTTTGCTAGTTGTTCAGATTTATCAGTTAGTCGTGTTTCATTCATGTTTGCTAGTTGTGCAGATTTATCAGTTAGTCGTGTTTCATTAATGTTTGCTAGTTGTTCAGATTTATCAGTTAGTCGTGTTTCATTCATGTTTGCTAGTTGTGCAGATTTATCAGTTAGTCGTGTTTCATTCATGTTTGCTAGTTGTGCAGATTTATCAGTTAGTCGTGTTTCATTAATGTTTGCTAGTTGCGCAGATTTAATTCATGTTTGTGTTATGTGCAGATTTATCACTAGGCCGTGTTTCATTCGTGATTTATAGTTGTGTAGATTTATTTTAGGTCGTGTTTAGTTGACATATACTATTCGCGCAGATTTAATTCGTGTTAATTCATGTTTGTCTTTTGTGCAGATTTATCACAAGGCCGTGTTATATTCGTGTTTTATAGTTGTGCAGATTTATACAGAGGTCGTGTTTCATTCGTGTTTATTAGTTATGCAGATTTATAAGTAGGCCGTGTTTAATAAACATTTACTAGTTGTGCAAATTTGTCAGTAGACCGTGCTTCCTTCATGTATACTTATTGTGCATATTTATTACAAGGTGGTGTTAAATCTATAATTGTCTTTTATGTAGATTTATCACTACGTCGAGTCGAATTACGGGTTGTACATATTAATCACTAATTCTTAGTAAATCATGTTTACATGTTTTGGCATATAACTATCATTATGTTCTTCATAATGGCCAATGTAAACGTACTTATTTATCAGAAGAACATATTTTATCAAATGTCATTTTGAGTTATTATATGAAAATTAAGTTTTCGTTAGTTTTCCCATGTCAGTTGAGTAAGGGTCAAACGACAACACAAATATATTTTAATGATTCAATGAAATGAATCATCATACTGATAGAAAGAATAAAAAATAAAAACAATGACAGTAAAAAATGTGATACAACGATATGAATTTGGTTGGTTTGATTGCAACATCGATTTTTTTTACTTATTTTGTTAATAAATAAACATAATATAATAAAGAATCACCATGAAAAAATAACAAATGATTTTTGTTATTTTCATAAATGTTTTTTTTTTTTAATTTCTTTTGTTAAAAAATTATTAGACATATTAAAAATATATATGTTTTTTTTTATTTATCTTTTATGTACACTGCATTTACAGGGTTCTACATGTAACATTATAGACATGTAAAAATACTATGAAAAATGGCGATTGATATCAAAAGTAGACAGTCATGAAAAAAAAAAACATTTTCAACGTCAGTAAACACAAGTACGATTTTCTGGATATTTAAAAAGAAAGAAAAGGACATCGTCACGAACGTATCTTGTGACAGAGCAAAGTAAGTGTGTCTTACACATGTACTGTATCTGGAATGTTGCATATGATTTTTTTTAACAAAAAAGTTAACTCAAGCGTATAAAATCCCGCCATACCTTCGTAAATGTATCTAGCTTAACCGACTGGATAGCGACAATTTTTTCAGTAACAATCAATGATTTAACACCGTTCTGAAATGCATTTAAATTCAGAAAAACTCCCTTCATTTTACACCTTTAAATATAGTATTTTAACAAAAGAATGATGTTGTTACAAGGTATGGTTAATTGCGGACAGCCGAAGAGGAAGGTCTTTTTGGAGAGCTCAAAATTTAAGTTAGGTATACTGCTCATTAACCATCGATGAACTTCCATTACAAAATGCTTAACAAAATTACAGTCCCAAAACAACTGACATAATGTTTCCGGAGAATTATTATAGAATGAGCAATTTTCGTTATCTCGTATATTCATTTTCTTTAGTAGAATATTAGTTCCAAGAATTCGGTGATTAATTCTATCTTGTAACCACCTCAATTTAGGGTCCTTTGTTACTTTAAAAGGTAGAGAGTGCAGGGTTTTCCAATTAAAATAGACCTTAAGGAAATAGTTTTGCCACTTCAATTGAGATTTTGGTTGAAGTTTTGTTATCACCATAACATCATATATAGAACGGCTACCTTTTCGGTCTTTAGTCAGGATATTTAGTGATGTCTGCATTAGTGGGTTTTGAATTTTGTTGCCTTTGTTAGTTAGCCCAGATTGAATGAAAATCTTTTTAATTGAATGTATTATACCTTCAAATTGTAGAACGTTTGTATTAACATCGAAAAATTCTTTGAAATTCTGCAAAGGTGAAAAACACTCCTAAATCATTTATAAAATCATTGTACAAATAAAATACCCTTTCTTAGGTAGTGTTTGTATTCAAATGACCTCCCTGCTACTTTGAACAAAGGGTTAAGCCACACAGGTTGCATTAAAATCTGCTCCCGGTTATTTACAGGAATACTATTAACATAGGCACAATAACCATCCCAGACATCTGTCCAAAAACATTTTTTACATTCTTCTTTTCACGTGCAATATATTCCACACCATATTTGCTACAGTTATGGAGAAATGGGCAGATCTCACTAACAAGATATGAGTATTTACTATTGGACTGCATAAATCTCCTGATCCATGTAACTTTAAGAGCCTGTATAAACTTTCTCACATCAACAGCTCTAAGACCACCATTGCAAACATCTTGTGTTATATTACCTCTACTAATTTTATCTGGTCCATCATTCCAGATGAATTTGAAAAACATTTTTTGCAGGTCTTTTATTAAATTTGTACTAGGATTTGGTATCGTAAGAAAAAGACTGGTTAATTTTGATAGTGCCAGTGTCTTAACAATTGTTATTCGGCCCAAAGGTGATAGTAGCCGTTTGGACCATATAGTTAATAACCTTTTAATGTCATTAATCTTTGGTGCAAAATTGAGTTCACAAACCGTTTCTAAGTTTACCGACAGTGTCAAACCTAATAATTTAAATGGACCATTATACCACTTGACATTAAACTCTGGGCACATAACTAGACCACTATTTTTCATAGACCCTATCCATACTGCTCTGGTTTTATCTACATTCATACATAGACCAGAAACATCTGCATAGAATTTTAAGACATTCATTGTGTTTAAAAAAAGACTGTTCTGAGCCGTCAAGTATTAAATAGGTATCATCCGCGTACTGACTTACCAAGTATTCAATATCACCAACTTTAATTCCTTTAATATTCTTATTATTCTTGATTAACAAAGCTAAGATTTCTGCACACAGGACAAAAATATACGGAGATAAGGGGTCCCCTTGCCGGCAGCCTCTGTATAAGTGGAACCAGTCGGACAGGTGGCCATTAACCACAACAGCAGATTGGATATTGGTGTAAAACAGTTTAACCCAGGAAAGAAAAGAGTCACCGAAGTTAAAAAACCTGATAACATAAAGCAAAAACTCCCAAGACACTGAATCGTACGCAGCAGCAAAATCTACTAGCAACAGCATACCTGGAATGTTGAATTTCTCAGTATAAAACAGTAAATCATAAATTAAGCGGATATTATCACCAATGAACCTTCCATAGATTAAACCACTTTGGTCCTCGCTTATCAAATTGGCCAAAACCGATTTGATTCTATTAGCAATACAAGCAGATGCTATCTTATATGTAATATATAGGAATGAAATGGGACGCCAGTTTTTTAAATATTGTTTATCTTTATCCCCTTTTGGAATTCATGTGATTACACCCAACTTATCAGACTCTGACAGTTCACCTGTTTCATATGCACAGTTTAATGCACGTAACACAAACTCGCCTATGTCCAGCCAGAAAAAAATTAAAAAATGCTGCTGTAAATCCATTAATTCCCGGCGAAGTATCATTTGACATTCGTTTTAGGCTAAATAGGGCTTCTTCTTTGGATATAGGGCCTTCTAATTTTACTTTTTTCTGATTCCGATAACTTTTTGATATCAATGTTTTCAAATATGTTATTCAGATCTATTGACCTGGTTTCTTTATAGGAGTATAGGTGCTTAAAGTGGTTTTTAGTTTCGTTCAGGATAGAATTCTGATCAACAATTAGGTTTCCCGTGTTTGTGTACAGACTTGCCATATGCTTCCAAACGAAATGTCTATTTTCTAAGTTATAGAAATATTTAGATGGTTTTTCTCCGTCCAGCACCCATTTAGCACTAGATCTTACCAGAGAACCCTCTAAACGTTTTTTCCTAATTTCTAATAGCTCTTGTTGTTTTAAAACTAGCAAGGTTTGGTCATCCATGTTAGTGCTCTGTTGTAATGATTATAATTCCTGTATTAGCTTAGGCCTCTTTTGCACACTCCTGGCGCTTTTTAAAAGTTGCAAATGAAATTGTTTGCCCTCGTATTTCCATTAGTAGTGTTTCAAGAAAAAATGTATTACATTAGTAGTGTTTCAAGAAAAAATGTATTATCAATAGAGAAGACAATATTTGTATTGTTTGTCTCATTTACCGGCCCATCCCTGTTCTGCGGTTCTGTAGCATACTGAATTTTAATACGATGGATTAATGACTTTGTTTGTTGGACATATTCTGCATCTTTTAACAATGAATTGTTAAATTTCCAGTAGGATTTCCCAGCCTTAAAACTGCCTAATTTTAAGCAGATAACTATTATTGAATGATCAGAACGGTATCCTGGGACAATTAAGGTTTCAGCAATGTCTGTGAACAAGGTGTTCGAAATAAGAAAATAATCGAGGCGTGCTTTTTTAAGAGGATTGCCTTTAAACCATGTATACTGTTTTTTTTCCAGGTTCTGTTCCCGCCAGCAGTCTATCAGGTCAAGTTCACTTATAAGATTAAAAACTGCCTCCCGTGCCCTTGGGTTGTTTATGTTTACATAATTAAAGCAATCCATCTCAGGGTTAAGGATAATGTTAAAGTCACCAGCTATAATATATTCATTTTGAAGCATTTTCAATCTATTACACAAGTTGTTATAAAAATTAGGCTCATCCTTATTTGGACCGTAAATGCAAACCAAAAATATTCTTTTGTTTGATATAGTGCAATGTACAATAATAAGGTTCCCACAATCATCTTTTTCAAATGATTGAAATTTAAAATCAAAGTTATTATTTATCAAAATAGCAACCCCTCTTGACTGACTGCCAATAAATGTTATATTTTTTGTTGCGGATATAACTAAATACGTCCTTTCTCTTTCGGCTATCCCCTAAACCCTGCACGTTCAAAGACGCAATTTTAACGCTTTCAGACATTCTACTAAAAGTGCAAAAAATACACACAAAATCTAAGTATGAGTCTTCAACCTTTGTACAATAATTCAGGTACAGTATTGTCTTAACTACCGTCACAAACACAGATGATAGACATAACAGCTTTGGTAAAAGCATTATTATAAGCATTTCCAACATGTATGGAGCTTAAGATTGGCAAATACTATTAAAAATATAACACGGATAAAACATGCTTAAAAGTGTTTTGTGTGTAAATTTCGGTTTTAAATGATTTGTTTACCTTTTCACAATTTTTTCTGGAGAGCAAAAAATCTGAAAAAAATAAAATTTATGCTCCTTATTAAACGATAATCTAATCCATGTATGTGCATAACGTTAAATGGAACAAGGTGTGCAAGGCACAAGTGCATCAACACATGATGGAGAGGAAAACATGAAGACCAGAAACAGAACACGTGCCAATAAATAATATAGGATTATATAAAAAGAGAAGGCATTCACTTGAACAAATGGTTTGACAAAATATCTTGTTAGAATTATCAATGTATCAAACGATACTTACACGGCGAAGTGTAACACCTAACAGGCCCTGAAAATAATACAACAACAGAAAAATAAGATGATGATTTCAAATAACAAAAAAGATGTATATTGTCATGTCTTACATTGATGTCCGAAATTTACACATTTTGAAACAGTATTAGTTCTCGTGTTTTGTAATTGTTTAATTTATGTTACAGGTAAACCGTGACTTTACTTAGAACAATGTGCACGTGAAATAGTTGAGCATAGTTTTGTAATACGAGTACATGCATTCATATGAGCATATTTCAGTTATTTTATATAACTGGTGGTTGTGACATCAGTGGTATGAAAGGTTAACCTGAGTCTTTTATATTTTAACGACAAAAAGTATTGTACAAAGACTCACATCTCGGCCTCCAAGTCCTGAACAATGTGGGTCAAGGACTCTTTCACCAGGGCATCCACGAACTCTGCAAAGACACATACAATACACATAACCATAGTTTGTATATAGTATACGCTAAGAATATTTTATATACCATAAATACATAGACACTGTTCCGTGGATTGGTAGGAAATTGTTATATACGGTATATATGCATTGTTACTTTAAACGGAACTTTGTCATATTTCCTTATTCATAAAATCCACAATGACACCGTAGTTTGCCAAAAAAATCATATAAAAAATCAACCTTAGTTACGAAAATTAAAAGAACACGATAGTTACAGTTAATTAAATGCTATGCTAAAATCATAAATCTACCGCCGCCTCGGCAATACGTAAGGCTAGCAATGTTAATTATGGCCAGAAATAAACATTTTACAACGAATTATCACATAAAAAATAATGGAAAATTACCATGTTATGTGCCACTATGATATAAATTCGTTCCGAATATTCGAATATGATTCGAATACACGTAACGAATATTCGAATATCGTGTTGGGATTCGATTTACATCCCTACCTTCTAGAGAGCTGGAACACGATATATCGTCTGTTTGTGGTCCCGTCTCCTCGGAAGCTGACGTTTTGGGTGCGAAATCAAAGATTTTATTTTTAAAATCATATGGACAAATTTACATTTTTAAATGTTTCCACACTGAAGCAAAACTTTGTTAAACCACAATGGATAATGGATTAAAAAATTGTCTCTGGTCACTAGATTATATGTGAACATGCTTTCATTCGAAACACGGTACTGGCATAAGTTTGTGACGATACTAAGTGTTGTGATGTTTATCAAATGTATTTTTTTTTACCATTTAAAGCTCCTCAACCTGTCAGTCAGGATTTTTGTAATCATAAAACAATCTCGATATTGAGAACAATTTTACATTAATATGATATGCAGTTCTTGTGGTTCAATGCGTCAAAATGTTATAGTAATGGATGTTTCAACTTGTCTACAAGCGCTAAAAATGAAAATGCAAACAAGTATCAAGATGTTACTTACTTTTTTGTTAGTGGTGAGCTATTACTCATTTTCTCAAATTTGATGTGCTGTACTCGCTATATCTGTTATCTACACTCCGGTAATACCAGACTTTTGGAACAATACATCCTAAAGTTACTTTTACACACCGTTCAGTGTTTTAACTAAATCCAATAAGATATACTATTATTTTAAACCCAAGTAACGATACATACAACAACTTATGCGTTCGAAAAATCCCATTGATAGACATGACACCCCACCTCTAAGTCATGTACCCGATTCCTCTGGGATCACTTCCTCTACAGGTACCACTCTACGGCGGTTCCAGGTAAAACAGCCACGGATCTGGGACACAACCTCGTCAAACTGACATGGAACAGAGATTTACAACTAATAAATATGTTTACACCTATTTTCTATTACCTTGTTCACACATATTTTTATAATAACAATATAAATCATAACGACAGCATCTAAGTTAAGTTGATATCGCAAACGTCAAGTTGTCGATTAAGGCAAACCAACAACAGAAACCCATGGCTTTCAAAGAGCAATCAAAACCAGGGTAAAATGAGGAAAATGAACTCACTCGCTTCGATATGCCTCGAAAACAACCCATTTTCTAAGTCTATGTGGCCAATAAACAATATATCTTGAGACCGTCGTAAGTGGCTATGACGAAAATAATTTTGACGTCATATGACGTTTGACGCAATGGCGTCAACGTTCGGAAATGTTCTGATTTTTTTTCTGCATTCGGAACACCTCGGCTATTTTTCTTTTAGAAATAGATCTAGGCGAACATATTTTGAAACGGTAGTCCTGGAGAGATGGTAGCCAACCCTGAAGGCCAGTTTGTATACACACCGTGTCATGGAATGGCGCGTATATAGCATTATAGTGAAGAAAAAAAGAATTACATGGGTGGGGAGAGAGAGGTGGGGAGGAAGAGAGAGACAGAAACAGAGAAAGCAGGAAATAAATTAACGCGTCCATACTAAGCTGATGCTGATGGCATGCTACTGCCGTTATTGTGATTGGTGATGATGATGTAATACAGTTGGTAATGTTTTAATTATCTTAACCTGGAAGGGGGTGGGCGGATAATACTGCTACTGCTGCTGATGGTGGTGAAGACTGCTTGTTGCAAATTATTACCAAAGTGAACTTATTTACTTATGTTTGAACAAAAATGATAGTGATATTTTTATGAACTTGCTATGCATTATTGATGTTGATTTAATCATGATAACAAATCTTTTATGGTGCATATGATTATAATGTTGTTATGATGTTGCTTCTTTGCCATTTGCCCCTGTAGTTGTTTCTCCTGTTGATGCTGCTATGATACGGATGATAATAATGATTTTGATTATTTTGCTGCTACTATTGTTCTCACAGTCGGTTGGTGCGGACACTAATGATATTTTTTGCTGCTGCTGGTGATGTCATTTTGTTGTTGCTGCTGATGTTAATGATTTTGTTGGTGATATTGTTGCTGCTGCTGGAAACGTGTATGAAGAGGATTTTGCTGATTTAAACTGATGCTGTGGACAATGTTTAAAATTTAAGTGACGCTGTTGACGTTGTTGTTTTGTGTGTGAAAGGGGACATTGTTGATATGAGTGTTATGCAGACGAAGATGATTACCGCGGTTGTTACCTTGCTGCTGCTATTGGTTATGTTGATGCTGGTTTTTGCTGATGTTAATGATGAAAATGATGTTGTTTTACTATAGTTTGTCAAAAGGAAGAGAAAAGCGCTGCTGTTGCTAATGATGATGGTATGTTCATGAAGACAAATTCTGCTTCTGATGCTGTCAGTCACAAGAGGACTGTGGGGATGGTTATACAACTTCTTGACCAGGTGTTGAAAATGATCATGATAAATATAATGAATATTATACGATAATTAATTGCTGTAAACAAGATATTGCATATGAATATGATGTTGCTTCTTTTGCTGATATTAATACTACAGTCGTTGTTTTGTGTTTGTTGTTGATGATGGTGATGAAAAAAAAGATTGAATCTTTTAATAATACCTATGACCTCTTTTTTTTTTAATGATAAAAATTTACATTGTCGAGGCAAATTATTTTTGTTGAAACGTATTATTGCTTATGATAATAATTGCTGATATTTATTGTTTTGTTGACTGTGGATTTGTTGTTGTTGATGACAAAATATATTTATTAAACCAAGCGTGTTGTCTTTATAGATTGGCTGTATTTTATTGTTTTAACTGAATGTGACAGAAAACAAAGACTTTTTGAAGCACAGTTTGACTCGAGTGCCTTAATAATATGGATTGACGCTGGTAGATAGATAAACTGATGGCACTGCACTGACTGACGGAATGGACATACAACTGAAAGGTCTGGATGGATTGACTGGATGGACGAATTGGTGGAATGGGATGGACGTACGACTGAAAGGTCTGGATGGATTGACTGGATGGACGAATTGGTGGAATGGGATGGACGTACAACTGAAAGGTCTGGATGGATTGACTGGATGGACGAATTGGTGGAATGGGATGGACGTACGACTGAAAGGTCTGGATGGATTGACTGGATGGACGAATTGGTGGAATGGGATGGACGTACGACTGATGGGTCTAGATAGACGGACTGACGGGACCGACTGAATTGAACGGCCAACCACTGGTTTGATTGGATGGATGAATTGTCTGATAGGACTAAATGGATAACTGACGGGACTGGACGGACTGAATGCACTAAACGTACATACTAATAACAGGACAGGAAGGACGGGACTGGACGGACTGACTGCACTTAACGTACATACTAATAACAGGACAGGAAGGACGGGACTGGACGGACTGACTGCACTAATCGTGCATACTAATGACAGGACAGGAAGGACGGACTGACTGCACTAATCGTGCATACTAATGACAGGACAGGAAGGACGGGACTGGACGGACTGACTGCACTAATCGTGCATACTAATGACAGGACAGGAAGGATGGGACTGGATGGACTGACTGCACTAATCGTGCATACTAATAACAGGACAGGAAGGACGGGACTGGACAGACTGACTGCACTTATTGTGCATACTAATGACAGGACAGGAAGGACGGGACTGGACGGACTGACTGTACTGGATGTACGGCTGACTAGACTGGACTAACTAGCAGGACTGTATGGACTTACGGAATTGGATGGAATAACGGGACTGGAAGGACGGCCTGACTAGAACAAATGACCAGACTGGAACCCGTTACACCAACAAGATTTTCAAAATAAGCGTTTCACACAAAAAAAAAATCCCAACTTTCATTTAGCGATTTTAACATTTAACAATAAACATGAAACCAAAACATACAGTCAGTCTATTGACGCCATTGTGTTTTTTACTATTCCTTTTAAATTCTTATTTAATATAAACGTTTTTGTTCATCTTAAATTTAGCAAACCGACATGACTCGAGGTTAAACTTACTTAATGCTGTAAGATACACTGAAAGATTTTTTTCAAACTTTATAGTTATATAACACAATCATTCCATAATGTCAATGTGTTATGTTACTGTGGAAATGCAGCAATATGTCAGGTGTTGTTAAAATGTGTTTTTGATATATTTTACAAACACAGACATTTGAACTGAAAGGAGTTGACACCGTATATTCTTGTTGCTGGATTGTTCAATTTTAATGACAAGTAAGACTGGATGAAATGCCCAGAAGAGGCAGAAATATATGAATGGCACTGGATATTCCCAAGAAGTTTATTCTCACCACGTTAGAGAAGTTATTTTTTGAAGCTTTTGATGTACAAGCTTACATTTAGCTAACATATATGATTATGTAGGGTATAGTGATAACATCTTTATATCCCTGTGAGTCTTACTAGATCAGTACGATTATAAACCATGTAGATCCTAACTGCAGACATACTCATTTTGTCTTATTTGATTTTTGCATATTTGATTAATGCTTCATTACTACTGTAGACTAATGAGAGAGCATCGGCTTGCGGGTCGGGAGGTAGTGGGTTCATACTCTGGCCGGGTCAAACCAAAGACTTTAAAATTCGTAGTAGTGGCTCCCCTCCTAACGCTCGTCGGTGTCAGTATAATGGACCGTTTCACCTCATAAGTGCAGGTACTCAGTCTAATGCAAGATTGAAGGTTCATGGACTAACTTCTAATACAGGACCATCATATAGGTATTTATAGGAAGATTTTTATGTGTATGGTATGTTTATAATACTCAACTTGGTTTGTCTGCAGTAGAAGCACCAACCTGCTGAAAGTCGGCTAGATAGAGGATCTGACACGAGTTGTCATTTAATACAAACATTAATTATTATTAAATGAGTTCAGGAAAAGTAATAGTAAGCATTCCTATGGCAACTGGTGTAAAATCCCTTTTTAACATGATTTTAGTCGCAAATATACGATTTTATGAAATTTTAACAACAAATGGTGAAATAGTGGTATGAGACGATCTGCATTATGACATCATCTATCAAAACACTGTATTACATATGTTTAATATAACAAAATATATAATGGGTGTATTAAATCAAAAACAAGGGAAAGCATGTAATATTTGTTGTTTCTTGTTTTGATGAAAGATCAATATTTACAGCACCAAGAGGTCAACAAAGTTTTATTATCATGGTTGACAAAGCCATAAGTGAAAATACTGGTTTGTGGATTATTCTAAGCTTCCAGCTAGTCAAATAGTGGTTAAATATTGCGTACATTTTTGGTGACCCCTTTCACTTATGTTTGTATGCACCCAAAGAAGAAGCAGAAGCAGCAGCAGCAGCAGCAGCAGCAGCAGCAGCAGCAGCAGCAGCAGCAGAAGTTGTTGCAGAAGAAGTAGCAGTAGTAGTTGTAGAAATATTAATAGTAGTAGAAAAATGTGCTAAATTTATAGATAATAAATGTAGTATTAATATAAGTTAAATAAGTAGGTATAGTTTAACTGATGTGGTGCAGCATTGAAAACAACAAACTGATAATATAATAATAACAATGTATTCTTTTTGAAGATGCAACACTCCCTTCTCAATCCAAAGAAGAAATTGTATTCTAGTGCTACAGCAAATGTATGTATATAGAAAGCATGACAATGTTTTAATTGAAAATCCAATTTATGTACAGAAACTCACAAGTACATTAAAATAAATATAAGGCTCTCAGTTATGAGGAGTAAAATAACAAACTTATCCATTTTTAAGCAATTGAGAATGTTCAAAGCATAAAAAATAATGTTTAAGGAAAAAAGATAAATATATTTTAAGATTGTGTGAGAATTTGATAATAACAACCAAATTGGTGATAAAATTATAAATATTCCTATTTTAGATAAAAGAAAATCTACCTATGCGGAGGGTTACTATAACATTTCTTTCATTTCAAAACAGAGGATAAAGGCTACAGCTGATAAGGCTGAATCATGGCACCAATTAAGATTGTCTCCTTTTATCCGGAAGTCTGTTGAAGATCTAATTACAATAAGTAAAATTTATTCTTCATATACCAACAATTACAAATAGGGAAGCTTAAAACAGATTTTCAAAATATTTTGTGAGCTTTCATGTGTATTAGAAAAGGTTTAAATAATCTGTATGCATACATTTACTTCTCATTAACACAACCTGTATAATAAATGTCATTATTAATGCAATCAATAACAAAAATAAGTTTTCTTAATAAAATTAAACATGCATTGGTCATCTGCTGATTTCAAAACTAAGCATTTTTGTTGATGGTCATCCAAACCCTTTTTTATTAGAAATACATTGCAGCAACGCTATCAATGTGATTATAATGTTGTTCAGATATTTTGGCGAAACAAATGTTTGGGTAGAACCACTGGCGCACTGCAGGTCAGTAGGTGGATGTCACATTAACTCCTCTGTCCAGACTTAGACCCAAACCCGCATGTTAAGAGGTGAGCAGCTGGAAGACTTCCAGTCTTGACTTCACCCCTCAACCCGGTGCCCCCACTATTTAAATAATTTGGGAGATGTTTGCAATTCACTGTGCTAGACTGAGTTTCTACAATCTTATATATCAAATCTCTTATTTAATTTAGTTCTGTCAAGGCTATAGTGAACTTAATAGTTAATTAAAACGATCTGTACAAATATGGCCGTAGCCTTGCAATGTCTCAAAAAAAAAAAAAAATCCTTGATAAAACTAAGATGAAATCAGTGTCAGATAAAACTATTTCTTACCAGGTTCTTGATTTCAGAATCTTATCAAAAATATGCAAAATGAGCAAGAAATAGTAAAAGTGACAAAACTAATATTATGGTACTCTCAGAGTGTGATATAGTTTATGGCAAAGAAACAAAACATTTCAATGCAAACAAGATTCGAAACTACAACACAGTGGACAAAGGGAAGAATTTGACTACTACTGACTTATCAGAGGTGTAAGTAATAGTTTCAGAAACAAAAGTGCTCAGAAACTTATTCTACCAACACTTCTGGTCTATCTTAAGATGTAAAATATAAGCATTGAGTAATGTAGTGGTAAAGAAATTCCAATGCAACACCTAATGTTGCATGCTTGTATTTTGTTGTGGAGGAATTCAAATTAAATGACAAGTAAGAACTAGCTTATTTTTTTTAGCGAAGCACCATTATTCTGTGTACAAATTATTTGTATGAAAAATTAAATAAGTGTTTGTTTCAAGCCAATTAAGTGTGACTAACAGAGAAATTGCATATGCCAAGTATAATATCTATACTAACTTAATATGGTGAAACTTTTTCTCTAATTTTATCTAATCAAAATTGTAATACTTAATACATTGATAAATATTTTGCATGATAAAATCAACAATATTTTTAATTCTCTTAAAATACCAATAAATTAAAAACAGTTATTTACTTGTTTTAACATAATGAAATAAGTTATATTTGTAACTGTTTTAAATTGAATTACTAGCTCTAATTACATTTGACAATTTTCAAACATCACATATTCACATATTTCATTCTCTTTTAGAAGTTCAAATACATGTTTTAATTTTCTCTTAAATACATAATTTTTTAAAACAAGGTGCCTAGTCCTGTTGCAGATGCAAATGCCATCATCGTCTGAGCTGCTTGCTTTGTCTCCAGAAAGAGGCGTGCCTCTTCTATCCAATCAGCGGCGGCTCTTCTTGGCTCCCCTTTCAACTGGTTCATAAACCTGAGGGCTTGTTCTAAATCCCCTTTTCTAAGCCAATAGTCTGCATGGAAAACAATCTGGAACGTGTCTAGATCCTCCAGCAACACTTCATCATTATGGCTTTTAGCATACACAGAATTAAAGATGAAGAACGACTGTAGGTAAGACAATGCGTATTTCACAAGACTTCCACCAGTTTCATCAATCAGAGCAACACGGCGAGCAATCTTCTGCACTTTTTGGAATCGTTCTTTCAAGTTTTCCTCAGTGTACACTCCTCGGGTTAAGGCTTTCTCTGGGATAGACTCGAGGACCAGACCCACAAATGGGTTATTTTTTGCAAGGAAGAAGATGGCATCAACCTTGCCAGCCAATGGCTCCAGCTGTTCCTCCCATGTTTGGCCCTTCTCGTTGCCCACCCTGATGGCACCAGAAAGGGCTACGCAAGCCAACCAGAGCTCCTGAGCAGACTGAGCCACTTTCTCGATCTCTGCACGACCTGCAATACCAAAATGGAACAATTGATTATAAACTTACTCACACTGTTTGGGTTTTTTTATCGATAAGGATATATATATGACAAGGTAATATACAAAAATTTGATAAGGCACCAGACTAAGGTATTCACATGCAAGCCAAATGTAAAAGTACGAGCAAATCTGTGATGAGTCATATAACAAAAAAAGCAAACCCGACAGTTACCGCCTTGGAAGGATAAATACAAGTCATTTTTCATAAGCACATCTCAAAGACAGTCTTATGGACAGTATGGCCAATGTACTGCAGTTTATCTGGCAGTTTAGCCTGGCAATCTCCTCACAGTATAGTATACATCACAAGAACTCAAATCCATACAGTCAGGAGTTACATATATCGATTGTCAAATCATATTTCAACCTTGGATTCAAATCTTTTCTTATGTTTTTTTTTTTTTTTTTTGCGCCAGTGACTTCAAAAAGCATATAACAGCCAAAACTATGTAAACAACAATTTATACCTTCGACGGCCTTCTCAATGCCTCGAAGTCTAGCAGTGAGACCAGACAGCTCAAACTCGACCTTCTGTCGCTCTTGGATGATGCGCTCCTGAAGTTTGTGTTCAAACTCTTTATACAGCTCCTGCTCTCTGATTCGCAGAACTTCCTGCAGATGAAGGCTGTGAGCAGCTGTCTGACGTGACAATTGCTGCTTCAAGTCTTCCTCAAACTGGATTCGAGCATCTGCTTCCTGGAGATTGACACAATCTTGAGCTAAGCATTATAAATTGATTTTTTAAAGATAAAACTCACCTATTTAAAGCAGATTTGAAAACTGTATATAAATTTTTTTGTTACATAGCACGAACACAATTATGGTCATATTAACCACGTTCATTTAATTATTGGTGGAGGGAGACCCTAGGCTGGGTAGAACCATTGGCTAGGCAGAATAGCTACGAAAAACATGAAAGTTCTTGTCCCGATTGGTACTCAACTCAGGCGGTGAAGGGCTGAGGAGTTACAAGTCAGCTACTATAACCGCTGGGCCACGGCGCCCCCATATATAAATATATTTTTAACTTAGATCACTCCGATTTAATAACAACCAAAAATACTGTCTACAAGTGGTAGTTACAATATGGCAATGTGAAATTGAAAGTCTCGTAAAAGGACTAACATCTCATATAAGGACTTGGGCTTGAACACAGGGAACCTGTGATTTTGACACCAAGGCCTAAACAGGCTGATGTCTATCTATTAGATACTGTTGAAACAACACAGATAATATGGTACCACAAATAATCTACATACCAGAGCCCTCTGTCTAATGACAAACTCATCCTGGAGTTTCTGTTGTGCCATTTTTACTCGCTGCTCAGCCAGTTTATCGTCCTCTTGCTGCTGCATCTGCATTGACTCCTGGATCCTCTGGAGAGAATAGACACAACTTACAGTTAAAACAATATTAATATGTATTTTTAGCTAAGCAATTCACAAATGATCAATGTATCATCAATAATTTTTTGCCGATTGATCAAAATGCTATTTATAAAAATATTTAAAGTATTGATAGTTTTGGCAGATAAATAACATAAAACATATGTTTCAAAATATTTCAATGACATGGTAAAAATAATAATCTGTACGAAGGTTCGTTATGCGTCTTGTTAAGATTTTCTTATAAAAAGTTAAAGCATAAGCATATAGCATAAGCTAACAGCACTATCAGGTGTACACTATATACACCTACATTACCTAGATAGTGTTGTTAAATATCTATGCAGTAAATGATGTTTGCTTATTTGGTAAACTTTCAACACTATACATGTTACTAGTACAATTTAAAACTTATTTTTTTATAATATATTGTTGTAAATATTTTTTAAACGGATTTCTTTGTTCAAAAGCCCTAGTTTAAAAAAAAAATACTTTCATTCATGACAAAACAAGAGGGTAAGACATTTTAACTGTTTCTGTTCTTCTGAAGTGAACTGAACAATATTGTCCAACGTATAAAGAATTCTGAAAGGAACTAAACAAGCAGAAAAGGTACAAGGACATACTTGGAAATTCCTTGTTAAATTCAAAGTAAAAATGTATCCATATATATCAATATATTATCAATATTTGTCTCTTAATACATGAGAATGGTTGATATGCAAAAAGTAGAATCAATGAAAGCCCTAGTTCACTATATTAGTTTATTGTTTATTGGGTTTATCGTCCCGCCAAAGGTATTTCAGTTATCTGGAGAGGGTGGTCACTTGACATTGGTATGTCTCAGCCTGGGATTGAACTTGGGGCCTCTTGTACCTGGAGAATTGCTCTACTAGGTCTTGTCACAGTACAAGATATTTCCTCACAGACAACAATGCAACTGACAAAGGTACATTGCAAAGTTAGATGTGGCTAATCTGAGTTCATTGCTTACAAAAGACTGACAAATACCTGTTTACCTGGCCAAGGGTTAACCTCGGGACAAACTGAGACTAACATGTTAAGCTAAATATCAAAAGAAAACGAGAATCAAATAGAAAAAATAATTATTTATCTAACCATACAACAGAGGATGGATAAACAATACCATGCACTTAAACATGGGTTGATTTTTTTCATGACTTCCTACATCAGACAAGACTATCAAGTGAACCTTATATCAGGTGTATATATATATATATATATATACCTGCTGCTCCAAAGCCATCTGTTCAGCCAGTTGTTTCTGAAGCTGTTCAACTCGACGATGGGCATGTGCTATCAGAGCATTCAACTCATCCTCTGTCAACTTACGGCCTGCAGGAGAAATTATTTGATCACAAAAAATTGCAGGCAAATTCAAACCAAATACAAAGTGAATATTTATTGAAATATTATAAAATAAAATAATAAAGAAACTCCAAATAGACATACACCACTGACCACTTATATAAGAATTTTCAAACAACCCTTGAGGAAATAAAGGAATTACTAGCATGAGGACTAATGTCTCTATCGGGAGCATTGGTTTTGTCGTTCCTTAAATATAATAATTGTGTGTAACATAGTCCTTTTTTTAAGACAGCCAATGTTAATTACACCTACCAAGTCTAGGTTTTGAAAGCCAACAACGTCACTAACTTGAAAGATACTTTATTTGTTACAATGATCACAGATTAGGTAAGTTTTGTGGTTGCACTGTGCATTTTATCAGCCATTTATATATTACAAATATTCCAATAAAATATTAATGTTGAACAACAAACACACTACGTTTGCTTAACATTTTCCTAACACCAACTTAACATGAACAAAACATAAACTAGGAATGTGACCAAGACATAAACTACAAATGTGATTAAGACATAAACTACAAATGTGACCAGGACATAAATCGCAAATGCGACAAGACAAACTACAAATATGACCAAGACATAAACCACAAATGTGACCAAGACATAAACTACAATATGACCAGGACAAACTATAAATGTGACCAAGACATAAACCACAAATGTCACCAAGACATAAACTACAATATGACCAAGACATAAACAACAAATGTGACCAAGACATAAACTACAAATGTGACCAAGACATAAACTACAAATGTGACAAGACATAAACTACAATGTGACCAGGACAAACTACAAATGTGACCAAGACATAAACAACAAATGTGACCAAGACATAAACTACAATGTGACCAGGACAAACTATAAATGTGACCAAGACATAAACTACAATATGACCAGGACAAACTATAAATGTGACCAAGACATAAACCACAAATGTGACAAGACATAAACTACAATATGACCAGGACAAACTATAAATGTGACCAAGACATAAACCACAAATGTGACAAGACATAAACTACAATATGACCAGGACAAACTATAAATGTGACCAAGACATAAACTACAATATGACCAGGACAAACTATAAATGTGACCAAGACATAAACCACAAATGTGACAAGACATAAACTACAATATGACCAGGACAAACTATAAATGTGACCAAGACATAAACCACAAATGTGACAAGACATAAACTACAATATGACCAGGACAAACTACAAATGTGACCAAGACATAAACAACAAATGTGACCAAGACATAAACTACAATATGACCAGGACAAACTATAAATGTGACCAAGACATAAACAACAAATGTGACCAAGACATAAACTACAATGTGACCAAGACAAACTATAAATGTGACCAAGACATAAACTACAATATGACCAGGACAAACTATAAATGTGACCAAGACATAAACCACAAATGTGACAAGACATAAACTACAATATGACCAGGACAAACTATAAATGTGACCAAGACATAAACCACAAATGTGACAAGACATAAACTACAATATGACCAGGACAAACTACAAATGTGACCAAGACATAAACAACAAATGTGACCAAGACATAAACTACAATATGACCAGGACAAACTATAAATGTGACCAAGACATAAACTACAAATGTGACCTAGACATAAACTACACATGTGACCAAGACATAAACTACAATATGACCAGGACAAACTACAAATGTGACCAAGACATAAACCACAAATGTGACCTAGACATAAACTACAAATGTGACCAAGACATAAACTACAATATGACCAGGACAAACTACAAATGTGACCAAGACATAAACCACAAATGTGACCAAGACATAAACTACAATATGACCAGGACAAACTACAAATATAACCAAGACATAAACAACAAATGTGACCAAGACATAAACTACAAATGTGACCAAGACATAAACTACAATATGACCAGGACAAACTACAAATGTGACCAAGACATAAACCACAAATGTGACAAGACATAAACTACAATATGACCAGGACAAACTACAAATGTGACCAAGACATAAACCACAAATATGACCTAGACATAAACTACACATGTGACCAAGATAAAAACCACAAATGTGACCATGCCACAAACTAGAAATGTGACCAAGACAAACCTCAAATATGACCAAAACATAAACTACAAATGTGACCAAGACATAAACTAAAATGTAACCAAGACATAAACTACAAATATGATCTAGATATACCGTAAAAACCCTAAGTCTTCGGCCAGCTTTAAATAATTTTTTTTTTATTGGCCGAAAACTTAGGGTTACAAAAAAATAATTATGAAAAACATGGCCGAAAACTTAGGGTTTGTCCGCGTTGCCGACTATCCGAAAATTGGTACAGTATACATGTGGTTTATGAATTCAAATGTGTAACGAAACTTACCGTATTTCCTAAGATTAGAATAAATCTAAATTATAAGCCTTATTTTTGTATTTCATGTTGATAGAATGCCGGTTGATTTAGTCTTATGCGACGGCGAGATCAAATATTCTCAACTGGATAAAACTGCGGACTTGAAAGTGTTAAACATCGGACAAGTTTAATAGTAGGCTACTGTGTTTATTAACACCTACTCTTACATGCTTTTGTTCATCATTCAACAAACATTTCACACCCTGTTGTTTGTTTCTTACAGCGATTGATTATGTTAAAGTCAAAGTCGATTGATTTGAATTAATTTGAATTTAATTATAAGATTGGGGCTAATTATCATAATTAATGTGTACGCCCGTCACCCAATCAAACGTTTGTATAACGTTTTTAAAGCAAATAATCTTCTTTTCGATGAATTGAGTGGCTAGAAGTTAGTAATGCTATTTCTATTGGATGTATTTTTGAGAAAAAGAAAAATACTGGCTGGTTTAAAATGGTGGCCGAAAACTTAGGGTCACAGAAAAAATTGCCAATTTTAGTGGCCGAAAACTTAGGGTCATTTAAATAATTGGTTAAAAAAAAAATTGACCGTGGCCGAAGACTTAGGGTTTTTACGGTAATCTACCACTGTGGTACAGGGTTGAAAAGATTCAAACTGTGCCGCTATAAATGACTTTAATAAAAGAAAGAAGAGATCACAAGAACTTTGATACCTTTCCCAATCTTGGCCTCTGGCGTGATACTGTCAAGCTCCTTCTTGAACTGTTGACGCCCCTCATCCACCAAACTCTTGTACTTGGTCATAATACGGGCAGCTGACTCGGCCTTCTCCATCTGTGAATACAGACAGGCAGTGATTCATCATGCTGAAGGTCAATATGTATTATCATATCTATTGCCTTGTTATGGTATAAGCAGAAAAACATTACCGAAGACAACAAAATAATTACAGAAAATTTCATTTTTTGTCTTAAAACAAGAGGTTGGACTATTTTTAAACATAACATTTTGTGAAAAATATATAAAAACAAAAACATGCAAGACAAGCAATGAAGTAGTGATCAAGACGAGACTTTATGAAAACTGCAATTCTATCTGTAGTAATTATTACCCCAACTATCTAGCTATCAACTGGCAGTAATTAACCACATTACTGGATGGAAGAACAATGTGAATACACTATAGCCCAGACACACATTGTTGGGGTGTAACAGCAAAAGCTTTAAGCTTGAAGATAACAACATATTTGGTTCAGCTCACCTCAGCAATCTTCTTATTAAGTTCTGAGCTCAGTTTGTTTCGCTTCTCAACAGCTGACCACAACACTTTGTTGTTCTTTGTGTCTTTATTTTGCTTCCCTGTTTCGATTGCCTGCTTCAGTTTTTCCAAATTTTCCCTGCAAAAACAACAATTGAAGTATTTACTTTATGAACAAATAATATCAAGAGATTGAATAATGCAGTTCATACTATATTTTTTTTCCCAGTAATCATCTTTAACATTTCTTATTCTTTTATTTACTAAAACCGCTTTCTTCTGTTTTTTTAGCACATACTTTACCTATTATTTTTATTGTTTATTGGGTTTATAGTCCCACAAATAGTATTTCAGTTATATGGAGACAGTGTCCACTTGAAGCAGATATAGTGCTGCCTTCACTGTGTATAGCATGCCGCAACACTTGGCATGATATCACACCCAGTCATATTATCCTGACAGCAGGCCAAACAGTCGTGGAACTATCCTTATATTTGCTTGAGCGTTAGCAAGGGAGCGATACCACTTCCAACTTTAATGGCTTTGGAATGTCACGGCCCGGGCTTGAGTTATTGATTCTTACTCTGACATATGAACCCCTGCAATGGCTCAAGGCCATGAATGTCAAGATGTTTCATGTTAATATTATCACTGTAACAAATATAAAGAGGGCTTTAATGTTTTTGGTGCTTTTTGTGTTTGATTTGGGATTTTGCCAGCATATTTGCCTATACTGCGCAGCGACATTTGTATCATTATAGCACAGGTGCACTTATGGGGTGCCCAGGGACTGAACCCGGCCGGTCCATTATACTGACACCGACGAGTCAGACGTAATGCTGTCCCTAAGCCCCGAGCTTTAGGAGGGAAGCCACTACTACCAACTTTTAGGTCTTTTTATTGACCCAGCCGGGGTTTGAACCTGTGACCTCCCAATCCATAAGTTGACGCTCTACCAATTGAGCTATTGCGACCAGTCTTTGTGTTTGAATTAAAAATACCTCGGTTTATATTTAAAACATAAAATTCCTATAGTAATTAAGCAGTAACTATGAAATTATTTTCAATACTTTTTTATGCATTGCAAACAAGTATGAGACTGTTAATAACACCACCATGTATTTAAAATATAAAGCAGATTAAAATACTGAATGTATTTCAAACCGACATCATTCAATTTACCAATATAAAAACAATGATTCCTTATCCCACTGAAATTTCTATTTCAGATTTCTGACCAACGCTTAATCTGACATCATATTGAGTTAGATAACCTTAAGAATTTTAACTTTTGACAGGAAATCGAATAAAATGACATTGCAAGAGAATATTTTGTACTTTGTTTTTTATGGCACACCATCACATGATAGGTCATACAACACCAAATATGACAGCATTGAATGTAAATGTGCAAGAGAGTGGGTAAACAGAAGTTACATTGTGTAGGTGAACTTTCATTTGAGTTCCAAGTCTGAACTTATTGTAGGTACATGGTGCAAGAAGTGCTGAAAGGTTAAAATGTCACTTACTTGGCACCTTGCAGGACACTTTCTGCAGCACCAGTGGCATCATTGCGGGCGTCAAATGCCAGTGACACTGCCTGCCACTGACCGTCCTTCTCAAGGATCTAGGATAGGTCAATCAAGCAGAAACAAATTTTACTACAACTGCACTAAAATTACATAAACTGACAGTCGCTAGTCATTCTTTAGCTCAAGTGAACAATTAAGTCATGTTAAAATCAACAAGTTCAAATGCAACTGTCATAAGCAGCTCAGTCAACATGTTCAAGGGTGTGATTGGTCCGATATGAAAAGGGAGAAAAAATTTCTGCGAGGGGTTTAGGGGCGGCAATAGGTCCCCAATGGGTTGAAGGGGCAAGGTAAACAGTAAACAGTCGCCATCAAAACTTAACTGGATGCATTATCGATAAGCTATTACTTTTCTGATTGGATGAACAGTCCCAAACTAGAACCATTTAGAGGGAAAACCCTTTAATGTTGATTATGATATCAGTGCATTATATACTGTCAAAACCAATCTCACATTTGTTGTGTCATCCATAGCTGTTTTGAGTAGTTGTGTATGATGAGCTGTGGCGGAGACAGCCTTCGAGACTAATTCTAGGGCTTTGTGAATCTCCATCTCACACGAGTCCATCAGGGTCTCGAGCTGAACCTCCAAGGCAGCATTGTCCGCTAAAATGTGATATTTTTAATTAAATACATGCAACATTAAGTGCTGGTTTAATGCAACAACAAAAATAATACATTAAGAGTAGTTTGATCACAGAAAACTGCACTATTAGTCATTGCCAGAAACATGCACACCAAGTTTGGAGTCATTTGGACCTACAGTGACAAAGTTACACTCCGGACAAGAAATGCTCTATAAAAATCAATAAAAAGGAATAATTCAAAAACGGAACAAGGTAGAGTTACGGTTCTTGAGTGCTGCACTTCGAGTCATTGCCAGAAACATGCATACCAAGCTTGGGGTCATTTGGACCTACGGTGACAAAGTTAGGCTCCGGACAAGAAATGCTCTATAAAATCAATCAAAGGGGAATAACTAAAAAACAGAAGAAGGTAGAGTTAATGTTCTTGTGCACTGCACTTTGAGTCATTGCCAGAAACGTGCATACCAAGTTTGAAGTCATTTAGACCTACGTGACAAAGTTACACTCCGGACAAGAAATGCTCCATAAAAATCAATAAAAGGGGAATAATTAAAAAAAATGGAACAAGGTAGAGTTACGGTTCTTGTGCACTGCACTTCGAGTCATTGCCAGAAACATGCATACCAAGTTTGGAGTCATATGGACCTACGGTGACAAAGTTAGGCTCCGGACAAGGAAATCCGGACATCGCCGCTGCCGACAAAGTAATCCCTATATGTCGCCTTTTCAGGCAACACAAAAAGGACGAAAAAATAAATAGATGGGTAGAAACCCAAACAGAAATTACCTGAATTTTAAAAACAATACCAATTTTTCTAAATATGAGTGTTATCTTTTGACTCTTTTAAAACTACTTTCACAGAAATTAAAATCCACAGTCAGATAGACCAACAGACAGTGTTAATTCTTAATGTCCCTTTTACCTCTGATGTCAGCCTCTTTCTGTTCTTGTCTGCGTCTGGCTGCCTCTTGTTCACGAAGCTTGGCTTCTTTGTTCTCTCTTCTCTTCCTCTCAGAGTCGGTCTCAACTGAAGTACAAGAACAAGTACATATAAAATTGGGGGCCATGTGAAAGTCCTGTATTGCAAGTAAAATATTGTCCTTTTGTTAGCCAGAATATGTATTATTTGGATTACATCAGGACTTTTTCCAATAATCTGTTTTTGAAAAACATCGCAGCAACACATTTTTCATTATAGTGAGGTCCACTTAATTTAGTGGATGAAGACCCCTGCCAAATCTCTAGCAGGAACCACTAATACACCATAGGTCAGCTGGCAGAGACTTTCCTGTAACATCCTTCATCCCTAATGGGACTCAGATCCATGTGGTGAGAGACTGAGCAGTCTGGGAATTAGAAGTCGACATAAGCACAGGGTTCGAATTACACCACGGCAATCATGGCACGTGCCCTGGTTGCCCTCCTTACTTGCCGTAATGCCCTAAGAATAATGCCAACATTGTTGCCATGGATGCCCTCCCTCTTTGCACCAGTGCACTCATTTATTATGAAATAAAATTACATGTAAACAACGAACACAAGTTCCTATTGTTGACTTTTTTCGCCGTTGTTCAGTAATATATAGCAACACTCGGATCACCTCATCTATAAAATTGACTCGAATATAACTATGTGACAATGTCGCCACAATATTGACAAACTATCTTCCGAAGCTTGCCGGAGGTTGTCGAGTAAGTACGAATGATAAAGCAAGTGACGAAAACCGACACTGCCGCGCAAATTTACCTTGTCACTGGCCATGTGCGCAGTAGAGAAGGACGCAGTTCACACTACGTAAGTATTACGAGAAACGAGGTACAAAAGCGCATCCCATAATAATTTTATTAGCCCCTCCTGCTTCTTACGTTCATTTACCCGCCAACAAATTACCGGCTATTGTTTCTAACGTGTCCACTCCCACAGTCAACACTTACAATCGCAGTGTAATGACGGAAAAAAATTGTAATTCTAGACCTGTAAGCAGCAAATAACTGGGCTTGGCAGGGTTGTTTAAAAAAATATATTATTGCAGCAGAAAGTTTTGCTATTTCTTAAGAAACTGGTTTTGAGGTTGGTGTAAACAGATGAAAGGGGATTGTTATTTTGTTCATGTGCTGAACACATAGCATACCCGCAATTAACTGCAAGATTATACTGTTACAAGGTTTATATTTAAGTATTAAACAAGGCTTAAATAATTAATAAAAATATGGACCTTGTTCTTGCTTGACTGCTTCTGTAGATTGTGGAATCTTCAATTTGGAGGGAGGTGAAGTGGCGTCATTGGGCATCACAGGGGCAGGCTCTATGACTCTCACTGGGCGTGGCTTATCTGACCTTATACACAAATATATCAAGAGTTTAAAGATGTTATTACAAAAATGTAATGTCCTGATGTTATTCCCAAAAATAATGTCCTGATGTTATTCCAAACAATTATGTTCTGATGTTATTCCAAACAATTATGTTCTGATGTTATTCCCAAACAATAATATCCTGATGTTATTCCCCAACAATTATGTCCTGATGTTATTCCAAACAATTATGTCCTGATGTTATTCCCAAACAATTATGTTCTGATGCAGCCTTTTTTTTCCTTCTTTAGCCGAGTCCGGTAAACGGACCCGTTCCCAATCGGTACCGGTCTTTCTCAATTTCGCGACCGGACCCTTCCCAATTCCGGGAACGGACCCTTCCCAATGACGCCGAAGAAGCATTTTTCCCAATTTCATCAAAAACAACCCACAAAAAAAGTTGAAAAATATCAAAAACAAACAAAATTCCGTTCAATTCTTACTCATTTTCACTTACGCCGCTAGGATCAAAAAGTTATAGGTACGAACAAAATGTTAGAGACTGGTTTGCAATATCTAATGGCAAACCACGAGGTATGAAAATAGAAACATAAACCAGTCGATTCACAGAATATGTGACGCGCTGTGGCAAAAACAATGACTCGATGGTATTTCCCAAGTTTGGGATACGCTGATTGGCTAACAGCGAGAAATTCCTTTACCGTAAATCGCATTTTCTGTTGACGTAAAAAAAAGGAATGGCTGCTACGAAATTTTAAAATGACAATCGTCCAAATTATTCAGAATTTATGCGGGTAATGCTTCACTAAATGCGTATTATGAAATAGCAATGGATAACTTTTAAATACAAGCATTGTTTTTCAAAAACCCCAGTAGATTTTGAGTTAAATCATGCACGTTAAGATGTCTAAAACCTTTAAATGGCACATCGTCTCGAATCTTGATCCCATGTTTTTTTTTCTGTTGCCGTTTTGGTGCCGATTGAGAATTGTTTTTCTAAGTGAGTAATCAATATTTTTAATGTTATAAACAGAAAGACTTCAGTTTAGATGGTTATATTAATAACAACACTGGTCACAACAGTCTGAAACAAAACTGAAAATTGTCATTTACTGTATTTTTAAGTGGGCGGGGAATGATGATGTATACTATTCATTAGTGCATAACATTTCATAATTATAAATTAAGTTGCTTGTTTAGACAAGTTTATCTAGACAGTTTTTATAACAGTGGTTAACATTAAATATCTTTTATGTGTACACATTCTTTCATCAGTAAATTATTATACTTGTTTTTATATCTACAGAATAAATAAAAGGCAGCCCCAGGGTGAGCCACAACAGTAAATACTACCGCAAACGACTAAAAACCGATCTTTTTTTTTTTAACTTTTTCTACATCAAAGTGATATATTTTATTGCACCATCACTTTGCTGAAACATTATCATGTTTCAAATAAACATGCTGATAAAAATATTTTAAGACTTTTTTTTCACTTTATTCCTCTCAAGTCAATAAACTTACATACAAAGAATGCTAACCATTCACATTTATGCAAATATTGCAATATATTCACCTTGTACATGAAATTCCCAATTAGCCTAATTTTACTGACGCGAAAATTCCCAATTTGGCACTTTTCACGATTCGAAAAATTCCCAATTTGATGGTACCGGACCCATTCCCAATGAGGCAAAAAAAAACGCTGTGATGTTATTCCCAAATAATTATACCCCGATGTTATTCCCAAACAATTATGTGATGATGTTATTCCAAACAATAATATCCTGATGGTAATTAAAACAATTAAGTCCTGCTGTTATTTTAAGCAAATATTCTCTGTTGTTATCCCAAACAATTAAGTCCTGCTGTTATTTTAAGCAAATATTCTCTGTTGTTATCCCAAACAATTATGTCCTATAGCTAGTCCAAGTCATGGATCAAGCTCAAGTCACCATTTCATATCAGTAAGACCAATTTAAATGTGCATCACTGCTGATTCGCATCACTACAATGTAAAATTTTTATCTCTTTAAATCAAGACCATTCTATATAACACTTTTATAAATAGAAGAGGGCATCTTTATACTGACAGTAAGGTGATTTGTTATCAATAGCCACAATAGGGATCTAACTTCCAAGAGCATGCAATCTGCAGTACTTAACTTTTGATAGACCCTTACTTTTTACAGCCATCTGGCATTTGATTATTTCGTGGGTAATAAAAATACAATCTAATGACCTGCCATTTGTAAGCATTATTTATTATTACAGGATGACACTGAAACTTTTCATTGTTAAAATTTCTAATTCTGGCAAAGAACAACAACATACATGTACATGTCTTGAACTCAGAATTTAATTCATCGTACTAACCATGTAAACACTTTGTGTTTATACTTAATGGGTGACTCATTGCTTTTGGCTACGGGGTCTTGAGATAGGTTTCTACCTGACTTCGACTCATTATGTGTGAGTGTTTTAAGTGTGTGACGCCTTGTGATAGGTTTCTACCTGACAGGGACCCACTGTGTGTGAGTGTTTTAAGTGTGTGACGCCTTGTGATAGGTTTCTAGCTGACAGGGACTCACTGTCATCTGGTGAGGGCTTTAAGTGTGTGACTCATTGTGTCATTGTGAGAGGTTTCAATCTGACTGGGAGTCACTGTCATATGGTGAGGGCTTTAAGTGTGTGACTCAATATGATAGGTTTCTATCAGACTGGGAGTCACTGTCATATGGTGAGGGCTTTAAGTGTGTGACTCAATATGATAGGTTTCTATCAGACTGGGACTCACTGTGTGTGAGGGTTTGAAGTGTGTCTCTAAACATGACTCTATATCTCTTACTTACAAAAAAGGTGCTGGAATGGATGGACTGTCTGGCAAGTAGACAAACAAGGCTTCAAACGCTTCTTTGCTGTATGGTACATTATCCTGCACAGTTTGTCGAAACTCAGTGCTGTACCATGCATATCCCACGGCTCCTGCTCCTACCACCAAGGAGGTGGCAAACAGCTTCGAGAACAGTCCAGACTTTCTGAAAGCAGAATAATTATATATAAATATTTAATGCAGCTCCCTCTTAATTATTTTATTGTAGCTTCATCTTGACATATAATCATAACATCAGGCAAACTAATTGTGGAACTACCCTTATATTTGCTTGAGTGTTAGCAAGGGAGCTATACCACTACCATTTTGGTATATCATGCAGGAGATTGAACCCGAGGCCTCTCGTAAAAAACACCAACACTTCAAATCCTTCCATAGATCTATTGTTCTTGGCAATCTTTAAACAAATTTAATTTCTTAATGAACAGTAAACAACTCAGTGTAATTAAATATATAGACCATTTTGTTTTTCAAGCCTTGAAAGCAAGGAAAGAATAGGAGTAATTGCAAACAACCAATTCATGAAAGTTATTTTCTGATATTTTAGTTTAAGCTTATAAAATGTGGTATTTCGTTGATTCAGTTAATTTACATTGATACCTACATTATTATGCTATGTATTAAGATCACTGAAAAGATCATTTTGCATGTTTTCTCAAACATATTGTATGTGGTTTTTTTGTGCTTCCATGCTTTGTAAAGTGGTATTAAACAGTTTTGTTTATATGCCAATAAACATTAAATTGAACTGATAATAGCAAGTAGGGGGGTTACAAGATAAGTCTATATCAAGATGGCACAATGAAAACAGATGCAGCAAACTTCTTTAAGCAAATAATCTAATCCAAATATTCTAAAAGATGCATTCATAATCTACTAATTAATTTGTCTCATCTCATTTAAAATCTAATTGTTCAACTTTTAAATATGTTGTCTTATCTAAAATATTTATGCCAACAGAAACTTCAGGTAGACAATGAGCAAATCTTTACTTATTTATGAAGAGAGTCAAACAAGTAGCTTGGCCTAAGAGGACATGCTGAAAGCAGCCAAGATATCAGCTCAACTTGCTAAAATCAGATGAGCCCCTGTCCCAAATTGGTGCAAAATAACTGCAGATGACTCTTTGCAAACTTTATGCCATACACTTAACCTAATGACGCATACTTTTATTGTGTAATATTGGCTATAAGATCCAGTTGGCAATAAAAGTTAGGTCTGGTCATTTATATGACGAGGGATAAAGCATTTCCCCACCTGGGTTGAGGAGGGGGTGGTGGTGGGGGTGGTGCACTGGTATCTTGAGCTTTTTTCTGTGCCTCTGGAGGGAGGGGGTCCTTCAGGGAAGAGGGCGGAGTCGTCTGCTGCTGCAAGCTTCCACTGGTTGACAATCGACACACTGCATTGTAGTGGCTGACAGTCTGAAAAAGATAGTTTAATCAATCCCAATACTTAAAGACAGTCATGCTTATATATCCCCGCTGTATTAAATCTAGATTGGTATCTTCAGTGGCATTTGATACAGATATAATGATATCAACACTGCCATTGTAATTAGAGTTCAAAGTTACCCATTACTATGAAGATCAGGAAATAGGTTCATGCTAATCTAAATTTACAGTTTGTTCATAATATGTCAAGTATGTATGGCATGCTATAGACACCTGGTATGATACTACACCCAGTCACGTTGTGAAACCACTCTTATAATAGATGGAGCGTTAGAAAGGAAGCTATACAACTATCATTTTTATTACCTGTAGTATGTTGCTGCACAGGATGCAACCTGGTGCCTCCCGTTTGTCAATCCCACTATCTACAAAATGCGCTACTCAGTACACCATTTCAATGCATAATCAGCATTACATTTTTTATTCTTTGAGATTGATGCCTGCCATTTTAAATTTCCAATTATGTTATTCTTCGGAGAATAATGGGCAAATGTTCGTCATCAAGGGTAAATATGACGTATTTTCCATGATGTCTGTTTACATAACTCTGAATGTCAGGGCCTAAATATAAAGAAAACAAAATCAATTTCATTACTAAAATAATGACCTAGACCATGAGTACCCCACCCACTCAAAGCATACCGGCGGACCGTAAAGGTCAATAATGTAAACACATCTGATCTGATGAAAAATGACAACAATTATTGCAGAACAACGAAGACCTGAGTTTCAAGCATAGATAAAACGCACCTTTAGTTTAGTTGACACACTCTTACATGTGGATGTTGTTCTCCACATCTTCAACCGGCAAGATGGACCAGACACTCTCGGCTTTAATCGATAATCTCCGTCACTTTCCGGAAAACGTACATTTCGCGGATTTTGTTGTTGCGGTTGTATATTTTAATTTACCTATCTTTAAATCTTTATAGTGTTGAAGCAGCATTTTTAAATACGAAAATAAATTCACAAAGATTATATTTGACCAAACTTTCATAGAAAATAACATAAGCCACATAGAGTATAAACTTGTTTACGATAACTGCGGTACTGCTATTCGCGCTTGCGCACAAACGCTTCCGGACGGCGACATCCGTATTATTATTTACATTAGCAACGAGCTATGGGGTTTCACTGTGTCGTCTATAAATGCACAAACCGTCAAACTGACGAGTCAAAGAAAAAGGGTTTGAGTTTTTTTCGTTTCCCAAAAGACCAAAAAAAGAGAAAAGCGTGGGTAAAATCCATAAATAGAGAAAATTGGCACCCAAATGAGTATAGCAGAATATGTTCCGCCCACTTTGTTGACGGCTGGCACAGTGATGACCCATCTGATGTAAACTTCAGGCCTACTATTTTTTCCTATAAGGAGAAAACTCTTTCCGAAAATGAGAAGAGCAGGGCCAGCAGACAATTGAAAAGAAGTTTGTTGCAGGTGATAACTTTTTAAAAACCTCTGAATCCTTGAGTCTTGTTCTTATACATAGTACTGTGCTAAAAGTGAAAGCAAAATTATTTTTCCACTATATATTTCAAATTTATTAACTTTTGAGTAAACAAACTACTCTGTATAATATATGGTCCTAATAAACTTGAAAAAAAAATCTGCTTCATTTAGGTTTATTTCATAAAAATTGATTCAGAAACTGTTGCATTAAATTTAAAAAAAAAAAAAAATGAGGATAAATGCAAATGAAATAGTACACATACTATCACTCTGCAGACAAATAATTTGGGATTTGGCACAGTGCTGTTTATAATAATAGCTCAATTTAGTTTTACATCATGTCAAAGAACAAAAAAGATAATTACCCAATATTTGATCTTCCATATCATCAAATTCCTTCTTATATATTTGATCATTTTAAGATTGTTTATATTAAGTTTATCAGTGATTAATTATATTTTATTAATTATCTGTCAAAAGATTAATCCATGCATAAATGATTGTGATGAAGTATATTTTTTTTAACTGCCATCTCCCTGCACAAGCATGCCATGATACTCATAATGGTATTTTTTTTATTCTATACAGTCATGTATATAAGTATCAGAACATGTATATATATGCAGGAGTATAAAATGTGTATCAAATATTTTCCAGGAGATAAATGAAGTGGAAGAGTGTAAAAGTAGAAGACTTGAAAGTGACAAGGCCTTTAGCTTGTATGTCCATGATTCCTACTGTTTACCAGTCAACCATGAAGAATCTGGGAAATCTTTTAAAGATATAGGTAGGTCAAAATAAAATAAAACTGTACAATTGTTTCCTGCTTTCTGACTGTTTTTACTTTTATTACCCTACCATAAAGAATGTTACGTCACGTTGCACTGTACTATTTAACTATTTAACAGACCAAGGAAGGGAGATTGCCGATGTTAGGGAAGAAACATTCATGTTCGTTTCAGAATTTTCAGTAAACATTTTCACCGGACATTATGTCTGACGATAACATACGTTTTCGTCGGTCATAGTAGAAATCTATGGGACATGTCCGACTGACCAATGGACATTCGCATTGACTGTTCTTTGGCCTTAATAGTTTCCGTTTTCATCTGTGCTATAGTATAAATTTATTAATACCAGATTTGTTTTCAAACTTATTTGGTACTGTAACATCAATTTTATATGTTCTGATATATATATAAAAAATCTTTTGTGTTTTTATGTAGGAATCCAGTGTAACTTAACTAATCCCCTATTAGAGGAGAACACTATGTTGAAAAGAGAATTAGAAGAAGAGAGGAAGATGTTTGGCCAGTATAAATGGGGAGTTGGGAAGATCAAGGACAATGATGAGAGAACCAGATTTTATACTGGTCTACCTTCCTTTGCTGTTTTCTTGTGGCTGTTCAAGTAAGTTTATATGAAATGTTTATCATGTTAATTTTATATAAAGTAATTATTAAAGGACCAATCCAATTTCATGAACTTTTGCTTTTGATCACTAGTGAATAACATCTTGCTTTGTAATTTGCTAAAACAGAACTTGTACCGCTGTATGTAATTAGGTTAAAAATATAAGTTACCTGTCCAAGGATGAAGGATAGCCCTCTGGGCTACCATAAAAAAAGACAACTCTATAGCGCATCCGAAAGGGTGTTTAACCCTAACACACACACTTTCTTGCCAAAAATAAAATTATCAATTTTGTATGATTATGAATTTATAATTATAATTCCTGTGTTAAGTAAGCATCCATTGTTTTCATATGCTTGTGTTAACTCTCTTTGACATTAAATTCAATAAAACTCTGAAGAAAAAAGTATCCTTGTTTTATTTGTTTATTTTCAGGTTTTTTGTGTTTTGTTGTGTGTGCATAATACTGATTTTATAATATTATTATTTGTTTCTTTTAGTTTCATTCAGGAGAAAGCGTTAAGAATGAAATACTGGATTGGACAGAAGACAGACAGTACAACAGACAGACAAAGGTGTTCAGCTGGGAGTTCCGTCGAGCTTATTGACCAGCTGTTTGCTGTGCTAATGAGGCTTCGCCTTGGCTTGTTTGTCACCGATATCTCAGAAAGATTCAGCATCTCAGAGGCAACGTTTTCGAAATATTTTTCGACCTGGATCTGTTTATTAGAAAAAGAACTAAAATCTATTAACCCATTTCCCTCAAGAGATATAATTGACCGCACTATGCCAAAAGCCTTTAAAGATAAATATCCCACAACACGTATAATACTGGACTGCACTGAACTTTTTATACAAAGATCCTCCAGTTTGTTAAATCAAAGTTTAACTTTTTCGAGTTATAAGCATCACACTACAGTTAAATTTTTAATAGGTATAACACCATCTGGTGTTATATCTTTCGTATCGGAAGGATGGCCAGGAAAAACCTCAGATCGTCAGTTGACTATTGAATCCGGCTTGCTAGAAATGTTAGACAAAAATGACAGTATTATGGCCGACAAAGGATTTACCATAAGGGATGTTTTACAAGCCAAAGGTTGTTCTTTGAACATTCCCCCATTTCAAGGTGTCAAACCACAATTTACAACTGAAGAAGTTTATGAAACACAAGAGATAGCAACCTTAAGAATTCATGTGGAAAGGAGTATTGGAAGAGTTAAAAACTTTCACATTCTTAATGGTGTCATGCCAATTACATTGCAACCTTTGTCGACTAATATCTTTAAAGTAATTTGCTGGTTAACAAACCTTGATGTTCCATTGGTAAAATAATAGCAATAAAATCAAACTTTTAAATCAATACATTCAAGAATTTAAAAGTCTTATACCTCTAAAATAATTGGCTATTTATTTTGTTTTTGTTTGTTCGATGTTTAATGCCATTTTCAAAATGCCACTTGAAAAGGAAGCGGTGGGTATCCCTTTGTGAGCGTGCTCATAGTCCACACTTGTTATTTTCAATTTTGAATGACAATAATGTTTAACAACTTTGATTAAGAACTTCATCTTAAAAGTTTAAATATTGGCATATAAGAAATGAAAATGTATAAAATGGAATTGGATGATGCAAATTTTGAACCAGTTAAACTTTCTACAGTGCCTGAATTCACTCTACTTTTCTTGCAAGTTTGTGTCGCTAATTGCAGTCTAATTGTTTTATGTGTGTATTTTGTAATCCTTTTTGTTTTTTTGTGTTTTCATTTGTGTCAATTGGTTTAGTCTTTGTACATCATATTTAAACTTCCAACAAATGAACATTGGAATCCCCATAGGTACTTCTTTGCTTTTTAATAATGACAACAACTGGATTGAGTTCAAGGGTACAATTACTCTGTATTTAGAAGAGGATAAATATGATTGATGTAGAATTCAACAAGTTTTGGTAACATACTACTAACAAATTCTACATCAAAGTAAATTCTGTCAACGAAAATGTTGTTGGTCTTAGCTGCAGTCCACACAACAAAGTCACACCATGGTAAAGACATCATTGCCATCTCACCCTGTATTTGAGCATAATATTTGTGGTTTTTGTTAAGTCTCACACCATCTTGATTAATTAAACAGAAATCTTTGTCTTTGATAGATAAAATGTCTAACACCTTCATTTCATTAACCTTCTGACCCTTGATTGAATATGGGCACTTGATCTCGAGAAGCCCTTTATCACCATCTTCAATAACTCTACCATCACTTGATGCTCCTAGAAATGAGTGAATGCTACACAGGGTTAGGCCTGTCTCCTCAACGTTAAGTTCTGTTACGAAATTTCCCTTGAATTTGATGTAATCCTCTCTAGCCTTCCTTTCTGATGTTATGCCCCATTGTACTGCCGGCGGTGGAGAACTGTACCTTTAAATATAAATACAAATTACACATGAAAATGTTGTTAGGTCTGCCTTTATCAATGCAGGAGTATAGCCAAATTGTTTCATTGCCCTTCATGATAGCTTTTCTTTAAGTTTCTTACTTTTTGTTTGTGTTTTTGTTCTATGTATGAATTCTCAAAGACTTATAAGGCGGGCACATTGTACAGTAGCAAACTTAATTACATATAGGCAAGTGAAATTATTAACTGAAATTTTATGTGCTTAAGTTGGTCTAACATATCAGTTGTGCTTAGAAATGAATAAAGCTTACCGATCTAGATTAGATCCTTCCATAATTTGTCTGACAAGGGACCTTGGGTTGTCACCGGCCTTCAAAACATCTCCAAAGATAGAGCTTGTTATTCGACCAATGTGTAGCTTTTTCCACATTTCAGATTGCCTTTGCCTCGTTGTAAATTTTTCAATATAGTTAACAAGGTCTTCACTGATACTGACCGATGGTACTACAAATTTAAAATATCAGAACTTGTTAAATATATTTTGATTTAAATTCTTAAATTTCTAATTTGCAACAAAGTATCAGGGAGTATGACATTTGTGACTATAATCTGTCTGTCTCTTACCGCTTACTTGTGAAATCTTCTAAAACTGCTTGACTGATTTGTTTATATTTGTTAGGATGTAGATGTAATTCAGAGACAGTCTTGATATAAAGTGCTCATGAATTATTATTTATTTATTTTTTATGGGGATGGGGAGCTTCATCTTTGGTAAATGCAACAACCAAAAAAAAAATCTCAAATTTGAATAAAACATTATTAAAATAATACAAAGCATCCATAGATTTTTTTTACCTAATCTAAACACTTACAATTTCCTTTTGTGATGATCATTTTCTCCATTTCCAGATACATCGGATCCTGTGTTGTCTCTATCTCCATTTCAGTGAAGGCCTCTGGGACATCATCAGATGGAATGTTCCATAGATGAGCCATTCCTATAATAAAAATGTTTGAATTTGTAGAATGATGAATTAGATGCATTGAATTTGTGAAATCATATGCATATTTGGTATTATACTTGTAAATAGGATTATTCCAAATATTATTTTTATTATGTAAGTTTTAAATTTAGACTTTTGTCAAATGCTGAAATTTTAAAGTTATGGTAAAAGGGGAGTAACTCTAAGGCACATTGATTTTTATATTACTCAGATGTAACTACTGTAGTAATTATTGTTTTCTTAGTTACATGTATATGTATTTGATTTATGAAAAGCAAGACATATCTATTACATATATGTACGGGTTTATTATGAATATGGTATGTGATAATAAAGAAAAAAAAATATTTGTCTCTTATCAAGAATTAAATAAAGGAGATAATGAACATAATCTGTATATGACAATTTTTTTTTCTCAATATTTAAAACATGCAGCACAATAGTATACTGTACCAGTATTTGGAAATATCTGTCTAAGGCTTCTCAAATGGTGTAATGTGCTGTCCACATTAGGCTCTCTGTCATCTGTGTGGCGAGGGTCAAAGTTGGACAATTCTTCTTTATCTGCCTTTTCAAGATTGATGGAGGGCTTTCTGATGCTTAAAGTCCTCATTGGTGTAGGTTTGACATTCTGGCGGGGAACATTCCACTCACACAATTTGGATGTACAGCTTATGTTGTCTTTTTTGTCAATCTTTCCATTTTTCAAAGCAAAAAGTAGACTCCCAATATGGCTACATGTCTGTGCTAACCTTAAAAAAAGATAATTGAGATTATTAGAAATATAGTCAATACATCATCTTGCAAAATTGTAGACACTGAATTTATGTCACAAATAAGTATGTATTGGTAGTTGTTTACCATTGTTATATCTCTTAATTCATTTAATTTCAACAAAAATTTGAAAATTTAAAAGCGATTTGGAAATGATTATGTGCCAAGGAGGAAATGCCTATTCTTAAAAAAAATACTTTGAAGGCTATTAATGTGACTTTTTAATGGATTGTACTTAGAAACTCAAACAAATAACTTAATGAAAAAGTACATTGTACATTCCAAAAAACCTAACTCAATACACTTTAGCTGAGCATTTGCCTGACTTATTAGTTTAAAATAAAATGTATTACCCAACAGGACACTGACAGTAGCCATAGTCCACCTGTGACTCTCCATCCTCTGACTTTGAAAAACACAAGTAAACATTGTAGTTTATTTTCTTCATGGATGCCTGGCAGCTTGCTTTCACATAAGTCACAGCATCATTTATCTGGAAAAGAAAATCTCTTTGTTTAATTTGTTTTTGATATCCTAGTATTCTTCAAAAGAAAAAATTATATTCATTTTTTTTTAAATTTATATTTTTTTTATTTATTTTATTATTTTTTTTTACTTTTGTCATCAGTACTTTAGAAAAAATATAATGTTTCAATACAAGAGGAGTTTACCAAATATATATATATATATATATATATATTCAAATATACATTTTTGTAGAGATGTACCAATATATTAAATTCTTGCATTTTTCAATAATTTTGAAAAAAATTTAAATGCTTTGTCAGGTCCAATTTTAATGAGCACAATTAAATTAAAAAAATATTTTGGCAGCAGAGGTTAAGAAAAAAAATTAAGAAGGATTTCCGCCATATAAAATAATGCTAATAATGAAAAAAAAATTGTCGAGACGCCTTTAAAAAAAATAAATATTTTTTCCGTGTTCTGCTTGTAAAAAAAAATTCTGGCCAAAAAAACCAAGGCTACGCCCTTCAAGTTAAATAATCGGTCCCTTATATAAAAAGATAAAAATATTGTACCTGTGCAAATCCATGAATCTTCACATCACCGGCACTGTAATGTTTGACTGCTCGGTCTAGCCCTTTGAAATTGTTCACAGCTTCTCCAGCCCTAGTAGACCTTTCACGGCGGATCATGTAATTGTATATGCTGGAAAATGTTATTTCAGGCCATTCAATTCTGTCAACATAACTAACTCTGTTAAAAGGTGGTAGGTTTTCATTAAAAGATGGAGCAATAGCCTCCAATTCTGTTTTAACAGGGACAACAGGTGTTAGTGCCAAAACTGGTGTCTGTTCCAGCAACAAATCTTTCACTAAATCTTCTTTTTTCCTCTTCTTTATCTCAAGTCCCTTCTCTAACGCTAAAGATTTCAGTATGTTGACGTTTAACTTATTTAAATCATCGCGCGTCGACATATTTCTGGATATTTTAAAAATATAGCGCGTCGTTAATGTAAACAACAGTAGTTGGATACGGAAGTGTTGCCGTCCGGAAGCGTTAGTGCGCATGTGCTTTAATAAGGGAGGTAACTACAAAAAACTAATTTCGACTTCCGGTAAAGTGTGGCAACCGATTACTGATATTGGATAAAATGTGGTTCCTTTACATAGTCAGTTGGATTGCTATGTTTATACAGATATGTGTCATCACATTAGCTATTGGTTCGTTAAATTATATATGTATTTTTTATTTTCATCGCTTTTATAATAACATAATAACAAATATAAAAATGTACACATTCGCACTATCGATGTAACTTGTAAGTTATACCATATTTGGACTACATTGCTTTATTAAAATAAATATGAAAATTACATGTGCCGGAGCAGGACACGCTCATATTTTCCAAAAATAGTAGAAAGAAAGAAAACTGTCTGTGATTGTACGACTATGAACTAAATAAGAATATGTCTGTTTAACAATACCATTTACAAAATTTACACATCCCAGTTAGTAAGTACAGCATCTATCATGGACCGACCGATACAAGGAAGAAGTGTTTTAGCGATTGTGTGTTTTCTGTATATTTGAAACAATCAATTAAGGATCAGGTAACAAATTGCTGCTGTCATTATACTTTTGATTTCAGATTAATTTGCTCTGTAATTTAACATTTACAGTGTCTTGTGACTGTACTCACGCATCATTTTTGTAAACAGATATTTGTATAAAAAAGATAATTGGAATTACTGCCAAGTAACACATATTTTGATAAATAAGGTCTCAGTGTCTGCCCATGGATTATTAACAACAAAAAGTGAAGAATGTACAAAGCTTAAAAGCTTCATTGTAAGTCAGAAGTCATTGTTAATAGCTATGAAACAATCATCAATATACTTTTGCTTCAATAACGTATTTACAAACAATAAAGTAAATCCACACTGATGTTGTTTGCAAAGCTTCTTTTAGGCTTGGGAAGTTTCATACCCAGGGTTCGACATTAAGGACCGACCAAACGACATTCACTAGTAGATTGGTGGTTTGGTCTAGCTAAGTCCTAGGCTAGCTGCACCGACTGGTCGTGTTCTAAATCAGACAAACTACGCCGAAAATCTACAAATGAATAAATCAATTCAAAAGATATTTATAATGGTTAAACTCGGTCGCTATTGAAGCTTGTCGATACAGAGTCTTGGGAAACACTTGTGCTATATTTAGCAACCTTGACATGTGTTCACTCATTGGCTGGTGTTTTCAGAACGAGACTTTGTCCCCTACGCACTAGTCAAATAACCAATGTCGTAATACTAATTGTTAAGCGGATACGATGCTTATTTCTTCATCTATCTTGTTATTTTCTAATTTTTACTGAACTGTCCTATTATTATTTATACTATTTAAATAAAAATGCGAGGGATACATAAGCACGAATACTATCTGTAATGTTGAGATCTCAAGTATTACAGCAAAAGACTATAATACAGTTTGTTTATAATGCACTATGAAATAAAGCAGGTTTACAATCATGTGAGCCTAACCTGTTCAGTTGTGTGAAAACGTCTAGTCTTATAGGTATGGTCATACTTAACTTTCTAGTCATTTAATTACCAATGTATGATACCTATTTTAGACTAGAAAATTAAGTATACCGGTAATCATACCTAAGTTGCATTAATAGAATGTTAACTTTCATACTTATTTTCTAGTCATAAATGTCGCATACTTAGTTATATTGATATGTTATTGCAAGACAATGCTTGAACTCGTATAACAATTTGATTTAATTATGACTTGTATGTGTATTATGCGTTTTACATTTTGGTCTAGTCCACTTTAGGTCAGGTCTAGTAAGTTACTGGACCACTGGACCAGCTCTCAAAAAAAGTTAACGTCGACCCCACGATAATTCGACCCCAATCTGTTCTAGATGACTGTTCAACCCCTCAACTATTCGATCCCAGCTGAAAAATTAAGGATTGGATTGGATTGGATTAGCCGGCATTTTTGCCGATACTGCGCAGCGACATTTCTATCATTATAGCACAGGGGCACTTATGAGGTGCCCAGGGACTGAACCCGGTCGGTCCATTGTACTGACACCGACGAGTCAGGCGTAATGCTGTCCCCTTAGCCCCGAGCGTTAGGAGGGAAGCCACTACTACCAACTTTAAAGTCTTTGGTATGACCCGGCCGGGGTTCGAACCCACGACCTCCCGATCCGCAAGCCGACGCTCTACCATCTGAGCTATTGCGGCCGGTCTGATAAATTAAAGGCGACTTTTCGACCCAGTATAATTATATGACTATATGTCATTTGAAGTATTTCTGTGTTATATATTATTTCACTATATAATGATAATAGTAAAAATATCTTTATAAGAATTGAATGTTTCTTTCTCGTTAGAATTGAATGTTTTTTTCTCGTTTATTCTACCTTTATTGATGATATCATACACAATACCTAAAGTAACAAAATATTGATAACAATGTGAAATTTAAACTGTTTAACATAATTAACTTTCACTAATAAATGACTATAATTAATTAATTGTTCGTTTTACATGTTTTCTTTTTCAAATGATTATTTTTTTGTTTAAACTGTAGTCAAAATATTGTAACTTTCTACAGCTGCTGGTCTGTACTACCTGGCGGAACTGGTTGAAGAGTACACAGTCTTCACGGCCCGTATAATCAAGTACCTCATTCTGGTAAGTATCAACAATTCACATTTTATACCCCAGGATACAAAGTATACGGGAGATATATTTCAGTCTTGGCCGTCAGTCTGTCTGATTTTCTTTAAACTTTACAGGACTGGAGTAATATTAAGTACTGAGCCTAGTTGTACATAGTGGCAGCACCACTTTACTAGATTGATTTTATGTCCCTTTGTTATGCTTCCTGAAAACTTTCGGGGGAGCATATAGTCGCCGCCTTGTCCGTCCGTCCGTCAGTCCGTCCGTACGTCCCATTCGTGTCCGGCCGATAACTTCGTTATTTGAAGTCGAATTTCGAAACTATTTCACAGAAATGACCACCATGTTGAGACGACGTGTCGCGCGCAACATTTGGGTCCCTACCTTGAAGGTCAAGGTCACAGCGTGACCTTGCAGCAAAATCGTGTCCGGCCCATAACTTCGTTATTTGAAGTCGGATTTCGAAACTATTTCACAGAAATGACCACCATGTTGAGACGACGTGTTGCGCGCAACATTTGGGTCCCTACCTTGAAGGTCAAGGTCACAGCATGACCTTGCAGCAAAATCGTGTCCGGCCCATAACTTCGTTATTTGAAGTCGGATTTCGAAACTATTTCACAGAAATGACCACCATGTTGAGACGACGTGTCGCGCGCAACATTTGGGTCCCTACCTTGAAGGTCAAGGTCACAGCATGACCTTACAGCAAAATCGTGTCCGGCCCATAACTTCGTTATTTGAAGTCGGATTTCGAAACTATTTCACAGAAATGACCACCATGTTGAGACGACGTGCTGGCGCAACATTTGGGTCCCTACCTTGAAGGTCAAGGTCACAGCGTGACCTTGCAGCAAAATCGTGTCCGGCCCATAACTTCGTTATTTGAAGTCGGATTTCGAAACTTTTTTACAGAAATGATCACCATGTTGAGACGACGTGTCGCGCGCAACTATTTGGGTCGCTACCTTGAAGGTCAAGGTCACAACATGACCTTGCAGCAAAATCGCGTCCGGCCCATAACTTCGTTATTTGAAGTCAGATTTCGAATCTATTTCACAGAAATGACCACCATGTTAAGACGACGTGTCGCGCGCAACATTTGCGTCCCGACCTTGAAGGTCAAGGTCACAGCGTGACCTTGCAGCAAAATCGTGTCCGGCCCATAACTTCGTTATTTGAAGTCGGATTTCGAATCTATTTCACAGAAATGACCACCATGTTGAGACGACGTGTCGCGCGCAACATTTGGGTCCCTACCTTGAAGGTCAAGGTCACACCGCGACCTTGCAGAAAAATCGTGTCCGGCCCATAACTTCGTTATTTGAAGTCGGATTTCGAAACTATTTCACAGAAATAACCAACATGTTGAGACGACGTGTCGCATGCAAGATTTAAGTCCCTACCTTGAAGGTCAAGGTCACACCGCGACCTTGCAGCAAAATCGTGTCCGGCCCATAACTTTGTTATTTGAAGTCGGATTTCGAAACTATTTCACAGAAATGACCACCATGTTGAGACAACGTGTCACGCGCAACATTTGGGTCCCTACCTTGAAGGTCAAGGTCACAGCGTGACGTTGCATTGAACTTGTGTCCTGCCGTTATTTTCGTTATTTGAAGTTGGATTTCGAAACTTTTTCACAGAAATGATCACCATGTTGAGACGACATGTCGCGCGCAACATTTGGGTCGCTACCTTGAAGGTCAAGGTCACAACATGACCTTGCAGCAAAACCTTGTCCGGCCCATAACTTCGTTATTTGAAGTCGGATTTTACAACTGTTTTTGACAAACTACCCGGTTTGACCGGCTCTTGTTAAGTCATTGCCATTTGTTTATGTTTATGTCTGATTTCATAGTACTACAACATTTTCAAAATAAACCTCAATATTCATACAACTAACCTTTTTTTGTGACAAAGTACCCATTCGGGGAGCATCACCCGTCTCTGACGGCCTCTTGTTTATATATTTTATGGCACAGCTGTATGGGGGGGGGGGGGGGTATTCATCATATTTGATGATAGTTCTTGTTTTTCTTTCTTAGCTCTTTTAATAGTTGTATACATTATAAAAATCACATGATAGTCACTTTAGGTAAAGGGTCACCTTGGGCTTAGTCCAACTTAACAAGACCAACTTGACTTCTGACACATGTAGTCATTAGTGTTGTGACAAGTTATCATCAAGATTTGCTATTTACACAATAAAGTTTTAATTTGTAGAATAGGTTAAAAAAAGTTGCCCAAACTCAGAGAAAGAAAAAAGCAAACAATATCTATATATTAAAATATGGGAAAAAAATTAAAATAGCTAATGAGAATTTCCACAATTATTACAATTTGATCTACGACTCGACAAAGGCACATGCTTAAGTTAATACCATATAATTGTGACAAAAACACAGAAACAAGAAATTATATACATAGAGAATAATCAGTAGGTACCGCCTTGTCAAAGACAGACAGTGAAAATAAAAGAATCCATTCTGTCTTAGATGCCTAACAATAAACACCTGCACCAACAGTAAGTAATTGAGCAAAAAATACATTTATAAACAACATAACAATAAGTGCAATCAACTGTCTATTATATGTACAATGTATAATGAGACAAATGCCTCTGCAGCTGACTTCTTTTTCGTTTCAGTTCACAACCGCAGTGTTTGTTGGTTTTCTGCTGTTTGAAGACATACCCACCAGCAACATTCTGATTGGCCTTGCAGGCAATGGAGCTTATTTTCTGCTGCTGAAAGACTTTCCCTATTTTATGATGACTTCACCAGGTTTTATTGGATCAGTTGGTATGTATGGAGAGAAAAAGGTTGTTTTATAATTTCATTAAAAAAAATTTGTGCTAATTAGGAATCTATTAACTTGCCAATTTGCAACTTAGCAAAATCAATTGGTTCAAAAAAGGTCAGTCATGTTCTGTGAAATGGCTGGTGTTATATCATTGTCGGGATGCTATCACCAAACAACATTTTCTATTTATCAATTACTCCTATTTATCAATTACACTTTTGATTAACCATTATTTTTTACTTAATTTTTCAGTATGTTTTAAAAAATTGTTGCACTGGATAAAAGTCAATATTTTCATCAAATCTTGCCAAATAATTTTTGCCTTTTTTGTCATAGTTTATGTAAAAATTGTATTAGCTTCCTTGTATGTTTCCTTCTTTAGAATCTTTTTAGCTAAAGTATAATTTGTTTGCAAGAGTATTTTGCCTTGAGTTTTGCACAGAGCTATCTGTCATGTTTCCAAATCAGGAACAGTAAATACTGTATGTTTTTTCTCTCTAAATATTCTCCTTTTTACTCCATCATGTTAATTTTCCGAGTGTGACATCCAATCTCTTCAGTAGATAAATTTCCATGCAGGTATGAAACCTCTCTGTATTGATCTGGTTAAGTTAATTACTTCAGTGTAGACAAGTCAGAATAATGGGCTTTTATGACATGTTTTGGGACAATGTTTTTTATGGAAGCAATGGGTCGAACTGTAGTTTACTGGAACTTTGTTGAAAGTGCTTATTACCTGCTGGTCCTTGTTACGAATGGTAGCCTTCTTTATATCATTTTAACAAGCAAGTTTATACACATTATGATACAGAGTATCAATTATAACATGTGTTAACAACATCATTTCAACAGCGCACACTCACACCTTAACCATCAATATGTAATTGTTGTTTCTCATTAAGATACTCATCTTCTTTTGATGTGTTATTTTTTAGCTCACCTGAGCTTATGCTCATCACGCATCTCGTGTCAGTCACCATTTTCAAATGACATCCCCTCTGAAACCGCTGGGTCAAATTCAGCCAAACTTTCGCAGAAGCTTAAGTAGGCAGGGGGAATGAAATGTTTTTCAATTTTAGTTGATCTGTCAAAGAACAGGGGTGTGGCCATTTTCCATATATAGCTATTTAGGAAAACTTAGGAAATCTTCTTGTCAGTAACTATAAGACCTATAGCTTTGATATTTGGTTAATGTATTCTTTTGGTGACCTTGTATGAAGATTGTTAAAAAAAATTTGATCTGTCTTAAAGCATAGCCACAAGGGCTAAATGTCTTTGCTGTATGGCTCTCAAATGAGCGATATAAGTCCATCATGGCTCTCTTGTTTGTACTTTAATATTTCTGGTTAATTAAATCAAAGGGGCCTGCATGTTGGAATAATGATCTGCTATCACAAAGGTTGATTGCTAAATGGTATGTCCAGTCTTTTTAGTCACAATATCTTGTTGCTTAACTTTGGTTTAAACACATTTTATGCCAGCTGTACATTCCATGCATAATTAAAAGCAAATGATAGATGGGCTCACAGGCTCAGTTACAAGTTCTTAACCTGAGATCAATCTCTCCCCCTTTGCCTGACTCAGTACTTTGGATACACAGTACATAAAACCAAAGCTTACTAGCCAAATTTTCACTACTTTTTTTAACATTTCATGGGCAATAGACAGTCTTTGTTGTTCTTTGTATTTATGTCCCTTTGAAAGTTAACTACCATAATGGAGTGATGACAAGACCTAGAAAAAACTTGTCAACACACTGGAGACCACATTAATGGCCAAATCTTTACCTGATGAGGTCAGAAAGTTTGTCTGCTTGAAATGTTGGATAAGTTTGAAATTAGATTTTATTTTTGATTGCCGGTAGAGTTTTAAAGCATACAAAAAGCCAAGGTCCACAAGTGAGTAAAAGAGGGCCACTTTATGGACCTCTATATCCTGGTCTGTTCATACATTAACCATGTTCCTTGACGTCTGTGATGAGAGATAAATTGCTTTCTTTGGCTTTCTTGTATATTAAAAACTCTGAACTTTATTTATAACAATTGTATCATTTCAGTTGCTGTTTGTCTCAACCACTACATGGCATTCTCTTACTTCACATCAGTCTGGCATCCTTTCACTGAGGTAAGAAATCATCATTTTAAATAAATGGACATGTTTATGAGTTTTTATTTGTTTTTTATGCACTGTTTAGTTAGGTGGAAAAAGACCTCAGAGAAATCACTTGGTACAACCACCTGGGTACTGCAGGCTGTTGAAAAGACTTTCTGTGAAAGTTTTTATCCTGACTGAGAAACCAGCTTGCACTGTGTGAGTTTGAGGAACTGTCTTACTGCAAGGTTACAGGAACCCCTTGATATGGTCATTGTCATTGACCTGGAATATTTTAACAACAAAAATAGTTGAAATATGTAACATGTAAATCATACTTGATATATCTACATTGATTATATGATCTTCTAAAAAATGACCATGTTTTTGTTTTTTTCTTTCAGGTATTGGCATACTTCACAGTATGTTTGTGGTTGGTGCCATTTGCATTCTTCGTCTCATTATCAGCCAATGAAAATGTTTTACCTACCATGTCTGAGAGGCCATCCACAGATGAGTCAGATGTTGTGTCTAGTTATTTTAGCCGCAGAGGCAAGAAGTATGGATTATTGTCTTTCCTGAAAAAAGCCCAAGAGAGCGTTCTTCCAGAACGAGTGAAGAAACACTTTTGAATTTTGTTTGATGCATCCAAGTTATATGTCCATCTTACAAACATGTATGCTAGACTCATTCAAAGTAAGATAAAATTACATTCAAATATGTCTTGCTAATGTAAGAAGCAGTGGCTTGTGAGAAATAAATATATTAATGCAGCTTCACATAACACTGACATGGATTGGATTGTATATGAATGTAATACAGTGTATACATGATACCACAGGGCAAGTTCAATTATTGTTATTGTGCAAAGTTTTAGAAACCAATGAGGACATGAGTCCAATTGTGTGTACTTGTTGTAACAAACATGATTTAAGAGAGTTAGTGAACTCATAGTTATTGCAGTAAGAATTGTTGCTAAAAAAGATATGTTGAATTGTAGAGTGTTACATTCATGCATTGCAGGTGAAGGGTATGCACATAATTGATTGAACAAATTGAGCAAGTTTGGAAACTATGATAATGTTGACTGTTATATCTGATTGTAACTTATATGATGTAGTAATGTAACTAAAAAGTCTAAATTACCAGACAAACCCTATATGTTAACAGTGTATGAAATGTCTACACTTACTAAGGGAAGATTGGAACAAAGATATGTGTGAGTTTGGGTTTAACCTGCTTGTTTTCAATGTCTTTGTATAATCATGTAGCTCAATATGTGTATGATCAGAATCAGTAATCATAAGGATGTTGTCATGTATTTAATGCTATCTCTTAGATGTAACAGTTTTTACATGCTTAAGTGTAGTGCCGACATTAACTCATCCCAGGTCTTTTTCAGACCTTTTTGGGAATGTGACCCAGTTCCCAGAATTTCACGTCATTTTAGACACAATTGGAAAAAACTCTAACCATAGTTACATGTCAAATAAAACAAAAACAAATAAAATATTTGGTTCATACAACTTCTTTTATATTTCCCTCATTTAAAATGCATTATCTTTGTATCATGTGACTGAAGTAGTTATGTCATTTATTGACCTGGGGTGAGAGTTACAATTTTTTCCATTAGGATTTGGTCTCCTTGAAGGAAAAATATACTTTTTGCAAGAACATGACCCAGTGTTGATCTTCAAAGCAGGCGGGGGAAAAAAAACCTGCATCCCATATGTAGATAAATAGAAGGGTTTAACCATTTCCGTTAAATGAAATTGAATGTTTCAAAAACTTTATGTTTCACTCATTTTGTCTGATGATTTATCATTTGCAAGGTGTTTTTTATGCTTGGTAAAGGACATTTGTTGACTGAAAGGTATTTGCATGAATTAAACATATTGGCCATATATTTATCTTTTTAATTTGGATGCTTGCCTTTTTCTTTAGAAGTCATTGTGTCAATTATTTAAATGTGCTGTAAGATTGCTTATGATTATGTTCTGACTAAAGTTTACATGTGTTCACATACTCAAGTTGTAAATAATTTTATGTAGTTTAGGGACTTTAGACTGCTTAGTTGTCTTTAAATCGTTATCTGCTAAGCAAGGTATATCATGTCTACAGACAAAATATGTAAATCTTTACCTTCTGAGCAAGGTGTATCTTGTTTAAAGACTACAGTGTAGATTTGGATCAACCAGCTGCTAGCTCCTGGAATCTCTGATTTCATGGTCAAGATAAATATTATATATACATCTATAATGTTTGCCCTGAGACCTTTTGAGATTTTGTACTTTTTTTATTGAAGATGAGAGAGGAGTTGTTGATAGAAATGTGTATTTTCTTTGCTTGGATGTTGTTAAATGCGTTTTTATATTGTTGATATGGACATTTTTAGATCAAAATTTGGGTAAATGTATATGATCTAGCATATGTTAGGATGCATACCAGTTATTCTACATCCTCTACCAGCTTGTGAATGTAAAGTACATGTATGGACATGGACACAACCTTAGATAAAAGCAGACAGAAAAATGTTTGTACCAAAGTCCTTAAAAATGGTAGTGGCATAGCTCCCTTGCTAATGCTCAGGCAAATATATTGGTAGTTCCACAACTGGTTGGCCCTGTGTTAAGATAATGTGACTGGGTGTGCTATCATGCCATGTGTTCACGGCATGCTATACAGTGAAGGCAGCACTTTATCTGCTTAAAGTGGACACTGTCTCCAGATAACTGAAATACTGTTAGTGGGACAGTAAATCCAATAAACAAGTAAACAGAAAAATGTATAAAAGATTGACAAAATATTGATCATGACTGATTGACTTGCAACATATCTTTAACAATCATTTATCTAAAAGTATTTTGTGTTCAAATATCATGATTGTTTGCTATTTATGTTTATTGCATTACATTTCATTATGGGTGCTTCATTTAAGTTTTGTTTGTCGCATTAATGTGTGCTTGGTTGTTTCTTTGTTGTTGTTTTTTGCTGTAGGTTGTAATTCTATTGAATGGGGAAATAAAATTGGCAGTGTTTTCATACTTACTGACCTAGCAATTCCTGATTAGGGTCAAGCTGGCTATTTAATAACAGTATTTAAAGGTCCATTCCTGACCTCCTAAAATGTATGGTATTGTATAACTAATCAACACATTTGCAGATGTAACCATATATCTTTAATATATAAGAGAATAAAAGGATAGTAGCAACTAAAATTTATTTTGTGTTTAAATCCAACTTTTAAACCATGAAATAATTACTAGTACAAGAGAATAAAATAAAAACTGTACATGTTCCTTTAAGATAACAAATTGGACTACCTGTTTATGGTAGCACAAATTTGAATAGCTGTGGGAGTCTTTTTTGTAGAATTTTTTATCAGATTTTTGGATATTTTATCATCTACTTCTTCACTTTGTGGGCAAATTACTTTGTCAAGTAACCTCTTTGATCCAACAATATTGCTTGAAGAGCAGGTGCATAGTGTTCATGCAACATCTTGTAAGAAAAGTGTTGATTTAAAATTAATTAAAAGGAATTCTTTACTAATTGCAGTATAATTGACATTACAATAGGTTGAACAAATCTCAGTTTATAATCATTTATTAAAACATATGACCATATTATTCAAATATTTTATTAAATAAATACTTTAATTGAATCCATGTATTATAGATTCTTCAAATATGCATTGCCCCTGAAGGAAATACATGTATATTTCATTCTATACAACTAGGTACAAACAAAGCATTGCTTCTAATGGAAATAAGTTCATACTATATACAACTAGTTACAAAAATGATTAATTCATAAATGATTACTGAAACAATATTCCATTACAAATATTAAATAAATATATTTTATGAAATGTTAGTGAACCATAAAATTTTTGTGCACATGTCCAGAAATCCTAACCATAGCTAATTCTTTTATCTATGTGTCATTACTATGCATGTTTTAAAATTATGTTTTATGTTATGAAAATAAAATTTTGAAATCCCTTAAGTGTTTATTTGTATGCCCCCAAAGTGCCATATAATACCAGTCTGTCTGATTTTTCTGTTTCAGCCAGAACTTCCATGTTATGCATAGTACATAATCAAACTTTACTATTTTACAGAGATACACATAAATACATATGTCATGTAATATTTATAAGTACATCTATTTGGGCTAAGGGGACAGCATTACGCCTGACTTATCGGTGTCAGTATAATGGACTGGCCGGGTTCAGTCCCTGGGAAACTCATAAGTGCCCCTGTGCTATAATGATAGAAATGCTGCTGCACGGTATCGGCAAAAATGCTGGAAAATCCCAATCCCAAGAAAGTAGGGGAAAGTAGGGAATTTCATTAGTAAAATTAGGTCTAAATAAGGAATGTCTTGTTAGTGTTTTTCGGAATTATCATTATACGTTGTATCATATAATGTTGCCGGCCATAATCCCTTGTTCTGACCATGCTTGAAAGACAGGCACCTCTAACCAATGTCTGGACTGACTGGCCAAGGTACCATGTTGCTTTCAAGGATGGACATCCCAAGGTGAACCCACTTACACATCTTAAGTGCTATTCCTAAGAAATGGAGAAACTGGAAATATAAATAATGAAATATTTTGAGGTTCATGTTACTTTTTTTTCTGAATTAAAAAGAAGGGATAATAGGGCTATTTCTGAAAACAGTAGGGAAATGTAGGACTCAGTTGAAAAAGTAGGGAAATGTAGAAAGCCTGCACACGTCAATACTAGGGACACTGTTTTTTTTAAATTCTTAAGAAGGGTGGCAATAAACACAAACATTTTTTAGTGAAAATATTTATTTAAAAAAATCTTCGTATATAAGTAAACACTGTTCTTTATAATAAATATCTGCTTAAAACAAAAAGCAATAAGAAGCTTTACTGTGGCTAACAACCATATTTAAAATTCCAGGTAACAACTTGCAGTTAAATTAACAAAATAATTAACAATACACACATAATTCATTGATTGGAAAGGGAATCAATGTGAAGGTGATCACAGAAAGGCTTAAACCACAATTAAATAAAACAAAATGTAACAAAAAAATGGTTTTCTAAGCATAGCTTGGTAGTAAATTAACTTAAAAATGATGTCTTTGTTTTCATACATGTGAACTCTCCCACTTTTGGAGGTAGACTCCCTCATTTAAAGGTTCAAAAAAAATTTAAAATGTGTTTTGTGTTTTTCCAGAAATCTCCCTTTCCAAATAGGAAACAGATAACTTTTTTCTTTGTTTATATCAAAATAACAAATCTCCCACTTTGGCCCCAGAAAAGGTTCACATGTATGTGTATTCCAAATTAATCTTTATTATCTTCTATTGCAAGACAAAACTATTAACATATCCTCAAAAAACAAAATTATAACTAAGTCTAATAAACCTCCTAAAACATAAAAGTGCCATACCAAAAAGGACAATGTAATATGTAAGCAATAAATTTCTGGTCCAGTCAGTAATTACAGACTTAAATATTTATAAAAAAAATGTAAATTTATAGTCATAATTTAAGTTCTAAAAAATACAAATTTCAGCATAAATGAAAAATTGTGCACCAACATTCTGAAATAACATAAAAAAAAAATTACAATATAATACAATATAAGAATTTCCAGAGAAGTAAAAGCAATACAAAACTGTATCAGCAACACTTGGTATCACAATTGAAAGGAATGCATGAAAACAGAGGTGACACTTTAACTTTGCTACTTTCAGCTTAAAACCAGCATTTAAACTTCATAAATAAGCTTATTTTTGTTGGCATGAAAATTGTGACTTGGGCTTAAGTCATGACTTAGGCTTAAGAATGGTTGGTGAATACAGGCCTATATGACTTACACAATATTTTTGAATAGCATATTCTGTTTATTGTAGAAGTTGTTTTTTTATATTCCTGTACTTACTCACTTATAAGACTATTCGCTTATAAGACGACCCCCTACTTCACCTGTGAAATTGCCGGTTTCTGCTTCGACCCACTTATAAGACGAGGCAAAAAAATGAAGAGGAGCGTCGACCAGTCATGCTGTCTCAACTAAAGGGTTAATTGGTAAACAGTGACTGTAATTTTCACACGTTGCGGGATGTATCTAGTGTCATTTGCTCTGCTATCCTGTAGCTCGTGGGGGCATGGCATTAATTTCTTTGATCTACGCCACCAAGTCTGGTATGACAGTACACTGATATATCGGGGAACAGTGCACTGTCCTTGTGTACATGCCACCAATCAATAATTTCATGGAGAAATGTAATCGGCAGCTGCTTATAAAAACACATCAGTTTACATCCTCACTGTCAAACTGCTCCGATCGATATCACCTTGACAACAGCTTATCTTAGAGTCAGTCACTTGACCTGTGTAAGAGGCAAGTCTTCACAGAAACGCCAAGTAAATTACAGTTGGTGTATTTAGCAGACTGAAGTTGAAAGTTTGTCTCAGTGTTTACTGATGGATAAAAAGCTGTGTTTCATGCAGAACAAAGGGAAATGTATGTGAGACAGTTAATCGTTGACCGACAGAATTCAAAGTTCAATAAAGGTAAGTTATCGGCGGTCGATAATGACGGCACGTCGGGTCATTGCATACCTGCTAACAAGTTTATGTGGTAAGTTTTCACCCTAAAACAACGTGAAAACTTTTTGCCAGGTCGCTAGACCCCTGCCTATAAGATGAGCCCCACACTTTGAACATGAAATTTAAAGGAAAAATCCCCGTCTTATAAGTGAGTAAGCTAGGGTATTGCCCCAATACAATTACAGTCAAAATGGTGACACCCAGCTTTACAACTGGACATGGCAAGTCAGCTTGGAAGTCAACAAAACATGAAACAAAACATTGAAACTGTAACAAGTTGGGGAACCTAACTGCCACTTATAGAAGACTGTAATGGGAAACCTAATATAGAAGACAGACCCTGTTGTCTTTGTTTTCAAAACCCTGCATTCCAAAGTACAAAATATTAACAAATAAAGTATAACATGAATAACACAGTCATTTAGAAAAGTCACATGATTGGTAACTGGATACAAACATAATTTTACAAACATTGGCAGTTTAAAAGGCAGAGCTAATCTTTTAACAAGGTGATAATATGCATATATCCACTGGCAACTTTGTTTTAACAATTAAGCAGTTGGCTGGAGTGGTGCTGTATCCTCATTTTTATTTTATACATTGTTTTCCTTTTATACATTTACAATGCTTAAACCATGTAGAATACACATATTTTCTATTTCAGAAGCTTTTGATTCACTTACCTAGTACAGTCACACATCTTGAATCTTCACAATTTTTTTTAGATTCACACAGCCTGGGGTCCACCACCTATGTCATATTCACGTCCCTGAATGTTTGGATAGGCAGTTGGCTTGCTCATTATCTTAAGAGTATTAACAACTCTCTCCCTTGGAAACTTCAAAGAGGACCAATTACTAGAAGTTGTAGACCTAGTGTTTGGATGTGAGTTAAGAATACTGTTTGATTCCAAAGAATGTATTTTCTTTGTCTCAGCAGGAGATCGCTTGCCACCTGATGCAACATCAAACAGTTCAGGTCCTTTTTTGAGACTGTTTTTAAACAGAAACGAGCTCATGTCATCGCATAGATGCAGCGAAACTTCACTTCTGCCTGTAACATCTTCATTATATTTTTTCCGCACCTGAACATCTGCTATATGCTTGGGTTTAAACAGGACTGGTCGCTCATGTACTGTTGGATCAGCCGAGAGACCTTTTTTGAGAACCTCTTTCGGTAACTTTGGTTTCTTTATTTTTTTCTTGGTATCCACTGTGCCAGGTATGACGTCTTTCTTATACAATCTTGGTCCCTGACGCCCATCAAAGTATTTTGGTGCTGACTCGGCCTGTGGCATCATGGTATACATATCTCTTGGATAGTCGTCTGTCAGATTGGTAATGTAAGGCGGATCATCACATTTCAGAGGAATCTTCCATGGGTTCGGATTCATCCAGCCGGCACTCCTAGCACGTTGTTTTTCTCGCTGAAACTCCTTCTCTGCTTCCTCATTGTCCTCATGCTCAGTCTCCTCCTCTTCCTCCTCCATAAATTGTGTATTCGTCGTCTTCCTGCTTAAGGGTGAGGTAGGAACTCTGGGTGTTTTCCAGGTAGGGATGGAGTCGGCCCTACGCTGAGTGCTACCATCTTTGGATCCCTTTACTGTAGTCTGTCATACTGTTGGCTTTCATCAGTGGTTCACGATTCTCCTTTGGTTCCTTCTCTTTCTTAACCTTGTCAGGTTTTGGACCAGTTGGCATGTCCTTATTGAAGCTGGTGATGACAGACAGAACAGGTGATTTGATAGACTTCATGCTATGCAAAAAAGTTACAATATTGATGTCTTTTATCATACATTCAAATTAGTAGTCATTGTGTAATTGGATGGCACCAATTTTGACCAAGGTGATAGAATAAAATAATAAGTGTTGGGTCCAGATTCGGAAAGTACCTGATTCAATACCTGCCCGAGACATACCAAAGTCTTAAAATGTCAGTGGTATAGCAGCTATGTTTACACACAGCCATTAAGGATATTGTCAGGACTGCTCAAAGCTTGGCGTTAATTATTGTGAAAACTGTAGTATCCTTTGTCAAAAAAGTTGTAATAAAGATTTGAAGAATTTAATCTAATGACCCTACAAATGGAGGTTGCTTCAACTATTAATCAACATTTCTACATGGCCAGATTTCCGTACACACAGTTTTGGGCTGTCATGTGTAAAGCACATTTGGCCTTATTTAGGCACTTTAAGTCACCCCAGCCTAGATAAAATGTTGCAAAATAATAAATGTTTATGGAGTTTCTTCAGGTAAAATTGCTATTATGTATAACCAAATGGTATATAAAAGCCATTAAGATAAAGTAAAAATATAGCTAAGGTTTATGCATCTAGGTGGTGGCAGAAGTGGTCACTGCATGCTATGGCAGCACTATGTCAGCTTTCAAAAAACAGCTTGCCTTCATGTGACTTATACTAGGGATAGCAAGGAATAACTGGTATATCACTTAAACTCTTTACATGTCAACTGCTTACGAATTGTGTAACCTGTTACTGGTAGTAATACCAATATACAGAATTGGTTGAATAGCTTTGCACCTTATTGTGAGTGTGTATCAAACTCCCAATCAAAATTTAATTCCTCTTCACTTTGCTTTGCTGTAGCATGTCATTGTTATCCGATAAGGAGTAATGTTTATACATCTTATAAATTTATGCAAATGACCCATATGCTGATCATTCATTGTTTAAGATGGACAAAACATGTTAATACAACAAAAGTTTCCTACATTAATTTACATGATGTTATTCATGACAAAATACTTCTGATATTTTACTATCACTTCAACTTTTGAGGAAGCTCAAAGTAGATGAATCTATCTCATTCTGGTACCAAAGTAGTGATATTGTTCAGATTAACAGGAGAAATGGTCAAACATTTCAAAAGGTGAACCAGTTACTGATTTCTTTACCCTGCCATCCTGAAGTTAAACATAAGGGACATTAACTTTCTTCAAACAGTGTTTTACCGGTTAAGAAAACTATTAAAGAGATGACAGCATTATTTATGTTCGTAGTTGAATCAGCACCAAAAATATTTAACCTTTTTCCAATGTCTCTTTGCTGTTGGACTCTTTTAGGGGCTAAGAAAACTATTGAAGTGATATCAGCACCTCATTTGTTTTAGGTTAAATCACAACCAAAGCTACCTACCCTTGTTTTTCCAGCCACTGTTTAAATGCCTCATCACTGTAGTATTCATGCTGGGCCTTGTATTCCTTCCTCCAGCTCCATCTCTCGTAGCACCTGCTGCATCTTTAGCTTCCGCAACTGCTGCATCTCCTTGGCAACATGATCCTTGCCCTGTTGCCACATCTCTGCAGCGATGATCCTGTCAAATAAAGTTATTACTTGTAAGTGTCTGGTCTAGTGTACAGATGAAGGAGCTCCTTATCTTAGAGTCCTAGGTTCGAACCCCTGGTTGAGATGTTAGTGTTTTGCCAAGATCATTGACTGCACATTGCTCCTTACATGAGCAACATACACCCTGCCCTGAAGTTTAAGTGCAGGGTGTATGCTTTTTATATCAAGCTCTCAATGACATGACAAATGAAGAATGATCTTAAAAAAGCCATAGGGAGCATATATGGAATGGTAAGAGTGTCAGATCAACACCCTTGAATGAATTACAAATGTAATGCATCAGACAAGGCATAGGTGAATTGGGTCCTGAATACAGGAAACTTAACAATAATTGGTATAAGAATTATGCTAAACCTAGCTGATGAAGGACAAAATCCACCAGGCATAACAAGCACTACCAAGAAACTCATGGCTAGAGACATCTCAGCAGATATGAAGACTCTTGGTATCATGTCAGAGATACATACAGATGTGGAGCTGTCATGACCTGGTTTAACCCAGGATGAGTTGGACTTTGGCCTAAAGGTAGTAATTACCGGAATACCGGTTCTACCTAGGAAGGGGGCAGTAAGGGAGGATTATTACAAGCTGAAAATACTCCAAATCTGCTTTCAACAAAATGGTTTAAACAAAGTATTGAACTGGGTATGCAAGTACAAGTATAATGGCAAGAATGTAAACAGGCCTGCTTATTATGCAATTTCAATTAATATACAAATATGACAGTGTTATGATTACACTCTGATGCAATTTAGAAAGTATTTATAAACAAATTTACCTTCTACTTTTATCTTTTATATAAGGGGGGGGGGGGAGGGGGCATGCCGTCATTATGAACTGCCAATAATTTACCTTAATTGGTCTTTGAAGTCTGTCGGTCAATGATTAACTGTCTCACATACATTTCCTTTTGTTCTGCATGACACACGGCTTATTATCTGTTAGTAAAAACTATCTACTAGTTACACCAAGCCATAATTCACTTGGTGTCTCTGTTTAGACTTGCCTCATTAAAGAGGTCAAGTTGACTGACTCTGAGATAAGCTGTTGTCAAGGTGATATCGATCGGAGCAGTTTGACAGTGAGGGTGTGAATGATATGTTTTTATAAGCAGCTGCCGATTACATATCTCCATGAAATTATTGATTAGGTGACATGTACACAAGCACACTGAGTGTTCCCCGATATATATTGTATACTGTCATGCCAGACTTGGTGACATAGATCAAAGAAATAAAGGTCATGCCACCACGCGCTACAGGATGTTCTTGCAGCAGAGAGGTTAACACATGCTAAATACATCCCACAACATGTGAAAAATTACTGTTTACCAATTAACCCTTTTGTTGAGACATCTTGACAGGTTGACAATCCTGTTTTTTTGCCTCTTCTTATAAGAGGGTCGAAGCAGAAACAGGCAATTTCCCAGGAGAAGTAGGGGGTCCCGTCTTATAAGCGAATAGTCTCATAAGTGAGAAAATATAACTTACATGGCCTTATAACTCATTGTCTGTAATTTCTATGGTCTACTTACTCCAAATCAGTACCTTGTACAGCCTAAGAACCCCATGTTAGTAACAGCCTATATAAACTATGTCTGTAGGTCATACGACATACTAATTTTGAGCCAGTTATATAAACATTCTACAAACTCAATCTTTTAAGGCTGATATTGCCAAGCCTGCAATCATTATAGTTTAATAACTACATTAATATTTATAAGTATCTGAAACAAAAAATGTGTCTTTGAATCCCTTTGTGTATATTACAAATGGATTTTAAAAGTGACTGTGACAGGCATCTTTATTCATAGAATAGTCCACATAGATATTATTTATTTTAGTTGATTTTGTACACTTTTAAACTACAATCTATGTACTGATGCCTTTGTTATTCAAGAACATTACATTGTATTTATACCCGAGTCTTCCCAATTCCGTACTTTTCTGCTAGAAAACGTTGTGATTGTCCAGGGCTCTCTTTGATAAGAGAAATCTTTTCTTTAAGACAGAGTTCTTTGCGTTTTCTACTCATTGCTACTTCAGTACTTTAACATAAACAGAATGATGTGATTAATAAAGAAGTGCAGAATCAATAAAGCATACGTTTTCAAACCAAACCTTCAAGTATATAAGGACGTTGCATTTTTCACACCTAACGATTGTCAATTAACCATTCGTATCAATATTAACGACCATTAAAATTACCCAATCAACTTAAAACAGTTTGATTTCGGCATTATCGTAATGCCTATGATGTCTGTTAATCCTTTGTGAAATGCAGTCTAAACAAAAGAAAGTGTCAAAATATCGGCCGCCTCTAAGTAAACACAATGTTAATTCACTGTTAAAATACCTTGCACATTTCCGATGCCCCCATAACTTGGCCAAGTCCAGAGGTGTGTGTTTTCTACAATCTTCTCCGTCAATCTTTGCTCCATGATCAATCAACATTTTCAGACACTGAACATGTCCCTCACTGGCAGCCTGGTGTAAGGGGGTGATGCCATCAGCATTACCACTAAAATACATGTATACAAGACAATTATTTTACAATAATTTTAATAATTATATTTCTCAATGAAAAATCATATTACGGTAATTACTATACTTTATCATTTATTATACATCTCAAGTACAAATATCACATTGGCAGCATTTAAATATTATTGATTGAAGAAAGACCCCAGACAAATGTCTGGAAAGAACCACATGAACACCATATGTAGCTTGAAGACATCCACACATGACAATTCTCTTCCAGACCAGAATTTGAACCAATGCGGTAAAAAGCTCGGGTGTTTAAGGGTATTTCCAACAGGCTTGGTCAGTGGAGTCCAATTAATAGGGATGGGGTGGGATTTGCCAGCATTTTTGCCCATACTGTGCAGTGACATTTCTATCATTATAGCACAGGGGCACTTATGAGGTGCCCAGGGACTGAACTTGACCGGTCCATTATACTGACACAGACGAGTCAGGCGTAATGATGGTCCCCTTAGCCCTGAGCGTTAGGAGAGAAGCCACTACTACCAACTTTTAAAGGCTTTAGTTTGACCCAGCAGGAGTTTGAACCCTGCGACCTCCCGATCCGTAAGCCAAAGCTCTACCAACTGAGCTATTGCTGCTGGTTTTAACCCATATTAATCCATAGGATATCATAATAAAATAATTAGTAGATTGAGATAAAAAGTTCACACAATGAACAATAAATAATGAATCTTTTAAGATAACAGAAATAAAATGTGAGGACGCTTTTCGGAAATGATACCATTGATATTATTCTTGCAAAACACTGGTATTGCCATACACATGTCATGATTCTGTTCCTTTAGACAAATGTTAATGAATTCTGATGGTTTCCTTACTTAAAAATGCATGTTTCTAAAAGTGAATTAATTTGAATTTGTTTTTAGGAAATATTTTTCAGACTGACAAAACGACACAATCAACTTACAAAATTCAGTGACACAATTATATAGGTATGTGCTTATAACATGCAACATTTATCAATTGTCCATTAACTGTGCTACACTGAAAAATGGCTAGATGGATTTTTTCACCAAATATGCACACACATTTCATAAGTATTTTGGACACTGTTTTGCATATATTTTGCAATATATTACACACAAAACTCACTGGTATGCTTAGTAAAATATCAATAAAACAACTGTCATTTCATCAATTTTATCATCTAATGTGTTACTTAAAAAACATCCCAAATCACCAATTTATTATTATTAATATAACAGGTGAACTTTATGCTTTGTTATTCCAACATTTTACTGAAAAATCCTTGTGTAAAATGTACACAAACTAATAGAAACAAAATATCTGGTTGATTTTAAGAATCTATATAGGGCTTTTTCATTTTTCCTGGTGTTTCTGAATGAAATTTTGCACCCCTCTCCAGCATGGCTTGGATAGGAAATAATGTACCTGTATGCAATGACAACTGTGAATAAATGCTTTACTGTTCACATAGATCTAGGGCATCAATGAATAGCATTTTGCAAGACCTTTTCAGGAAACAATAATTTAGTTATTTGAAGAAGAAAAATATTTTGTTCACACTGTTGGAAAAGGGCTTTTGTCATTTTTACTGGTGTTTCTGAATTAAATTTTGTACACACAAGCAAGTATGCTACTGACCATATAGTCTATTCCTCATGACAAAATAGACACAATTCAATAAACAAACATACAGAAAGATTATTACAAAACACATACAAGGTACACACATGTCATAATTTTAAGTTATTACAAACCTTTTTGTTTCCCATCACTTAAGTATTTCATTCACAACATTAATACCAAAAAGTTTTATATTCTTACCTGTCAGTCTAGCTGGAGGATACATAAAATATTTTGAACAGAGTTCATTTAAAAAATTAATAATTAATGGACAATGAGTAAAATATTTTAAATAAACAATTGCCACAAAAACATAAACAAAATTAATTTTACTAAGATTAATACAGGTAACTATAATTCTTGATACACTGGGACTCCTTATAATGCTGTCAGTGGGCTCCATGAAATTACAGCCTTATAAAGGACTGAGTTATAGATTTTATGAAAGGTATCCATACTCTACTTATTTGTATATATGTGTATACCGAAGGAAGGGAATACAAATCTGTTTCAAATATATCATCAACAATCCTGGGGCAAACATTTTCTACAGGGGGTGTTTATTTCTTAGTTTTTCACCTCTTATCTTTCTTAACCATGAACTAATTCTGTATCAGTGAGCCCATCACAGAGGTTACAGAGTTTTCTTGCTCCTTTGATTGTCAAAGGACTATCTCCTAATTTCCCAAATAAATTCTGGACTTGTACTATGCATATGTGACTCCACTCATATATATTCTTATTGAAAGAGAAAATGACACACATGTTCAAATATTCAGTTCATATGTATTTAGCTTTTCTGTTTACATTTACATTTGGGATTTTATGTGTCTTTTCTTATGACAAGGTTAACAAACATGTGAACATTTTCTGAGGCCAAAGTGAGAGATTTTCAATTGCAAAGTGGGAGATTTGTTATTTTCACATAAACAAAGAAAGCAGTGATCTGTTTCCAAGGAGGGAGATTTCTGAAAAAGTGTAACACACACCTCATTTTCAAATAATTTTGAACCTTAAAAGAGGGAGTCTCCCTCCAAAAATGGGTGACTTCACATGTATGGGTTAAAAGAGAAAAAAATTAGGGATATCAATTTTAACATGTTTATCAATTAACGACTAAATAACTTTTCAAACCAAATTAATTAATGAGCGCTGCATTTATTAACTAATTACATGAATCCCTTTTAAATAATTATCAGTTTAAGCTAGCAATTGAGGCGGTAAATTAATTATAATTACACAAACTGTCAATCATAAACAAATAATTCAGCACCATTTTGAAGAAATAAAACAGAGACCATTCAAATAAACAGAGACCAAACTATTTCTTTTTGAGCTCTGTGAAACCTACTTACATAAACAATTACCTGATATCTCCAACTTAAGGACTTCATTGCTTCATGCATTAACTGACTAGATTTTATACATGCCCACACACTTGCCTCAGTGTATCAGCTGTGTTTGCTTGCTCAAGTATAACTTTTCCCCATCATTATAACTGAGAGCATTATATAGGAGTTCCAGTATATCATCTTCTATTTACAGTTCTCTAACTAAATGTTACATACAGCACATTAATTTTTATCCAAATAGGGAATGTGTCGGTGTCTAATATTTAGTTCAAAATAGAGAAGTAAACTCATTAGGTGACTATTAAATTTAATGCAGGAAGTTATATTTGTACGCAAATGTTACATCTAAATATCACCTGATGGTTTTATATATTAAAATAGGTCATTTTAATATTATGTTAGTCTTTAAAAGTTTGTTTGAATATTATATGCTTTCACTTACATTGAAGCATCTGCCTTCCTGTCAAGAAGGTACTGTAGACATTGGATGGCTCTTTTTCCTGTTTGGTTACTGATACATAAATGTATTGCCCTCCAGCCAGTACTACTGGCTAGGTTGATGTCAAACTTGTATTTCTCTATCAACAGCTTAAGACATTCCAGCCTACCATGAATGGCCTGCAAGATGAAGTGCGGTAAGACCCTGTGGGCAAAATAATAATAAAGACATTTATTAAATATTAAATGAGGCATCTGACAGTTTGCGTGTATCAATATTTGTTACCAATAATTTGGGGAATTTGGGCATAATTTCTAAACTCATACTTTAATCTAAGTAAAGGTGTTTAGAATGCTACATATATTGTAACCTGTACAAATTAGATAACAAAATCACTCTTAATGTTCATTCTTTCTAAATCTAAAAAAAAGGAAGATAATGATTTCTGGAAAAAATAGATATCAAAATCAGAGGGGATTACCCGCATTATGATTTTATATAATGTGATCCCCAAAGTAAGCTGTCACTTGGCTTTCTTAGTTTAAAAAAGTTAACTCTGCAACATGGCTTGGATAGGAAATAATGTACATGTACGCAAGGACAACTGTGGGTAAATACTTTACCGTTCACATAGATCTAGCACACCAATGAATAGCATTTGAAAGCATTTGAAAGACATATTCAGGCAACAGTGATTTAGTTATTTGCTGGATGTCACCTTGGTATATTAACGATTCGCCACAATAATGATTCGCCACATAACGATTCGCCACAGATGAATAACGATTCGCCACTGTAGTAAAATGATAGGCAGCAGGTGTGATAAATGATATTGATACGGAAAGTACTTGTTAATTGGCACTTAATTTTTTTTATCTCTGTATAGGGAGGGTTACACAATAACTATATCATTCTAGTAAATATTTTTATTCAATGTTTAACAATAATTAAAAATACCAAACATCACAACATAAATTAAATATAATCACAATGTAATAAGAGGATATGAATTTGTGAATGAAATAAGTGAACATGAATGAAAAAATCAACATAGACGCATAGATTCTTCCACAGGCTCCACAGACGTCCTTGTGTTTGCTTTGTCTGTTTAGACTGGTGACTTTTTAGTTAAAAATAATAAATATTCACAAAAGTTTTCATACAATAAATAACATTATTATTCATTATTCATCTGTGGCGAATCGTTATATAAGTGTGGCGAATTGTTATGTGGTGAATCGTTATTGTGGCGAATCGTTACTAATTCGTCACCTTTATGGAACAAAGATTGAGTGAAACTGTATGCACATAATATTGGTCTGCTTATATTAGAATAAAAATAAGGCAGGATACAAATATCAGTTCAGAACCTCTGACAATTGACCACTGTCCACAGGTTAGCTTGAAGATCTCCTCTTAAAAAAATTTCCCATCTGCAGGGTTGTCATTAGGAGGCGGCCGATTTGACCGCCTCAAATGAAAATCGGGCCGCCTCAAATTTGAAGACAAAAATGAAAATCGGTCAAGAGCATGCCCCCGGACACCCCTAGCAGCGCTTCGTACCTTTGGCGCTCGCATGGCCTAGCTTCCTCAAAAGTTAATTGAGCCTGCTCAAAATATTTCTAGCGACAACCCTGCATCTGGGAAGATTATGACATGGCTCCCTAGCTTGTGTTCAGGTTGTACTATCACAATGAAGGCAGCAATTTCTGCAACAAGTAGTTACTCCATCTAAATGACTTAACATGTCATTATGGGTATTAAACAAAGCAGTGATAACCAAGATTTAATGAAATGGAGGTCTCAAAATATAGAATTTCATTTGCAAATGAGTAATTTAAAAACTGGTTGCTAATGTAAACAACATGGATACCTTCTTGAAATATGGTAACACAATGGTGGATATAAGTTTCCGAACTGAGATGTATTAATGTCTTTTGATCATACGTACATTTTTGTCATAGTTTATTTCCCCCTTTTGTAAATTTTGATCTCGTAAACTTTGTCTAAGCCATTCGACATCACCAATGGCGGCGGCCATAAATTCGTCGTCTTGGATTTTCTTGTCATTTCCAATGCGTGTCCGACGCCGACGGAACGGTTTAGCAGAGCTAGACCCCACGGTAGTTGTTTGCTCCCCGTGCGACATAACTCAATATTACATTTTCAGGCAATAAAAATCAATAATACACGTAAATGTGAGAAAGAGACAACATTTTGTATTTTCTCCTCTAGGACAGATTAATGAGTTGAGTAAATATTAGGATTCCAAAATGAGAAACTTAAACGAACAGAATTCATTTATTGTTTTATTCTCTTTTAGTATCTCATTTTCAAAACCTATTTCGTGAAACATTTCCAAAAATATTCTACTTGCTGTCGAATCATGTTATTTGATTTTTGAGGAAAATAAGACTTTAAATGGTTGTAAAAGATTTCGTTTAATTAGTTAAGTCTATTTACGAGCACCTGCCGGGTTATTGTCTGCTTCTCGTTCTGTATTTTGATTCCCGAAAATAATTCACCATTATATCATAGATATATAATAACTTTCTTTTGGCATCGGTATTGCCAAGTCATTTCGTTGGTGTTTTCGATTAAAACAATATGCTTTTAAAAAAGAAAAAATACAACTTTATAAAAGTTAAAATACAGCCGAATTTTAAAACCGGAAGTTTTTCCCTAGCAACGGTGAAAATGGCGTCTGTGCTAGACTCCTTCATGTAGACTAAATAAAAATAGAAAATATCCGACTTTTTTGGACAAAATAAGTTAAAATCTCTCTTAGAAGACACATCAAAGATGACGTCTCATGCCAATGTCCGTGAGGCACGGGAGCTATATGAACTGAAAGAACAGGCATCAAAATGGTATGCAAAAAATGGTGTTCCACAGAAAATGGAAGATGTGCTCAACTCCATGTTTTATGACCAACCGACAGATGTCTTCGGCCACTTGGTAAGAAATTTTTGCTGTTGCTTGGCACAAACCGCAAGGTAAAGACGATGGTAAATTAAACTTAATTCATCATCAGATAGATGACCAGCATCTGTTTCAAGATTTCTTACTTGCGCATCGACTATCCTTGTATCCTAGCGTAGCGACACTAGTTTCAACGCCCTTAAGCCATTTTCTTGCAAAGTGAACTTTAGTGTATTCTAATCTAACTGTCATAATCATGCCAAGTAAGCCCTTATTTTTCAAGTTGTGTCATGCTTGTTTTTTGACATTTTTGTTTATTTTTAATGTTTTTGTTCATGATACCAATCGTTTACAAATAGCAGTGAGCCGCCATTATGTTTTGGCAAACACTAGAAACAACGCCTTTGATTGGCTGTTTTTGTTTGTAATAAGTTAACACTTTAAAGAAGTTACACAGTGTCTTAGTTCTTTTGCAAATGGAGTAGAAATATATAAATGTTGGAAAACAAAAGAACTAGGCATGTTTCCTATTTTAATTTTTACATTTTACAAATAAATGTTCAACATTCATTCATATGAAATCATATCAAGAATGCAATGTGGACGCTTGACAACATCTCTTCTTCTGATTACTTTCACAGCATTACATAAGGCCAAATGGACGCAGTGTTTACATCGCATGCAACCATTTAACAACACCAGAGACGCACTCAGTCATACAGCCTCTAGTGTAAATAACCCACAAACACAAGAAAATTCACTTTAATTGTCTTTATGCTCCTAAATATCTGTTTCAACTGTAACTAAACGGATTGGCTGTTCCTTAGTTTTTGGTTTAGAAACTTAGTACTCAAGATAGTTTCCCACTTTTGGTTTGGCTGGTCCTGATGTCATTGCTTCTGGGTCATTCATCCTACTTAACTTTTGTCTCACTGATGATTCAGTTAGGCCAAACTCTTAAGCAATGGACTTGATTTACATCCCCATGTTTGTTTTTTTAATTAGGTTTATAGGCTTCCCTCATCTGAGATGGAAAGTTCAACAAATAATAACCTATGGAGAAAGGGAAACTAAGATACCATTTTGATCATGCAGTGTCTAACTTTAAACGGTACTTCAAAAGACAGCTGTACATGTTTCAATTAGAATTATAAAGTCATAATAATTAGCACATACATCTTACAAGACTTGTGTTTCTTGATATAGTCGCACATTTTAAGCACATGACTTTCACATGACATATGACATAACAAAATAGGCTTTCTTATAGAAGGACGCTTGGTATGCGTTTCATATTAAAATTAAATATCACTGATAACAGCATGCAAACTTTCACTTATTATGGAAATAAGAAAAATCGGTAAAAAAATGTGAGTTAATTTGAGTTTGAGATATCCTTACCTCGGAACCTGGGATTCCTGAGCTGTCATAATACGTATGTCAACAAATGTCTTGAGAACTTGCATCAGAGGAAATAAATCACAGAGTTTGACATGAAAATAAAAATGGCGTTGAAATATGTGAGCATCAAATTAGGTTACTTGATGATAGTATTATGGAGACTTTGTACCTAGAGATATCGTGCTGAAAAACGTTGTACCACTTACATAGAGAGTTTTTACCACTTAATATTATACCATATAGGCTATTATCAACTGTAAAGTATAACATTAGTTAAACATTTATTGAGTGTGTGTACTTCTTTATGTATTGATATAATTTGCTCGATGGTTGTGAAATAATGCACATATTGCAAATGGATGATATGAAATCATGTATATTTTTATCACCATTCTGAGGCATTCATGACAAAAGTGATGACCTGGACAAGGCAAATAATAATGTTGTTAATTAAGAATATAACTACCATAATGGCTTGGCCAAATAAATCTTACTAATTGAATTGTGAATACCATAAGCAACACATTTACACCTTCAATTCCACTGACAACACATTAACTTGTATGAACAACACCTACCGGTATTCAACCATTGTGGTACGAAGTCTCCAAATTTGATATGTTATATATCTGGTGCAAATTTTAAATGGTACAAAGTCACAAGCATTCTTGTTAATGTGAATCCTATTACAGATGACTTAATTGTGTTTAAATTTATAGCAAATTGCAAATATATAATTATTATTATACTTAATTATTAATTTCAAATAAGCAACTTTTATCAAATATAAGTACACTTTCCTTAATAATTTATTCCAAAAATTAGACGGTGCATGAATAAAAATAAAGGCATGATAATATAGAAAAGAAGTACCATGTCCATTCTAGGATTAAAAATAAGGGGGAATTTTTTTAAAATTCTGCATTAGCAGGGTATGGATATTTTCTAATGTAAATTTCTTTTTAGTTCTGTTTTACAGTTCTCATAGCATAAGTTCATAAACATATTTTCTTATCTTATTTTTTTTTCAGCCATTCAGTTACTGATTTAAACCATATGCACATTTAAAAATATGATTTTTTCTTTAATCATTGTTCACCCAGTGCACATTTTTGAAAGTCAACTGTTAACTCAGTGCAAATGTAAATTGCACCATTGTTTAATAAAAGGGCCAAATGCAGCTCTTTGTAAAACTTATTAAGCATTTATATATTTACTAGGGATGTCAACAAATAACACTTTTGCTATCTGGATAACCGAACATAGTATTTGGATAGTATCAGCTTAACCAGATGTTACAGCTGCATATACATGTTAACAATGATACAACATGATAAGTGCCGTTGTTTTATTACATTGTATTGTTGTTATATAAAGAATTTGATATGTACATCAAAACTGGGACAGTAAGGTTTTACAGGTATTTGAATTGTGTAGATGAATACATGGGAGAAATATCGAAAACAGTCAGGTGCAGAAAAAAAAAGTCACAGCAACAAAAGTCACTGTGTTGCGCTACTAGATTGAAACTTCTCTGCAAAATAACAAACTGTGGACAGTTTTTCATACCTTAACTGATTGAATGCTACTTGTGCAAATAAAATTGGATGGAAAGTAAGACTTTTTTTTTTATATGTATTGTGGAATTTGGGAAAATAATTGGCATAAACATTAATAAAGGCAAAAACAAATCCAAATTTCCAAATTCGTCAGTCTGTGCTGACAAGTAAGAAAATGTCCTAGAGAACTATGATTGAAGTTATATTCTGTTTGATTAATGTCATCTTGTGATATTGATGTCTATTCAGTATCATGAAAAAAATTAAAACAGACTTCAGAAACTCGCGAAAAACGCTGAGCAGAAAATTGCGGGCCAGAAAACTGTTGAAATCAAACTGTTCAATGAAAACTATAAAAGGAGAGGAAATGTAGATAAATGAAAGAATCTGACTGTTTGTCTGTGAAGATAATGACTGCATACTATTATTTGAAAATAATGTGAGTTCTAATTAACTGTATTAAAGCCATATGCTCAGTTCAAATGTTACATCCTTTACACGCAATCATGATTGGCACATAACCCAGCTTGGTAAAGATAGATAGTGACCATCTTACTTAATTGGACTAGATAATTACCCTAGCAATAATCCAACGCATATGTTTGTTGCCAGTGCCTGTTTTCATATCTGTATACTTTATGTACCGTATTCACTCATGTAAAGGTTGTGCCCGTGTAATTGCCGCACCCCCAAAATGACCGTAAAATTTGAAGAAAAAATCCTAATTCAATTTAAAGGCCACACATTTTATACAACTCCGCTATATCCCCATTTTGCATAATGTCACCATCTTCTTTGCGGGCCCAGCGGACAGGTGAGAATAACTTGTCAATTAGTGGCTCTGAGAGATGAGAATAACGTGTCAATTAGTGACAATTAACAGTAACAGGTTATGTACAAACTTGTACCAATGATTGTGATTCTTAGTTACGTATGAATGGACCTTGAACTTTAAATCATTTAATTTCATAGAAATATAATAAAAACAAAACTCCGTATAAATTTAAAACATTTCCGTATACATGTAATTTCACAAACTTGTTTTAAAAAACCCTTAGTTCATATAGATACATTTTGCTTTGATCAACCGTCTTGTTAATTTCATATGGAGGTTACTTTTTATTGACAGGCTGTATGAAGTTTAACATTGATATTTTCTGTCTATGAAATGCAACTTTAAAGAGATTGTCAGCTCGTATCAGAGCTGTGTTGTTTTATCGGCTCTGTTATAAAATCCTTGATCTGCATGGTAATGTGCACATGACATTTTAGCTGGGTGAAAATGTTTTATGATGCAAACATTCAGAAATATGATACAAGAGATAAAACTAGGAAGTAATTTATAAATTATCATGTTGGTTAGTGTTTTAATATTATAATGCATTTTTAAACAAATTGTTTGAACTAAATTAGATCACTATTGGAAAAGCATAGAATGGCGCTATCTTGAACATATCATCCGTCAACCTCCTATTTAGAGAGCTCATCTAGTTATATCACGAAGTAAACGCATGGCGTCCCAAAAATCGGCAGGATCGTTCTAGAATAATGTCCCAAGGCCTTACACCTATAGAATGGCCACACACCCAACTCCTTAACGATAAAATAGGGTAAAAAAGTGTAGAAATTACATGAGTGAATATGGTAAATTTGAAAAAGTGGTAGGGGAGAAGTGGTTGTGCGTGGGGATATAATTGACCACAGAATGATGGAGTTGGAAACCAAATTTAGCAAAGTCTGACATTTTATAGTATTTATTTCAAAGTTATAGGCATTTTATGTGTTTAACCTAATAGCGATGTGATATCTGTTTTACCAGCAAACTGTTGAAACCCCTAATATTTACTATCATATCACTATGACTTGAGTTTTGTACTATTTAATATTAATATGAAGGACCATTGGTTTCTTTTTCTAAAGTTATCAATACGTTTTTGCACTTTTGCAGGCAGAATATTTTCAAGGGTTATCAAAACCAGCTGTTGTGTCTAAGGTAAGATATAAATAAAGATAAGATTTGAAGTCAAATGAATTTTTTTTTTTTTAAGAATACATTTCAAAATGTTTTAATGACTACATGCTATTGATTTTTGTAATATTTTGGAAAATACTCATCGTCCGTCCGTCTCTTTGTCTGTCTGATAATACAAGTCTGCTTTGAGAGTGTTAGGGTTAAAACATTGCGTTGGGGTTGTTTTATGTTGTTGGCTATTGTGGCAGTAGCAGGGGGAAAAAATTGTACCTGTGAGGTTAAAACAGTAAAAAGACCATAAAAGACCTACTGCACAAGCACCCCCTCTTAGGATGTCTGTTTAACTCTGGCAGTTTCTAGTACAGATAACTCTTCCTTTATTATTTAGGTTAATTTCTATTAGCATGGATTTTTGATATTGTTGTGGAATTGTGCATGAAGGCAAGATAACTGGAGATTGCTTCCCGCTCCACTATCAAATTGCCATTTGTTATATTTCTTATCAAATTTTTGTTTGGACAACATCACCTGTGTTTTTTCCATTGGAAATTCTTATTACACATAACTTGTTAAAGATGACTACTTTATTTGCCTTTGCCTTACTTATTAGATAACAATACCACTAAATGAAACCAAGAATTTATGGACATCACTTGGGATTAATTGTAATTATTAAAAAAAAATCTTACTAAATATAAGAGAAAAATGTTTTATCAAATGCAATTATTTATCCCTTATTTTTTTAAGATTTGAACACAGATACAATTCTATTTTTTAAAATCATGTTAATACTAATGTATTTTTTTCTGGCAAAAATTTCTTTATCAATCGTATCTTCTAACAACTGTCATGTTTGGGGGTTTTTTTGTTGTTTTTTTATCAATATGTACTTTATATTGTAGGTCAAGGCATGTCCTGCATTGGACAGTAAAGGCCAAATGACACTTCAGACTGAAGTATTCTGCACTGTTAACAACAAACAAAAGGTATGCAGTTCATGTTATCTTTCTTTTGAAATTCAAATCAAAACCAGCTTAATCTTGTTCCTGTACATTAGATCTTGCATTTTTATTGTTAAACAATATCAGTTATCAGTCAGCCAGCTTTCTGCACAAATCTGATTTTTGTGTAACTATTTAACCACAAGAATATACTTGAAGAGCTACTCTGGTGTTTTTTGAAATAATATATTGTTTAAATGTTATTTGAAAACATAAAATAAATCTAAAAGGCCACAAAAATGAAGGACATCTTATCAAAAGTGTGTTTTTTTTTCCCGAAGGTAATTTAAATCCTGTTAGACCATTTAACATCAGGAGTCCCTGCAGTGATTATTGATCAGTCTAATAACCATATCCATGGATATATTGGGAGTGTTAAAATGGAAATCGCTTTTAGTTAAGATCATCTCAGTTAACATGGATGCTAATAATACTTCAATAATTTTCAGAAATATCGAAACTGTAACTTTCAATATTTTGTAGTTGATGAGTACAAATGTCTGCCCTAGCACATCCTCACATTTACTGGAAATTGCCAAAGCTGAGGATAAGGAGGAGGAGGATAAAGAGAGGGAGGAACATCTAACAGCTGCTATAAAACTCATAAATAATGCCCTGGGGGATAAAGTTAAAGGCCTGAATCCAGTGAATCAGAGAGATCTAGATGATAATATATGGTTTGTAAAAGGACTTTTTTATTTTATATTTGTTTAAATCTTATGCCCATTCTATAGTTAGACAAACCTTCTTAGCCTGCTACATTTGTAGTAACCTATACCATTTGTTTATTATTTGCTAACAATCTCACGCAATGTTGGTGGTATAAAAATACTAAGCATCAGATAGTGTAGATCCTGATCAGGCACCTGTCATTTGGGGCTGGCTGGCCTGAGTCTACACTATTTGCCCTATCCTCATTAAGCTCTTCATAGCAGAATTACTGTTAAAAGGCATTTCCATTTCAAATTGAGACTATGATTGAAATAGACTAAGTATGAACAAACTAGGACTAAAACTAACCCTTGCTAAAGTTTTGTCAGTGGCCTAGAACAAAAAATTGTATATTTAGAGAAACTTTACACTACCTTGCTATTTGCCACCAGCCTTAAAGTTGTTGTTCTTTTTTTGTTTTGTTTTTGTTTTTGAAATTTATCGCAGCAAGCAATTATGATTATTATAGCAGCATCCAGCTATTTTGGCGGAGAAAGTTCCAAACAAATGTCTGGGTAGAACCAGTGGCACACCGCAGGTCAGCTGGAAGACCTTCCCACATCAAGTCCGTTGCCCCGAATGGGACTCGAACCCAGTGAGAGGCAAAGCGGTCAGAGCAGTTAGAAGTCAGCAACTCTACCACTATGCCACTGCATTTTATATCTTTCAGCCAGTTTATCAGTGAACTGAAGAAGTTAGAGGAGGATAGGCTAGTTAAGCAAGCATCAGAGCAAGAGGTTGAGACGGAAGGTGCTGAGTCAGAGTTAGAGAAGAAACCAAGTAGTGCCCTCAGCAAACCAAAGTCAGGCGCCAAGTAAGTTCCCTTGTTTCTTAAATACTTTTTTACAGTGTTTTCCACTTTCCTGAAAGATTTTGTGATACTCTTTTCTACTTTTCTGAAATATAAACCCAAGGCAGGTGTAAAGTATAATTGTGTTTTTGTGCTTGGCAAGGTTGGTGAACTATCTTGTCAGGTTTTTTAGAAAATATCCCAAGAGGTGGAAAAACTTCTGTAGAGGCTTTGTAACAAATTAAATATAGTGAAGTTCAGCTGTTTCTTGAATACATAGTGAGAATCTTTTTAAATTTTCTTAATGGCTTTGTGACACTGTTTGGTGAACATGGTTGGAAAACCATCTATTAAGGTTTTGTAAAAATGCTGGAAAAAAATAGCACCACCTAAGCAAACATAAGTCACGTGTTAAGTGTATTTGTTTATTTTGTCAAAATGATAGAAAAGTGTTTTGATAAAAATATCCTAAGGGGTGGAAAAACTATATGAACAGTTGAATAAAAATATATACAGACAAACCTGACCATGTGACCACCCCTAACCGGCGACCATCTGCTCTATGCGATCACTTCAAAGCCGCCTGATCATATTTGTTCTGTAATTGTAATGTTATAAGCGCCCACCTTTGATCTGCGTCCAGCGACCGCACATAAACATGTCAAACATGCTTTAATTATCCCCTAATAGGCGACCGCGTTAATCCACTCACACATTAGTTACAACCACACAATAAGCAATTAATTTACACGTTTGCCCTTCTTTGCTAATCACTGCAATCGGCCGTGTCAAACTGGGAAATTACGTAATGTCACTGGGTCGATGTACACATCAAGCCCACGCTTGATTCACATCTAATCGAGTGTGCCCTATTACCGCTCGTATTGACACTTATTGATCATGTTCCGACTTTGGTTTCTTTAAAAGTAAATCAAAGTTATGTTTGTATTAATTACGATAAATTGATTTGCTAAAAACTTAAAACATATAATTATAAATCGCAGACTGCAATTGGATAAAGTAATATAATGGAATATCTGGAACAATTGTTCTTTATTGCATTATGCATCAACATGTCTAAACGAACGTGCCTTACACGAGATGATCGTGTCCAAGTTGTCTAAACTTTTGAACTGTGGGAAATGTTGTCGTGCTGTTGCATCTGAGCTTAGTGTCGGAAAAACGCAGATTCAGAACATTGCAAAACGAAAACTTGAAATAATGGACGAATATGAATATGGAAATTCGAAAGTGAAACAAGTTAAACGTTCAACTCAAAATGACTCGCTGAGCGACTTATGTTATCGTTGGTTTTTGGATGCGACCGGACGTCAAGTGTCACATTCTAATTGTCATGCGAATGACATCATCTGTGAAACAAACTACCATTCATAATTATTTCAGTGCTAACTGATTTTAGAACTGTTGTTTGCAATTTGATAACATGTAAGTTGTAGTGTATATACTTTAATTACATACAAATTTTATTACAAGACGACAGAGGATTTAGCACAAAATACATGTACAAACTGACTGTGAAAATCCAGAAAGAATGTACACAATACAAAATGCACAAACATAATATTTAATAAACATACATGTATTAATGGCTGATTTAGTTATTTTTATAGACATCAGTTGACCTTTACATGCCTTACTGTTCTGTTACACTAATAAAATATATTGATGTTATTGCTTTCTCTACTTTTTGCTTATACAACACAATTTGTAAAATTTCAAGTGTGGTTCTCACCAAAAAGTAGCCCTGTCCCGATAGTGGTCTTTTAATACAGGTTTGTCTGTATTGCAGTTTTATTGGAGGAGTTTAAATCCATTTCTGTAAACAAAGCATATTCTTTTCAATTGATAATAGAAATAAACAAAACAAAAAACAAAACAAAAATATAACATTAAACATTTATTGTAAAAGTTTTAAATCAACATAAGGAATTGTGTTGAGCTTGAATCCTTGTTCAGGATTCGCTGTATGTACCTGTGTGTGCTGTGTTTGCAATAAAGCTTAATGCAATAACAATTCAAGCTGACGGACCATAAAAGCACAATACCAGTAGTTAGAGTGTTGGTCCCAGGAATTGAAGGCCCTGAGGTTCAGTCCCAGTCTGAGACATAATCTTTATTGAAGTACAGTGGAATGGTTATCAGTATGAAAACTCCACATAATATTGGTATCCTAATGTGTTTTGAGACTGCTGGCAAAGAAGATTTGTACACAAGTCACACAAAAAAGTCAACAATTAAGTGACATAAACATCTGGTTTCACTTAACCTTGTACAGAGCATGAATTTATTACACAAACATATCCCATGTTGTATCTGCCATCATGATGCATGCCACAGCCAAACAAACCACAAACTTCCTTCACATTGTTGTTGATGAAAGACCTTTCATGTAAAAGGGAGAAGACACCAAAGCTAAACAACAATACTAAAACTTACCTAGCTCTTAATCTGCCTAGCATGAATTGATAAGGGTAGGCAAACAGTGAAGATCCAGATAAGGTAGCTTTCAGTGCCAGCTTCAGCTGGAAGATATCTGACCAGGATCTTCATTATTTGCTGCTGTCTTGAGACATACATCCCATTACATTTGCATGTAGCAGCAGTTGTATTTTTAAAGGTTATGAGAGCAGATTAATGGTTTAAAAATCACTTTACTGGTCTTCTAGGGCCATTGAAGTGTGTTGACCCTATGGACCTTTTCTGGTTCAAACCTAGACTGATATGGTAGTGGTATGATCAATTGCTTACAAATTGCTTAACAAATTGCTTACAAATTGCTTAAAAATCACTTTACTGGTCTTCTAGGGCCATTGAAGTGTGTTGACTCTATGGACCTTATCTGGTTCAAACAGGGTTTTCCCTTGAAAAATTTTTTAGGGGGTCACAGTGTCCCCCTAGGTTAATGATTTGGGGGTCATTGGTAAATTTCTACTAGTTTTAGTGGGTTTTTTTGCGAACTCGGACCGGGCAGGGGTTCATTTTCAGGCTGAGTTGATGATTTACTTTGTTTTGTTTGAAAAAAACGTCGTCAGCTTGGACTGAGACTATTTGAAAGAATGGTTTACATTTTTAGAACTGTTTATGGTTCACTTTTGGATTTTTGTTGCAAAAAACAAAAACCAGTCCAAACTTATGTATTCGTACTCATATTGGTTCAACCTACATGTCTTTCCTACATAACGTTAAATTTGACCTTGTAGTGTTTTTAATATATTGCCTTAGACCGTTTGGTTTCTTAAGCCAAACATATATTTGCTTAAAATTAATATGCAATGTATGACTTAACTATGTTCTAAAAGATTAATGCAGATAAAACTCATCCAAACCTTTGTAATGTAGCGTATTCACGGGCCGGTTTTAGCCGCGTTCTAAACTTAACGATCATTACTATTGCGGCGCTTTAAAGAAATGCTGAACGTGAAACAGCGTCTAAGTACACAGAATTACTGGTTCTCAGTCATCTAAACGCAGTACATGTATCGTTTGAGCGGATCGGATAGCAGTATTAAGACAACAAATAATGGACGCTTATTTACAAAATACTTTGTCTAACTGAAGCAAATTGATACTTAAATGCTTTTTGCAACAGTTTGACGAGCTGACAAAGATCAATGTCATTGGAGACAATAAATTATGGCTGTGGATTAATTCATTTTGTGCGTCCAGTGTGTCGCAATGTAAGTTCATTTTGCGGGTCATCTGTCGAAAATATGCGCCAAAACGCACAAATTTGTGCGTCAGGGAAAACCCTGGGTTCAAACCTAGACTGATATGGTAGTGGTATGGATCAATTGCTTACGTTCAACAAAATTATAATGATAATTCCATGACTGGTCTACCAGGTGTCTTTTATGATTGAACTTGGTATGGCATCATATCAAATGTTTATAGCATGCTTTTTCATTGAAGGCAGCACTATAACTGCTTTTAGTAACAATTTTTCTGGGTAGGTAGGTTTTTTAGTGGGACATTTAACCCAACAAACAATAATACACTCTACTTTTTTAATTGCTGCAAATAGCCTCATAGAAGAGGAAGACACGATGGCAGATCTGCCACTTCTAAATGTGAAGAAGTCAAAACAAACCAGCCATCAGAAATATGGCCTGATCAGGTCGACCTCGAAACTGTCAGTTAATCCAAGGTCCCAGAGTCGGGTTAATAGTCAGGCAAATAGTCGAGCCAATAGCAGAATGCACAGTTCCATGAGAGTTGACAGAAATCATGCTGACGAGTAACTGCCTACTGGCACATTATGTTGTCATCACTCTTTGTACAGTATAGTTCACATGTACATAAATGATCATACATGTACATGTATATTGTAAATCATGCACAAATCCTTGGTGTACATATATTGTAGACAATTTTGTAGTCTTCATTTGTTACATATACCAAAACAGTCATAACTTTAAATCGTTTATTTTATTTAAAACAAAAAACATTAACAGAATAATGAAAAATAAAAATGCATAAGTAGTTATTTGCCCCTCACCAGAACTTCAGAAGGCACCTGGTATCATCTGAAGTAAATTTATGTCTTAAACAAAAACCATCTTCTTGGTGTAAATATATATTGTACTTATATTGGTAATCCAATTAGATAGCCCTGCAGGACATATCTTTAGATAAACCAATCTCATGTTGACTGCTGCTAAATGATAAACCTTTAAAGCAACTCGATCACAGATATTTACATGTATTGTTTTCTTGTTATATTCACTGTCCAGTTTTATAATTGTTCTTTTTGTTATTAAAGCTAAACCTTGTTGTACCACAATGATAAATGGATTTCACTGTATATCCTGTGAGAACTAGATTTGAACATGCTGTCCTTCAAAAGTTTGGGTTTTGAGGTTGGGAGAATCAAAAGCACTGTGACTGTTTTCAAATATTTTAAAATTTTGAAGCCGAGGGCATCTGTGGTCTAGTGGTTAAGACGTTAGACTCCAGATCCTCAGGTCCTTGGTTTTAACTCCAAAACTGACCATGTGATGTTAGTCCCTGAGCAAGACTATTTACCGCACATTGTTTCAGGTACTCAGTGCACTGGTTCTACCCAGAAAGCGGGCAGTCAAGAGGAATTGATATAAGAAAAAAGATTTTAAACTAATTATTTTTAGCCATTTCAAGAACTGTGCAAGCAGAAATGTATTTCATCTGTATGCATTAGTCATTAACAGTACTCTGAAATATGAATTGCAGATCATGCGGTTCTATGTTTATCTGTGAAATCAATGCTTTTTAGTATTTTTAATGATTCTAAACCTTGGCAAACATTGTAGAAAACATGTCAGAAAAAGAGTTTATACAATTCAGCACCATATGCCATCTTAGTTTTATCAATAGACCTATCAAACATTACTTGTTGTGAAACTTCTGTAGAGTGTAAGATGTTGTGATTTTGTCAGGTTTAACAAAACAAAACATGGTTTATTGTCCTTAAATGTTTATCAGCGTAATGTTCTGTTGTTATGTTAAATATATATATGATTGCTATTGACACCCCTATTGTAAATGATATTGTTGCCATTTAATTTACATTGGTTATCCCTTTGCAGATAATTACAATGTAAATAAATACACTTATAATCTATGATTTTCATGCAGTGATGTTTTTGTTTTGTTTTTGTTTTGTTAAGTGCTTTGAAAGAGGCACAAAAGCCCACAAAGTAAGCATTTTTCTTTTAGCTAGTTTAGTTTAATTGTTAAACTAATCACTTTTATAACATCCCATTGATTTTGAGTTTTATTTAAAAAGATACCCTTCCAAATATAATCTTTCAATAACAATGAACTAAATTTACTCTGAAGATCTAAACTTGACATCCTTCTAAGTCCAAATGTACTTAAATTACTTTTATCTTTAACAGTTATTTATCCTTAGCTTTACTCCACTCACAAGTCCTACAATTAATAGTGTTATAAGGAAACTAAAAAGTAAATTGTGAAGCAAATGTACTTATTTTAACAATTGTGTAAGAATAAGTTTATGTCAATATAAAGAAGCATCTGTACTTTGTCAAATGTTCTATTCTTTTGCTAGATGTCCCTTTATAGAAAAATATATAAGCATATAACTTCTCTGTGATTTTAAAATATCTATTTTTATGATATTGAATATGTAAATCAAAGTCCTTTGTACTTCATAATAATGTGGGGTAGAATAAAAACAAAACTCCACTCTGTTTATCAACATTTAGTCTTTGTTGATCTATTTTGTTTTCTAATGACATACAGTTTTAGTACAAGCAAAGGAGTGCACATGGCCAAGCTGTAGTAGTCACAAAGTTATAACCCCACAGCCACTTACTGCATATTATTGATTCAAAGTGGGTTGAGAACTTTTACCTAAGGTGTTGTTCCAGGTGACCTGCCGAGTATTGTTGGTTCTACCCATATCTGCAATCGTGGCCCGATGGCTGGCATATAGCAGTCACATTGTCCATCCATCTGATCACAAATCCATTTATCCATCCATCCTGCTGTCGTGTTGCAGCCAAATCTTCCGTATTATTTACAAAAATACTTTAATCACCTTCATTAACTTACAGAGGTACACTCAAATATGTTATGCATAATTTTTACTTTTTGAACGTTGTCTTTGTTGTTTTTTAACTTAAAAACTTCCATACACATGAAATATCTCATGGTTGCAAACCCGTGTGCTCCCATCTTATATAACTGAAATATTCCTGGTACCATTTGTATGTTGTTCTTAAATTGAAATAATAATAAATAAATGTTTAGTAGAAATCTTATGAGAAGAGACCATTTATATGATAATTTTTCTGGTCAGTAGTGTCACAGTCAAGATTGCTATTACTGAAACTAGATTGTATGTGGGTTAGCAGTGAAAAACTGATTTTTGCATCATTTGATGCATTCCTTTTTTTCAACTTGACTGTCAACAGTCTCTTAAGTAGAATATATACCTAGATATATTAAATAGTCTTGATTTTGGTTTTCTTGTATCAGGGTGTGGGCTGGAACAAGGAACTTTCAAGCCAGACTTATAAAGCCACTTCTTTTATTAGTCAGTCTAATTTTCTTTTTATAATTGTAAGTACCTGCATACAATGGTTGTATCAATAAAGACTCTAAAGTGAGGGTGTTTTGTTCTCAAATAAAATATGAAGGGTCCTTTTTTTTTTTTAACAATCCTAAGATTTAAAAACATTTCTTATGTTAAGTGGTTTTGTGAATGGGACTTAAAAAATAGTCATATTTTTTAAATTAAATATATAAAAAACTTTGGTAATTTTTTTTAATTAACCTGTTATATTTCAGCATATATTGAAACACTTTTAGATCATCCCCTTGAAACCATCCTATAAGAAGCTTCTTTAACATCATAGCCAAATAGAGCATGGGGATAAAGATGTGCATTCACTTTGAGTCTTCTGATAATCTATTTACCTTAACCAACTTTAAAAGTAGTATACGGCAGTTTGGACCAAAAATGTTTTCATTAAACATCTTAATAAACTATTGTTAACTAAACAGATCTTACAAAATGCTGTTTATTGATGTCCTACACCTGTCTTAAAAAAGTGAACCATAACTCCACAATTGCCATTACAAACATGTATTTTCTATCTGAGCCAGGCTGGACAGTAAGCTATTTTTAAACTGAGAAAACCATGTGACCACTTATATTTTAGCTCATCCATGTCGTCAGCTGTGACGTCGATAGCTATTTTTTAGCAGAAGTCCCATTCATTCTTATTTAAAGATTTGAAAAGAATGAACATATAAGGTGATGATTAACGTGTTCTTCTGCCAAAAAAATGAGATACTGTTGAAAATTGTTAAAGCTGAGAATAAAGTATGATGTTTTTCTACAGACATACACAAATACCCCAAACAGAGGTCAGATATTGTTACATATATTAGATATAGGCAAACTTTCGGATACCGCCTTTAATATACAGTATGGAAATGCGTCATCTGTATTCAACAATAAATAATGTGCAGATAAGTTAATAAACAATCATGATAATCATGATAATATTTCTCATCTTCAAATGTTTGTACCCGTAATTGTACTTTTGTTTCTTATTCATAGGAGGCATTAATTTCAACAGTATGTCAGGAAGCATAACATGTACATATAACGTACTAATTAATTAACTTATTCAGAGAATAATCTGCTTTTGGTTTCATTGGTCTTTTTCAGATAAATGGAAAAATGACACTTTTATTTGCTTAGGTTCAAATTTGGTTGCCTAAACTCAATGATTTGGTTGTATTTATTTCATATTTAATAAAAAAATAAATTATAAAATTAAAATGTATTTTTTATCATTATGTGTTCTTTGACTAAATATTTATTTTTTGGTAAAAATGTAAAACTTTAAAGTTTTGACATTATTTACAAAAAAGTACTAATGACCAAGTCATGACAAGCAACACAAAACAATGTACCATTTTAAATAATTTCTTTGCAGTAAATATGAAATAAAAATAACTTAATATATTTATGCAGACAGATTTTAAACTAAGCACAAAAATGTAATGGTCGTTACTTTTTCCATTAATCTGAAATAGAGCCAACTATAAGTAAATCTGTGCTGCAAGAGTGTAATGTTTTAAGAAAAAAACAAGATGAAACTAAGCTAGTTGAAGCAAAGTATAACTCGTTCAGTACTGTTTCTCTAAAACTGTGACATTAAACCTAATGTGCTTTAGGTAAATTTACATTTACATCATAGTACTGTTTGCTTTGTTTCCTTTCATTTTCAGCGATAGTGCCAGGTAATTTATTCATTATATGTTTGGGCTAAGGTAAGCTAGGTATGGGATAACACACTGTTTTATTAGGTTGATAAAATTTGCATTTTGTGCTTTGGCTAAGGTTTGTTCTTGGTGGGAAAAAAGAGAGTAAAGAAAATAATGTAATTTTTCATTTGGTTGCTTAATTATCTATTATATTTTTTGACAATGGTCTTTTAAGTAGAAGAGGGAGATTAAAGTCATTGGCCTGATAGATTTTACTAAAGAAAGCTTAAAAGTGATAAATATTATTTGCACACTATACTGAGTTGGAATATTTTGCTTTTTTTTTTGGACTAAGGTTTCTAATTCGTGGGGGGGGGGGGGGGGAGAAGAAAATATTGCTTTGCTTATAACATTTAATTAATTAAAAAAAGTTGTCAATTATATCTCCTTAGGATCATTTTGTTGATCTACAAACAACTGCACAATAGCATCAATTGGAATGCCTAAGACATTTTTATCAAAACAACCTTGGAAATATATTGACATGTCACAGTGTAAAAAGAATTACCCCTTGTTGATTGCCACAAGAATAAAGGGCATAAGTTGTTTTGTGCAAAGTCTGTTTGTTCAGCTGTTTTATCCAAATACTCCATTTGAAATTAAAAACAACCACATTGATTTGCCATTAAAATATGTCCTGGAAGATGTTGTATGTATTCACATATTTGTAAGGCTTAGGTAAGTAGCTGAGAGCTGTCTGATTATGATCTACACTGTTTGCTCTAAGTCTCTGTTTATAAGTATATCAACTCTGACATGTAACACATATAATATTCAAGTAAAAACCCAAAGAATTAAGCATGGGTTTTTAACAAAATGTAGCAAGCTAAGGGTTAAATCATTCAGACAAACTACTGTTTGTAATGCTCACTTGGATATCTTGCCCTTTTTATTTAAAATACTTCCAAGTTCATTTTTATACAAATGACTGAAGCATCCCAATTGCTATGAATTATGAACATGGCATTTTGGGTTAGTTTATTGCAGTCTGATTACTTTTGGTAAGTTCACAAAATGGGACAGCAATGGAAAACTGTATGTATATATCTGTTGTGGGTAAAATGCATGTATACATTTGCCTCTCATTTAATTTACAAACTTTGGCGTTCATTAGAAAACAGTATTAATTTAGTCACTTAAGGTAAATTATCAGATGTGTCAGTCATATTTCTATTGAAACTTAATTAAAATCAGAAAGTGTCTATAAAAACACACACAATCACCTGCCTGCCTTTATTTCAGAGTTAAGGTAAATCAGAAATAGCAAATAATATTCCCTATTGTACATTATATGTTTGGTTCAGGAAAATAAAACATTGTTTAAATAGGTTCACATTCATTTATTGATATAGTTTATAACTAGATGAAAAATACATATTTTAGAAATAATAATAATATACTTTTGTCTATGTTTGTAACAATCAAAGTGTATGAACTAAAAATTGTACAAAATTAATATACTTCTATCTTTCTATCTACTGATTGGAGTTCAAAAAAGGTAAATCAAAAAATAAAACTGCTGTTGTTTCAACCACAAAATATACAAATAAAATATAGATATAAGAATACTTTTACCATTATTTCAGAGGAAAGGGTAAAGGTGGGAGCCCTGTGGTTGTTGTGCCAGATGAGCCACGAGAAAAGATAATGGCAGGAAGTCTGTGTGTCACGGCACTTAGTCAGGCACTTTGTTGTACAGGGGCTGCTGCAGTCGGAACACAGTTGTATGAACACATCGCCCAACTGAGGTTTGGCAAGGTCAGAACTTGGCTCTTTCATAAATTTTTCTATACTGATATAGGTAGAGAAACCAATACACAATTGCTTAGTTTTTGTGGTTCGGTAAGGTCATTGTTCATTGGTGTTTCTATATGATACTAATACAGTTATGCAGAATGCACATCAGTTTGTTTGCCAAGATAAATCATGATGGTTGATACAATATATTGTATATATGTGATCTGTTTGCATGTGACAAGATCTGTTGAAATAAACTTTTTTAACAAAATAAAAACTCTGAACATAACATGTTTATACACCAGACATCACATTTCAAGCCTGTATTTGTGTCTAAGTGGTCAAACATCTTCACAGTGGAACTTAATTTAAAAAAATAGTAATGTAATAAACAGATGCAGATTAATATTGTTTTTACAGCTGTGCTTTCTTCCCTGACCAGGTTCCTGACAAGTTGTGCCTCCCCCTACCCATGGTGACTATGCTACAGAGTGGTCGGGCTGCCCCAGGCAAGTGTGCCTGCATCAAGGAATTTATGATAGTCCCAAAACCAGGGTCCCTGCTGCAGGAGGTCAGTACTGGGCTGGTTAATTGTGTATTTTTGTCAGGACAACAAATATATACATAAAATGTGATAAAATATGTTCAATACAGTGCCTAGAACTGAATTTACTAAAAAATTATGCAGAGGTTAAGATATCTTAACCATGTTTCAGACACAACAAACAATAACTGTATTTTATTGATAATGTTGAAAAAAATATTGCTTATATCCCAGTCCTTGACGATACAAGTCGAACTTGACCATCCTACAGACATGTGCTTTACAAGTATATCTCTTTAGGTCAAGGCCAAATAAAATGTCAAATTTAAGTTATCTTCTTACAAATACCTACTTATACTGAAGATAATTGTGCTATTTTTAAAGGTATTCACTTAAACTTCAACATTGTACTGACATGTACCGGTACTGAAAGGTGTGTTCAGCATACCATTTGCAAGTACCACACTCAAGTTCAAGGTCATATTTAAAGTTATTGTATCTTAGTATTTCTATGACACTTTTGTTGAGTGAGCTTATAAATGTTACTTTCTTTTTGGCCTTTAATTGAATGTGGAAAATTGTTTCTTTTCTTATTTGTTCATGTATTATGTATTAGAAGCAGCTATATATATATATATAACATGTTAATGTATTTGATGGTCTTTATTTCAGACCTTGCCCAAGATTTCAGCCATTTACACAGATCTATGCAAGTCAATTCTAAACAAGAATGGGGTAAGTGTTCTAACCTTTCAAATAATGAAGACAGATAAATCCTACATCTGCTAATATTTTAAAGAACCTTAACTTGATTTTTAATTTTGGCTAACTACTTCATTCACAGGTAATGACTTATGTTGCTAGATAGATATCAGCAAATAGTGCATATCCAGACATCTCTCAGCTGGCCTTAGCCTGATCAATTTAATATTCAGCCTTGATTTCTTTAGTAGTGTCTGTTCTTATTAGGAAGAAAATAATGATAACATAAACTAACTGCATTACCATAAGAACACTATTTAGATTTCTTTTACATGACCACACTAACATCAACAGATCCCATAATTATGTTCTAGAAGTTAAGATTTGCTCATTTATATATCCTCAGCTGAAACTACATGGGTTCAGTTCTACTGGTACATGTATGTAAGGGTGAAAACTGTCATTTGATCTATTCCTCAAGCTGACTTGCAGTGAAGCATTAATAGTTCTGTTTGTGTTATTTGTTGAAACATCGTTCTGACACAATTATGGTCATGTTAGTGACATACAGTGTTTTTGCAAAAGAAATTCTCCATATTAATTTCTCTGTAGAACCACCTGTGCACTGCAGGTCAGCTGGATGATCTCCCTACATGAAAGGTACACCTTGACCTAGACTTAGACCTGTAGGATGAGGGGTAGAGAGGTTACAAGTGGTGACTTGCCACAGGCACTCCCTCATTCTTTATAGTACCAGACCTGGTAGTACAATCAATAGAGCATTGGCTCCAAGTATGAGAGGCCCTGGGTCTGATCCTGGGCCACACCATACTAGTGTTGTTAAAAATGGTGGTGGTATAGCTCCCTTGTGAATGCTCAAGCAAATAGTTCCATGACTGTTAGGCCCAGTATAAGGATATTGTGGATGTAGTATTATGCCAGGTGCTCACAGCATTCTGTACACAGTGAAGGCAGCACTACATCTGCTTCAAGTTTACACCATTTCCAGATAACAGAAATACTGTTGGTTGGACGATAAACCCAATAAACAAACAAACATCCTTTATATCCATACATTTTCCATGGACTTTTAATACCAATAATAGAGTCTGTCAACATAATTACCAGGTTTGTTCAAGTGATATGTAAGCATTATTCTTTATTAGTTAACAATGTTGAACTTGCCCCCTGTGCATATGTGGTAAAATCAGTGTGCTACTCCCAGTTAACTTATCGCGATCAGATTTTATTTTAATTTTTTTATTATCAATAAGCTTGGAATTCCTATCCTCATGAAATTGTGCTGCACATTTTATGTGTTTGCGTCATAATAAATGTTCAGTTATAGCAATAAAGTGTAGGATATCACACTTTTCATTCATAGCCAACACGTCTTCACAATGTCGTATATAAAAAAAAATATAAAACATTTACGTTCAGATATAAAGGCTTAAAATACTTTTTTGAATTTCCGAGTATTTTCAGGCTAGTCTGGAGAAGGAAAGGGTTCTCATACATCAGCAGGAGAACCATCATTATTTTACGAAAGAAACAATGGTTAGGTGAGCTGCCCGAATATAACTGAAATATTGTTGGAAAGTTGTATTAAACACAATAAACCTAACTAAACCAATCATAAAAGTTAAAACATCCTAAGTACACCTTATTGTGCACAGATTCAAACTCACGAGTTCAAGATTAGAAAGCCACTAGACCACGTACCTCTGTAGTGAGATGTTGACATATTCCAAGTTGATGGATTAAACCGAATGAATGTATACCAACCTGTTTTTGTTTGTCGAGTTCATCCGATAACCGTTATGAAAGTTAATCTAGGGCAAGTTCAACATTGTTTACTAATGAATGTATGTAGTCATCAATATTATCTCAAGTCCATGTGTCACCTTTCACATTTGTCTTTACACATTTGTAAATGTTGATTTTTTATGCAGTACATTTTTTTGGCCATTTTTGACATTTCAGCTTTTATGGACCACTGAATCAACCGTTGATCAGAATTAAGTATCATAATTAAAAAATATAGGGATCTGACTTCTTTCCTTTATTTGGCCTTGCCTTTATATTACTTGTTTATTTGTGTCAGTGTCTAATTTTGGGACAAATAACAATTCATCACTTTTTATCAGTTTCTTTCAAATTTTATAGTTATCCTAATCAGGATTAAACCTTAACATGTCATTTACTGTCTAGTTTCAAGTACATTTTCTCTTGATTCTCTGCTAATGAGTAGACAATATACGTTTTTAACAATAGAAGATTACAAATGTCATTGTCTATAACACACTAGTCCATATTTGTATAAATCCAAACCACTTTATCTCAAAATCCTTTCATTTGCAATAGCATTACCGGTATAACAGATTGTAAAAATTACATAATAATGGCTGATTGATGTCACGATACTTATCTCATGGCTAGATCTACTTTAATTCAGCTTCCTACCAATAAAAGAGGAGAAAGGGTAAGTAGAGGTCACCGACTGCCAGTTCTTAGCTAGCATGTCAACAGGGTTATGGGAAAGTCTTCGGTCTAGAGATGTGATTCTGTCACAGCCTCAAGTCTCTTTATCTGTATGTTGTGATTGCTCTTGTTAGGAAAACTAAATCTGATTTTGTACAGCAATATATTCCATAAAAATTATGGCTGCACAGTTCTCAGAAATAAGATTAAATAACTATTGCTGTGGTACTGCCGTCAAAAAGTGAAAGAAATTCCTCTTGGAAGGGATGCCCATGGCGTAGTGGTAGAGTCTTTCATTTGTAACTCCTCTGACTGCTTAGCCTCTCACCACATGGGTTTGAGTCCTGTGAGGGTCGAATGACTTAATGTGGGAAGGTCTTCCAGCTGACTTGTGGCACACCAGTGATTCTACCCAGACATTAGTATGGTTTCTTCCTCCACCAAAAAGCTGGATGTTACTATAATGATCATAACTGCTCACTGCAATGTCTTTCAGAAACAAAACAAATTCATTTTGATACAGCCTTCCATTCCATAATTCTATGGTGGCACTGCCCTCAAAAAGAGAAATAAATTCATTTTGATACAGCATTTCATTCCATAATGTTATGGTGACACTGCCCTTAAGAAGAGAAATACATTTTGATACACCACTCCATTCCATAATTCAATGGTGGTACTGCCCTCAATAAGAGAAATAAATTCATTTTGATACAGCAGTCCATTCCATAATTCTTTGCTGGCACAGTTCTCTATAAGAGACTTAAACTCCCCTGTATTTGGGGAGTTTTACTGCACACTGACACTTGATAGGTCATACAGCACAGAAACAATTAAACTCCCCTAAATCTTGTCCTATAAGTACATGTATACATGTTAGAAGTTAGTGTAAAAATACTGTTAGTGGCTTGCAAAAGGGTGATGCTTATACATAAACAGTATGTTGAGGTCTTTTTTTCATTAGTTGGACTCGTCAGCTTTTGACTGCTTGAGTTCGAGTCAGGAAGATAACTTTAGTCAGGTTTATTGTCTTGCAGCTGATTTGTAGTGTGTTGGTGGTTCTACCCAACTGTCTTGAGTTTTCCTTTTCTGTTACTAATTATATTTGTTCGGTAGAACTAAAGAGATAGGATGATGATAAAGACATGTTCATAATCCACACATCACTGATCGTAAGGTCTCAGTGATATAAATGTGTAGTTTTGTCCTACATATGCAATACATATGCAAATGGAATACATGTATTTATGTTTATATCGGCTAAATATAAGTGTGTCTATATATAGAATAATGACCCACATTGATAAAAGTATTTTCTTTTCCTCTTGTGTACTCATATTTTTTCTATGTGTTGATGTCTATCCTGAAATGATATAACAAGCAATTAGACAGTTCTTGGAAATCATTTTTTGTCTTAGAGAGTTCCTTAAAGTTGTCCATTGTTTTAGATCACCCAATGTTTTAGAATCTCAGATAGATTATATTTTTACCCAACTTTTAAATATTTGCTTTTTAGAAAGACATGCATGTTATATTAAGAAGATTTTTTTTAAATTGGCTGAGATGTGTGTTAAAGGTGGTATCCGACAGTTTGCCTGTATCAAATATATGTAACAATATATTATGCCAGAGGAGGGGAGTGGGGACATGATTTCTACATTAACTTATGCTGTAGTCTAAGCAAAGACAATTTTAAACTTTACCTCACTTGTTAGACAGAATTAATCATGAAAAATTGCTCTAAATGCCCACTCTTTCAATAATCTATAAATAAGCATGATGGGGATTTCTGCTTAAAATTGATATCAATATGAAATCCAATTACCTGGATGTGTAGTATATAACTTGGTCTCAAAAGTAAGTGGTCAAATGGTTTTCTTAGTTAAAAAATATTAGTTTAAAAATAGCTTACTGTGCAGCGTGGCTCAGATAGGAAATACATGTTTGTAATGACGAGCGGAGTGTTATGTTTCACATATCACTTACATGTAGGACATCATTAAGCATCATTTTGTGAATCTTTTTTATGTAAAAATAATTATTTGGATGTGTGAGAGAAAAATGATGGGCTCCAAACTGTTAGATACCACCTTAAATATTTGGCCATCATAAAAGACACCCTGTCATTGCTATAACTGTTCATTGTTTGTTCATGTTTTGTCAGAAATAGGTTATGAGACATTCATATCCATACAGTAAGACAAGGAATTAGTGTTTATTTTATGCACCTCCTCTATGTTTTAGCACTGTGTTTTATACCTCTAAAAAGGTAAATATGGATGAATAAGATAAGAAAAATAGATAGATCTATGAATTCATAAAAAGGTAATAAATACTGATCTTTGATTTCATCAAAAATGATTATCATGGAATTATTAATTCATTTTAAAAATGAAGAAAAAAAAGATGGTTCAGTGAATTGATAAAACATGATAAATAGGAAGCCATCTTTTATATATAATCATTAAAATGAATCTATGGTTTCATTACAGTTATATTCATGTGTCTATGAAATAACAAAAAAATTGATGTGCTTCTTCTTTTTTTGTTTTGTTATAAATATATAATATCTAACTTTTATATTCTTGTACCCATTTCTAATGTAAATTTTGTCTTTATTGCTTCTGTTTCAGCAAATTGTGATCTATGAATACTTTTATTCTATTGCATAATTTCCTTTTTTTAATAGAAGTTTCTGTGTATAATGGTGTACATGTTGCCTGCATTTTTTCTATGTATCTTATCATGTGTTTGTTGTATTGCATGTTATCATTTATTTTTTTTTTATTTTAAATCTCTCATTTTTTACATTTACTTAATCATGTATCTTCTTTACTATACATATCAGTTGTGTACAAAGAATGACATAAAAGCTTAAAACTTAATTCCATTACGGTCATTTTAGCACCATTACATACAATTCAGATATATGAAAAGCATTTACATCAACCATTGATAAAACATTTACTCCCTAAAACAAGACTAAAAAGTTTAACAAACAGTTACCTTGTACAATTACACATTGGTTTCATTTTTGTGGCCATTTTTTGTTGTTAAATTTAGGAAGAAACTAAACGTGCAAAATAAATTGTTATACAGTCATGTAACAGTTATGATAGTGTTGTAGGGATGCTATCGCCATAAAGCGTTTTATATATAAGAACACATTCGGCTTGCTATCTTTTTTTTTTATGAAATCCATTACATATAACGATTTGCTACACATGATTATAGTCAAAATTAATAAAATTTTAATCCAAACAGTTCTGATAATCTCTTTTTTACATCATTCTTTATCACTTTGTGGCATCATCAATTTTCCCTTGGACAATACTGATAATTTTGGTACGGCTATGCCAACTTTAGTTCTGCATCAGATGAAATAAACCACTATTTCTTGCTGGAAATGTCAACACCATGAACTGATCAATCAGTTCTTATGTAAACTTTCTTGCTAAGTATCAGTATGTAGACCTGTGCAGAAATATTGCATACTGTGGGAAGGGTTCCCAGCTGACTTGCCGTGCACCGGTGGTTCTACCCAGATATTTGTCTGGGGTCTTCCTCCACCAAATAGAGGGACATTTCTATAATGATCATAATTGGTCCCTGCGATGTATTTAAAAAAAAAAAAATATTGCATACTTTATTAATCTTTGGTTGTTGCCTTTAATTGCAAGCAACTTACTGAAGAGTATCAGCATCTCATCTGTCCTGTCAAACATGTTTCAAGGACCTTTACACATTTTGTGTTGTGCCCGTGGCATAGTGGTAGAGTCACTGACTTGTAACTCCTCTGACCGTTTAGCCTCTGACTGCATGGGTTCGTGTCGCATTCGGTGCAAGACTTAATGTAGGAAGATTTTCGAGCTGACCTGTGGTGCGCCGGTGGTTCTAGCCAGACATTTGTCTGGGATCCTCAACCACCAAAATTGCTGGGCGTTGCTATAATGATCATAACTGATCGCTGTGATGTATTTCCCAATACAAAACAAAAAGTTTTGTTTACCTGTATAGAATGTATAATCTTATTTAGAATATTTCTGGACAACTGAAAAGAGAGAACATGTAGTATATTTTCAATTTTGTAAAGTTTGGCTCATTTATTGCCATTTTTATGAAATTTCACATCTTACTCAATATCACTTGGGTACAGCTGGGATGTAGTTTAGATTTTTCACCCTTAGTTGTAGATGTATGTCACCATAAGATTGTTTGTATTTTGTTAAAAGAATGGTTACTGGTATTAGAAAATTGGCACAGGTGCCAGTGTCCATAATACCATATAGGTAGAGCATCAGATTTGGAATACTAGGTGAGACTTGACAAAGCCCTATGAACAATACCTGACCAAATGTTTCATTGCCCATACTTAGCTTATGGTACTTCTATGTCTGGTTGGCCTGGTGTAAAGATAAAAGGTGGTATCCAACAGTTTAGAGAAAAATATTTTTTCTCAAATAGCCAAATAAGTCATAATTACTTGAAAAGGTCCAGCAAAATGCTGCTCATTGATGACCTAGATCAATGTGAACAGTGAAACATAAAACTCCATTCCTTATCGCAAACAGGTATTTCCTATCTGAGCCACACTGCAGAGATAGCTTTTTTTAACAAAGAAAACCACTTGACAACTAATTACATTATCGTCATCTGGGTAATCCGCTCTTACGTCGATATCTATTTTTAGCTGAGATCACTATCATGCTTATTTATAGATTTTGGATGATTGAACCTTTAGAGTGTTTTATCATGATTTGTACTGTCTAACACTGTAGGCAGTGTTTAAATCCATCTTTACTAATACTAAGATATGAGTTTATGCATAAACTGTGCCCAAATTCCGCAAAGCAGTGGTAAGGTATTATTACATGAATTTGATATAGGTAAACTGCTGGATACCACCTTTTAGTGACCAAGTGTTGTATCATGCAAGGTGCTTATGACCTTCAATCATAGTGATTGCCACACTACATCTACTAAGCTTATCTATTAGGTCTTACAAGGTACAATAGTTGCTGTGATATAATATTCTTCATCTGTGTTGCAGGTTGCAGCCAAGAATGTTACAGACACTGGGGCACTCATGTTGCCAATTGACCGACCAGAGCAAGGTTTAGATATGATCATTGAAGCAATGACCCATGTTGGTGTTACGCCAGCTGAGGACTTCTTCATAGCCCTCAATCTCGCTGGACATGAGATCTTTGATTATGTAAGTACTCAAGTTTCCTGGTTCTCTGTATCTCTGATTGTGGAAAAAAATCTGCCCCCCTCCCCCACCCCCAAATACAGGTCTTTTAGCTACAATATAAAATGCTGTCCCCAGTACAGAGGGAATGTTACTTCCATTTTCTTTAATTATTTCTCTGTTTTCACCCATTTTACTAAGACATAGTGTGTTTTACCCTCCCACTAGAAAAAATCCTCTTTTTACCAAAAAATGTAGAATTACACAAAATTTATTTTAAAACATTATACATGTAGTCCAGATTATTTGGATGCACATTCCTGTTATGTTGTAAACTACAAATGTACAACTGTTAGGACAACATATATAGACAAAACTAATGTTTGCATGAAGCATGTCGTCATCCCTTAGATATCATTGTCTAAGCCAGATGTCCCTTAGACAACTTTGTCTATGCATTTTTATCTCTGATACATGTCTGTGTCCATTTTTCTCAAAATAATATTGTCTAACATCAGTTTTGTTAGACATATTGTAAAGGGCTACATTTTTTATAGAAACTCTTATCTAAGTGAATTTTTTTCTTAGACACTTCAGTTTAAGCCTATTTAGATAGTGCATGTAAGGAATTGTATTCAGAAATCACTGCATGATGTAGAAAACTATACATCTAGTAGCAAATTGTAGTATGGTGAAGAAAATTAATTATACGATTTTGAGTATTGAGATTTAATTTCCTCATTGCCCAAATTATTTGCTATAATATTAAACTTGACATGTTAGTTTTATTTATTTTGATTAATTGAAATGTGTGTGTTTCTTTAAGGTCATAAAGAATCTTGTTGCTAACATGTTATCATTCAAATAACAGAATAGTCCTGTGATTTTTATTAGATTTTTGCTTTGTGGGTCATATACATTTACATTTAGGCATTAATGTGAAACTTATTACCCATTTAGTGTCTTAATTAATACTGGCTTTTGTCATTTAGGTTCCTTTTATGTGAATGCCAGAGTAATGTTTGAATACACTAAATATTTAACTTATTGTGTCTCACTACATGCATTAAATAATTTAATGCTGCCAGATGTCTATAATTGTTGTTTTAAAATACCAAATTGTCAATAACTCTAAAAGGATACTGAACATCAGTCAATCTAAAATTAAGAGATATTTAACATGGGTTGTCTAAGCCTGTTATGATTGCCCCTTGTGTATACATCCAACCTTTCAGTGTTCTTCAAAAACCTACCATTTTTAGCTGTTAAAACTTCAGTTGTTTTTTTTTCTGTACCCTTTATCCCATAATCAATGTATAACATGTATTAAATTATTTTTGGTATATTATTTCACCCCATTGTTAGCCGGGGATCTCATGTTATATATAGTTAAACTAGACACATATAGGCTTTATATGAATTATGATCATTCCTTATTATGTTTAATATAACAAATTATTAACAAGAACACCCTGTTTTAAAAGCAGCTGGTTTAACAAATTTTTTTATCTGGGGCCATGCACATAGAGAATCTAAGATATATTTATTTTTTCTAACTTAACTAAGAAATGCTTTCATTTATCACAATCTGCAGAAAGGATTAGTAGATTTGAATGTTAATAACAGCTTCGGCATACTTACCCCTGAAAGGCCTTATAAACCTGTCACACTGCCTGTCTCTGTCCGTCTATGTCCATATGAGTGGTAGAATGGATATTCTGAGGCAAGAGGAACATTAGGTGTACTTTGTTGTTATTATTCACTGAACTCATATGTGGCTTTATTGTCTCTAAGAGTGGCTCTGTGGGAAAGTCTGTCAGCTAACCTGTGGTGAGCCAGTGGATCTATCCAGTAATTTTTATAGGGTCTTCCTCTACCAAATAGCTGGATGTCACTTAAATGACTATATTTAGAGACTATGATGTTTTTAAAAAACACTTATTATGTTCTCAATATTGCAACCATTAAGATCAAGTTCATAATAAGGGCCATATTTAACCCTTTTGCTAATGCATATGCCATTTTACACCTTTTAAAAGCATTAAAAAATTATTCCTTTTATCTTCAGCAGCATCAACACACATAAGGGTTTATTTGTAGACTAGTTTGATATAGGTTTTATAATTATATGCTGAAAATGTTTTAATATATTTTAACCTTTTTCAAAGAAAGTCAACAAAATCAAGTGAATTTTTAAAATCCTATACATTGACTATGAATGAAACGGTTAAGGCTATTCCATATAAATGGCTGCTTGTGCTATATGTGTCTCAGCCGTAACTATGCCATTATTTACAGGTATTCAATCAAACTTAACAATCCTACAGACATACACTTGAAGGTGTGTCTCTCATACCTTTTGCAAGTGCAATTTCTTTTTTAAGTTCACTGCATCATTAAGGGCATATATCTGTTAAAGTAAGATGTCTTGTTGAATTACTTGGGGACATATTTTATGTCTTATTTCATATAATATTAAAATTGTACAAGTAAATCTAATCTGATGCAATCACATGGTCATATTGATCAATGCTTTTGAAGTAACATTTGTCAAAAATCATTCTTGTAATAATGATGGGTGTTTATTGCTATCTAGTTCCTCAAAAAATCTGACTGTTACCTTGTATGTTGCTTTAACAATACCAAAAGTTACACATTAACACATTTTAATTTTCTTAATAAAATTAATAAATGTACATACATATATATAAATTACAGAACTTTTTACTACGTGGCATGTTACTTTTTCTCACAAAACAAATCTTGACCTCTATTACCTGGAATAACCAATGACTTTAAAATACATTAATAAAAATTAAAAACACAAGCAAAATTGAATTTATTTTAATACTCTACCTATATATTACATGTAAAAACATCTGTATAACATTACTAATCAATAATAATATTGAATCATATAACCCACACAAATACATCTTATTCTTTGAAATGCTTAAACCCCCAAGAAATTAACTGGTATATTGAAAATAATTTTTTAAAAAAATCCGCAAAGCCAGTTTAATTTGTTAACAGCATTGATATGCACTCCTTGTATCCATCTAAGTTTTTTTTCCTTCATTTTCTGCTTACTGTGTGACTCTTGTGTCGTAGTGTTCAAGTTGTAATTGCTCTGAATCTTAACCTCTCACCAAAATAGTTGGACATCATAATTATTACAATAATTTTGTCACTGTGATATATTTTAAAAAACAAAGACAAGCTTATTATCAGTTGTAAAAAAAAGAAATTTGTCACTGGTCTGCAATTTTCTGAATATAGGTATGAAGATAAAAGAAATATTCCTTAACACCAATCTGCAACCAGTCTTGTTGGCACAGGACATTGTCACCTTTGTTACATCTCAATGTTACTCAAAAAACAAAGGTTTGAGGGCAATCCATGACAGATCTGCTTGGCAAGTTAATGTGACTTGGTCTGGTATCATGCCAGATGTACATGACCTGTTCTTACAGTGAAGGCAGCACTATATATACTTTAATTACACATTTTCTCCAGATGACTTAAACTTTAGCAATGCTGCAAATAATATGTTGTCATGCTGTAGTTTATTGGTGCAAGTAAACACTGCACCCTAGATGACATTTAAAACTTAAACAACAGGTCAAATCAAGATGTTTATGACATGCTGGAACAGTGAATATAACACTAAATTGCCAATAATAACACAATATCAGAATGACACGAAGAAATACCAGAAGAAATACCACATAACATATTTTCTTACTTTGAATATTTTAACTGTTTTACACAGATTTTATAAGTTTGTTGACCGTTTTTCTCTAAGAAATATTATAAGTAGAAACACGTGGTCTGCATTAAAGGACAAATGAAAGTCCCTAAATGGACAATTCAGATCAACCAAAATTGTTGATGTACACTTTGTTTGTTTGAAGGAACTTATATACGGGTATTGTAAAAATTGATTGTTGATGGAATGTAAAAACCTCTGGAATAGATAAATAAGAAAAGGTCCTATCAAAATTACCACAGATATTTAAATCTAAACTACCTCTAGACAAAGGCAAACAGGGTAAATGTAAATGTGACAAAAAACACAGAGTTGAGACATAACCCACAAGAAGTAAAACCAACAGTTACCCCCTTGGAATGGTCAGTCGGCAAAAGGACCGGCTTGGGTGTAGAACCTGGTTTGTGGAGCGCTCACACCTCACACTTCCTGAATGTTTTTTTAACAAACAAACTGTGTAAATAAAAATGTCCATCAAAGTGAGACAAATATCAGTAAGCACCTGCATCATGAGTTAAGACTGATAAAATTAACTAATATATAGACAAAATAACTAGTTATAAAATAAACTATCAACATATGTACAATATGAACAGCGCCCACCAACATCCAATACTAGTCTTATTTTTTTATGGAACTTACTACATTATACATTTGTAAGTAAGCATGAAATGGCCCCTCACTGTGACCACAGAATAGAACAAAACTTAAACAAACACATCAAAGTACATGTACTTAATTTATAAAAAAAGTTGTTATCACATGAAAATGTCACATAATTATCAAGACACCACAATAACAAAAAACACAATGCTTATTCATTGATACATTTAACTGTTGAGATGCTAAACCAGAATGATGAATGTTATTTATCCATATTCCCCACCAACACCACCACCAAGGTACTATACTAGTCTATAGCCATGACCACCATTATACTGATATTGCAAGCATCATTGCCTCTTCACATGTCAAGGATCACCCTACCGCCGGCAAGGAGAAAGTTCCACAAAGTTTTCCTTTTGCGGACAAAGTTGCTGTATGTAAGATACATGTGCATGCTAGCCTTTTCTATCGTGTGACAGGTAGTCCAGTCTCATAGCTCTATGATTATGTCTCTCTTTGTCTCAGCTTTTAAAAGTGGCTCACTTGCTTTTGAATTCTCCGAACATTCATCAGGACCTGGTGATCATTTGCATAATAAGTGAATGCTTAAATGATTATGTATCCAGCTGTGCATTATGATTTTAACATTCTTGTCATGTTAGAAAGGTATTTCCATACAGAGACCATATACAGTGTTTTGACTTTAGCCTTTAAGTATCAAACAATTTGCCATTTTTAACCATTGGTGAAATAGTTTGCATTTGCATTTAATTTAAAAATTAAGTTATGAAAAGTTCACTGTGTTCATTTTGCATAGTAAAATAATAGGAAGAAGAAAAGAACATTTGCTGCAACTGAGCCACTATGGAAGCCAGAATAGTTATTACTCTTGTTCTTCTAGATTGTAGTCTAGATATATAAACATAACCACCTGTCCTTGTCTCCTAATGCCAAACAAAGTGCCCACATAATATTACAGATATCACTGCAAGAATGCTAGACAAATGAATTTATCAGGATAACTGACATTTTGATAAATCTGTCTATATGGTTCAAAACAGATGGATCTATAAATATAAATTAAAATTTGGGTTAATTGTAGATTCATTAATTAACCTATGGAATCGGTTTTTGCCAGTCATAATCTCTACAATTTTCCATTGAAGTACAATTTTTAATGATGTACTTTTTTACTTGTAAGACTATTCGCTTATAAGACAGGCCCCCTACTTCACCTTGGAATTGCTGGTTTCTGCCTGACCCTCTTATAAGACGAGGTGAAAAAATGAACAGGAGCATGAATTGTCTCATTTGATTGGCAGCTTTCATTTGATTGACATCTTAATTCACTTTCTAAGGAATTTACTTGACAGTGTTTTTATTCAGTTGATTGAGATATTATTTGGGCACTTTGTTGTAGAAAATAATAATGGTGTTTTGTTTTTCAGAAAACTCTTTTATCCAAGTGCTACCAGGAACTTTGTTTTCTTTATGGTTTATGATTATTGTGATAATTATACTCTCATTTTATTTTATGATTCATTACTGCAGATTTTTAATTATTTATAGATAAGAGCCAACTTATCCTAATTTCCATGTTTACTTGTTTTCATGCCATAAACAGCAAAATGCTTTATTTAATACCTTTTTTGATATGACATTGTTTGCTTTTGGTTATTGTTAACAATAATTTGTGAATGTCGGAGAGTGTATGTAAAGGAAATAGAGCGAAAGTAACAATGGCACACTAATTACATACAAGACAGTGTATTTATATTTTATGGTTTATTATCATGCAGAATTATTATTATTTAATGCTTTATTTTATATAAATCATGGATGTTTAAACTTTATACATTTTTATTTTGTGTTTGTCTAAAAAAAAATACAAAAAATCTTGGGACAAATAGCAGGGGTTTCCTATCTATATGGGCATAAGACCTTGGAGAACATTACTCAAGTATTTTTTTACATTGATATTATTGTTTGTTTTCTACATAGTTTCTTAAATCTTCACAAAATACTGTTACTGACACATTTCATATACAATTTTTTTTTGTGTGTGAAGTCACTTTCAGTAGAAATTCTTTGACAAATGTATCTATAAGTACTTATCACAATGTTTGATTTGAAGTAATATGATTAACAAAATCACTTTGTTCATTTTCATATTATATAGATCAACATGTATGTTGTTTTTTGTATCATGTCTTCATGTTCAATATAAAACTACTACTAAAAGTATGTTTGAAATTTTTCTGGTTTTCTAGATATGCATACTGTAGTACTAAAATTAATTGTTCTGTATTTAACAGTAACACCTAGTTCATGCTACTTATGTTTAAAGAAATGAATCTGCCTTAAAGTCATGTAGTTTTTCTAAAAAAAGAGAAGTCATGCACCTTTTGTTAAAGTTTGGCATAAATAGCTGGTTTAATGTAAAAAAAAAAACAATCGTATGTATAACAAGCCGGTTTGTTGATGGGTTTTTTTATGTGAGGAAATTACAAAATTGTGGCAGTCTCTATTTGGCTTGTAGGAACTTAAGCTGACTTTGTATGAAATAATAAATGTTACACAAGTAACTGATAAAACTAAAGATGAAAAAATCTGTTTATGAAGTTTTTACAACAAATATTAATGTAACAAGTGCAGGGCTGGAAAAAAAAATGTTCACTGGCTAGTCCAGGACTAGTAACCTGGACATATATGACTTGTCTAAAAATGGTGAACTAACACAACAACACTTTCATTGTACAACTAACAAACAAGATATAACAACAAGCTGTTTCTTTTATTTTTTTATCTAGAAGCGTTTATGTATTGCGCATCATTTTTGGCTGTTTTTGGACAGTTGGGTGCATCGTACATGTACCGCCTTTACGTGTTGTTGATAAATGCTCCTGGCGTGAAACTGATTGTCTTCATCGCTAATTAAAAACCGCTGTTTATTTGTTACTTGTCCGAGTGCCGATTTATGACTTGTCTGGGACTAACTTGATGATGACTAGTAGGCCAAAACTGCATTTTGACATGTCCGGGACATCGGGCTCCCGCATTTTTCCAGCCCTGAAGTGGGAACTGCAGAGTAGAAATTCTAAGGGAGACCTTGTTACAAAAGAACTAGTTTTTTACAGGTGCTGGGTTATTTTTTAGTTCTGAACTAGGTACCAAAGTGATGCATTGTTGTATTATATTAGACAATTAATAAAATTTGTTTAATAATACTGAAAACAATAGTTATAATAATAATAGACAATAAAGGAAATATATTTAGTAACTTAGAAATGTTGCTTACTTTTATTATAATCAAGAATGATTTGTGTTACTAATGCAGAAATATTGCTTAGTTTAAAAAATTGAAACATATTTTTTAGTTAATTTAAAAGAAGAATTTGTAAAACTTTTGATTTGGTGAATATAAAAATGAGAGATATACAATCCAGGTTTGAGCAAGAAATAGCAATGACAGATAAATTGTTCAGTTGATATACAATAATGACTATTATCAATGACTACCCTTTTTCAACCAGCACACCATGTGGCTATAATTAAGTTCAAAGCAAACCACTGTAACTGCAGGAATGCATACGATATGTGTATTTTAACATACATTGGTTTTATCATCCCACCAAAAGTATTTCACTTATATGGAGACTGTGTTCACTTGAAGCAGATATAGTGCTGCCCTCACTGTGTATAGCATGCTGTGAACACCTGGCATGATACCACACCCAGTCACATTATCCTGACAGCGGGCCAACCAGTTGTGGAACTACCCTTATATTTGCTTGAGTGTAAGCAAGGGAGCTATACCACTACCATTTTTAACGACTTGGGTATGTTGGGGCCCAGGATCTCACATAGAGAACAGGACAGGTGAAAGTATAATAGTTATTGAAAAGTCATAAATGTCATATTGTTCACTTTATATATATTCAGTAAAATGTATAATTGTGTAATTTAACTGGCCGTAATAGCTCAGATTGGGTGGTCGCGGGTTCAAACCCCGGCCTGGTCAAACCAAAGACTTTAAAGTTGGTAGTAGTGGCTTCCCTCCTGACGCTCAGGGCTAAGGGGACAGCATAACGCCTGACTCGTCTGTGTCAGTATAATGGACTGGCCAGGATCAGTCCCAGGGCACCTCATAAATGCCCCTGTGCTATAATGATTGAAATGTTGCTGCACAGTATCGGCAAAAATGCCAGCTAATCCCATCCCATCCCATAATTGTGTAATTTACTGATGTTTTTCATGAGAGAACAGAGCCATATAGTAGAGGTTCTAGTTGCTATAAGTGTATCATATGTTGATGTATTGTTGTTAGGTTGTATCTGGAGGCAAGGTAGGTATGCCAGATAGCACGAACATGACCACACGCATGATGACTTTGGGATTCTGACAACAGTTACTGTACTATTCAGTCTCCCTGTCTTATTTGGCAACAGTCACTTACATTAATAGAATCTGATTTATATCAATAGGGGTCTGATAAACATTTACATAGATTCAAATTTACATTAATAGTTTCAAGTTTAAAATAATAGGTTTGATTAACTATATTTCTTGCTTTTATAGTTTTTAATTCAATTTAATAATTTTAATTGGTTTCAATTTACTTAACATTAATAATTTCTACAATATTGTTAGAAAGAGACATTGCAAGAAGTACAGTTCAAAAAGCATCATATTTAATAATGATAACAAGGACATTTTCTGGTAGTTTTAGAAAAAAGACATGCATGATTGATTTAATTTATACCATAAATCCTTGCAGTTTTGTTTATATTGTTTAAAGTTATATTTTGTAATAACTTCAAATTTTTGAAGTCTCAAATTGTTAGCCTTTCTTTTTCTGGACACCTCATTTTAAAAAATAAGTAGCAAGTGATTTGACTGTTATGATGAATGAAGCAGCACTAGAGTCTTCATTTTGTAGGTATAAATATTTAGTGGTTTTGGAGACTTTATTAGTATAACTTGTTGTATATTTAAAATTATGTAAATTATATATTATATACTGTTTTTACAGAGGCTTGTTAACAAACCTTGTTATATTATCCTGCTAAGGCACTTTAAGTCATTATTTCTACAGTGTTTGGTATTTTAACTTTGTTTTTTTTATGGATGAAGGATTTTTCTAAATTATTTTTAAGCTTTCCCTCTCTTTTTTTGTGATCAATTATGTTTTATTTTGAGGTTATCTCAGGTTGTTGTGGGAATTAGCACCTAACGTAAACATAAAATAATCCTTCTTCTGAACCAATGTCAGGTTGGGAAGATCTATTTTTAATTATATGCTTTTAAATTAATTTCTTGTCTTTTCGAAACTCCTCTAGGAGATCTTTGGTAATGGGATTTCAGGTGTTCTCCTTAAAGCTTATCATATACTTTTCATTAACTTACACAAGAAGATTTCTTTTAACATTTAAGCTTCTGTTATTTATTTGTTTTCGATGTGATAACTATTATAATGATGGTCCCTGCACCTAACAGTTTCATAGTAAGTAAAATTCAAGAAGCTCTTCATTGTTCATTTAATGAGCCTCAAACATGGCTTCTATACATTTATACACATGCTTACATTGTTTTAAATGTGTTTAATTGTGTCTTGTGACTTTATTGTATACTTATGAAGTTTTAATTGTCTGGTTACCTGCAGGAAAAAGGCAAGTATGAGGTGATCACAGGGCAACAGAAGGTACCAGAGGACATGGCTGACTTCTGGGGAGAGTTGCTGGGACGATACCCTGCTGTTATAGCTCTTATTGACCCTCTCAGGAAACAGGTAACCAGCAGTTTAAAGCAGAAATTTTATTTTGTTGTTTGCAATCAAAGATAAATTTGCAATCAAAGATACATGTTAACTAAGGAATATCATCTAAATATGATTTTATTATTCTCTCTATATATATAACTGTCAATACTTTGGAAGCAAATTGCACCATGACCAAGCCATCTAAACCCCATGGAGTTAAATGGGTGAAAAGAGCTGTTAATTCTCTTTCAGAAAGACATTTGTTATGTACCTGATACAGGTCTATTTTATCTAAAATTTCAGGAGGACAAGGCCTGGATGAGCCTGTGTGAGAGAGTTTCTGAGCGCTGCTATGTGATGGGTGACCACGTATGGCATCGACCAGGCCTTCTGAAGGATGAACAGCTCACAGAGTTGTTCAAGACCAGTGGCGTTGTCTACAGACTGGAGCAGTTGAACACCATTACAGACATTCTGGAGGCTGCCTGCAAGATGGAAGGTAGAACATGTCTCAGTTCATTTTCCTTTAAGCTTTACGAACAAATATGGCAGAGGGGCTATGTGGTAACTTTTCACTTAACACATATGTGAGGTCTTCTGGCTGACCTGAGCCTGTCTCTTTGATTCGGCCCATTTGCACTTTTGGACTCTTCCTCCAACTAACAAGAAAATAAACTCAAAAGTCTCGATAGATTTCAAGAATTTGGGTGAAGAACAATGCAAGAAATATCAAGAATTTTTTGAAAGATGAAGTCCAGAAAATGTGCAGATTTATACACCTGTCACTTAGCTTTAAGCTTAGCATGTATTTCTGCTAAACTGAAATATAAGAATGTGTACTCTTCAACCAGTTTAGCCAGGTAGTACAAACCAGCAGCTGTAGAAAGTTACAATATTTTGAATACAGTTTAAACAAAACATAATCTTTTGACAAATAAAACCTTTAAAAAAAACAATTAATATTATTGTCATAATCATGGTAAACAAAGCATTTGATAAATTCTATCTTATCACCTTATGTAAGTTTGCTTGCATAGTTATTCCAACAACATTTCTACCTGACTTGTTTCTAGTACACTCACTGGTTTTATTTATTAAATTACAGTAAATTCTCTCTGTTAAGACATTCTTCCATTCTGACTCAAAATGGTCATAATAGTGAGTTGGTCTTAATTGTGTAAGTAATGGCAGTAACCATAGGTTACTTGTTGTTCAAGTCAAGATGGTTGCAATTAAAGTTAGTGTTTACCAAAGAAATACACAATATGTTCTTAGTAGAATTAGTCATTATGCTGGATTAGCAGTGTGCCTGTTATTGTGGTCAGGTTTCTCATTAAATAAACAAACCATATAGTTTGTACTTATGAAAATTAGCCTTAATAGAGACATGGTCGCTTTTGTCGTGTGCTCATTAGGTGGCATTTTACTGTATTATAATCACTTGAGGTTTATCTAGCACAAAACCCTTTCTTGTCCAATGCAACTCATGATGTGATCTGCACAATAAAAGGCAAGATGTGAAATCAGTCTCTAAATAGAATCTGTATGCAGAGATCAGTCCTTAGGGAGGACACCCACAACAGCTGGATGTGTCTTGTCTGTTATTATGACTGGCATTTGCAAAGCAATTATTAGCATTTTTCAACATGTAGAACTTATATATTTATAATATTTTGTGCGCTATTAAATATTTTATGGAGTTATTTCAGATAAAATACTTATTACGTATGAGCATGGGAGATATGAACTATTTTAAATAAAGAAAAGAGTAGACAAATAAATCTTTATCATTAATATCTTATTGTAACTTAAAAAGTTCATGCTTATCTTTTTAAATATTAAAAGTACATATATTATTAACCAATAACAATTCCTTGCAACCTAATTTTTTTCATTTTTATATACGAGTCTTTATAATAAATTTTTTCTTGTCTAAAATCTTTTGTTCTTTCCACATGCAGCAAAAGTATGAAAGTAAAGTTTCCTATTTCCCAAAATTATGTTTCTGTTGTATTTCCAGAAGCCCAGAATGAGACGGTGTTAACAACAGGGATGGGGGACACTACAGATACTTTGTTGGCAGACATGGTATGTATGAGAGCATCTTAAAGGAGATGGCAGGTTTAAAGATTTCCTTTGCATAGTTCAATTTTCTTCACATAGTTTTGACTTACTTGTTTTTAAAACAAAGTTGAATTTTTCACATGAAATAAAGAGGCCTCTTGCTTATTCAAAATTGCCAGCACCAACGATTTACTTCAACTAACACTTATGATGGAGAAATCTGAAATGCTTGTTTGAATAAGCGAGAGACAACAATAGATAAAAACAAGACACTGTCACTGTCACAAATAGTATATCCCCTGCTGACCAGTAAAAAAATTTGCATATGAAGAAAATGGAAAGAAATTTAATATATTTTTCAATAAATAATTTTGTGGTTATCATCTTGACAAAAGAAAAAGAAATTGTCGCAAAAAGTGATGATATGTGCTGTAGTTGCCAAAAATAGCATGGAAGTGAAATTCTATTCAGGTGCAGTAACTCCATGATAAATGGTTAGACCAGAACATGCCAATGATATGCGCATCTTCATTTGGTTCCCATCACTTCATTGAAATCCAGTAAACCATCGCCAAGAAATAGCTAAATAATGCGTGTTACTCTGTATACATATTGTATAACTAATCAAGGGCCATTACTATATGTTGAAGGGTCCAAACAGAACATGCTGATGATATGCGCATCTCCTTTTGGTATTGAAAGTTCCCACAGTTTCTTTGAAATCCAGTCAGTAGTTACCGAGGAACGCTTGGAACAAAATTTGGATGGACGGACTATGACAAAACAATATCCCCCCAGCATTTTACTAATAAGTATATACTTATTTTTCAGGCTGTGGGTATGAATGCCAGATTCAAGTACTTACTTATCTTTCAGGCTCATGGGTATAATTGCCAGATTCATGTATTTACTTATCTTTCAGGCTATGGGCATTGCCAGATTCAAGTAGTTACTTATCTTTCAGGCTGTGGGTATGAATGCCAGATTCATGTATTGGCTTATCTTTCAGGCTGTGGGTATGAATGCCAGATTCATGTATTGGCTTATCTTTCAGGCTGTGGGTATGAATGCCAGATTCATGTATTGGCTTATCTTTCAGGCTGTGGGTATGAATGCCAGATTCAAGTAGTTACTTACCGGTATCTTTCAGGCTTTTGGTATGAATGCCAGATGTAAGTATTGACTTATCTTTCAGGCTGTGGGTATGAATGCCAGATTCATCAAGATTGGAGCCCCATGTCGTGGAGAGCGGGTGGCCAAATTGAATCGTCTACTTTCCATTGAGACCCAGTTACAGGATACCAACAGACTAGCTCATCATGGAGAGTTCACTTTTCCTATCATCACCCCACCCCCTCCACAAGAACCTGAGGCTGGCGAAGCAGAGGAGGAGGAAGTGAAGAAGGAACCAGCCAAGAAGAAATAGGAAATCAAAAACCAGCGTTAGAAAGAAATAGGGCTAGGAACAGGTAGGGAGAAAAAGGATCCAACTGAGAATATAAATAAATAGGAACCATGTGAGAAGGAAATGGAACCAAGAATCAGCTTATAAAGGAATATGTACTTATACAAAAGCCAGCTAAAATGAAGCAAACCTAATGAAATAAACGTTGTGACTGAGCCTACAACATCTGAGTTGAGTCATCACCATTCACTAAAGGGAATAAGGGGATTCACACTTTTCATATGCCCCATTTTGCCCATTTAGAATTACAGCAAAACATACAGGGTGGGTGGTAAGAGGACACGCCTTTGGGAGTGATCTTGGACTAATGCTGGCAAATTCATGCCATCAGGTCAGGCATGGTTATGTGATACATCGGAAGGTCATGTGATATATCTGGTCATGTGATACATCAGGTCATTTGATACATCAGAAGCCTATGTCACTGACAAAATTTAATCTGAGTGTGTGAGCTAATGAGTTAGATGTACGAGAGATAGTATTGAATAGACATACTGGAATTGGTCCAGAATATACAAGTATGTATTTAAATTATATTATGAAATAATAGGATGTTGTTGAATTAAAAAGAAGCCATATGTGAGGCAAATCATGTACATGTATTTTTTTTTGCCTAGCATTAAGTTAGCAGGGGTTTTAAATTTTTTGTGATAGACTGATGTGATGATCAGTGATGATCAGTTTTGTTATATTCTGTTTCCTGTCTAGACAAAAAACCTTCAGGACGAATTTGCAAGAATATTTGTCCATCATTTTTATCAAGGCAGACAAATATTATTTGTTCCATTTTGTCAAACTGGACAATACCTTCTGACAAATCAAGCTTCAGTTAGGACAATTTGTGACAATAATAAAGTTATATCAGGCAATTCCAAAAACATGATAAATATTGTACAGTGTCATGTTACAATAGTTTTATAGAAACATTACTTATATATAAATGCATTTTTGTTATTAGATGGCTTCACACTTTGGTACATTATCAATCTAACAACTTGTCAGTTTGTCAGAGTTAAAACGTTTTTCTTTGATAAGTTAGTTGATTAAAATGACCCCTTACCACTGCCACTTATTGACTATACAACTATGCCTGATAATGTATTATTGCATTATAGCATTGTGGGAAGTTACAAAGCACATATTTTTATAGTCTGATATTTTTTACGTCAGGATTTATTTTGCTTACTTTATGGCATTGAAATGGTGTTAAAAGTGGTAACCGACAGTTTGGACCAAAATATTTTTTCTCAAATAACCACATAAGTCATTGTTACCTGAAAAGATCTTGCTAAATGCTGCTCATTGATGCCCGAGATTGGTGTGAACAGTGCAAACAGGTATTTCCTGTCTGAGCCATAATGCAGAGGTAGCTGTTTTTAACTAGGAAAACCACGTGACAACTTGCTTTTGAGATTATGTTATATTGTCATCCGGGTATCTATTTTTAGCAGAGGTCACTATCATGCTTATTTATTGACTTTGAATAATTGAACTTTAGAGTGGTTTTATCGCAATTTGAACAATGTAGGCAGTGTTCAAAACCATCTTTAATTATGCTAATGTATGAGTTTATGTAGGTATTATGCCCTAATTGTCCAAAGCAGTGTTAAGGTATTGTAAGATAAATTAGGCAAACTGATGGATACTACCTTTAATTTTCTAACTTGATTTTTTACAATTTATTTATATTTGGTATTTGTTAGTCGTGTCAGATGCATTAAGGGTATCAATTCACCTAGGAAGAATAAGTCATAGATTGAACATTTGAGTGATTTAAGTATGTAAACCCAGTGTAATGTGATTTGTTATCTCTGATACATTGTTGTTGTTTTTCCAAATAAAACTTTAAAATAAATTTCATTTTGTTTTTAACTATAGGCAAATCTAATAAATTATACAGAGAGTATCAATTGACTTTGTAATTTTACCAAACTCCAATAAGTAGTCTTATAATAAGGTAATAAAACCAGAACACATAATAGTAGAACAATTGATTTAGCTTTAATTAAACAAAAATGCATTGAACAATGAATATGATAATATCTCAAATATACTGAATTTTGTAAGAAATAAAAATATACATCATACATTTCCAGCATAACAAAAAGCAAAAAAGTGATGCTGGTAGCAGAATAAGCTATTACAGCGTGTAGAAATGTTTGTATTATGTTAGTTGTTTGTCAGTTTGATGTAGAAACATTTACACAATGCCCACAAAAACAATTAGTTATCTATAGTTAATGATATGACTAAAATTGTAATTCCAATGGTAAAAAAAAATGGAAAAATCCCACAAAATGATACTTTTCAGAGTGTAGCCAAACACACATGGCAAAGAAATGTCCTTTGAAAATGATGTTAATAAAATATTTTTTCTAGTTCTAGTATACAAGGGAACCTTTATACAAATTTCTACATGTTATTGGAGTAACAGCAACAGGTTTCTATTGACCTCAATCAAAGCAACAATTGGATTTTAATTTCAATTGATGTCTTACTCTGATTCAGGCAGTGGAGAAAATGATATCAACATACATTATATCTAAATGGCACGTCAAATTTAGAGGATTAAAAAAGAACACTATGGACACAACAAGGAAGCAGATATATATCTATACTTGTGGAGCACTAAAGTCACAGAAAAAGATGTGTATAAAACTTGATATGAAAAAAAAAAATGTCAATGTAAACATGATTTTTACTAAAAATACAATTTATAGTACAGTAGAATATCTTGTTTAAAATGTATAACTAAGAAAATATATTACATTTTTATACATGCACTGGTAGAATTTAATGAATCTCCCTCCTTCTGTCTGTCTTTCACTGTTTCTCTGTCTCTCCAAAACCAAAATAATAAGTAGGTAAAACATCCAGAGCAGCTAGAAGACCTTACATCAATGGCTTCTCAACCTACATGGAGAGGAGGGCTGAGACAAAGTAATAAATTAGGATTTCCAGCTAGCTTGTGGTGCAGCAGTGGTTCTACTCTGGCAAATAGCTGGTGTCTTCCTTCGCTAGTAATATCTGGTTCAACTAAACAACCCTCACAAGGCAAATCTATTAAAAAATAACATATTTAGATATAAAAACACTTTAAATACAAATCCGCTGAAAACATAACATGGAATGTTTAACAACCTTCAAAACAATTGCTTGACTGTTAAACTGTGCCTTGAAAGATAAGCGCCACCTGTTACATGACAGACCATAATCAATAATGGCTCATAAATGATAACAGAATGTTTAAGGTGGGTTTTAACAAAGCTTTAAGTCCCCCATCACGTGGATGTTCTTGCCTCCAATTGGGCTCAATTTCACCAAACCCAGGGCTGACGTAGTGGCCACCTCGCAATGGACATCCTTTAACGCAGCTATGGTTCGAACTCAATTGTGTTGCTGCTTTTACGTAACCTTGAGCCTGCTTCAACCAGGTGCCAATTGTACAACTAGTGGTTAAGTTTTAACAAATGATTAAATTTTGGTTACCTAATACATTTTGGTTAACTTGCTGCTTAGCTATTGTATAAATGTTTTTTTAATTTAACCTGTTTCAATTTTAACCATTTTTGGTTAACTTAAACCATTCTCCCAGTGGTCTGTGAAAGTCATAACCAGAAATAAAAATGGCTGCTTATTTAGCAAAACCAATTAGGATACTTTGGTTTTTTAACTTTTGGTTAAAATTAAACAGTTTGGTAAAGTAACAAAACAGTAAACTGCATTTATACTAAAAGATAACCACTTTGGTTAACTAACCAATGAAGTTAAAGTTAACCAGTTGTTAGAAAATAACCAAGGGTTAACTTTAACCATTGTTTTAAATTAATAAGTCTGTTATTTTATAAGAGAATAAAAGCAACATGCAGTTTTCTCCAATACAGAGCTGGTAAATATTGCCAGTCAAAAGGATAATGATTACATATATAACAGTTAAAATTATAAGTCGAATATACATATAAATTGCATTTCATCACAAGCTAAACATCAGGGACATCATAAACAATAATGTTAGGACTAAAAGAAAACTATAACAATATCATGACTTTCTGGTACATAAGGAATAATTTTGTAACTTTAAAGCAGAAGACAAATATTATTTGTGAATATGCAAGTTCCACCATGAAAACTTGAACAAGGGAGATAAATCAAGGCTTTGGAAATTTTAATAAGGTAAGCATCATACTTAAAGAATCTCGACTAAAAATGTTTTGTTTTGTTTTTGAAATACATTGCAGTGACCAATCATGATCATTATAGCGGCTTCCACTTATTTAGTAGAGGAAGACCCCCGACAAATGTCTGGGTGCACCAGCACACCGCAAGGCAGCTGGAAGACCTTACCCTGAACAGGACTCAAACCCATGTGAGAGGCTAACCAGTCAGAGGAGTTACAAATCAGTGACTCAACCAGAACGTCACATGTGCCCCATCATCTAAAAATGATTTACAAGATTTATATGAACAATGTGTAGAACCAGATCAGACTGCTAACAATGGGTTATCAAGATCTGTGCAATTTTCTGCTTGAGTCAATCTGCATGACTTTCTAAAATTACAAATTCTTCTTTATAAATTTAACATAGAAAGAAAAGAAAAAAAAACATGGCAGTTTGTAGTATAAATAGTAACAGAATGAATACAAGCTGTTAGAACACAATTGGTCTTATGTATTGCTAGACATACTACAACAAAAATCAAAGTGATAATGATGCTGTATGGGCATGTAATACTTTCAAACTCACTATTAACAGTTTTCAAAGAACAGAAAGAAATGCAATTGCAATCATCTTCAAAAGTTTTCCTTGCTAAAAAAATAAGTTCTTGACTGTATATTTCATGAATAACAAGCAGCACTGTAGGGACCAAGAACTTTGTATAGAAAACTGTACATAGTTTCACCGAGTAAAACATGTCTAGAGCTTAACTAGTTCAGTGTTTTTGCTCCATACAGTAAAATCTATCAGCAGTTTTAATAGTACACTTTGGCCACAGCCCCATATAGTACACTATGGCCACAGCCCCATATAGTACACTATGGCCACAGCCCCTTATAGTACACTGTGATGACAGCCCCTTATAGTACACTGTGGTGACAGCCTAATATAGTGAACTGTGGCCACAGCCTCATATAGTACACTGGCCACAAGCCCCATATAGTACACTATGGCGACAGCCCCATATAGTACACTATGGCCACAACCCCAAATAGTAGATTATGGCCAAAGTCCCATATAGTAGACTATTGCCACAGCCACATATAGTACACCAGCTACAGCCCCATACGGTAAACGGTGACCACAGCCCCATATAGTACAGTATGGCCACAGCCCCATATAGTAAACTGTGGCCACAGCCCCATATAGTACAGTATGGCCACAGCTACATATAGTAAACCGTGGCCACAGCCTCATATAGTACACTATGGCCACAGCCCCAAGCCCCATATAGTACACTATGGCCACAGCCCCATAAAGTCCACAGCCCCATAAAGAACATTGTGGCCACAGTCTCATATAGTACACTATGGCCACAGTCTCATACAGTACACTATGGTCATAGCCCCGTAAGTCCACAGCCCCATATAGTACATTGTGGCCAGTCTCATATAGTACACTGTGGCCACAGCCTGATATAGTAAACTGTGGCCACAGCCCCAAATAGTACACTATGGCCACAGCCCCTTACAGTCCACAGCCCCACATTGTACATTATGGCCACAGCCCCATATAGTAAATGGTGGCCACAGCCCAAATGCCCATATAGTACACTATGTCCATAGCCCCATATAGTACACTATGTCCACAGCCCCATAAAGTAAACTGTGGCCACAGCCCCATATAGTAAATGGTGGCCACAACCCCATATAGTACAGTATGGCCACAGCTCCATATAGTACACTATGTCTACAGCCCCATAAAGTAAACTGTGGCCACAGCCCATATAGTACACGATGTCCACAGCCCCATATAGTACAGCATGGTCACAGCTCCATATAGTACATTATGTCCACAGCCCCATAAAGTAAACTAAACTGTGGCCACAGCCCCATATAGTACACTATGTCTACAGCCCCATATAGTACACTATGTCCACAACCCCATAAAGTACACTATGTCCACAGCCCCATAAAGTACACTATGTCCACAGCCCCATAAAGTAAACTATGTCCACAGCCCATAAAGTAAACTATGTCCACAGCCCCATAAAGTACACTATGTCCACAGTCCCATATAGTACACTATGTCCACAGCCCCATATAGTAAACTATGTCCACAGCCCTATAAAGTAAACTGTGGCCACAGCCCCATATAGTACACTATGTCCACAGCCCCATAAAGTACACTATGTCCACAGCCCCATAAAGTACACTATGTCCACAGCCCCATAAAGTACACTATGTCCACAGCCCCATAAAGTAAACTATGTCCACAGCCCCATATAGTACACTATGTCCACAGCCCCATATAGTAAACTATGTCCACAGCCCCATATAGTAAACTATGTCCACAGCCCCATAAAGTAAACTATGTCCACAGCCCCATATAGTCCATAAAGTACACTATGTCCACAGCCCCATATAGTAAACTATGTCCACAGCCCCATAAAGTAAACTATGTCCACAGCCCCATATAGTACACTATGTCCACAGCCCCATAAAGTAAACTGTGGCCACAGCCCCATAAAGTAAACTGTGGCCACAGCCCCAATAAGTAAACTGTGGCCACAGCCCCATATAGTAAACTGTGGCTACAGCCCCATATAGTAAACTGTGGCCACAGCCCCATATAGTAAACTGTGGCAACAGCCCCATATAGTAAACTGTGGCAACAGCCCCATATAGTAAACTGTGGCCACAGCCCCATAAAGTAAACTGTGGCTACAGCCCCATATAGTAAACTGTGGCCACAGCCCCATATAGTACACTATGTCCACAGCCCCATAAAGTAAACTGTTGCCACAGCCCCATATAGTAAACTGTGGCCACAGCCCCATATAGTAAACTGTGGCCACAGCCCCATATAGTACACAGTGGCCACAGCCCTATATTGTACGCTGTTTCCACAGCCCATATAGTTAACTAAATCAAAAGAAGCTTTATATAGCAAACACTGTCTAATGTTTCAAGTGATAAATTGTGCGTTTAGTTTGATCAAATGAGCCATTAAATTATTTCATTAAATCACTACAGTTTACATTTTAGTTAGTTAAATTATAAATTAGGTTGAAGCTTTCCACCATAAAATCCATCTACAGAATCACAAATAGAGAATCTGAAAATATTTTCCAAGTTTTGTATCTTTTAACAGCACAGGAATTTTACAACAGGAAGCATCATCATAGTAGGATAAACTGTCCAGCAGTAAACATTTGCAACTTGATAAATAAATATAAGTGGGTTATTGAAAATAACCAATGGGTGTCACTTAGTGAATATGCATCAAGGTACATGATAAAGTAATATATCTAAAAGTGTCTTGCTATGTATACTGTCTAAAGCATTTTACATCGTAAAATCAATCTTAGACTTCAAACTCGCTGTCCCTCTATAGTTTCACAGACTCATACACTTCTGGGCCCTTTGTCCTGAAATGATGTAAAAAGAGGTACATAGCACATAATTACGAGAAAACACAGCAGGAACGGTCTGTTTAAACAAGTCAGCAGTGAAAAACATTAACTTCAAGTGAAACAACAAAGCCTTTAAATGCACATTTAGTATATGATTCAGAACTATTTAGCATACTTTTTCTACAATCATTGTACCTACATGTATAAGTTAAGGTAAGGACTGTCCGACCTACAAGCAGAGCTGGAAATGGTTCAAGTATTGCCACCAGCACTAAGTAAGAACATGAACTTGGGCCCAGGCTGAGATTCCAATGATAGTCAAAATGCTTCTGGTACATATTAAGGCTTGGCTCAGCATTGCTAAAAGCACTGTTATGCTACTAGTACCCCTTGCCTGCTGGTGCCCAGCTATCAAGGCTGGGCTCAACACTGCTTCAAGCACAATAAAGCTACTGGTATCCCTTGCCTGCTGGTGCCCAGCTATCAAGGGTGGGCTCAACACTGCTTCAAAAACTGTCAAACTACTAGTATCCATTGCCTGCTGTTGCTCAGCTATCAAGGCAGGGCTCAGAACTGCCCAAGACTGCTTAAAGCACTGTCCAGTTACTAGAACCCCTTGCCTGCTGGTGTGACCAGCTATCAAGACATGGCACAGCACTGCCTCCCATGCTACTAGTACCCCCTGTCTTGCTGGTGCTCAGCTATCAAGGCTTGCCTTAGCACTGCTTAAAGCAATGCCATGCTACTAGTTCCCCTTGTCTTGCTGGTGCTCAGCTATCAAGGCTTGGCTTACCACTGCTTAAAGCAATATGGGCTCAGCACTGTCTGAAGCACTCTCAAGCTACTAGTATCCCTTGCCTGCTGGTGCCCAGGTAGCAAGGCCGGGTACAGCACTGTCTGAAGCACTGTCAAGCTACTAGTACCCCTTGCCTGATGGTGACAGCTTTCAAAGGTGGGCTCAACACTGCTTCAAAAACTGTCAAGCTACTAGTATCCCTTGCCTGCTGGTGCCCAGCTAGCAAAGCAGGGCTCAGCACTGCCTAAGGCACTGTCAAGTTATCAGAACCCCTTGCATGCTGGTGCCCAGCTATCAAGACATGGCACAGCACTGCCTGTTATGCTACTAGTACCCCTTGCATTGCTGGTGCTCAGTTATCAAGGCTGGGCTCAACACTGTTTAAATCACTGTCAAGCTAGTAGTCACCATTGCCTGCTAGTGCCCAGCTATCAAGGCTCAGCATTGCTAAAAGCACTGTCATGCTACTAGTACCCCTTGCCTGCTGGTGTCCAGCTATCAGGGCATGGCACAGCACTGCCTGAAGCACTGTCATGCTACTAGTACCCCTTGCCTGCTGGTGCCCAGCTAGCAAGGCATGGCACAGCACTGCCTGAAGCACTGTCATGCTACTAGTACCCCTTGCCTGCTGGTGCTCAGCTATCAAGAGTGGGCTCAGCACTGCCTGAAGCACTGTCAAGCTACTAGTAACCCTTACCTGCTAGTGCCCAGCTATCAAGGCTCAGCATTGCTAAAAGCACTGTCATGCTACTAGTACCCCTTGCCTGCTGGTGCCCAGCTAGCAAGGCATGGCACAGCACTGCCCGAAACACTGTCAAGCTACTAGTACCCCTTGCCTGCTGGTGCTCAGCTATCAAGAGTGGGCTCAGCACTGTCTGAAGCACTCTCAAGTTACTAGTACCCCTTGCCTGCTGGTGCCTAGCTAGCAAGGCATGGCACAGCACTGCCTGAAGCACTGTCAAGCTACTAGTAACCCTTACCTGCTAGTGCCCAGCTATCAAGGCTCAGCATTGCTAAAAGCACTGTCATGCTACTAGTACCCCTTGCCTGCTGGTGCCCAGCTAGCAAGGCATGGCACAGCACTGCCCGAAACACTGTCAAGCTACTAGTACCCCTTGCCTGCTGGTGCCCAGCTGGCAAGGCATGGCACAGCACTGCCTGAAGCACTGTCAAGCTACTAGTATCCCTTGCCTGCTGGTGCCCAGCTATTAAGGCCGGGCTCAGCACTGCTTAAAGCACTGTCAAGTTACTAGTATCCCTTGCCTGCTGGCGCCCAGCTATCAAGGCATGGCACAGCACTACCTGAAGCACTGTCAAGCTACTAGTACCCCTTGCCTGCTGGTGTCCAGCTATTAAGGCCGGGCTCAGCACTGCTTAAAGCACTGTCAAGTTACTAGTATCCCTTGCCTGCTGGTGCCCAGCTATCAAGGCATGGCACAGCACTACCTGAAGCACTGTCAAGCTACTAGTACCCCTTGCCTGCTGGTGTCCAGCTATTAAGGCCGGGCTCAGCACTGCTTAAAGCACTGTCAAGTTACTAGTATCCCTTGCCTGCTGGTGCCCAGCTATCAAGGCATGGCACAGCACTACCTGAAACACTGTCAAGCTACTAGTACCCCTTGCCTGCTGGTACCCAGCTAGCAAGGCTGGGCTCAACGCTGCTTCAAGCACTGCCAAGCTACTAGTCCCCCTTGCCTGCTGGTGCCCAGCTAGCAAGGCATTGCACATCACTGCCTGAAGCACTGTCAAGCTACTAGTTCCCCTTGCCTGCTGGTGACCAGCTCTCAAAGGTGGGCTCAACACTGCTTCAAAAACTGTCAAGCTACTAGTATCCCTTGCCTGCTGGTGCCCAGCTAGCAAGGCAGGGCTCAGCACTGCCTAAGGCACTGCCAAGTTACTAGAACCCCTTGCCTGCTGGTGTCCAGCTATCAAGACATGGCACAGCACTGCCTGTCAAGCTACTAGTACCCCTTGCCTGCTGGTGCCCAGCTATTAAGGCCGGGCTCACCACTGCTTAAAGCACTGTCAAGTTACTAGTACCCCTTGCCTACTGGTGCCCAGCTATCAAGGAATGGCACAGCACTATCTGAAGCACTGTCAAGCTACTAGTACCCCTTGCCTGCTGGTGCCCAGCTAGCAAGGCATTGCAAAGCACTGCCTGAAACACTGTCAAGCTACTAGTTCCCCTTGCCTGCTGGTACCCAGCTAGCAAGGCTGGGCTCAACGCTGCTTCAAGCACTGTCAAGCTACTAGTAGCCCTTGCCTGCTGGTGCCCAGCTAGCAAGGCATGGCACAGCACTACCTGAAGCACTGTCAAGCTACTAGTACCCCTTGCCTGCTGGTGTCCAGCTATTAAGGCCGGGCTCAGCACTGCTTAAAGCACTGTCAAGTTACTAGTATCCCTTGCCTGCTGGTGCCCAGCTATCAAGGCATGGCACAGCACTACCTGAAACACTGTCAAGCTACTAGTACCCCTTGCCTGCTGGTACCCAGCTAGCAAGGCTGGGCTCAACGCTGCTTCAAGCACTGCCAAGCTACTAGTCCCCCTTGCCTGCTGGTGCCCAGCTAGCAAGGCATTGCACATCACTGCCTGAAGCACTGTCAAGCTACTAGTTCCCCTTGCCTGCTGGTGACCAGCTCTCAAAGGTGGGCTCAACACTGCTTCAAAAACTGTCAAGCTACTAGTATCCCTTGCCTGCTGGTGCCCAGCTAGCAAGGCAGGGCTCAGCACTGCCTAAGGCACTGCCAAGTTACTAGAACCCCTTGCCTGCTGGTGTCCAGCTATCAAGACATGGCACAGCACTGCCTGTCAAGCTACTAGTACCCCTTGCCTGCTGGTGCCCAGCTATTAAGGCCGGGCTCACCACTGCTTAAAGCACTGTCAAGTTACTAGTACCCCTTGCCTGCTGGTGCCCAGCTATCAAGGAATGGCACAGCACTATCTGAAGCACTGTCAAGCTACTAGTACCCCTTGCCTGCTGGTGCCCAGCTAGCAAGGCATTGCAAAGCACTGCCTGAAACACTGTCAAGCTACTAGTTCCCCTTGCCTGCTGGTACCCAGCTAGCAAGGCTGGGCTCAACGCTGCTTCAAGCACTGTCAAGCTACTAGTAGCCCTTGCCTGCTGGTGCCCAGCTAGCAAGGCATGGCACAGCACTGCCTGAAGCACTGTCAAGCTACTAGTACCCCTTACCTGCCGGTGCCCAGCTAGCAAGGCATGGCACAGCACTGCCTAAAGCACTGTCAAGCTACTAGTAACCCTGCCTGCTGGTGCCCAGCTAGCAAGGCTGGGCGCAGCACTGCCTGAAGCACTGTCAAGCTACAAGAACCCCTTGCCTGCTGGTGCCCAGCTATCAAGACATGGCACAGCACTGCCTGTCATGCTACTAGTTCCCTTTGCCTTGCTGGTGCTCAGCTATCAAGGCTGGGCTCGACACTGTTTAAATCACTGTCAAGCTAGTAGTTCCCACTGCCTGCTGGTGCCCAGCTATCAAGGGTGGGCACAACACTGCCTGAAGCACTGTCAAGCTACTAGAACTCCTTGCCTTGCTGGTGCTCAGCTATCAAGGCTGGGCTCAACACTGCACTGTGAAGGTGATTCAAACATCGTTCACATACGTTGTAATAATACAGCATGACTGTAGTCCTTAGGGCTGGGATTCATCAAAAAGGGTGTATTCAGACTATAATCAAGTCACCATCAATCATACCAACTTAATAAAAAACGTGTTTTGTTTCTTTTATTTAGAAAATGTTTTTACCAGAAAGAAATCCAGCGGAGATGGCAATATTGCTAGAGACTCTGTGACAAGACGTGCATACCCTGATCAGACATCTTCCAGCAGAAGCTGGCTGATCTGAATCTACACTGCTTTAACAAGATTGATTTGTTATGTTAATGGTGTAAGTGCCTTTTATTTAGATTTCTTCTTCTTTGGATAGAAAACATCTGAATATTTCTGACCTTTGATATATTATAATGTTTACTGACAGCTAGTGTGTTATTGTAACTGTTCATTTATTATTTATTATCTTATACTTCATCATTACTTCAAATTTAATGTAAAGATACTTAGTATACAGGTACATAAACAAAAGATCAAACAACACAAATGTTTGACATTAGTTATACTTACAAAATATCAGACTCGCTTTCTTCTGCCACTTTGGTTAATTTTCCCGGATCTCTTAATGGAATTGGGTCTGTAATAATATGACAGTTAATTTTAAATACAAGTATTTGCTTGTTTGTTGGATTAAAAGTGACTTTGTCCAAGTCTGTATAATTGCTAAATGCCTTTATGTATTTATTTGTTTATTAAGTTTATCGTCCCACCAACAGTATTTCTGTTATCTGGAGATGTTTTCCCTTGAAGCAGATATAGTGCTGCCATCACTGTGTATAGCATGCCTTCAATGTGTATAGCATGCCATAAACACCTGGCATGATACAAAACCCTGTCACATTATCCTGACACCAGGCCAACCAGTCGTTGGACTACCTTTATATTTGCTTGAAAGTTAACAAGGAAGCTACCATTTTTAACAAACCCGGGGCCTTCCATACCTGGAGCCGACGCTCTAAAGGGATTGGGATTGGGATTAGCCGGAATTTTTGCTGAAACTGTCATTATAGCACAGGGGCACTTATGAGGTGCCCAGGGACTGAGCCCGGCCGGTCCATTATACTGACATAGACGATTCAGGCATAATGCTGTCTCAAGCATTAGGAGGAAAACCACTACTACCAACTTTTAAGTCTTTGGTTGACCCGGTCAGGGGTTTGAACCCACAACCTCCCAATCCACAAGCAGAAGCTCTACCACCTGAGCTATTGCAGTTGGTACGTTCTAGAGATAACGTTACTAGGTTTAATAAAACAGTAAAAACTTGGATAATAGTCAAAATATTTAACCAGTTTTACTTAATATTGGACAACAAGTGTACTGAGGCAATAAAAAATATTCATAATAAAAAAGGAGAAAAATTAGATATATATATTTATGACTTTTGTTTCGTATTTGATGTACATTACAGCCTCACAAGTATGATCATTAAAGAGATGTCAAGGTATTATGGGAGAAGCAAGACCCCGAACAAATATTTGGAAAGTGCCACTGGTGCACTGCCGGTCAACTTAAAGACTTCCCCCACATTAAAGCTTTCTTCCCAACTGAGGGATGAACCCACACGTTCAGGAACCAGGCATGTATTTACATTCAATTATTTAAGTCACATAAGGTTTGGTATCTCATCATCAAGTTTGGTGCAAATAATGTTTCAGATACATTTCAATAACATATATAATGGCTGTTTGTCCATAGTTGGTAACATTATTTCAAGTGAGTCAATAAAAAAAAATCATGAAATTTATAAAATCTTTTAGAAGTGTCACAGAAGATTTTAAATAACTAATCCAGAAATGTTCCGATCAGTTATGCAAGCATTTGTATTATCCTGTGACATGCATTTACTTTTGTTCATGACCTTTAATTTTAAATAACAATGGTGTCCGACTCAAAAAAGAGGCAAGCAAGCCAGCTTTTGTCTTATTCGGAAAGAAAAAGAGAATCGTTAACTCTAGGATGGAACAGCACAAATCTAGAATTTTCCTCGGATCGGAAAAACACTGAAGACATCTTTTACTTTTGGCTTATCAACAGAATAAATTATTGACTTTGGTGATGAAAGTGGAAATTAAGGTTTTAGATATATAGATTTTTTTGGTTAGTGAGAAGAATAAACATTATATTTTCCTTGTTTGAGCATTTAAACATTTGCCCTACAAGTTCATATGGGCTAGCACACAGTATTTGGCAAAAGAAAAAGATCCATTCTGAAGCCATGTACATGACTTTAAATCCTAAACAAGTGAACATCAAAAGAATAACACTAAGTATGAGATTTATAACAATTACCTTTGTCAATGGATTTATTGCGAACCTTCATAAATGTCCGTGCCAGCTCAGAATCAGTGCTAGATTTTACTGTGGAGACAGAATTCTCACTTCCTGCACTGCCCACACTTGGATTTCGTTTCATCTTGTTCTGAAAGGTTATATTCATCAAATGATTTCACAGAGGAATGTGCCATTTGTGATAAAGTGATTCTCTATTATGAATAAAGTTCTATAACAACAAGAAAATAAACGCATGTGATATAACAATATATCAACAAATTTGCATTCCTCAAACAAGATATTACAAACTAGAACTATCGCTGAATGCGATTCATACCCCCACCAATGTCCTTGACAAAGCTGGTACAAGGGTAAGATGGGTTCTGCACATTGCCCAGTTGGGGTGAACATTTGAGTTAAGTTTGAAGAAAATCCTTACATTAGTATAGACTTTATAGGGCAGACACGACATATTGTCTAGTATTGATTGTAAGTAAATTAAAAGACTTAAAAAGGGGCATAACTTTGTCAAAATGCAATACAGAGTTATGAAACTTGACCTGCATATCTTACTTGTGATACGTCATATATCTTTTAAGTTTCAAGCAAATACCTGTGCTAATTTCAGAAATATTCAAGTACATGTGAAAATTAAAGAACATTTTCTAAGTCAATTTGACCTTCAAGTGTGACCTTGACCTTAAGCTAGCACAAAGGTAACATGGGTTCTGCACATAACCTTGTTGAGTTGAACATTTGAGTAAAGTTTGAAGAAAATTCTTCCATTAGTAAAGGATTTATAGAGCGGACACGACATATTGTCTAATACTTGATTTTATGTAAATTTGAAGTCTTAAAATGCAATACAGAGTTATGAAACTTGACCTGCGTATCCTAATTGTGACATCTTATATATATTTTAAGTTTCAAGCAAATACTTTTTCTAATTTCAGAAATATTCAAATACATGTTAAAATTTAAGAATATTTTCTAAGTCAATTTTTGACCTTCAAGTGTGACCTTGACATTAAGCCGGCAAAAGAGTAACATGGGTTCTGCACATCCCCTTGTTGAGGTGAACATTTGAGCCAAGATTAAAGAAAATCTTTCAATTAGTGTAGGACTTACAGAGCGGACACGACATAATGTCTAATATTTGATTGTTTGATATTTGACCTTTACCTTGAGCTGACACATGGGCAGCATGGGTTCTGCACATCCCCTTGTTGAGGTGAACATTTCAGCCAAGTTTGAAGAAAATCCTTCAATTGGTATAGGATTTATAGAGCGGACACGATAATGGAGACGGACGGACAGAAAGACGGACGGACGGACGCGACAAAGCGGATCCATTATAGCCCCCACACACACACACACATTTTGTGGTGGGGGTATAATTATACTATATTTTTATATAAGTATTGCCATTTTGTTGTTTTTACCTCATGGTTGATCAATTCTTATTTTTTTCAATGCTTTAACTTTTGTAAATCAATTACCAACAGAAATAAAAAAAATGTCTATTTTGCAATTTTTTAACAACACAATGTAACAGTTAATGTGACATTGTTCTTTTCTGTCCGTACTACTTGCAAAAATTCTAAATAAGTATGGAAGGTGACTGAAGTGTAAATTATAGTGAAGACTTTAATAGGTTTGCAATAAAATATTTTTTAACTATATGATCTTTCACTCTAATTTTCAGATCTTATTTAAATTAATACTACTTGCAAATATTGAGTATGAATCAAATAGCTAAAATTTGACAATTTCTTAAAAGGTGGTATCTAAGACTGTCATAAATGTCACATGATTTATATAAAAGAACAGACTGGGTGCATATTTAAATGGAAACATTACAAAATAATATAAATAATAAATGAAATTATTATTATTTTAATACAACAGTGACTCTAAATAAAGCAAGTGCAATTTTTAGCATTAGAACAATGATACAAATGTGAATTATGTAGCTATTGTTTTATATTACACCTACAATTGAATTAAATCACAACAAATCCAATAATTTTATTAAATAGAAACAATCGATTCATAGATGCATACAGAGAATGTGATCACTCTCCATACGCCATCACCGGGCTTAACATGAAAATGAATTTCCAACATTTGACAATTCTGCCACCAAAACTTTCTTACATGACTCCCCTAAAAGTTACACACCAAAAGTTTCACTCCACCAAAAGTTACAGTTATACATTTAAGACCTGCACGCCATAGAGGATGCTAAAAAAGGATAAAAAATAAACTGATTCAATTTTTATAACATATTATAACAGATTTATGCAGAAATAAAAATTTAAGTAATAAATGGCTTGACAATAATTGAATAAGGTTACAATATGTATAAATAATGCTATAAACACTTACAAAAATCACTAATTACTAGGTTCAAGTCTTTCATCTTACTAAAGCCTTTAAATCCTGTAATACTAATTCAAGTATATTTTAAATTCAAAATGAATAAAAATGCATATAAGCAGATTTCAACATTGTTAACCTTAATTCTTCATATCACCACACCATTCATGCTTACTGACCCTTGACCTTCTAAGGCTACATACTAAATGACCAGCTGTATTAAAGGTCCTCTCTGAAAGATTATCTTTGTTTTTATTCAGTTTTTAATTTTCACAGACTGACACTATAATATTTCTGTTTTAAGAAAATAAATTACACAAGAAATATATTTAAAAAAGATATGCGTCATTAATTATTATAACCAATTTTCACTTTTATTAATACAGTGAGCTTTGACCAACAGAGAAAGTAAAAGGTTATGCATTTTGCTAAACTACCCTTTACTATAATACCCTTTTTACCACCATTTAAAAAAAAATAAAACACCAGTGACATTCATTTGGAACAATATGGTAAATAGTGTTTCCTGGACATTCTACAAATGCGAGTCATTTCATATTTATTTATTCTAACATTCATTCATTTTAATATTCATTTGGACTGACCTTGTGTCAGCATTTGCTAAGTATGTCAAAAGTGAAGTTGGTCAGCTGTCCAAAAGAATGACACCATATATTTAATAGTAATAAAAAACAACACCAGAAATGACTTGACATATTCGAAGCAACCTTGATCAGGTCTAAAACTTCAGCACATTTACAATTTGGCCAGAGAGGAAAATCGCTATTTATAAATATGGTTTGTTCATTTTTTGTAATACACATATTTTTTAATAACTTTTAAAACTCTTTTTGTTGAAAAAAAAATACAAAAAATATGTAAAACCAATGGGAATTAAATAAGTGAATGCAAAAATCATTGTGATATAAACATACCTTTCAGTTTTATTTTGTATGTGCAATTTGACCAATAAATCATTTATAGAAAGGACCTTTAAGAAGATGGCTCTAACAGAAATGGGAGAGCACACTTACATTCAACCTTTGTTGCTAAAATGAACAACAAAAGAGAAAAAAGGTCAAGCAATAATAAAAAACAGAAATACAAGACTAACAACCACTTCCACCATTTTGCTGACAACATGTAGTCATGTTCATAAAGAATGTTTCACTTGAGTATTGCCTTGGAACAATGATATGTTTAAAGGTCTTTTGGAATTCAATTTCTCTTTTTATTATATGTCAAAAATTCTGAAGGATTTATTCAGTGTAAGTGGTTATTTAAGTTAAACAGTTTTTATTTAAAAGAAATAACATAGCTATTTATGGTACATTAAATATGTCATTGGTCTGAACATATGTTTTACTTAATTCATTATTAATTTTGGCTACTTAATCAACTTACCATAATATTCTGTAATTCATTCATCGGATTACCAACTGGATCTTTCTGGAAAAAGGGAGCAACATTCTGTTAAAACTTACATAAACACAAATAAAATGTGACAAAAATAAAAATACCAGTAATCAACAACATTTAACATCTTTTTAATGAAACATTCTATGTGTGTGCAAAAGTGTTTTGTTGTTTTTGGACAATATTGTTTTGATTTGAAATCACTGCTTTGAAGTCAGCTTTTGTATAAACCATGCAGAATCATAACAAATAAAATACACATTTCATAATAGTGAATAAAAATGTCTCAAATATATAATAAAATTTTAATTTTTATCTGTCTTCCTCAAACTTAATAAAATATTTGAAATTATTTTCCTTAATTGTATTTCTTTTGAAAAATATTAATGAACATCCTATTTTAAATAAGCAATCCAGATATAACTTAGAAAAACTAACATGTTAACATCTTCTAGTGGCCGACAAATGTTATCTTTAATTAAGGTATAGTTTATTATGTTTCTTATGTATACTTAATTTAAAAGTTTAATTTCTTTCCCTTCTGACATATCTTAAAGACAGTATTTATGAAGCAAGAATACTCTTGAATCAATTAAATGAGAGCAACAGAGGAAGATGTGTTATCATTTTGAGTAAGTCAAAAGTTTTGAGGTTGTTTTTTTTTAGGGGGTGTGGGGGGAGGATTATGACTATTTAAAATAACTGTTTTAATGCTAAATTGATGTTTTATCTTGTTTTTTATGTTCAATCAAAATATTGTAGGTATTTTCTTAAAGCTTTTTTGAACATATGTATTATGATAAGAGCGCTATATACATGAGGTATTTATTATTATTTTATTATAGTCATGTACTCAACAACTTAGGCCACTCATATAAATGATAATTTTGATAAATAAGGAAAATTATAACTGCAATCAATCAGACAAATGATAATTGTGATCAATCAGGTAAAAAGTAAAGTTCTGTGATCAATGAGGTAAATAGTAAAGTTCTGTGATCAATCAGGTAAATAGTAAAGTTCTGTGATCAATGAGGTAAATGTTAATTTTAATGAATCAGGTAAATGATAATTTTGATCATTCAGACAAATGATAATTGTGATCAATCAGGTAAATAGTAAAGTTCTGAGATCAATCAGGTAAATAGTAAAGTTCTGTGATCAATCAGGTAAATAGTAAAGTTCTGTGATCAATCAGGTAAATAGTAAAGTTCTGTGATCAATCAGGTAAATAGTAAAGTTCTGTGATCAATGAGGTAAATGTTAATTTTAATGAATCAGGTAAATGATAATTTTGATCAATAAGGTAAATGATAATTTTGATCAATTAGGTAAATGATAATTTTGATCATTCAGACAAATGATAATTGTGATCAATCAGGTAAATAGTAAAGTTCTGTGATCAATCAGGTAAATAGTAAAGTTCTGTGATCAATCAGGTAAATAGTAAAGTTCTGTGATCAATGAGGTAAATGTTAATTTTAATGAATCAGGTAAATGATAATTTTGATCAATCAGGTAAATGATAATTTTGATCAATCAGGTTTATGAAAATTTTGATCAATAAATGATAATTTTAATGAATCAGGTAAATGGTAATTGTGATCAATCAGGTAAATGATAATTTGATCAATAAGGTAAATGATAATTTTGATCAATCAGGTAAATGGTAATTGTGATCAATCATGTAAATAATAACTGTGATTAATCAGGTTAATGATTAGTGAACAATCACGTTAAATACAAATCTGACCTATCAGTTGAAGATTATTTGAACCAATCAGGGAATTCAATGCAATCAATTAGGCAAATAACAGCGTAACAGATCAAATCCCAAAACAAGAGGGCCATGATGGCCCCACATCACTCACCTGAATGCTGTACACATTTAGCAATAGTGAGCAAGGAATATCAACATTATTTTAACAGTCTAGAATATATTTTATGCATGTACACAAGCAGCATGCAGACAATCAGTTTCAATTATTTTACGTCATAGCCAAATGATGAAAATGGCCAAGCCCCTGATGGGCATCTTTTCTGACAGACCGAAATTCTTTGAACGCTCTTAATTAAGGGTGACCAGAGAAATATATTTACGAAATATCAATGTTCAAGCTCTTGCAGTTTCTGACAAGAAGAATTTCTAAGTGTTCTCAAAAAGACATATATGGAAAATGGCTATGCCACTGGCAGCAAAACATTCTTGATAGATCAAAACTCTTTGAACAATCTTGATTCAGAGCCATCCATGAAATCTGTATACAAATATCAAGGCTCAAGCTTTTTCAAGCTGTTTCTGACAAGAAGATTTTCAATATTTTCCTACATAGTTATTTATGGCCAACAGCCATGCCCCTGCTGGACAGGTGTTTTATGAGTCAAACCTATTTGAGAAACTTTTCGTTCCCCCATCAGCTGAAGCTTCTGAGGAAGTTTGGTTAAATTTGGGTCAGCAATTCCAGAGAAGATGTTGTTTGAATAATGTTGAATGACAAAAGACTCCAGTCACAGGGTGACAGGCTGCCAGATGATGGGTGATCACAATAGCTCAACTTGAACTTTGCTTAGGTGAGCTAAAAACTGTACAAAAATCCATCGTGCATGTAATCTATGTTGTCATGTAATTCATCCTATTAGGATTGTTATGTGTATTTCCTTTGATGGACATTGGACTTTGGTTCCTAAATTCCATCTTCACATGAACAGGATGCTACAACCATTTACACTTCTCTGGTCATTTCTTTCTTGATACGAAAAAATAATTTCATTTACAATCAACAATTTTATTAGTTCTTCTAATCAAAATAATACCTCTCTCTTCTAAACACGATGTGGACATTATTTTTCAATGACATTAAAATTTTTGTCATAACTTATCAAAGAAAGCATCAGTGCTGTGACTTTTTTTATTCAAATAGATCGGTTTTCTTTTCATTGTTTGCGATTGAGAAACCCCTCAGAAGCGCGAGGTTAGAGCTCTGAAAAACTGGTTTAAGCACCCCAGTTGATCCATATTGCCGACTGACTGTTGGGTTTGCTGTTTTTGTTCACTGACTCATCACAGATTTTATTCTTATTTTACATTTGGCTCGTGAATACATTTGTCCTGTACCTAATGTCAAATTTTGGTAGATGTTGCAATGTTCATAGATCAGAGTTTCATAAGCAAAAGCATAAGTCAACATAATTATAATGTAGCACAATATACTGACTATTACACAAAGTAAGAAGGCAGGTGACAAAAAAGGAGACACAATGTAATAATGATACAATATACTACCTTAAAGTTTTTTAACAAAATTGTGTTCATACAGATTCCAAGAAAACATACAAACATAGTCTTATTTAAACAGAAATTAAACTCTCTGATAATTTGTTTTTTCAGGTACATGTAGTGTTAAAAAGCCCTATCAAAATAATAGCAGCAGAAAATATACACTTTTAAGACAGCACAAGAGAGAAATAATATAAAAATTAAGCTTTTTTAAAGAGTCTATGTATCTGGATACAAAATATACAGGGTAATATAATTTAAGTCAAGTGGCATCTTGAGAGCAGTCTTCAACGAAACCTGGTGGATCATGGCCCGAGTCCACCAACACTATGTCTGTCAGTTTATAAAATTGTATAAGTTAAATGGATCGATGGTGCACCAGAACTTTTCAGCCATATCATTTTAAACATTCTTAATTATTTTGTAAACATATTTAGTTAACAAAACTAAACAACACTTTACATCCTTTTACTGATCCCAACCACTTGGTACACCTCAGCTTACCAACCTTATGGGTCAAAACGTAAAAGTCATACTGGTCTAGTAAAATTTGGCCCAGTCCAGTAGATATTGTCAGATTGGTGGACTGAGGGTCCAGTGTTGTTGGGTTTTTTTAATTTTAATTTTTAAATTTCTTTAGTAAAGACTGTGAAAGCCTTTTTTATTTTAATGAATAGTGAAGACTGTAAAAGCCTTTTTTATTTTAATGAATAGTGAAGACTATGAAAGCCTTTTTTATTTTAATGAATAGTGAAGACTATGAAAGCCTTTTTTTATTTTATTGAATAGTGAAGACTATGGAAGCCTTTTTTATTTTAATGAATAGTGAAGACTATGAAAGCCTTTTTTATTTTATTGAATAGTGAAGACTGTGAAAGCCTTTTTTATTTTAATGAATAGTGAAGACTATGAAAGCCTTTTTTATTTTATTGAATAGTGAAGACTATGAAAGCCTTTTTTATTTTAAGGAATAGTGAAGACTGTGAAAGCCTTTTTTTATTTTATTGAATAGTGAAGACTATGAAAGCCTTTTTTATTTTAATGAATAGTGAAGACTATGAAAGCCTTTTTTTATTTTATTGAATAGTGAAGACTGTAAAAGCCTTTTTTATTTTAATGAATAGTGAAGACTGTGAAAGCCTTTTTTATTTTAATGAATAGTGAAGACTATGAAAGCCTTTTTTATTTTAATGAATAGTGAAGACTATGAAAGCCTTTTTTATTTTATTGAATAGTGAAGACTATGAAAGCCTTTTTTATTTTAATGAATAGTGAAGACTGTAAAAGCCTTTTTTATTTTAATGAATAGTGAAGACTATGAAAGCCTTTTTTATTTTAATGAATAGTGAAGACTATGAAAGCCTTTTTTTATTTTATTGAATAGTGAAGACTATGAAAGCCTTTTTTATTTTAATGAATAGTGAAGACTATGAAAGCCTTTTTTATTTTATTGAATAGTGAAGACTGTGAAAGCCTTTTTTATTTTATTGAATAGTGAAGACTGTGAAAGCCTTTTTTATTTTAAGGAATAGTGAAGACTGTGAAAGCCTTTTTTATTTTAAGGAATAGTGAAGACTGTGAAAGCCTTTTTTTATTTTATTGAATAGTGAAGACTGTAAAAGCCTTTTTTATTTTAATGAATAGTGAAGACTGTGAAAGCCTTTTTTATTTAAATGAATAGTGAAGACTATGAAAGCCTTTTTTTATTTTATTGAATAGTGAAGACTATGAAAGCCTTTTTTATTTTATTGAATAGTGAAGACTGTAAAAGTCTTTTTTATTTTAATGAATAGTGAAGACTATGAAAGCCTTTTTTACTTTAATGAATAGTGAAGACTGTGAAAGCCTTTTTTATTTAAATGAATAGTGAAGACTATGAAAGCCTTTTTTATTTTAATGAATAGTGAAGACTATGAAAGCCTTTTTTATTTTAATGAATAGTGAAGACTGTGAAAGCCTTTTTTATTTAAATGAATAGTGAAGACTGAAAGCCTTTTTTATTTAAATGAATAGTGAAGACTGTGAAAGCCTTTTTTATTTAAATGAATAGTGAAGACTATGAAAGCCTTTTTTTATTTTATTGAATAGTGAAGACTATGAAAGCCTTTTTTATTTTAATGAATAGTGAAGACTATGAAAGCCTTTTTTATTTAAATGAATAGTGAAGACTGTGAAAGCCTTTTTTATTTTAATGAATAGTGAAGACTGTGAAAGCCTTTTTTATTTAAATGAATAGTGAAGACTATGAAAGCCTTTTTTTATTTTATTGAATAGTGAAGACTATGAAAGCCTTTTTTATTTTATTGAATAGTGAAGACTGTGAAAGCCTTTTTCATTTTATTGAATAGTGAAGACTGTGAAAGCCTTTTTTATTTTAAGGAATAGTGAAGACTGTGAAAGCCTTTTTTATTTTAAGGAATAGTGAAGACTGTGAAAGCCTTTTTTATTTTATTGAATAGTGAAGACTGTGAAAGCCTTTTTTATTTTAAGGAATAGTGAAGACTATGAAAGCCTTTTTTTATTTTATTGAATAGTGAAGACTGTGAAAGCCTTTTTTATTTTATTGAATAGTGAAGACTGTGAAAGCCTTTTTTATTTTAAGGAATAGTGAAGACTGTGAAAGCCTTTTTTTATTTTATTGAATAGTGAAGACTGTGAAAGCCTTTTTATTTTATTGAATAGTGAAGACTGTAAAAGCCTTTTTTATTTTAATGAATAGTGAAGACTATGAAAGCCTTTTTTATTTTAATGAATAGTGAAGACTGTGAAAGCCTTTTTTATTTAAATGAATAGTGAAGACTATGAAAGCCTTTTTTATTTTAATGAATAGTGAAGACTGTGAAAGCCTTTTTTATTTAAATGAATAGTGAAGACTATGAAAGCCTTTTTTTATTTTATTGAATAGTGAAGACTATGAAAGCCTTTTTTATTTTATTGAATAGTGAAGACTGTAAAAGCCTTTTTTATTTTAATGAATAGTGAAGACTATGAAAGCCTTTTTTATTTAAATGAATAGTGAAGACTATGAAAGCCTTTTTTTATTTTATTGAATAGTGAAGACTATGAAAGCCTTTTTTTATTTTATTGAATAGTGAAGACTATGAAAGCCTTTTTTATTTTAATGAATAGTGAAGACTATGAAAGCCTTTTTTATTTTAAGGAATAGTGAAGACTGTGAAAGCCCTTTTTATTTAAATGAATAGTGAAGACTATGAAAGCCTTTTTTTATTTTATTGAATAGTGAAGACTATGAAAGCCTTTTTTATTTTATTGAATAGTGAAGACTGTGAAAGCCTTTTTTTATTTTATTGAATAGTGAAGACTGTGAAAGCCTTTTTTATTTTAAGGAATAGTGAAGACTGTGAACGCCTTTTTTTATTATATTGAATAGTGAAGACTATGAAAGCCTTTTTTATTTTAAGGAATAGTGAAGACTGTGAAAGCCTTTTTTATTTAAATGAATAGTGAAGACTATGAAAGCCTTTTTTATTTTAATGAATAGTGAAGACTGTGAAAGCCTTTTTTATTTAAATGAATAGTGAAGACTATGAAAGCCTTTTTTTATTTTATTGAATAGTGAAGACTATGAAAGCCTTTTTTATTTTATTGAATAGTGAAGACTGTAAAAGCCTTTTTTATTTTAATGAATAGTGAAGACTATGAAAGCCTTTTTTATTTAAATGAATAGTGAAGACTATGAAAGCCTTTTTTTATTTTATTGAATAGTGAAGACTATGAAAGCCTTTTTTTATTTTATTGAATAGTGAAGACTATGAAAGCCTTTTTTATTTTAATGAATAGTGAAGACTATGAAAGCCTTTTTTATTTTAAGGAATAGTGAAGACTGTGAAAGCCTTTTTTATTTAAATGAATAGTGAAGACTATGAAAGCCTTTTTTTATTTTATTGAATAGTGAAGACTATGAAAGCCTTTTTTATTTTATTGAATAGTGAAGACTGTGAAAGCCTTTTTTTATTTTATTGAATAGTGAAGACTGTGAAAGCCTTTTTTATTTTAAGGAATAGTGAAGACTGTGAACGCCTTTTTTTATTTTATTGAATAGTGAAGACTATGAAAGCCTTTTTTATTTTAAGGAATAGTGAAGACTGTGAAAGCCTTTTTATTTTAATGAGAACTTTCTTGATAAAAACTGTGTTCATAAAACTACTTACAATTAGGACATTATGTATCATGATGTAATTTCACTTAACCAAATAATAAATAATAATAAATCATTGTATGACTTTTGTGAAAACTGACAACAAAATTGTGGTTAGGTTGTGTCACTAGTGACATCTGACCAGAATCTTCCATATTTGCTGCTAAGTGTCTCAAAACCTGTCATGTATGGAGGTATAAGAAGATAAAGAAAAAATTTAAAATGGATCATTAACACATGTGGTAGGCTAAAAGTTAAAAGTCACTTATCATAAACTAGAGCTGTAATTCAATGGCCAATATACATATATGACACACACTTCCTGTTTACCAATCTCCCTCTTATATCAGCATTGGAAATAATGTAAAAAACCCTGCAATTTACATCTGATCAAATTGAAAATAGCAGGAGCACAGGTTCCCATTGAATAAAATAACCATGAAGTTGCATCAAAACTGTTAGAGAAGAAGCCCAGACAAAATTGTGTCTATGGATGGATCCACAGACAGATGGACAGACAAGTTAACAGACCACCTGAATCCTGGGGATGGATCCACAGACAGATGAACAGATCACCTGAATCATGGGGATAGATCCAAAGACAGATGGACAGACAGGTGAACAGATCACCTGAATCCTGGGGATGGATCCACAGACAGATGGACAGACAGGTGAACAGACCATCTGAATCATGGGGAAAGATCCAAAGACAGATGGACAGACTGGTGAACAGACCCCCTGAATCCTGGGGATAGATCCACAGACAGATGGACAGACAGCTGAACAGATCACCTGAATCCTGGGGATAGATCCACAGACAGATGGACAGACTGGTGAACAGACCACCTGAATCCTAGGGATAGATCCACAGACAGATGGACAGACTGGTGAACAGACCCCCTGAATCCTGGGGATAGATCCACAGACAGATGGACAGAAAGGTGAACAGACCCCCTGAATCCTGGGGATAGATCCACATACAGATGGACAGACAGGTGAACAGACCATCTGAATCATGGGGAAAGATCCAAAGACAGATGGACAGACTGGTGAACAGACCCCCTGAATCCTGGGGATAGATCCACAGACAGATGGACAGACAGCTGAACAGATCACCTGAATCCTGGGGATAGATCCACAGACAGATGGACAGACTGGTGAACAGACCACCTGAATCCTAGGGATAGATCCACAGACAGATGGACAGACTGGTGAACAGACCCCCTGAATCCTGGGGATAGATCCACAGACAGATGGACAGACAGGTGAACAGACCCCCTGAATCCTGGGGATAGATCCACAGACAGATGGACAGACAGCTGAACAGATCACCTGGATCCTGGGGATAGATCCACAGACAGATGGACAGACTGGTGAACAGACCACCTGAATCCTAGGGATAGATCCACAGACAGATGGACAGACTGGTGAACAGACCCCCTGAATCCTGGGGATAGATCCACAGACAGATGGACAGACAGGTGAACAGACCCCCTGAATCCTGGGGATAGATCCACAGACAGATGGACAGACAGGTAAACAGACCCCCTGAATCCTGGGGATAGATCCACAGACAGATGGACAGACAGGTAAACAGACCATGTGAGTCCTGGGGATAGATCCACAGACAGATGGACAGTCAGGTAAACAGACCACCTGAATCCTGGGGATAGATCCACAGACAGATGGACAGACTGGTGAACAGACCACCTGAATCCTAGGGATAGATCCACAGACAGATGGACAGACAGGTAAACAGACCATGTGAGTCCTGGGGATAGATCCACAGACAGATGGACAGTCAGGTGAACAGACCACCTGAATCCTTGGGATGGATTCACAGACAGATGGACAGACAGGTGAACAGACCACCTGAAACCTGGGGATGGATTCACAGACAGATGGACAGACAGATGAACATACCACCTGAATCCTGGGGATAGATCCACATACAGATGGACTGACAGGTGAACAGACCACGTGAATCCTGGGGATAGATCCACAGACAGATGGACAGACAGATGAACAGACCATCCTATCCTGGGGATAGATCCACATACAGATGGACAGACAGATGAACAGACCACATGAAAACTGGGGATAGATCCAGACAGATGGACAGACAGGTGAACAGACCACCCTATCCTGGGGATGGATTCACAGACAGATGGACATACAGATGAACAGACCACCTGAATCCTGGGGATAGATCCACAGACAGATGGACAGACAGGTGAACAGACCATCTGAATCCTGGGTATAGATCCACAGACAGATGGACAGACAGGTGAACAGACCATCTGAATCCTGGGGATAGATCCACAGACAGATGGACATACAGATGAACAGACCACCTGAATCCTGGGGATAGATCCACAGACAGATGGACAGACAGGTGAACAGACCATCTGAATCCTGGGGATAGATTCACATACAGATGGACAGACAGGTGAACAGACCATCTGAATCCTGGGGATAGATCCACAGACAGATGGACAGACAGGTAAACAGACCACCCTATCCTGGGGATGGATTCACAGACAGATGGACATACAGATGAACAGACCACCTGAATCCTGGGGATAGATCCACAGACAGATGGACAGACAGGTGAACAGACCATCTGAATCCTGGGGATAGATCCACAGACAGATGGACAGACAGGTGAACAGACCATCTGAATCCTGGGGATAGATCCACAGACAGATGGACAGACAGGTGAACAGACCATCTGAATCCTGGGGATAGATCCACAGACAGATGGACATACAGATGAACAGACCACCTGAGTCCTGGGGATGGATTCACAGACAGATGGACATACAGATGAACAGACCCCCTGAATCCTGGGGATAGATCCACAGACAGATGGACAGACTGGTGAACAGACCACTGGAATCCTGGGGATAGATCCACAGACAGATGGACAGACAGGTAAACAGACCATCTGAATCCTGGGGATAGATCCACAGACAGATGGACAGACAGGTAAACAGACCACCCTATCCTGGGGATGGATTCACAGACAGATGGACATACAGATGAACAGACCCCCTGAATCCTGGGGATAGATCCACATACAGATGGACAGACTGGTGAACAGATCAAGTGAATCCTGGGGATAGATCCACAGACAGATGGACAGACAGGTGAACAGACCACCTGAATCCTGGGGATAGATCCACAGACAGATGGACAGACTGGTGAACAGACCATGAGAATCATGGGGATAGATCCACAAACAGATGGACAGACAGGTGAACAGATCACCTGAATCCTGGGGATAGATCCACATACAGATGGACAGACAGGTGAACAGACCATCTGAATCCTGGGGATAGATCCACAGACAGATGGACAGACTGGTGAACAGACCACCTGAGTCCTGGGGATAGATCCACATACAGATGGACAGACAGATGAACAGACCACCTGAATCCTGGGGATAGATCCACATACAGATGGACAGACAGGTGAACAGACCATCTGAATCCTGGGGATAGATCCACATACAGATGGACCGACAGGTGAACAGACCACCTGAATCCTGGGGATAGATCCACAGACAGATGGACAGACAGGTGAACAGACCACCTGAATCCTGGGGATAGATCCACAGACAGATGGACAGACAGGTGAACAGACCCCCTGAATCCTGGGGATAGATCCACAGACAGATGGACAGACAGGTAAACAGACCATGTGAGTCCTGGGGATAGATCCACAGACAGATGGACAGTCAGGTGAACAGACCACCTGAATCCTTGGGATGGATTCACAGACAGATGGACAGACAGGTGAACAGACCACCTGAAACCTGGGGATGGATTCACAGACAGATGGACAGACAGATGAACATACCACCTGAATCCTGGGGATAGATCCACATACAGATGGACTGACAGGTGAACAGACCACGTGAATCCTGGGGATAGATCCACAGACAGATGGACAGACAGATGAACAGACCATCCTATCCTGGGGATAGATCCACATACAGATGGACAGACAGATGAACAGACCACATGAAAACTGGGGATAGATCCAGACAGATGGACAGACAGGTGAACAGACCACCCTATCCTGGGGATGGATTCACAGACAGATGGACATACAGATGAACAGACCACCTGAATCCTGGGGATAGATCCACAGACAGATGGACAGACAGGTGAACAGACCATCTGAATCCTGGGTATAGATCCACAGACAGATGGACAGACAGGTGAACAGACCATCTGAATCCTGGGGATAGATCCACAGACAGATGGACATACAGATGAACAGACCACCTGAATCCTGGGGATAGATCCACAGACAGATGGACAGACAGGTGAACAGACCATCTGAATCCTGGGGATAGATTCACATACAGATGGACAGACAGGTGAACAGACCATCTGAATCCTGGGGATAGATCCACAGACAGATGGACAGACAGGTAAACAGACCACCCTATCCTGGGGATGGATTCACAGACAGATGGACATACAGATGAACAGACCACCTGAATCCTGGGGATAGATCCACAGACAGATGGACAGACAGGTGAACAGACCATCTGAATCCTGGGGATAGATCCACAGACAGATGGACAGACAGGTGAACAGACCATCTGAATCCTGGGGATAGATCCACAGACAGATGGACAGACAGGTGAACAGACCATCTGAATCCTGGGGATAGATCCACAGACAGATGGACATACAGATGAACAGACCACCTGAGTCCTGGGGATGGATTCACAGACAGATGGACATACAGATGAACAGACCCCCTGAATCCTGGGGATAGATCCACAGACAGATGGACAGACTGGTGAACAGACCACTGGAATCCTGGGGATAGATACACAGACAGATGGACAGACAGGTAAACAGACCATCTGAATCCTGGGGATAGATCCACAGACAGATGGACAGACAGGTAAACAGACCACCCTATCCTGGGGATGGATTCACAGACAGATGGACATACAGATGAACAGACCCCCTGAATCCTGGGGATAGATCCACATACAGATGGACAGACTGGTGAACAGATCAAGTGAATCCTGGGGATAGATCCACAGACAGATGGACAGACAGGTGAACAGACCACCTGAATCCTGGGGATAGATCCACAGACAGATGGACAGACTGGTGAACAGACCATGAGAATCATGGGGATAGATCCACAAACAGATGGACAGACAGGTGAACAGATCACCTGAATCCTGGGGATAGATCCACATACAGATGGACAGACAGGTGAACAGACCATCTGAATCCTGGGGATAGATCCACAGACAGATGGACAGACTGGTGAACAGACCACCTGAGTCCTGGGGATAGATCCACATACAGATGGACAGACAGATGAACAGACCACCTGAATCCTGGGGATAGATCCACATACAGATGGACAGACAGGTGAACAGACCATCTGAATCCTGGGGATAGATCCACATACAGATGGACCGACAGGTGAACAGACCACCTGAATCCTGGGGATAGATCCACAGACAGATGGACAGACAGGTGAACAGACCACCTGAATCCTGGGGATAGATCCACAGACAGATGGACAGACAGGTGAACAGACCCCCTGAATCCTGGGGATAGATCCACAGACAGATGGACAGACAGGTAAACAGACCACCTGAATCCTGGAGATAGATCCACAGACAGATGGACAGACAGGTAAACAAACCACCTTAATCCTGGGGATAGATCCACATACAGATGGACAGACAGGTGAACAGACATCCTGAATCCTGGGGATGGATTCACATACAGATGGACAGACAGATGAGACCACCTGAATCCTGGGGATAGATCCACATACAGATGGACAGACAGGTGAACAGACCACCTGAATCCTGGGGATAGATCCACATACAGATGGACAGACAGATGAACAGACCATCTTAATCCTGGGGATAGATCCACAGACAGATGGACAGACAGGTGAACAGATCACGTGAATCCTGGGGATAGATCCACAGACAGATGGACAGACAGGTGAACAGACCCCCTGAATCCTGGGGATAGATCCACAGACAGATGGACAGACAGGTGAATAGACCCCCTGAATCCTGGGGATAGATCCACAGACAGATGGACAGACAAGTGAACAGACCACGTGAATCCTGGGGATAGATCCACAGACAGATGGACAGACTGGTGAACAGACCACCCTATCCTGGGGATAGATCCACATACAGATGGAGAGACAGGTGAACAGACCACCTGAGTCCTGGGGATAGATCCACATACAGATGGACAGACAGATGAACAGATCACCTGAATCCTGGGGATAGATCCACAGACAGATGGACAGACAGGTGAACAGACCATCTGAATCATGGGGAAAGATCCAAAGACAGATGGACAGACTGGTGAACAGACCCCCTGAATCCTGGGGATAGATCCACAGACAGATGGACAGACAGCTGAACAGATCACCTGTATCATGGGGATAGATCCACAGACAGATGGACAGACTGGTGAACAGACCACCTGAATCCTAGGGATAGATCCACAGACAGATGGACAGACAGGTAAACAGACCCCCTGAATCCTGGGGATAGATCCACAGACAGATGGACAGACAGGTAAACAGACCATGTGAGTCCTGGGGATAGATCCACAGACAGATGGACAGACAGGTGAACAGACCCCCTGAATCCTGGGGATAGATCCACAGACAGATGGACAGACTGGTGAACAGACCACGTGAATCCTGGGGATAGATCCACAGACAGATGGACAGACAGGTGAACAGATCACGTGAATCCTGGGGATATATCCACAGACAGATGGACAGACTGGTGAACAGACCACCCTATCCTGGGGATAGATCCACATACAGATGGACAGACAGGTGAACAGACCACGTGAATCCTGGGGATAGATCCACATACAGATGGACAGACAGGTGAACAGATCACGTGAATCCTGGGGATAGATCCACAGACAGATGGACAGACAGGTGAACAGATCACGTGAATCCTGAGTGGATCCACAGACAGATGGACAGACAGGTGAACAGATCACGTGAATCCTGGGGATGGATCCACAGACAGATGGACAGACAGGTGAACAGATCACGTGAATCCTGGGGATGGATCCACAGACAGATAGACAGACAGGTGAACAGATCAGGTGAATCCTGGGGATGGATCCACAGACAGTTGGACAGACTGGTGAACAGACCACCTGAATCCTTGGGATGGATCCACATACAGATGGACAGACAGGTGAACAGATCAAGTGAATCCTGGGGATAGATCCACAGACAGATGGACAGACAGGTGAACAGACCACCTGAATCCTGGGGATAGATCCACATACAGATGGACAGACTGGTGAACAGACCACCTGAATCCTGGGGATAGATTCACAGACAGATGGAAAGACAGATGAACAGACCACCTGAATCCTGGGGATAAATCCACAGACAGATGGACAGACTGGTGAACAGACCACCTGAGTCCTGGGGATAGATCCACAGACAGATGGACAGACAGGTGAACAGACCACCTGAATCCTGGGGATAAATCCACATACAGATGGACAGACAGGTGAACAGACCACGTGAATCCTGGGGATAGATCCACAGACAGATGGACAGACAGATGAACAGACCATCCTATCCTGGGGATAGATCCACATACAGATGGACAGACAGATGAACAGACCACATGAAAACTGGGGATAGATCCAGACAGATGGACAGACAGGTGAACAGACCACCCTATCCTGGGGATGGATTCACAGACAGATGGACATACAGATGAACAGACCACCTGAATCCTGGGGATAGATCCACAGACAGATGGACAGACAGGTGAACAGACCACCTGAGTCCTGGGGATAGATCCACAGACAGATGGACAGACTGGTGAACAGACCACCTGAGTCCTGAGTGGATCCACATACAGATGGACAGACAGGTGAACAGACCACCTGAGTCCTGGGGATAGATCCACAGACAGATGGACAGACTGGTGAACAGACCATGTGAATCATGGGGATAGATCCACAGACAGATGGACAGACAGGTGAACAGACCACCTGAATCCTGGGGATAGATCCACAGACAGATGGACAGACTGGTGAACAGACCATCTGAATCCTGGGGATAGATCCACAGACAGATGGACAGACTGGTGAACAGACCACCTGAGTCCTGAGTGGATCCACATACAGATGGACAGACAGGTGAACAGACCACCTGAGTCCTGGGGATAGATCCACAGACAGATGGACAGACAGGTGAACAGACCACCTGAATCCTGGGGATAGATCCACAGACAGATGGACAGACTGGTGAACAGACCATCTGAATCCTGGGGATAGATCCACAGACAGATGGACAGACAGGTGAACGGACCACCTGAATCCTGGGGATAGATCCACAGAGAGATGGACAGACTGGTGAACAGACCACCTGAGTCCTGGGGATAGATCCACAGACAGATGGACAGACTGGTGAACAGACCACCTGAGTCCTGGGGATAGATCCACATACAGATGGACAGACAGATGAACAGACCATCTGAATCCTGGGGATAGATCCACAGACAGATGGACAGACAGGTAAACAGACCATGTGAATCCTGGGGATAGATCCACAGACAGATGGACAGACAGGTGAACAGACCATGTGAGTCCTGGGGATAGATCCACAGACAGATGGACAGACAGGTGAACAGACCATGTGAGTCCTGGGGATAGATCCACAGACAGATGGACAGACTGGTGAACAGACCACTGGAATCCTGGGGATAGATCCACAGACAGATTGACAGACAGGTAAACAGACCATGTGAATCCTGGGGATAGATCCACAGACAGATGGACAGACTGGTGAACAGACCATCTGAATCCTGGGGATAGATCCACATACAGATGGACAGACAGATGAACAGACCATGTGAGTCCTGGGGATAGATCCACAGACAGATGGACAGACAGGTGAACAGACCATGTGAGTCCTGGGGATAGATCCACAGACAGATGGACAGACAGCTGAACAGACCATGTGAGTCCTGGGGATAGATCCACAGACAGATGGACAGACTGGTGAACAGACCACTGGAATCCTGGGGATAGATCCACAGACAGATTGACAGACAGGTAAACAGACCATGTGAATCCTGGGGATAGATCCACAGACAGATGGACAGACAGGTGAACAGACCCCCTGAATCCTGGGGATAGATCCACATACAGATGGACAGACAGATGAACAGACCATCTGAATCCTGGGGATAGATCCACATACAGATGGACAGACAGGTGAACAGACCACGTGAATCCTGGGGATAGATCCACATACAGATGGACAGTCAGGTGAACAGATCACGTGAATCCTGGGGATAGATCCACATACAGATGGACAGACAGGTGAACAGATCACGTGAATCCTGGGGATAGATCCACAGACAGATGGACAGACAGGTGAACAGATCACGTGAATCCTGGGGATGGATCCACAGACAGATGGACAGACAGGTGAACAGACCCCCTGAATCCTGGGGATAGATCCACAGACAGATGGACAGACAGGTGAACAGATCACGTGAATCCTAGGGATAGATCCACAGACAGATGGACAGACAGGTGAACAGATCACGTGAATCCTGGGGATAGATCCACAGACAGATGGACAGACAGTTGAACAGACCACCTGAGTCCTGGGGATAGATCCAGACAGATGGACAGACAGGTGAACAGACCCCCTGAATCCTGGGGATAGATCCACATACAGATGGACAGACAGATGAACAGACCATCTGAATCCTGGGGATAGATCCACAGACAGATGGACAGACAGTTGAACAGACCACCCTATCCTAGGGATAGATCCACATACAGATGGACAGACAGATGAACAGACCACCTGAATCCTGGGGATAGATCCACATACAGATGGACAGACAGGTGAACAGACCATCTGAATCCTGGGGATAGATCCACATACAGATGGACAGACAGGTGAACAGACCACCTGAATCCTGGGGATAGATTCACAGACAGATGGACAGACAGATGAACAGACCACCTGAATCCTGGGGATAGATCCACAGACAGATGGACAGACAGGTGAACAGACCCCCTGAATCCTGGGGATAGATCCACAGACAGATGGACAGACAGGTAAACAGACCACCTGAATCCTGGAGATAGATCCACAGACAGATGGACAGACAGGTAAACAAACCACCTGAATCCTGGGGATAGATCCACATACAGATGGACAGACAGGTGAACAGACATCCTGAATCCTGGGGATGGATTCACAGACAGATGGACAGACAGATGAACAGACCACCTTAATCCTGGGGATAGATCCACAGACAGATGGACAGACAGGTGAACAGATCACGTGAATCCTGGGGATAGATCCACAGACAGATGGACAGACAGGTGAACAGACCCCCTGAATCCTGGGGATAGATCCACAGACAGATGGACAGACAGGTGAATAGACCCCCAGAATCCTGGGGATAGATCCACAGACAGATGGACAGACAGGTGAACAGATCACGTGAATCCTGGGGATAGATCCACAGACAGATGGACAGACTGGTGAACAGACCACCCTATCATGGGGAAAGATCCAAAGACAGATGGACAGACAGGTGAACAGACCACCTGAGTCCTGGGGATAGATCCACATACAGATAGACAGACAGATGAACAGATCACCTGAATCCTGGGGATAGATCGACAGACAGATGGACAGACAGGTGAACAGATCACGTGAATCCTGGGGATAGATCCACAGACAGATGGACAGACAGGTGAACAGACCATCTGAATCATGGGGAAAGATCCAAAGACAGATGGACAGACTGGTGAACAGACCCCCTGAATCCTGGGGATAGATCCACAGACAGATGGACAGACAGCTGAACAGATCACCTGAATCCTGGGGATAGATCCACAGACAGATGGACAGACTGGTGAACAGACCACCTGAATCCTAGGGATAGATCCACAGACAGATGGACAGACAGGTAAACAGACCCCCTGAATCCTGGGGATAGATCCACAGACAGATGGACAGACAGGTAAACAGACCATGTGAGTCCTGGGGATAGATCCACAGACAGATGGACAGACAGGTGAACAGACCCCCTGAATCCTGGGGATAGATCCACAGACAGATGGACAGACTGGTGAACAGATCACATGAATCCTGGGGATAGATCCACAGACAGATGGACAGACTGGTGAACAGACCACCCTATCCTGGGGATAGATCCACATACAGATGGACAGACAGGTGAACAGACCACCTGAGTCCTGGGGATAGATCCACATACAGATAGACAGACAGATGAACAGATCACCTGAATCCTGGGGATAGATCCACAGACAGATGGACAGACAGCTGAACAGATCACGTGAATCCTGGGGATAGATCCACAGACAGATGGACAGACAGGTGAACAGACCATCGGAATCATGGGGAAAGATCCAAAGACAGATGGACAGACTGGTGAACAGACCCCCTGAATCCTGGGGATAGATCCACAGACAGATGGACAGACAGCTGAACAGATCACCTGAATCCTGGGGATAGATCCACAGACAGATGGACAGACTGGTGAACAGACCACCTGAATCCTAGGGATAGATCCACAGACAGATGGACAGACAGGTAAACAGACCCCCTGAATCCTGGGGATAGATCCACAGACAGATGGACGGACAGGTAAACAGACCATGTGAGTCCTGGGGATAGATCCACAGACAGATGGACAGACAGGTGAACAGACCCCCTGAATCCTGGGGATAGATCCACAGACAGATGGACAGACTGGTGAACAGACCACGTGAATCCTGGGGATAGATCCACAGACAGATGGACAGACAGGTGAACAGATCACGTGAATCCTGGGGATAGATCCACAGACAGATGGACAGACTGGTGAACAGACCACCCTATCCTGGGGATAGATCCACATACAGATGGACAGACAGGTGAACAGACCATGTGAATCCTGGGGATAGATCCACATACAGATGGACAGACAGGTGAACAGATCACCTGAATCCTGGGGATAGATCCACAGACAGATGGACAGACAGGTGAACAGATCATGTGAATCCTGAGTGGATCCACAGACAGATGGACAGACAGGTGAACAGATCACGTGAATCCTGGGGATGGATCCACAGACAGATGGACAGACAGGTGAACAGATCACGTGAATCCTGGGGATGGATCCACAGACAGATAGACAGACAGGTGAACAGATCACGTGAATCCTGGGGATGGATCCACAGACAGATGGACAGACTGGTGAACAGACCACCTGAATCCTGGGGATGGATCCACATACAGATGGACAGACAGGTGAACAGATCAAGTGAATCCTGGGGATAGATCCACAGACAGATGGACAGACAGGTGAACAGTCCACCTGAATCCTGGGGATAGATCCACATACAGATGGACAGACTGGTGAACAGACCACCTGAATCCTGGGGATAGATTGACAGACAGATGGAAATACAGATGAACAGACCACCTGAATCCTGGGGATAAATCCACAGACAGATGGACAGACTGGTGAACAGACCACCTGAGTCCTGGGGATAGATCCACAGACAGATGGACAGACTGGTGAACAGACCACCTGAATCCTGGGGATAGATCCACATACAGATGGACAGACAAGTGAACAGACCACCTTAATCCTGGGGATGGATCCACAGACAGATGGACAGACAGGTGAACAGACCCCCTGAATCCCGGAGTTAACTACAGCAGACTTTTTTGGGTATTAAAGCATGTCTCTATTGCATCCATGAACTTAGATTGGCATAACTTATCAAATAAAGTATTCAATTAAATGTTAATATGCATGCAGTTGATTTTCTTATTATATGAACACTACTCAAGAAAAACCAGGCTTAATGACATCACATAAATATTGTTTGAAAATGGAGATAGTTAATGTCACATTGCACATTTTTGTATTCAGTGCAGAACCAAATGTCACAAAGAAAAAAGTAAAAATCCAAGTTTTGTCATGAAGCCTGGTTCTCCTGTAACATTGCTTAAATTCAGGTAATAAGTGATAGTTAGGGCTACTATACCAGTATGAATGTATACTTAGGAGATGGTTTAAAGCTGGTATCTGACAGTTTGGACAAAAAAATATTTTCATTAAACATTTTCATACACTATAACTACCTAACCAGATATCGCAAAATGCTGCTTACTGGTGTCCTACAAAAGTGTACCATAATACCACAATCATTACAATCATGTATTTCCTATCTGAACCATGATGCACAGTTACCTATTTTGAAACTAAAACAACCAAGGGACTACTTATGTTTTAGTTCATTCACATCATCAGCTGCGATGTCAATGACTTTTTAAGTAGAAATCCCAATTGTTCTTATTTAAAGATTTGAAAGGAATGAACATTTTAAGTGCTGATTAACCAGTTTTATTGCCCCAAAAGTAAGATATTGTTGAAAATTGTCAAAGCCTAGACTAAGGTACCGGAACTGGTAGTGCAATTGGTAGAGCGTCGGCTCCAGGTATGGGAGGCCCCGGGTTCGATCCTGGGCTGCGACATACCAAAGTCGTTAAAAATGGTAGTGGTATAGCTCCCTTGCTAACGCTCAAGCAAATATAAGGGTAGTTCCACGACTGGTTGGCCCGGTGTCAGGATAATGTGACTGGGTGTGGTATCATGCCAGGTGTTCACAGCATGCTATACACAGTGAAGGCAGCACTATATCTGCTTCAAGTGGACACCGTCTCCAGATAACTGAAATACTGTTGGTGGGACGATAAACCCAATAAACAAATAAACAAACTAGACTAAGGCATGATGTTCTTCTACAGAAATTATGCACCTGTACCCCAAACAGAGGTCAGATATTACATATACTAGATAAAGGTAAACTGTTGGGTACAACCTTTAAACCCTCCACCTACAACCTTTCACTCATCCAAAGAGAGTCTTCACTTGTAGCAGGTATAGTGATATCTTCACTGTAGTAGCATGCCATGAACACCTGACACCAAACCACAACAGTCACATTAATCTGACAACAGGCCAACCGGTTCTGGAATTACCAGGTTAAGCTGAGTGCTAGCATGGAGGCTATGCCACTAGTGTTGTGAAATACAATGCAGTGACACAATTAAAGGCATAATAGCAAGGTCCAGCTATTTTGGTAGAGAAAGACCCCAGACAAATGTCTGGGTAGAACCACTGGCTCACTACAGATCAGCATAAAGTCATTAAGTCCTTTGACTGGAATGAGACTCAAAGTGATGCAGTTGAGGGTGGGGGAGAGTTAAGCAATCAGAGGAGTTACAAGTCAGTGACTCTACCACTACAGGCACCCCAGCCTGGTAGTGAACAAAAAAAGTTCCAAATGCTTACCAGCATATAATGCAGATTATTCAGTTGATAAACTAATATTACTGTCTTTCAACATGAACATCTTTCTATGCAGTTAATATATTCTATAAGAGCAAACCGTGCATCAAGCAGTGTTAGTGACATTTAAATATATTAATATCTAGAATATTTATATGAGCTAAAGAAACTTGTGTTTACACATTGCTTTCCACAACCTCAATGTAGTGCAATGCCACAATAATAGAAAGCAGACAAAAACATACAAGCAGTAAATTGTAAATGATAACCAACAGAAACAATATATTAACATTGACACATACATTTTAATTACTTTCATAAATGTTGTTTTTTTTTAATTTAAAAAAACATTTTAAGCTTTTGTCTGTTTATATAGCAATATGAGTTTTATGATAACACACAAAAAGGCATGGAAATGTTTAAATTTGCACATGTATAGAAATGTTAAGTTTGTATTAGGATCCTGTAAAACTCTATTCCAGTACTATGTGTTAAGACACCAACAGCCACTTGAAGCCAATCACCTTTAGTTGTTCAGCAGTGTCAAAGCTGCGTGATTTGAGGACCCTTCCAAAGGTCTCACTGCTTTCTGCATCAGTTTCCTGAACATAATTATAACAATTGTTACAAAAGTTTATACACACCAGTAGTCTTACTTCAGAATAAAGCAAACTAGTTTAAAATTTCTTTTTGTCCTAATATACAAGGTAAAATCTACAAAGATACTTATTAAAAATGAAATATTATAAATACTTTGTGCTGAAGAGTTTTAAAGGAAAAAAAATATTAATGGCATTTCATAAAAAGTTTGAATTGTAATCATTAATGACTTATATTGAAGAAATCAAAACTTTTACTTTTAAAATCTACTTTTAAAGAGGAGAAGAATCAAGATTTGACAGCATTTTAGACGATACTGTGCGCGACATTTCTATCATTATAGCACAGGGGCACTTATGAGGTGCCCAGGGACTGTTCCTGGCCGGTCCATTATACTGCAACCAATGAGTCAGGCATAATGCTGTCCCCTTAGCCCCAAGCGTTAGGAGGGAAGCCACTACTACCAACTTTAATGTCTTTGGTTTGACCCGGCCGGGGTTTGAACCCACAACCTCCCGATCTGCAAGCCAACTCTCTACTACTTAAGCTATTACGGCCGATTTAGAGGGGAGAAAAATATGTTTATTTGAATCTGTGATAAAACACAATAATCATAATCTTTTCTATTTAACTGTGTATTAAAAGAAAAAAAATTTACATCTTTTTATCTTTAAAAGTTATTTTAAAAAAAAATATGGCACTTCTTTTTATTAAATGTCACATTAAAGATACATGTTACATATAAGCAGGTGAAAAACATGACTCCTTATGAGCTTTATAGTAAATATTTAACTACTCAAGATCCCATATTTTGGCCCCAGGGATTTCCCTAAATCTGTATAACTGTAACATCAATGACAAATCGGATGTCTCAATATTTCCTGTCAGTTACACTGTAATAAATATTTATGAAATTTACACTGCGTGTTCTTTTAGAAACAATGCATGGTCTACCAAGAAATGAACCCAGTTATGGCTTTTTTTCTTATACAGCCGTGGATAAAAGGGGCATTTTCCCATAAATATATGTTTGTTTTTGCTAAATGAGCCTATCTTCCCAAAAGCAAGACAAGACATCCTTTGAAACTTTCAAAAATGTAAAAAGCCACTCAACAAACCTCCTCCACCACAAAAAAAAACAATAAAAAACACAAACACACACACACAAAAGACCACACAAAAACCACCACAACAACAAACACACACAACCTGCTAGGTACATTTAGCACATGCTAACATGACATCCTTGCAACATCATGCCTCCTTTTGTTTTCTACAGTCATATCCTGATGACATGTTTACATTAACACATAGACCGGCTGTCAAGCCACTGTATAGGAGTGATATAAAACGTCTAACTTTTGCACACAATAAAGAGGTTTTTTACTGATTTTTTAGAGTAAATGAAGGGTCAGCATAGACATCTTGTACAACTGGAACATGGTTACTGGACAATGTCAATTTATGTTTGAACTCTTTAAGTTGCAGGTAGACATCTTATGTTTCTAGACTACTTTCACAATTTCCTGAAGTCCTGCAGGTTAAGCAAACTAAATTGTACAAGAACACCATACATGAAAAACTTATAGGAACATAGAGTTAAAATAATTTGATTCTAAACTAAATGTATCAATTTGTTACTTTTTAAAGCGTAACATTTGAAAGTAAATTTAGTTGGATATAATAGAAAATATATAAAAGGAAAATTCATAAAAAATTGAGAAAAAAGAAAGAAAAAATTGTATAATATAAGGGTTTGATTTCACAGCCTTTGTACAGATTAAATGGTAAGCAAGTTAAGTGAGGATTGCACAACACCTTTGTTTGATCCGCAACATCACAGCTGCGAGATTTGAGGATAGTGCGAAATGATCCGCTGCTTTCTACATCTGTTTCCTAAACAGAGTACAAGAAAAATGTGGAACAAAAAACATCAAACATTGTTTGCATAAGTCAGTCTTTGGCTTAACACAAAAGTGTTATATGGTCATTATAATGGTGCTTACTCAATTAAATACACATATATAAACAGTGAAGTAAGTACTAGATGATGACAAAAATAGTTATGTTGCACGTAAAAGTATTTAATTGCATGCTGACAAATGGTTAGTAATTTTCTTTTAAACAAAAGTGTTGTAAGTCACAAACGATGCCAGTCAGTACATCTGGGTGTTAAGGTTAACAATATAACAACAAAGGGGAATAATTCCAACACTTCATGCAGGAGAGTATTTAAGGCTACATTCTGAATTTAAACTGTCTTCATCTCAAACATGACAAGGTTGGGTCTTGTTCAAGCAAAATTAAATTAACATGGGGCTGGGTGGGGGGTGGGCATACAAAAAAAATTGTACAAGCAAAATTAACATGGGCCAAGCGGGTGGGGAGCATGCAAAAAGATATAATAAAAAAAGCCTGAGGTGGGTGAAATATTACTTAAAAATTAAACATGCACTATTTCAGGACATTTTTGATCATTTTTTGTTTAGTTAAAGGTGGTATCCAACAGTTTCCCTACATCAAATGCATGTAACAATATTTTCTCACTGTTTTCAAAAATTTAGGCATAATGTTTTGTGTAAACTCATACTTTTGTCTAAGAAAAGACTATTTCGATCACTAAACATATTGTTAGAGAGTACACTTTGATAAAATACCCTACATTTTCATTCTTTCCTAATCTGTAAATACACAAGATAGTGATCTCTTCTAAAAATAGATATCGACATCAGAGGGGGGTACCAAAATAACAATAAAACATAGTCTCAAAAGTCAATTGTTGCAAGGTTTTCTTGGTTTAAAAAAGCTTTCTCTGCAGGGTCGCTCATATAGAAAATACCTGTTTGCTGTGACAAGTAGGGGACATCAATGAACAGCATTTGCCAGGACCTTTTCAGATAAAAATGACTTACTTGATTATCAAAGAAATTAATATTTGGTAAAAACTGTCAGACACCACCTTTAATATGCTTCTTTTTCTACCTCTTGCTTATTGTTTATGGGTTTATCATCCCACCAACAGTAATTAAGTTATCTGGAGACAATGTCCACTTGAAGCCGATATAGTGCTGCCTTCACTGTGTATAGCATGCCGTGAACACCTGGCATGATACCACACCCAGTCACATTATCCTGACACCAGTCCAACCAGTCATGGAACTACCTTTATATTTGCTTGAGCATTAGCATTGGAGCTACATCACTATCATTTTTAACGACTTTGGTATGTCGTTACCTGGGATCGAACCAGGGGCCAGTGCTCTATACCAATTGCGCTACCAGGTCCAATTTTTTCTACTTATTTTTTTTGCATTATTTTACCTTTTGAACAGGCTGTACCATAGTGGGCTTTAGTGTTCGCCCTTTTTTTATGTTTTCCATCATCTCATCTAAGGCCTTGTTGAAGTCAGGGTGAGGGGCTGTGCCACTTTTGCTCACTAGAAAAATGTGTAAATTCCGTTTTGATCTATAAATATATTTATAAGATAGAGCAAATGTAATACTGCACCTCCAATTGAAAAGTATCAAATTTATGGATAAAATAATTCAAAACTTGGGTTTGAGGGTTCGAATCCCAGTATGGGCATGAATGTTCAACTTTTTTTTCTTTCTACTTTTTCACTTTTACAAATATTTTTGCCTCACTCTATCAGATTAAGAATGACACATGTATAGTTTTTAATTTTATTTTTTTATAAATTAATTAAGTATAATTTGTGCTAAATTTGATTACCTGGTATATTCAAAGTCTGAACAAATCAAAACCAAGTGGTGAAATTATTATTTTTATTTTGCAGCATCAACGAAAATACTTTATAACATTTTGGGCAACTAAGAAATAAATTGTGTGGCTATCAAAAGTTCAGTGAATTTTGTAGTAAAGAAAATCAGTCTTAAAAGATTGGGTTTGTTACATATTTGGGATAGTTTGAGTCAAAACAATCGAGTAACATGTTTGGTTGGTTTGTCTAATGCTGTATCTTGTTTCTAATTGATAGTCATTAGCAAACCACTTCTCCTAAAGAGGACATAACATAATATTTAGAGTTTTCTTATTTCTAAAAAGAAGACACCTTTAATACAATTTTTTTGAAGACAAAATTTCCATAAATTCAACTGGATGGAGAATTTTCTTAAAATTTGGCAGACAAGTCTACATTAAAGTATACAACTCATCCCTTCTGCTATTTCCAAATTCTATATATTTTGTATAACAATTGCTGGTGCAACATAAACAAGTCTTCAAACCAAGACATGAACTATTTGCTGTAGGCAGTAGTTGTGGGGGCACCCATGGCTGAGTAGTTAGAGTCACTAACTTGTCTTAGCCCCAAACTGTTTGGGTTTGAGTCAAAGTCAGGGCAAAAACTTTCATATGGGAAGGTTTTCCAGCTAACATGCAGTGAACCAGTGGTTCTACCCAGACATAAGTTTGGGGTCTTCCTCCACCAATAATTTACTGTCACCAATATGACCATAAATGTGTCAGTACACTCTAACAAAAAAGGAAAACAACAACATCATTATTTGTGACAAATAAACATGCAGTATATTTAGTCAAGATAAGCCTACTTAAGAGCCTTGCCAAGAAGAAAAGTGATAAGGTGAAATACTTTCACTTACATGTGGTTGTTGCATCCTCTGTTTTTTTCTTCTTTTTCCTTAAAAATCTGAAATATAATAAGTATACAATGTATATTATATTTACAGAATTAAAAATTGTTTAACTTCAGTTCTATAGGACACTGCAACATGATCATATCGCACATGAAATTCAGTATATGAACGAAAGATAATGATTAATTGGTTAAAAGGTATTAATATAGCATGTTTTACTGATAACAGGCAGGCCACTATTAAAGGGGCTTTACCCATATACAGGTAACAAAAATTGAAAGATTTTAACAAATTTCCCATACAAACCAAGCCCCATTAAATACATATTTAAAATAAAATGGTTGATTTTAGTTAGTGTTTGTTTGTCTGCAGGGTTTATTTGTAAAAAAAACAATCTGTTAGTAGTCAGGAAACAGCACAATTTGAAGCAGAAACAAAGCTGCCTTCACTGTAAATAGCATACAATTAACACCTGGATATATATAACATAACACCCAATTGCATTATCCTAACACTGGGCTGCACAGTCAAGGAGTAATGATTTTATGGATGTAAGAAAGGAGCTATACAATTACCCATTTTAACAACTTTAGTATGTCTGAGCCCTGGTTTGAACCTAGGGCCTCCCAAAACCAGGTGAGGTACTTCAGTAAAAGTATATCATTTTTTAAAACAACTTTTAGATTAAATCATTGATAAAAAATGTTAAAGCTAGCATTAATATGTTCAATAAAACTGACTTTTAATAAGTTGGTTTTCATCTAGTGATGTATACATACCCTCCACTTTTGGGCACCAATGGTGGAGGAGGAGGGGGAGGAGGAGGTGGAGGACATTTTAACTTTTCATACTTCTCCTGTAGCTCTGAATCTGCAGGAACAGAGAATATGTAAATAAATTTAATTTGAAATCTTAAATCTACCTTACCCATCCCATGATCCACTTATCACTTCATCTGCTAATCCACTTATCAAATGGCCTACCCATCCAATGATCATCTGCTAATCTGCCTATCAACTGATCCACCATAACTTATCTGCTTACCCATCTATCAATTGACTCACCCATCCAGTGATCATCTGTTAATCGAGCTATCAATTGACTTACTCATCCACTGATCATCTGTTAATCCACCTATCAATTGTCCCACCCATCCACTGATCATCTACTAATCCACCTGTCAATTGACCCACACATCCACTGATCATCTACCAATCCACCTATCAATTGACCCACCCATCCACTGATTATCTACTAATCCATCTGTCAATTGACCCACACATCCACTGATCATCTACTAATACACCTATCAATTGATCCACCCATCCACTGATCATCTACCAATCCACCTATCAATTGACCCACCCATCAACTGATCATCTACTAATCCACCTATCAATTGACCCACACATCCACTGATCATCTACTAATTCACCATTGTTGGGTGGGGTTATGGCTTCACTGTTCCGCTTGTTGGTTTTGCCCATTTTATTAGTTGGCAGACACGCGTTGTAAATCACGTTTTAAGCCCACACCATCCACAGACTATAACTTCACATAAACACATGCACAATAGTCCGAATCAGAATATATTACATCCAAAACATAAGATATTAGCGATTGTTATTGCTCCCATTTCAAATTCGTTACCGCCATCTTCTCACGCATGCGCACGATTTTGTACACCTAGTCCTGAACTATGGCGCATTCGTAAAAATGACTTGGTGCAATATCTTTATATTGTTAATATATTATATGTAAACAATAGTATACGTATGTAACGTAACATAACAGCATTGAAATTGCATTTGTGAGTTACATGTATGGCACATTTGTATGGTCATGATTTTGGTAAATTGTGCAAATATATATAAAAGTTTTACTAATTATATGAACAAACAAAAAAAGTAACATACCACATCTATTCTATCGAGAAAATATAATCTTGCTATATAAAAGGTTTGTTCTCTTTAGCAGAAATCCATCCTTCACCAATGTTTGTAAACAAATCCACATGTTATAATTGGTGATGCATATTTTCCACACACCGGTTAATTTCCTTTTATATGAGTGCATAATTATTCTATTGTACTATGTACATAACCGTGTTATTCATACTTTTCTATAACATATATTGTTGTTGTTGTATAACCTGTAATTAATTAATATGTATTTACATGTTTTGTACACCGCCATCTACAATGTCTGTAGACTTGGCAATGGCCTCTATGGCTTGTGTCAATAAACGTTTTTGACTTTTTTTGACTAATTCACCTGTCAATTGACCCACACATACACTGATCATCTACTAATTCACCTGTCAATTGACCCACACATACACTGATCATCTGTTAATCCACCAATTAATTGACTCACTCATTCACTGATCATCTACTAATCCACCTACCAATTGACCTACCTATGATCATCTGCTAATCCACCTGTCAATTGACACACCCATCCAGTGATATTCTGCTAATCCACCTGTTAATTGACTCCCATCCAATGATCATCAGCTAATTCACCTGTCAATTGACCTCCTCATCCAATGATCATCAGCTAATCCACCTGTCAATTGTCCCACACATCTACTGATCATCTGCTTATCCACCTGTCAATTGACCCACCCATTCACTCATCATCTACTTATCCACCTACCAATTGACACACCCATCCAATGATTATCAGCTAATTCACCTGTCAATTGTCCCACCCATCCACTGATCATCTACTAATCCACCTCTGAAGCTGCAGGAATAGAGAATATGTAAATAAACTTAATTTGAAATCTGTCAATTGACCCACAAATCCACTGATCATCTACTAATCCACCTACCAATTGACACACCTATCCACTGATCATCTGCTTATCCAGCTGTCAATTGTCCCACCCATCCACTGATCATCTGCTAATCCACCTGTCAATTGTCCCACCCATCTACTAATCATCTGCTAATCCACCAGCCAATTGACCCACCCATTCACTGATCATCTACTAATCCACCTACAAATTCGCACACCCATCCAGTGATCATCAGCTAAATCCACCTGTCAATTGACTCCCTCTCTCTCCAATGATCATCAGCTAATCCACCTGTCAATTGTCCCACACATCTTCTAATCATCTGCTAATCCACCCATCAATTGACCCACCCAGTCAATGATCATCTGCTAATCCACCTACCAATTGACACCCATCCATTGATCATCTGCTAATCCACCTGTCAATAGACACGCCCATCCAGTGATCATCAACTAATCCACGTGTCAATTGACCCCCTCATCAAATGATCATCTGCTAATCCACCTGTCAAAAACACGCCCATCCAGTGATCATCAACTAATCCATGTGTCAATTAACCCACCCATCCAGTGATCATCTGCTAATCCACTTGTCAATAGACATGCCCATCCAGTGATCATTAACTAATCCACGTGTCAATTGACCCACCCATCAAAAGATCATCTGCTAATCCACCTGTCAATAGACACACCCATACAATGATCATCTGCTAATCCACCTATCAAATGACACACCCATACAATGATTATCAGCTAATCCACCTATCAATTGACACACCCATACAATGATCATCAGCTAATCCACCTATCAATTGACACACCCATACAATGATCATCTGCTAATCCACCTGTCAATAGACACACCCATACAATGATCATCAGCTAATCCACCTATCAATTGACACACCCATACAATGTTCATCTGCTAATCCACCTGTCAATTGACACACCCATACAATGATCATCTGCTAATCCACCTATCAATTGACACACCCATACAATGATCATCTGCTAATCCACCTGTCAATAGACACACCCATACAATGATCATCAGTTAATCCACCTATCAATTGACCCACCCATCCAGTGATCATCTGCTAATCCACCTGTCAATAGACATGCCCATCCAGTGATCATTAACTAATCCACGTGTCAATTGACACACCCATACAATGATCATCTGCTAATCCACCTATCAATTGACACACGCATACAATGATCATCTGCTAATCCACCTATCAATTGACACACGCATACAATGATCATCTGCTAATCCACCTGTCAATTGACACACCCATACAATGATCATCTGCTAATCCACCTATCAATTGACACACCCATACAATGATCATCTGCTAATCCACCTGTCAATAGACACACCCATACAATGATCATCTGCTAATCCACCTGTCAGTAGACACACCAATACAATGATCATCTGCTAATCCACCTGTCAGTAGACACACCCATACAATGATCATCTGCTAATCCACCTGTCAGTAGACACACCCATACAATGATCATCTGCTAATCCACCTGTCAATAGACACACCCATACAATGATCGTCTGCTAATCCACCTGTCAATAGACACACCCATACAATGATCATCTGCTAATCCACCTGTCAGTAGACACACCCATACAATGATCATCTGCTAATCCACCTGTCAGTAGACACACCCATACAATGATCATCAGCTAATCCACCTGTCAATTGACACACCCATACAATGATCATCTGCTAATCCACTTATCAATTGACATACCCATACAATGATCATCAGCTAATCCACCTATCAATAGACACACCCATACAATGATCATCTGCTAATCCACCTATCAATTGACACACCCATACAATGATCATCAGCTAATCCAGCTATCAAATGAAACACCCATACAATGATCATCTGCTAATCCAGCTATCAACTTATCCTACCTATCCACTGATCAAAGACTGGTTTATAACTCTCGTTTTGACACATTGTAACCAGTTCAATGGAGCAACTCTCCTTATTAAAAGATTAGTTAAGCTAAAAATTCACATTCAACATATTTTATTCATCATGTACATGCTGTTGTGAATATGGCTGTCTGTTTGGGTAGCTTGGTGGTAGAGCAAGAGATTGTGTGTTTATTTACCATTCTGGGTATGAAAATTGCTGCTCAGATCACCTTGGTAGTGCCAGACATCTACTTACATTGTTTTTCTAATGTGGAGTATTTTTTGTCAAAGTCTTCAAGTCTCTTCACCAGATCTTCTCTCTCCTCCTTTATTGAATTCAGTTCAGTCTCAATCAACTCGGTTTCCTCACTACTGCTCTGGCCTAATTGTGATTTTAACTGTTCTATCTGAAATATACATAGGGACATTTCTGAAAAAAAATTCTTTTAAGAAGTTGGGTATTTTATATTTTAAAACTGACAATTGTTTACTCTTTCCCTTACACATGTTAATAAATAGCTTCTGTTGTTCAATCTCGCATGAGATTTAAGCAAACAATTGAAATAATTAGGGAGTTGAACTACATGTACTGAATGGTCCTCTTGAGCACTGTGACATGCATTTTACATTTCAAGTAAGGGGGGCACCTGTGGTAAAGTGGTAGAGCCGCCGAATTGTTACTCCTTCAACTGCCGAGCTTTCTACCACATGGGTTCGTGTCCTGGTCAGGGCAAAGGACTTAATGTGGGAAGGTCTTCCAGCTGACTTGCTGTGCCAGTGGTTCTATCCAGATATTTGTCTGGGGTCTTCCTCCACCAAATAACTTGACGTTGCCATAATGATCAAAATTGGTTGCTGTAATGATGTATTTAAAAAACAACAACAGAAAACAACAACATACAAACAGCGAATGCCACCCTCACCCCCCCCCCCCCCCCCCCCAAAAAAAAAATTAACAACGCAAAACAACAACAACAAACAAACCAACAACAGCAAAAACATATCGAGTGAAAGGTCAAATGCCAAGTAACGGCACCTGTTCATCGTAGAAGTTTCGCTGTTGTTCCAGCGTTTGTGTAAGATCTTCTATCTCCATCAGGGCTTTGTGTAGCTGTTCCCCTGGTGTCACTTTCAACATCAGTGCATTGCTCTGTCGCTTCATCTTATTCTCTGAGACTGTCAACTGATAAAAAAAGATAAATGTTGAAAAGCAGGATGTTTCCTGTTCAAATAAGGATGATTAAAATTCACAGAAAACTGAAATTGAAACATATTGGCTAATTTAATTTCAGAAATAGACCTTGGATGTAACATGGGTGGAAAAGTTGCCCTGGCAAGATGGCAGCCAAACCAAAGGTCTATACACACATTAAAATGAATGTAAGCATGTAAGTTTGCTTTCTTCTCATCACATCACATGATGGCTATATTCCAAATAGAGACAGAAACCACCATAGAGTGACTAATGTGAAAGACAAAGAGATGACAACACACGTCAAAATATGGTTAGAACAATGTGAACATGAACGTTTTGTGTAAAAATGGACAAATGCATAGCATCATGCAAGGGCTGTTAAATAGACAAAAATGAAATCAATAATTTGAAAAAATTAGGTACCATAGCATAATGAAAGAGATTGAATACAAGTAATGTAAATCAAATTTGGCTTGAAATCTAAAGATAAAAAAACACAAGTATACCCTACATTCTGTTTCAAAGTTAAAAATTTAACTTTAGAAAAAACTATTTTGATCCTGGTTTTAATAACATATAATATACAAATCAATAAATGTATCAACAAAATTTACCTCTGCCATCTTTCGCTCTGCAATATCTCTCCGTTCTTGCTCCTCTCGAAACATTTCCTGCAGGTTGCTATAGTTCTCCTCAGCATCTGAAGTGTACATACATGAAAGACATTAATCTGTACAGTTTTAAAAATAGTGACAGGCTATGGCAATCATTTTTAACAGTAAAACACTACCACTACAACACATTAGCAGTCTTTGAAATTAACATCCAATAATTACCATTTGGGCGTGTAATATTTGGAGATTCACTAAGCCGAAACACAGTTTACATGCGCAAAGCCTACTTTCAGAACAACAAGGTCTTTCTTAAGGTTTAATGTTTGTTAGTGTTTTGTAATTTGTAGCACCATCTGTGCAAAATCCAACCGTTTTCTTTCTGGAATCAATTTCATGATGCCACGGGATATAGGACTAGTGTTAATTTGAATGACTCCATTAGCCATATTAAACGCTCCAGATTTAGAACATATAATATTGGGGCTATGTCTCCTGTAATAGTTGTCATGTGGTTTCTACATTTACAGGAGAAAGGAAAATACTAATAAACATGCATGTTAAAAGTTGATTTTCTTTATTATCATTAACTTTCTTGATTGTATTCTTCCTGGGCATAGAACCATACAAAGAATAGGAAGTACCAACCTTTCAGCACAGCATAGTATGCTTTATATATGGTATGGAATGAGTCACATGTAAAATCAACACGACTTAAAAAATGCATTTCCTGCAGGTGCATATCTGCCATTGCGCACTTAAAGCATGTATACCGATACATAACCTCCATTCGAAAAATCTAAAATCTTAAACTACTAAAAGAAACAACACAAAGTCAATTGATACCTAACTATATTCTATTTCCAAAATTTTAAGTTGTGTCTTTAAGTTGTATTTTAGTCAATACCAAGAAAAACAATGTATTTTCCATTGTTTTTACTTCTCACTTTTTGGGGGGCAAAAAAGGTCATAAAATGCACCTGAACATAAAAAAATGGCCCAGATATGCACCACATTTCCTGTGCATTACAACTTTAATTTTTAAATTTGTATAATATATGGAGAATGGCAATTAACCAGTTTACTTCTTCCCATGTAGGTAAACCAGTAACAAAGTCTGTAATCGGTTAATCGCTCTTACATATAAAATATAAAATATACCGGGTAACGTATATATTTATTCGCTATATTAGTGTCTATTTCTTGAAATCTGATTGATGTGACACCCACAACCCTCTCATTAATCTGCTTGTTATCATGAGATGGGCAATAAAGTTGTCAGGGTGTGGACACCAAGATGAAATAAACTGTGAAAATACCATCAAATTGTCCCCTATGAAAACTGCATAAATCATTAAACAGTAGCTTTGGAATACTTACAAAACTCAATTGGAAATAAATAAAATGATTGTATAATTAAATGGACCTATCTTGTTCCTGGTACTGTAATACAGCAGCAATATTTGTACATTTAACTGGTTAACTGTTCAAACAATTGAAATGGTTAACCGGTTACTGACTTTGTAACCATTGCTATCCCTAATATTATATAAAAATTACCTTTCTGGATATGTGCATCATGGTTTTCATTTTACAAATTAATTCTTAAATAAAGCAAAACTTGTTTACAGACTTCATCAACATATCATACATAATCATTTGACAAACAGGTCCATAGGTTGTGAGTTTTAATCAGAGGATTTTTTTTATTGGTTTACTATTTGTATATGCTAACAAGCACAATGCACAAATTCTGTTGTAATCTATAAAAATATCTATGCTATTTGTGTTTCTTGGATTTTTTTTCTGTCATTATATGCACACATATAAAGACCAGTTGGAAAGAGTTAAACATTTTCAATTTAGTGTGACTTTATTTTTAACCTGTATGGCTTTATAAATCCTGCATAACCTGATCTTAGCTAATTATCTTTTGTTTGTTTTGTGTTTGTTTTTCATTACATTGTACCAACACAGCCAATGTTTGATGGAGGGAAGCCCCAGACTTATGCATGGGTAGAACCACCGGTGCACCACAAGTTAGCTGGAAAACCTCCGTACATAAAAGTTCTTGCCCACTCGTAAACCCATGCAGTGAGGGGCTGAGGAGTTACAAGTCAGTGAATTTAACTGCTCGGCCACAGGCACCCCCTTTAATTATCTAGTATTACTACAATGAGATCTGTTAAGATGTGATTTGAACACAGTACTATGTGTGCAAATCTTGACAGAATAGATGAAAACATGACAATTTTAAGAATTATTTGATTTGATTTTAAAAAAACATTACAGCAACCATTTATGATCATTAGAGCAACGTCCAGCTTTTTGGTGAAGGTAGACCCAAGAAACATGTAGAACCACCAGTGCACCACAAGTCAGCTGGAAGTCTTTCTCACATTTAGTCCCTTGCCCCCAATGGGACTAGAACACACACAACAAGAGGCTAAGCAGATAGAGTAGTTACAAATTGGCAACTCTACCACTACGCCATTGGCGACCCCTTTCGATGTTAGTTTAATATTAAATAAGCCTAAATGTAGTAGACTAGTAAGGCTTCTAAAATAAAATGCATTGGCACATACTTTCGCTACCTCAAACTTGGATGAACATACTAAAACCAAAGCTTATTCTGTATTTTTCTTATTTCCTAATGCTTTCTACAGAGTAATGAATGTGCCTAATTACAGTTATATATGCACATATACTAGAAAGTTAGACCAGTGCTTAGATACCTGCACATTCTACATGGCTTTACCTTGAGTAAATTCACTGAGTTGTTTTCTGTATTCTTCTAGTTGTGCTTCTGTCTGTCTCAGCTGGACCTTCATGTTGCTGAACTAGAATCAAAGACAACAATAAAGCTAATATTAATATATACTGAAGTATTAATTTGTGGGCTATTTTCCTAATGACTAGTATGGTAATAAAAACTTCTTTCCAAACAATTTCTTAAATAATTAAACTTATCCAGCAATGCTGGTTAGTTGACTCACCCTCTCCAAGTCTAACAGATAATAAAACATACAGTAGTCAGTTGACTCACCCTCTCCAAGTCTCACAGATAATAAAACATACAGTAGTCAGTTGACTCATCCTCTCCGAGTCTTACAGATATTAAAACATACAGTGGTCAGTTGACTTACCCTCTCCAAGTCTTACAGATATTAAAACATACAGTAGTCAGTTGACTCACCCTCTCCAAGTCTCTCTAATAATAAAACATACAGTGGTCAGTTGACTCACCCTCTCCAAGTCTCTCTAATAATAAAACATACAGTAGTCAAGTGACTCACCCTCTCCAAGTCTTACAGATATTAAAACATACAGTGGTCAGTTGACTTACCCGCTCCAAGTCTTACAGATAATAAAATATACAGTAGTCAATTGACTTACCCTCTCCAAGTCTTACAGAAAATAAAACATACAGTAGTCAGTTGACTCACCCTCTCCAAGTCTCACAGATAATAAAACATACAGTAGTCAGTTGACTCCCCCTCTCCAAGTCTCTCTAATAATAAAACATACAGTAGTCAGTTGACTCACCCTCTCCAAGTCTTAGTGATAATAAAAAATACAGTAGTCAGTTGACTTACCCGCTCCAAGTCTTACAGATAATTAAATATACAGTAGTCAGTTGACTTACCCTCTCCAAGTCTTACAGATAATGAAATATACAGTAGTCAGTTGACTCACCCTCTCCAAGTCTTACAGATAATAAAATATACAGTAGTCAGTTGACTTACCCGCTCCAAGTCTTACAGATAATAAAATATACAGTAGTCAGTTGACTCACCCTCTCCAAGTCTCACAGATAATAAAACATACAGTAGTCAGTTGACTTACCCTCTCCAAGTCTCACTGATAATAAAACATACAGTAGTCAGTTGACTTACCCTCTCCAAGTCTTACAGATAATAAAATATACAGTAGTCAGTTGACTCACCCTCTCCAAGTCTTACAGATAATAAAATATACAGTAGTCAGTTGACTTACCCTCTTCAAGTCTTACAGATAATAAAATATACAGTAGTCAGTTGACTTACCCTGTCCAAGTCTTACAGATAATAAAATATACAGAAGTCAGTTGACTTACCCGCTCCAAGTCTTACAGATAATAAAATATACAGTAGTCAGTTGATTCACCCTCTCCAAGTCTCACAGATAATAAAACATACAGTAGTCAGTTGACTTACCCTCTCCAAGTCTCACTGATAATAAAACATACAGTAGTCAGTTGACTCACCCTCTCCAAGTCTTACAGATAATAAAACATACAGTAGTCAGTTGACTCACCCTCTCCAAGTCTTACAGATAATAAAACATACAGTAGTCAGTTGACTCACCCTCTCCGAGTCTTACAGATATTAAAACATACAGTGGTCAGTTGACTTACCCTCTCCAAGTCTTACAGATATTAAAACATACAGTAGTCAGTTGACTCACCCTCTCCAAGTCTCTCTAATAATAAAACATACAGTGGTCAGTTGACTCACCCTCTCCAAGTCTCTCTGATAGTAAAACATACAGTAGTCAGTTGACTCACCCGCTCCAAGTCTTACAGAAAATAAAATATACAGTAGTCAGTTGACTTACCCTCTCCAAGTCTTACAGATAATAAAACATACAGTAGTCAGTTGACTCATCCTCTCCAAGTCTCACAGATATTAAAACATACAGTAGTCAGTTGACTCCCCCTCTCCAAGTCTCTCTAATAATAAAACATACAGTAGTCAGTTGACTTACCCTCTCCAAGTCTTAGTGATAATAAAACATACAGTAGTCAGTTGACTCACCCTCTCCAAGTCTCTCTAATAATAAAACATACAGTAGTCAGTTGACTCACCCTCTCCAAGTCTCTCTGATAGTAAAACATACAGTAGTCAGTTGACTCACCCTCTCCAAGTCTTAGTGATAATAAAAAATACAGTAGTCAGTTGACTTACCCGCTCCAAGTCTTACAGATAATAAAATATACAGTAGTCAGTTGACTTATTCTCTCCAAGTCTTACAGATAATAAAATATACAGTAGTCAGTTGACTCACCCTCTCCAAGTCTTACAGATAATAAAATATACAGTAGTCAGTTGACTTACCCTCTCCAAGTCTTACAGATAATAAAATATACAGTAGTCAGTTGACTTACCCTCTCCAAGTCTTACAGATAATAAAATATACAGTAGTCAGTTGACTTACCCGCTCCAAGTCTTACAGATAATAAAATATACAGTAGTCAGTTGACTCACCCTCTCCAAGTCTCACAGATAATAAAACATACAGTAGTCAGTTGACTTACCCTCTCCAAGTCTCACAGATATTAAAACATACAGTAGTCAGTTGACTTACCCTCTCCAAGTCTTAGTGATAATAAAACATACAGTAGTCAGTTGACTTACCCTCTCCAAGTCTCACAGATAATAAAATATACAGTAGTCAGTTGACTCACCCTCTCCAAGTCTCACAGATAATAAAATATACAGTAGTCAGTTGACTCACCCTCTCCAAGTCTCTCTAATAATAAAACATACAGTAGTCAGTTGACTCACCCTCTCCAAGTCTCACAGATATTAAAACATACAGTGGTCAGTTGACTTACCCTCTCCAAGTCTCACTGATATTAAAACATACAGTAGTCAGTTGACTCACCCTCTCCAAGTCTCACAGATATTAAAACATACAGTAGTCAGTTGACTTACCCTCTCCAAGTCTCACTGATATTAAAACATACAGTAGTCAGTTGACTCACCCTCTCCAAGTCTCACAGATATTAAAACATACAGTAGTCAGTTGACTTACCCTCTCCAAGTCTTACAGATAATAAAACATACAGTAGTCAGTTGACTCACCCTCTCCAAGTCTAACTGATAATAAAACATACAGTAGTCAGTTGACTTACCCTCTCCAAGTCTTACAGATAATAAAACATACAGTAGTCAGTTGACTCACCCTCTCCAAGTCTCACTGATAATAAAACATACAGTAGTCAGTTGACTCACCCTCTCCAAGTCTCACTGATAATAAAACATACAGTAGTCAGTTGACTCACCCTCTCCAAGTCTCACTGATAATAAAACATACAGTAGTCAGTTGACTCACCCTCTCCAAGTCTCACTGATAATAAAACATACAGTAGTCAGCTGACTCACCCTCTCCAAGTCTTACAGATAATAAAACATACAGTAGTCAGTTGACTTACCCTCTCCAAGTCTTACAGATAATAAAACATACAGTAGTCAGTTGACTCACCCTCTCCAAGTCTCACTGATATTAAAACATACAGTAGTCAGTTGACTTACCCTCTCCAAGTCTTACAGATAATAAAACATACAGTAGTCAGTTGACTCACCCTCTCCAAGTCTTACAGATAATAAAACATACAGTAGTCAGTTGACTTACCCGCTCCAAGTCTTACAGATAATAAAACATACAGTAGTCAGTTGACTTACCCTCTCCAAGTCTTACAGATAATAAAACATACAGTAGGCAGCTGACTCACCCTCTCCAAGTCTTACAGATAATAAAACATACAGTTGTCAGTTGACTTACCCTCTTTAAGTCTTACAGATATTAAAACATACAGTAGTCAGTTGACTCACCCTCTCCAAGTCTTACAGATAATAAAACATACAGTAGTCAGTTGACTTACCCTCTCCAAGTCTTACAGATAATAAAACATACAGTAGTCAGTTGACTCACCCTCTCCAAGTCTCTCTGATAGTAAAACATACAGTAGTCAGTTGACTCACCCTCTCCAAGTCTCACAGATAATAAAACATACAGTAGTCAGTTGACTTACCCTCTCCAAGTCTTACAGATATTAAAACATACAGTAGTCAGTTGACTTACCCTCTCCAAGTCTCTCTAATAATAAAACATACAGTAGTCAGTTGACTCACCCTCTCCAAGTCTTAGTGATAATAAAACATACAGTAGTCAGTTGACTTACCCTCTCCAAGTCTTACAGATAAGAAAACATACAGTGGTCAGTTGACTTACCCTCTCCAAGTCTTACAGATATTAAAACATACAGTAGTCAGTTGACTTACCCTCTCCAAGTCTTACAGATAAGAAAACATACAGTGGTCAGTTGACTTACCCTCTCCAAGTCTTACAGATATTAAAACATACAGTGGTCAGTTGACTTACCCTCTCCAATTCTTACAGATATTAAAACATACAGTAGTCAGTTGACTTACCCTCTCCAAGTCTTACAGATAAGAAAACATACAGTAGTCAGTTGACTCACCCTCTCCAAGTCTTACAGATATTAAAACATACAGTAGTCAGTTGACTCACCCTCTCCAAGTCTTACAGATAATAAAACATACAGTAGTCAGTTGACTTACCCTCTCCAAGTCTTACAGATATTAAAACATACAGTAGTCAGTTGACTTACCCTCTCCAAGTCTTACAGATAATAAAACATACAGTAGTCAGTTGACTCACCCTCTCCAAGTCCCACTGATGAGCTTCACGCTCAGACTGGAGCTCACTTTGACTGAGGTGCAGTTGTACCTGAAGATCTGCTACCTGATTCTTGAATTCTGAAACACATGAACATTCAAATCTTTGATCAGCTTTGTCCCTTTGTACCATGTTATAGGTAATACAATACAGATCTGATTGGAAAACTACATTAATTATACTTCTTTCTTCTCCAATTTGTCTTGTAATCTCCTTATTAAACTTTTGTATCCTTCCTGCATATTTTCTCATTTATTTTGGTACCTTATATCTCCTGGTAACTCTGGTACATTAAAATCATAATTTAAGGCATTCTTGTTCCCTTCCTACACCTTCTACCCTAACTTTGGTACCATTAATTACCGGGTAAAGGAAAATGTCTTTCCCTCCCTGCACCTCCTCCCCTAACTTTGATACCTTTAATCTCCTGAATCGGGACAATCTTGTACCTTCCTGGCACCTCCTTCCCTAACTTTGGTACCTTTAATCTCCTGAATCAGGACAATCTTGTACCCTCCCTGCACCTCCTTCCCTAACTTTGGTACATTTAATCTCCTAAATCAGGACAATCTTGTACCCTCCCTGCACCTCCTTCCCTAACTTTGGTACCTTTAATCTCCTGAATCAGGACAATCTTGTACCCTCCCTGCACCTCCTCCCCTAACTTTGGTACCTTTAATCTCCTGAATCTGGACAATCTTGTACTCTCCATGCACCTCCTTTCTTAACTTTGGTACCTTTATTCCCCTGAATCAGGACAATCTTGTACTCTCCCTGCACCTCCTTCCCTAACTTTGGTACCTTTAATCTCCTGAATCAGAACAATCTAGTACTCTCCCGGCACCTCCTTCCCTAACTTTGGTACCTTTAATCTCCTGAATCAGGACTATCTTGTACTCCCCCTGACCTCCTTCCCTAACTTTGGTACCTTTATTTCCCTGAATCAGGACAATCTTGTTCTCTCCCTGCACCACCTTCCCTAACTTTGATACCTTTAATCTCCTGAATCTGGACAATCTTGTACTCTCCCGGCACCTCCTTCCCTAACTTTGGTACCTTTAATCTCCTGAATCAGGACAATCTTGTCCCCTCGTTGAACCTCCTCCCCAAACTTTGGTACCTTTAATCTCCTGAATCAGGACAATCTTGTACCCTCCATGCACCTCCTTCCCTTTCTTTGGTACCTTTAATCTCCTGAATCAGGACAATCTTGTACTCCCCCTGACCTCCTCCCCTAACTTTGGTACCTTTAATCTCCTAAATCAGGACAATCTTTTACTCTCCCTGCACCTCCTTCCCTAACTTTGGTACCTTTATTCCCCTGAATCAGGACAATCTTGTACTCTCCCGGCACCTCCTTCCCTAACTTTGGTACCTTTAATCTCCTGAATCTGGACAATCTTGTACTCTCCCTGCACCTCCTTCCCTAACTTTGGTACCTTTAATCTCCTGAATCTGGACAATCTTGTACTCTCCCTGCATCTCCTTCCCTAACTTTGGTACCTTTATTCTCCTGAATCAGGACAATCTTGTCCCCTCGTTGAACCTCCTCCCCAAACTTTGGTACCTTTAATCTCCTGAATCAGGACAATCTTGTACCCTCCATGCACCTCCTTCCCTTTCTTTGGTACCTTTAATCTCCTGAATCAGGACAATCTTGTACCCTCCCTGCACCTTCTCCCCTAACTTTGGTACCTTTAATCTCCTGAATCAGGACAATCTTGTACCCTCCCTGCACCTCCTCCCCTAACTTTGGTACCTTTAATCTCCTGAATCAGGACAATCTTGTACCCTCCCTGCACCTCCTCCCCTAACTTTGGTACCTTTAATCTCCTGAATCAGGACAATCTTGTACCCTCCCTGCACCTCCTTCCCTTTCTTTGGTACCTTTAATCTCCTGAATCTGGACAATCTTGTACCCTCCCTGCACCTCCTCCCTCCCCTAACTTTGGTACTTTTAATCTCCTGAATCAGGACAATCTTGTACTCTCCCTGCACCTCCTTCTCTTTCATTGGTACCTTTAATCTCCTGAATCAGGACAATCTTCTACTCTCTTTGCACCTCCTCCCCTAACTTTGGTACCTTTATTCTCCTAAATCAGGACAACCTCATATCCTTATTGCACCTCCTCCCCTAACTTTGGTACCTTTAATCTCCTGAATCAAAGCAATCTTGTACCCTCATTGCACCTCCTTCCCTTATTTTGGTACCTTTATTCTCCTGAATCAGGACAAACTCATACCCTCTTTGCACCTCCTCCTAACTCAACTACATTTAACTGTTGAGGGCACTCAGTACGCTTTCTTTACCTCTTTCTCTGACTCAAATACCTTTAATCTCCTGATTTAGGACACTGTCGTACCCTCCCCGCACCTCTTCCTCTAGCTCATCCTCTTCATCCAGACCTAATTGGAGCTCTGTGATAGGGATCTGTTGTTTGTCCAGCAACCCTATCAGGTCCATGCTTTGTCTCTTCAGCTTGTTGTGGTGCTGATAGATCTGCAACACACATACCCAAGGATAAAATAAAAATTGTTGTTGTTGTTTTCATTTAGAATGACAAGTATTCTCTCTTCCTTAGGAAATGGGGGTTTTATATGGCAGGGTGGTAAAAGTGGCAAGTTACATCTCTCCAGCCCCAATGCATGGGATCTGATTCCAGTGAAATGAAAACAATGTAAGTAGGTCCTGCAGCTAACTTGCAGCATATTGTAAGTGGTTCCTCCCAGGCAGTAGTTTGAGTCCTCCTAAACCAAAAATATAATTTTTTTCACACAATTGTTTTTTTTCCTACTTATATTTTACAAGCACAAAAACATGGCATGAATCTGGTATCCACAAGCAACAAAAATGATGAAGCATATCATGGCAAATTTATACAATTTTCGGTCACCCCAGCCACTATTTTTGTTTGATAACTCTCTGCTATTGATAGAACTCTAGCTGAATGCTTGCAAGGACCACAACTGTAATCTTGCACCCTCACTGCACCTCTTTCCATTTACTTTGGTACCTTTAATGTCCTGATTCATGACACTCTTGTACCCACCCAGCACCTTCTGCCCCAGTTTTGGTCCCTTTAATCAACTGACTGAGGACACTCTTGCACCCCTCCTGCACCTCCTTCCCTTACTTTGGTACCATTAATCAAATGATTGAGGACACTCTAACACCCCTCCTGCTATTCCTTCCCTTACTTTGGTACCATTAATCAAATGATTGAGGACACTCTTGCACCCCTCCTGCTATTCCTTACCTTACATTGGTACCATTGATCAAATGATTGAGGACACTATTGCACCCCTCCTGCACCTCCTTCCCTTACTTTGGTACCATTAATCAAATGATTGAGGACACTCTTACACCCCTCCTGCTATTCCTTACCTTACATTGGTACCATTGATCAAATGATTGAGGACACTCTTGCACCCCTCCTGCACCTCCTTACCTTACATTGGTACCATTAATCAAATGATTGAGGACACTCTTGCACCCCTCCTGCTATTCCTTACCTTACATTGGTACCATTGATCAAATGATTGAGGACACTCTTGCACCCCTCCTGCACCTCCTTTCCTTACATTGGTACCATTAATCAAATGATTGAGGACACTCTTGCACCCCTCCTGCTATTCCTTACCTTACATTGGTACCATTGATCAAATGATTGAGGACACTCTTACACCCCTCCTGCTATTCCTTACCTTACACTGGTACCATTGATCAAATGATTGAGGACACTCTTACACCCCTCCTGCTATTCCTTCCCTTACATTGGTACCATTGATCAAATGATTGAGGACACTCTTACACCCCTCCTGCTATTCCTTACCTTACATTGGTACCATTGATCAAATGATTGAGGACACTCTTACACCCCTCCTGCTATTCCTTACCTTACATTGGTACCATTGATCAAATGATTGAGGACACTCTTGCACCCCTCCTGCACCTCCTTACCTTACATTGGTACCATTAATCAAATGATTGAGGACACTCTTGCACCCCTCCTGCACCTCCTTACCTTACATTGGTACCATTAATCAAATGATTGAGGACACTCTTGCACCCCTCCTGCACCTCCTTTCCTTACATTGGTACCATTGATCAAATGATTGAGGACACTCTTGCACCCCTCCTGCACCTCCTTACCTTACATTGGTACCATTGATCAAATGATTGAGGACACTCTTGCACCCCTCCTGCACCTCCTTTCCTTACATTGGTACCATTAATCAAATGATTGAGGACACTCTTACACCCCTCCTGCTATTCCTTACCTTACATTGGTACCATTGATCAAATGATTGAGGACACTCTTGCACCCCTCCTGCACCTCCTTACCTTACATTGGTACCATTAATCAAATGATTGAGGACACTCTTACACCCCTCCTGCTATTCCTTACCTTACATTGGTACCATTGATCAAATGATTGAGGACACTCTTGCACCCCTCCTGCACCTCCTTCCCTTACTTTGGTACCATTAATCAAATGATTGAGGACACTCTTGCACCCCTCCTGCACCTCCTTACCTTACATTGGTACCATTAATCAAATGATTGAGGACACTCTTGCACCCCTCCTGCTATTCCTTACCTTACATTGGTACCATTGATCAAATGATTGAGGACACTCTTACACCCTCCTGCTATTCCTTACCTTACATTGGTACCATTGATCAAATGATTGAGGACACTCTTACACCCCTCCTGCTATTCCTTACCTTACATTGGTACCATTGATCAAATGATTGAGGACACTCTTGCACCCCTCCTGCACCTCCTTACCTTACATTGGTACCATTAATCAAATGATTGAGGACACTCTTACACCCCTCCTGCTATTCCTTACCTTACATTGGTACCATTGATCAAATGATTGAGGACACTCTTGCACCCCTCCTGCACCTCCTTACCTTACATTGGTACCATTGATCAAATGATTGAGGACACTCTTGCACCCCTCCTGCACCTCCTTACCTTACATTGGTACCATTAATCAAATGATTGAGGACACTCTTGCACCCCTCCTGCTATTCCTTACCTTACATTGGTACCATTGATCAAATGATTGAGGACACTCTTGCACCCCTCCTGCACCTCCTTCCCTTACTTTGGTACCATTAATCAAATGATTGAGGACACTCTTGCACCCCTCCTGCACCTCCTTACCTTACATTGGTACCATTGATCAAATGATTGAGGACACTCTTGCACCCCTCCTGCACCTCCTTCCCTTACTTTGGTACCATTAATCAAATGATTGAGAACACTCTTGCACCCCTCCTGCACCTCCTTACCTTACATTGGTACCATTAATCAAATGATTGAGGACACTCTTGCACCCCTCCTGCTATTCCTTCCCTTACTTTGGTACCATTAATCAAATGATTGAGGACACTCTTGCACCCCTCCTGCTATTCCTTACCTTACATTGGTACCATTAATCAAATGATTGAGGACACTCTTGCACCCCTCCTGCTATTCCTTCCCTTACTTTGGTACCATTAATCAAATGATTGAGGACACTCTTACACCCCTCCTGCTATTCCTTACCTTACATTGGTACCATTGATCAAATGATTGAGAACACTCTTGCACCCCTCCTGCACCTCCTTCCCTTACCTTGGTACCATTAATCAAATGATTGAGGACACTCTTACACCCCTCCTGCTATTCCTTCCCTTACTTTGGTACCATTGATCAAATGATTGAGAACACTCTTGCACCCCTCCTGCACCTCCTTCCCTTACCTTGGTACCATTAATCAAATGATTGAGGACACTCTTACACCCCTCCTGCTATTCCTTCCCTTACTTTGGTACCATTAATCAAATGATTGAGGACACTCTTGCACCCCTCCTGCTATTCCTTACCTTACATTGGTACCATTGATCAAATGATTGAGGACACTCTTGCACCCCTCCTGCACCTCCTTTCCTTACTTTGGTACGATTAATCAAAGGATTGAGGACACTCTTGCACCCCTCCTGCACCTCCTTTACTTACTTTGGTACCATTAATCAAATTATTGAGGACACTCCTGCACCCCTCCTGCACCTCCTTCCCTTACTTTGGTATCATTTGGACAACCTTATCATATGAAAGTTCTCTGCCCAACTTGGTCTGGTGATTTAAGGCATATAAATTGTAGCATAATGTATCTGCAGATACAGATGTATGTGCAACAGGTCAGTTAAACTGAAAGATGAAATTAAAGGTTTACAACCAATTTACCTTTGTAGCATAGGTCTGTGCTTTGTCTCTGCATTCTTTCTCTATTTTGTATTTGTTCTTCAGTCGTTCATATTGTTGGATAGCCGGTTCAATCACTAGAGATTAAAAGACAGTTATAAAGTGCTAGTTACTTAATACACTGGGATAATTATATATTAAGAGTAAGAAAAGAAAGATAAAAGGAAAATATTCAATTTACATAAAGTTTAAACAGTTAGAAAATGAAATAATTTTAAGATAAAATATTAACACGAGGAACCAGAAGGTGAGACATTACATGCCCAAAATTAATATGGCATCTGAGGTGAAATTCTGTTATGAAAATAAGGAGGAGCTTTTCGCACAAATAAAATACCTAGGGCATAATGGTACAGCTTGGTACAGCTGTAATGCCCTACATGGACTTTCGGTATGGTATATTGTACACAACCATGAAATGTTGGTACATGTACATACCCTGTCCAAATTGAAACTTAGATGAATAAGCATTATATTTAAAAAACACATCTGATTGTTAAATTTCACCATATTGTTGTCAATAAAATGCAAAGTTAGTTTTCAAAGTAAATTTTGAAAACAAAACTGATGAATTTTACCACATAGCATTCATGGTTGATCTTTTTCCTTTTTAGGACCTCATTGAAAGATACTTGTATTCATATTAAATGAAATCTCACAAATCTCCATATGTATGCTGAAATTAGACATCTGATGAGGTTGATCTCCCATCTGTTATGAGATGTAAGACTGGGGTGGTATGGGCATATGGTTGTAATATTCCAAGTGATATTTTCTCTAAAATTATTTATGGATGATGGTAGCATTCCTAAATGGTAAAAGTAGCTACCATGTTTTAAAGCAGCTAGCTCCCTAATGTTCTGTTGTAAAGCACTGCACAGTGTTTACACTAGGAACCATGCAATTAACATATGGTGAATTTGACAGTTATCTGTGACATTGTGTCCTTCTATATACTCTGCAAATTATTCCATAAACAAAGGAATGTCATGTGCAATTTATTTTGATTAGCTGTTAAATGGGTGGGTCCAATACTCTATGACCTTGCAGTTGTCAGTAAAGATAGGTTGGAAACATAATAAATAAGTGTTGCTGCTAAAAGTGCATTATGGTATCAAACTTGACAAACAACATCCTACAACAAACAGCTTTAGATATGCAGATTTGTGGACAAGGAGGAATATTTGAGATAAGGGCTGTATATACTTAAAACATAAAAAAATACATTAGAAAAGGATGAATTAAGATAAACATAAAAAAATACAACAGAAAAGGATAAATTAAGAAATAAAGAAAAAGGTAAATACTGGATTTTGTTGAACACAGTTGGAAGCAAAAGTTTTTGTGTTGATGTTTTTATCTCATCTGCTGACATAACAATATTATTTTTGTAAGTAAATGTACCAAAATGTACCATACACCAAAGCCCTTGTACCATGTACCAGACCATACTGAAAGAATCCTGTATCATCCACAGTAATTAATAAGGTCAAGAACTCTGGAAGGACTGGTGCAATTGGAGTTATCTCACCTTCATGAAAAACAACACATTAGTATCAATCATTCATGCAAGCATGAAGAAGTTCAGATGAAATCATAATAGAGTAGCTTTTCATTCAAGTATTTTCTAAAAATAATAATGGACATTAATTCAAGCATGAACACAGAAATGAGTAACAACAACTTCATGCACAAATACACATTAATATCAAACATGCAGGTAAGACTGAAGATACTCAGATAAATAATAAAGACAGAGTTGTCCCCACAAGAATTTGCAAAAGTGCTGATGTGTTATCTCACCTTCATGCACAACTACACATCCATATCAATCATCAATGCAAATAAGTAGAAATTCCCACATGTAACATATAGATTCTTGTTCATCAAACTATTAACAGTAGAAATTCCCATATGTAACATATAGATTCTTGTTCTTAAAACTATTAACAGTAGAAATTCCCACATGTAACATATAGATTCTTGTTCTTAAAACTATTAACAGTAGAAATTCCCATATGTAACATATAGATTCTTGTTCTTAAAACTATTAACAGATGAATGGACAGAGAGGCAGATAGAAGATGTCACTCATATAATTATATGACCCTTTAGATGTATACAAACTTATCTTAACATATCAATAGAAGATGTCACTCATATAATAATATGACCCTTTAGATGTATACAAACTTATCTTAACGTATCTGAAGTTTCTTTTTGTGATAGAAAAAACACACACACAATAATATGGGTCATTTTGAGACTTTAATTACTGGGCAGATGCAGTGTTTCCTTCACTGTAATTTAAGTATGCCATGAACAAAATCAAGGCATGGTGCAATACCCAACAACACTATCCTAAAAGTGAGTCAACCAGTCGGGACACTAACGAGAATTATAAGCCGAGTCAGCATACAGTGTATACATCTCGACAACTTTGGAATGTCTCAGTCTGGAGTTTAGTCCTGACCTGCCAATATCTTGTTGCACTACCTTGACTGATTATTTAGATTGTACTGGAGTTTTTAACATGTAGCATACTTTTTTTTATGGAGAACTTACAGTTTTTAGCATCTTGGAGTGTCTTGTCCTTCTCAACCAACTGTCTCTTTAAGGATTCATTCTGAAACAAAATAAACCACTTCACTTCATTGTTAGTCCAGTCATCATAGCAAGTTTCAAGAACACAGGCAGACATAATAGCATAAGAATTTATTTCCTAAATCTGTATTTTGTATCTGTCAGTACACTGAAAGTTGCAAGCTCCAGCAGTTGCACTGTTAATGCATGTTTTGTTTTATTTGATTTTTTTGTTACACCACACTGACACAATTATGGTCATATTGGCGATGTCCAACTAATAATTAGTGGAGGAAGACCCCAGACAGACCCCAGACTAATGTCTGGGGACAACCACCATCAAATCTCAGGTTAGCTGGAAAACTCCCTACATGAAAGGTCTTGCCCCGACTGGGAAATGAACCCCCGCAGAGGGGGGCTGAGGAGTTTCAAGTCAGCCACCCTAACCGCACCCTGTTAATGTAATTAAGGAATTAAAATCAAAGTACATATACTAAAAGTAAATACTGGCTGAAGATGATTTCTCAGTAGAAAACATTGTAAATCAACAGAATGTTTGTTCTTGTTGGGTGTTATGTATCACTTCCATTTATCCGATTACTGTATTGACTTGAAACAGATATAGTGCTGGCATCATAGTGATAGCATTCAGTGAACACTCAACATGTTCTTATCAATATCTAGTTAGATTATCCTGACACAGAGCTAAGCAGTCAAGCACAGAAGCTCTATCAATAAGATTATTTATGATGTGCATTTGCCACTGCCTTTGTTTAAACATGGAACCTTAAGTACCTGCAACATGATAGCAAGAAATTTGGTAACATGTTTTATTGAGGCAGTATTACAGCTTTTGCACTTAAGTGGCAGTTATTAATATTTTGGCATTTACTGTGATAAGCTAGCATGCCACGACTTATGATAGGACACTTGGTATAAACCTCATCAAAAAACAAAATGATACAAACCAGATTATGATCCAAGAAACCATCGTTCTGCTGCAATATAATGGCTTAAAAACTGTTCCCTGACAGGGTTAAAAGTTTTGAATGATGAAGATGGCTTCTTTAGAGTGTCAGGATAAACATGATAGCAGCTTGAAGGATTTGGTTTGAATAAAAAAAGATACCAACACTGCTTTTAGTGAGCCCTTTACACTGCTTATATGTATAGCTATGCAAGTTTCTAAAACTTTAAAAAACAACAACAAACAAACATGTTTGTGACATAATATTATTTTAACAGTTATGTATATGTCTCTCATTGTCAGCAAGAAAGAGAAACTGTTGCAATTATATCTACCCCCAAGTTGTTTGTATATATAGATATATATATATAGATATATATATATATATATAGTATATATATATATATATATATATATATATAGATATATCTACCCCAAGTTGTTTGTATATATATATATATATATATATATATATATATATATATATATATATATATATATATATATATATATATATATATATCTACCCCAAGTTGTTTGTATATATATATATATAAATCTACCCCAAGTTGCTTGTATATATATACAATAATGAGGAGGAGGAGGAGGGAGAGGGAGAGGATCAAGTTCTTAACAATAATGAGGAGGAGGAGGAGGAAGGGAGAGGAGCAAGTTCTTAACAATAATGAGGAGGAGGAGGATGGGAGAGGAGAAAGTTCATAACAATAATGAGGAGGAGGAGGATGGGAGAGGAGAAAGTTCATAATAATAATGAGTAGGTGGAGGAGGAGGAGAGGAGAAAGTTCATAATAATAATGAGAAGGAGGAGGAGGAGGAGGAGGGGAGAAAGTTCATAACAATAATGAAAGGGAGGAGGAAGGGAGAGGAGAAAGTTCATAACAATAATGAGAAGGAGGAGGAGGAAGGGAGAGGAGCAAGTTCTTAACAATAATGAGGAGGAGGAGGATGGGAGAGGAGAAAGTTCATAACAATAATGAGGAGGAGGAGGAGGAGGGGAGAAAGTTCATAACAATAATGAGGAGGAGGAGGGGAGAAAGTTCATAACAATAATGAAAGGGAGGAGGAAGGGAGAGGAGAAAGTTCATAACAATAATGAGAAGGAGGAGGAGGAGGAGGGGAGAAAGTTCATAACAACAATAATGAGGAGGAGGTGGAGAAGGGGAGAAAGTTCATAACAACAATAATGAGGAGGAGGGAAGATGAGAAAGTTCATAACAAAAATAAGGAGGAAGAGGAGGGGAGAAAGTTCATAACAACAATAATGAGGAGGAGGGGAGAGGAGAAAGTTCATAACAATAATGAGGAGGAGGAGGAGGGGAAAGGAGAAAGTTCGTAACAATAATGAGGAGGAGGAGGAGAGGAGAAAGTTCGTAACAATAATGAGGAGGAGGAGGAGAGGAGAAAGTTCATAACAATAATGAGGAGGAGGGGAGAGGAGAAAGTTAATAACAATAATAAGGAGAAGGAGGAGGAGGGAGAGGAGAAAGTTCATAACAATAATGAAGAGGAGGAGGAGGGGAGAAAGTTCATAATAATAATGAGGAGGAGGAGGAGGGGAAAGGAGAAAGTTCGTAACAATAATGAGGAGGAGGAGGAGAGGAGAAAGTTCATAACAATAATGAGGAGGAGGGGAGAGGAGAAAGTTAATAACAATAATAAGGAGGAGGAGGAGAAAGTTCATAACAATAATGAAGAGGAGGAGGAGGGGAGAAAGTTCATAATAATAATGAGGAGGAGGAGCGGAAGGGATCAAGTTCATAACAATAATGAGGAGGAGGAGGATGGGAGAGGAGAAAGTTCATAACAATAATGAGGAGGAGGAGGAGGGGGAGGGGATAAAGTTCATAACAATAATAAGGAGGAGGAGGAGGAGAGAAAGTTCATAACAATAATGAGGAGGAGGAGGAGGGGAGAAAGTTCATAACAACAATAATGTGGAGGAGGGGAGAGGAGAAAGTTAATAACAATAATAAGGAGGAGGAGGAGGAGGGAGAGGAGAAAGTTCATAACAATAATGAAGAGGAGGAGGAGGGGAGAAAGTTCATAATAATAATGAGGAGGAGGAGCGGAAGGGATCAAGTTCATAACAATAATGAGGAGGAGGAGGATGGGAGAGGAGAAAGTTCATAACAATAATGAGGAGGAGGAGGAGGGGGGGGGGATAAAGTTCATAACAATAATAAGGAGGAGGAGGAGGAGAGAAAGTTCATAACAATAATGAGGAGGAGGAGGAGGGGAGAAAGTTCATAACAACAATAATGTGGAGGAGGGGAGAGGAGAAAGTTCATAACAATAATGAGGAGGAGGAGGAGGGGAGAAAGTTCATAACAATAATGAGTAGAAGGAGGAGGGGAGAAAGTTCATAACAATAATGAGTAGGAGGAGGAGGGGAGAAAGTTCATAACAACAATAATGAGGAGGAGGGGAGAAGAGAAAGTTCATAACAATAATGAGGAGGAGGAGGAGGGGAAAGGAGAAAGTTCATAACAATAATGAGGAGGAGGAGGAGGGGAGAAAGTTCATAACAACAAAAATGTGGAGGAGGAGGAGGGGAGAAGAGAAAGTTCATAACAATAATGAGGAGGAGGAGGGGAGAAAGTTCATAACAACAATAATTAGGAGGAGGAGGATGAGGGGAGAGGAGAAAGTTCATAACAATCATGAGGAGGAGGAAGAGGAGGAGGAGAGAAAGGTCATAACAACAATAATGAGGAGGAGGAGGAGGGGAGAGGAGAACGTTCATAACAATAATAATAAGGAGGAGAAGAAGGGGAGGGAGAAAGTTTTATAACAACAATAATGAGGAGGAGGAGGAGGAGGGTAGAGGAGAAAGTCCATAACAATAATGAGGAGGGGGAGGGGGAGGGGAGAGCAGAAAGTTCATAACAATAATGAGGAGGGGGAGTGGGAGGGGAGAGGAGAAAGTTCATAACAATAATGAGGAGGAGGGGAGAAAATTCATAACAATAATGAGGAGGAGGAAGAGGGGGAAAGTTCAAACCAATAATGAGGAGGAGGATAAGGGGAGAAAGTTCATAACAAAATGAGGAGGAGGAGGAGAGAGGAGGGGACAAAGTTCATAACAATAATGAGGAGGAGGAGGGGAGAAAGTTCATAACAATAATGAGGAGGAGGAGGGGAGAAAGTTCATAACAATAATGAGGAGGAGGAAGGGAGAGGAGAAAGTTCATAACAATAATGAGAAGGAGGAGGAGGAGGGGAGAGAAAGTTCATAACAACAATAATGAGGAGGAGGTGGAGGAGGGGAGAAAGTTCATAACAACAATAATGAGGAGGAGGGAAGATGAGAAAGTTCATAACAAAAATAAGGAGGAAGAGGAGGGGAGAGAGAAAGTTCATAACAACAATAATGAGGAGGAGGGGAGAGGAGAAAGTTCATAACAATAATGAGGAGGAGGAGGAGGGGAAAGGAGAAAGTTCGTAACAATAATGAGGAGGAGGAGGAGAGGAGAAATTTCATAACAATAATGAGGAGGAGGGGAGAGGAGAAAGTTAATAACAATAATAAGGAGGAGGAGGAGGAGGGAGAGGAGAAAGTTCATAACAATAATGAAGAGGAGGAGGAGGGGAGAAAGTTCATAATAATAATGAGGAGGAGGAGCGGAAGGGATCAAGTTCATAACAATAATGAGGAGGAGGAGGATGGGAGAGGAGAAAGTTCATAACAATAATGAGGAGGAGGAGGAGGGGGGGGGATAAAGTTCATAACAATAATAAGGAGGAGGAGGAGGAGAGAAAGTTCATAACAATAATGAGGAGGAGGAGGAGGGGAGAAAGTTCATAACAACAATAATGTGGAGGAGGGGAGAGGAGAAAGTTCATAACAATAATGAGGAGGAGGAGGAGGGGAGAAAGTTCATAACAATAATGAGTAGAAGGAGGAGGGGAGAAAGTTCATAACAACAATAATGAGGAGGAGGGGAGAAGAGAAAGTTCATAACAATAATGAGGAGGAGGAGGAGGGGAAAGGAGAAAGTTCATAACAATAATGAGGAGGAGGAGGAGGGGAGAAAGTTCATAACAACAAAAATGTGGAGGAGGAGGAGGGGAGAAGAGAAAGTTCATAACAATAATGAGGAGGGGGAGGGGAGAAAGTTCATAACAACAATAATTAGGAGGAGGAGGATGAGGGGAGAGGAGAAAGTTCATAACAATAATGAGGAGGAGGAAGAGGAGGAGGAGAGAAAGGTCATAACAACAATAATGAGGAGGAGGAGGAGGGGAGAGGAGAACGTTCATAACAATAATAATAAGGAGGAGAAGAAGGGGAGAGGAGAAAGTTTATAACAACAATAATGAGGAGGAGGAGGAGGAGGGTAGAGGAGAAAGTCCATAACAATAATGAGGAGGGGGAGGGGGGAAGGGGAGAGCAGAAAGTTCATAACAATAATGAGGAGGGGGAGGGGGAGGGGAGAGGAGAAAGTTCATAACAATAATGAGGAGGAGGAGGGGAGAAAATTCATAACAATAATGAGGAGGAGGAAGAGGGGGAAAGTTCAAACCAATAATGAGGAGGAGGATAAGGGGAGAAAGTTCATAACAAAATGAGGAGGAGGAGGGGAGAGGAGGGGACAAAGTTCATAACAATAATGAGGAGGAGGAGGGGAGAAAGTTCATAACAATAATGAGGAGGAGGAGGGGAGAAAGTTCATAACAATAATGAGGAGGAGGAAGGGAGAGGAGAAAGTTCATAACAATAATGAGGAGGAGGGGAGAGGAGAGGAGAAAGTTCATAACAATAATGAGGAGGAGGAGGGGAGAAAGTTCATAACAATAATGAGGAGGGAGAGGAGGAGGGGGGAAAGTTCATAACAATAATGAGGAGGAAAAGGGGAGAAAGTTCATAATAATAATGAGGAGGAGGAGGAGGAGAGAAAGTTCATAACAATTATGAGGAGGAGGAGGGGAGAAAGTTCATAACAATAATGAGAAGGAGGAGGGGAGAAAGTTCATAACAATAATAAGGAGGAGGAGGAGGGGAGAAAGTTCATAACAATAATGAGGAGGAGGAGGGGAGAAAGTTCATAACAATAATGAGGAGGAGGAGGAGGAGGGGAGAAAGTTCATAACAATAATGATGAGGAAAAGGGGAGAAAGTTCATAACAATAATGAGGAGGAGGAGGGGAGAAAGTTCATAACAATAATGAGGAGGAGGAGGAGGGGAGAAAGTTCATAACAATAATGAGGAGGAGGAGGGGAGAAAGTTCATAACAATAATGAGGAGGAGGAGGAGGAGGCAAGAAAGTTCATAACAATAATGAGGAGGAGGAGGGGAGGCGAGGAAGTTCATAACAATAATGAGGAGGAGGAGGGGAGAAAGTTTATAACAATAATGAAGAGGAGGAGAAGGAGGAGTTAGTAAAAGAGGAAAAAGATGGTGTCTGCATATGGTTCTAAATGCTCAGAGTGCATTTCTGATGATAATTTTGTAATATGAGATCTCGATTACCAGGCTTTAAATCACATTTTATATCCTTACATAGCCTTAAAATAACTGCACTGTTGCTTCAATTTAATTTATGCAGCAAAAAAAATTAAGTAATTTATCCGACACTACAACATTTAATAATAAATGTAGCAAAACAAATGCATGAGAAACAAATAACATTTATGGTTAAAGGAGATTTCCTTGAAGTTTTCATGGCTTTCTTATATCAGTTGGTATTCATGCGAAAAATCTAACACAAAAAATACAAACACATGACAATGTCAGTGAAAGTAACACCACATAAATTCAAGTGATATAACGGTCTTCCACACACCTTTGAAATTTTTATTGCATTATACCTTCTTACTAAGTTACGGTTTCGAAAGTATAGTCCCACAAACTCCCATCTCAAATAACAGCTGAGAAGATTTTGGTCAAACTCTTGTACAAGAAGGGTTTTAATTTTGAACTCATGAAAATTTAGAGAGATAGATCTTCATTCATATTGCAAGACATGATTTATGTTTATTCACTCCCAATTCCAAAAAGTAAATTTCTTTTATGACTTTGCGAGTACGTATGTTGAGTTTATGTTACCTCTTATTAATTTATTTCAAGAACATTCTTTAAAGTAACTGTTTATAAATTCTTACACAAAATAATTTTGTGTCATTTATTTGTGCGGAAGCTGTTGGGCAGAGGATATTTGTTATGTCCTGTGGATAAAAAATTCTGCAGTGTAGTTTTTAATTCAATAATCTTTTATGATACAAAACATCCCAATATATGTTGTATGAGAAAGACATATAACGTGTGTAGAATCTTAGTATGCATGTCATCAAACTTTATTTATGCATGACATACGAACATATATATACGTCATAAACATGATCATGATTGCTTTGCACTGCCCAAATTTACCAAACAACAGCTTGAAGTTTTAAAAAAAAACTGTCCATATCAAATTGTTTTTTTAAGTAAAATATGTCTGCTAGTCATTTAATACACTACAATGGATGACAAACAACAACAAAACACATTATCTCTTCATATTTTCAAAGAAAAAAATGTCATAACCATAGCACCATAATAGAAATCCCCACAGTAACCAAATCCTTCTGAGTTTAATTATTTACAATTAAATACCAATGAACATTGTCAAGATGGAAACCAGTGTGAGATTATTCTCTAATGGAAAAGCTGGTATGTTTAAAGTATGGATGTGGTTGCACAAAAATGAAGACATAACATTGAGTTAAGTCTGTCATTCTTTCAATATGCCCACACTATCCTAGTCTTATATCTCATAACAGATCGGAGATCTTTCAAACCCATCAGATGTCTAATTTCAGCATCTAATTTAAGCATACATATGGTAATTTTTTGTTGTTGTAAAATATAACTTCTTATAATTTTTGGAATCATTATTTTCATAAAGAAAATACACCTTGTAATTATTTTCTCAAGTCAATAATCCTCTACTGTCTGATACTAAAACAAACAACATTTGCTATGAAAAGCTTTTGAACGTAGCTTCATGTCTATGTTGTATCTAAACATCTCAGGCTATTAGTTTTACAATAACATTTTTTTAATAATTTTATTAATAATAACATAACCTTAGAAATTATTTCCTCACATAATTACATAAATCACTGACGTGATTGGATAAATTTTAAAAACTTTTTTCTCCATAGTTAGTTATCATGCCAAGTATTTCAAATTTATGTAAAAAGGAAGTCATTTACATTTGTTTCATTTACATCTTGTTCACTCAACATATCTTCACCAAATTTTGTACTATTTGCATGAATGTTAAATAACAAGCGCAAACACTTGCAGGTATTTGTTCAACTTAAATATTATTAAAGTAAATCATGGAAGTTGACAGCGAGAATGGATTACCACAGAGACATTATACACCCTGCTCATGGGTTATGTTACCCTATGCTACCACAGCTGTCTCAACAAGTCCATGACCATTAAGGATATTATGCTTGTGTACATTAACATTTGTGAACATGTTCACACTTTCCAAACATTTTAAATAAACTTAATGCAAGTTCACCACAGTTTTGTTAAGCTTCACAAGACATAGAATCAAATGATTCGCACTTAATATAAACTTAACTAGTTGGGTTAATATCGATCAAATCAGTATATTGTTTACGATTGATGAATTCAAATGGCATATTACTGTATGCACAGTACAAACCTGCACTAAAGTGTTGGTCTTTAAACAGCTAAAAACTGTTAAAAAGCATCACAAAAGTTTTTATTTTACCAAATTAAAGAGTGCTGCCTTCACTACGTAAAGCATGCCATGAACACCCAGTATGATACCACACCCAGTCACATTATCCTGACACCCGGCCAACTAGTCATGGAACTACCTTTATATTTGCTTAAGCTTTAGCAAAGGAGCTATACAACTACCATTTTTAACAACTATGGTATATTATGGCCCGCGATCGAACCTGGGGCCTCCCATACCTGGAGCCGACGTTCTACCGATTGTGCTACCAGGTCCGGTATTATTGATACTGATGTAATGATCATTCAAAAACTATATAAAATAATAAAGCATAATCCTTTTTATGTCAGATTCTGCTGGACTTCAGCCTCTTTTCTGTTAATAGGCAGCAAATGATACTGACGTCTAGCAGACCTATGGTGGGCCAGTGGCTCTGCCCAGACATCTGTCTGGGGTCTTCCTCCACCAAAATGGGTGGACTTCACTATAATGACCAAAATTGTGTTACTGCAATGTATTTCAAAAACAAAAACAAATCACAACAAGATTACTGAGTTCTGAATGGCATGTGACTGCTGCATACGGACAGGCAACATGCAGGACCATGATGATTACACCTACTGTCATGTGATGCTTTAACCACATGTCCGCCAGGTAGACTTCACATGATGTTACATGTATATGAGCAGAACAAGAGTTCATAGTGAATCATAACTCTTAGCCTGTGGAGGTGGAGGGGGTGTTTATAACCCATTGAATTGTTTGCTAACAACTTTATTCAAAAGATATTGCCATGTGACTTAGCAGCTAATAGAGTAGGTCCTGATCAGGGAGTTTCCAAAAATATCTGCCTGATCTGGATTTACACAATTAACATAAAGGCAGAAGAGCAAGAATCTTGATATTTGGTATGCATGTTCCTTGGGTGGCCATGTATCAAGAATTTTGATCCATCAAAAAATATAGCTGCCTGGGGCGTGGCCATTTTCCATCAATGGTTATATAGGAAAACTTTAAAACTCTTCTTGTCAAATACCACAAGAGCTAGAGCCTTAATATTTGGTAAAAATGTTCTTTGAGTGGCACTGAAGCAAAATTGTTCAATTAATTTTGATCCATCAAAAAACATGGCCGTCTGCGGGGTGGCCATTTTCCATATATGGCTAAACAGGAAAACTGAAATCTTTCGTCAGAAACCACAAGAGCTAAAGCCAGTATGTCTGATCAATTCATATTAAGCAGACCAAGAGAACACAAGTCAGACAGGTACTATTACATGAGGTCACATGAGAAGGATACAGATTGATACACCATGAAAAAGGGTCAAGATAGCAGTATGTGCTTAGCAACTCTTTGTCTTCAACCCTGAAAGGAGGTACCCAAAATGTATGTAACAGTATTTTTCCAATGTAAGTAGGAATTTAGGCATAATTTCTGCATAAACTCATACTTTAGTCTAAGTAAAGACTATACTGTAAAACAGTGCCAACTGGGATAAGAATCACTGTAAATGTTCATGTCTTCCAAATCTATAATTTAGCATGACAATGATCTGTGCTTAATATACACATCTATGTCAAAGTGGACTATCTGGATGATAATATGATCTCAAAAGTAAGTTGTCTCTTAGGTTTCTTAGTTTAAAAATAGCTGTCTCTGCAGCATGGCTCAGACAGAAAATATCTTTTTGCAGAAAAAGGGAAATATTGGTGAAAGACTGTTGTATACCATCTTTAAGGAGGCCCTATGGCCAGGTAAGGAGTCATTCAGCCTTGCAACTCCTCTGATTCCATAACCTTTCAGTGCTTGATTGTTTTGTTTTTGTTTTTGAAAAACATAGCAGTGACCATTTATGATCATTATAGCAATGTCCAGCTTTTTGGTGGAGGAAGACCCCAGACACATGTCTGGATAGAACCACCGGCCCTACACAAGTCAGCTGGAAGACCTTCTCACATCCTTCACCACAGCTTGACTCGAACCCGTGTATTGAGAGGCTAAGCTTTCAGAGGAGTAACAAATCAACAAATACCATTTTGCCACAGGTGCCCCTTTACACTGCCTGAATTTTAGTCCCAGTCAAGGTGAAAAATTTCATGCTAGGGAGTCGTCCAGCTGACTTGTGGTGCACCAGTGGTTCTGGCCAGTCATCAGTCTGGGTCATCCTCCAACTATTCAATTTGGATGTCACTATTATGGCCTAAATAGTATCACTACTACGCATTTTAAAACAAACTTGACCCATATCCTACTGATTTTTAGTTATATTCTAACAACTTCATAACAAACAAGAGTGCCATAGACAATCTGCCCTTGTGGCTATGCTTTTTGACAGATCAAAATCATTTGAAAAATCTTGATACAAGGCCACCAAACATACTCCAACTGGCTCAGGCAGTTTCCAATTTGTTTATCCAGATCCTGTGTATTGGCATGTAGTCTGCCTAATGTCCTTAGCAAGTTTTAAAAAAACTGTATCAAGTACTATCAAGTTGCCGAAGTATGAATGGAGTTTTCCTTATTTCTTTCCATTGCTATAATGGGAGAAATAAGGAAAATTCTATTTATTTGTTATGAAAAACCAAATATCAAATGAATCCACAAAACTTATAAATCATACATTTTTTTCCAACTACTATTGAGCTTTTTCTTTATATTTAACATATAATACTAATAAGGATAAAATATATAAAATACATCATCGTACATGTACAGCATATAATCCCAATCTCTTGTATCAAAATGTGTAGTTTGTTGAGTTTATCCCACCAACAGTATTTCAGTTATCATGGTTCACCAGAAGACAGACATAGTGCTGACTTCACTGTGAATAGCATGCAAAATATGTGGTATGACACCATGGTCAGTAAAATAATCCTGACATGAGAAAGACCAGCCATGGTACCCTTATATCTGTTAATGCTTAATAAGAAGAGATCTATCTACTTATAACGTCAACTGATATGTCATGGTCAGGGTGTGAACCTTGGGCCTTTTTTACCTAGAGGTGACACTCTTCCAGTAGTGCTGCTATGTGAAACGAAGTGTTTATTATACCTGTGTTTTAGTTTTAATGATTAAGTATCCAACCATATGAAATTCAGAGGCGCCAAGTGTTAGGTGGTCAAACTTGTTCACTTTAAACTCCTCAGCCCCTCATTGTACTGCTTTGTGTCCTTGTTGGGCTGAGAACATTAAGGTGGTGGACAACTGACCAGAAGTCAGGGGTTCTACCCAGATTTTTTAACCACTAAAAACTGGAATTTGTCTTAAGGACATTAAATGAGCTAGTGTAAGGTATTTCAACAACAACATCCTTTCAGCAATCTGATGAAGAGTTCTTCCAATGGAAATACAATGTATATTGTTGTGTTCACTGTGAGAAGCCTGATTTAGAGCATGATGTGAACTTCAGTATTAACACATGATATGGACACAAGCCAGACTAGGCTTGCCTTATAAACTGAACAAGACAGACCTACACCAGTACTATTTTACACAACCTGAGTGTGTCAAGGCCTGCAACAGAACCAAAGGCCTTGCAAACCCTGAACTTTACATGTTACCCACTGCACCTGGCCCAGAATTTTGAACCACTGGTCTTGCAAAATCTGGATCTTATATTTTACCCTCTGCACTTGGCCTAGGCTGTTCAACCACAGGACTTGCAAAACCTGGACCCTACATGTTGCTCACTGCACTTGGCCCAGGCTGTTCAACCACAGGCCTTGCAAAACCTGGACCTTACTTGTTACCCACTGCAATTGGCCCAGGCTGTTCAACCATAGGCCTTTTAAAACCTGGACCTAACACATTACCCACTGCACTTGGTCCAGGCTGTTTAACCACGGGCCTTGCAAAACCTGGACCTTACATGTTACCCACTGCACTTGGCCTAGGCTATTCAACCACAGACCTTGCAAAACTTAGGCCTTACATGTTACACTCTGCACTTGGCCCAGGCTGTTCAACCACAGGCCTTGCAAAACCTGGACCTTACATTTTATACCCTGCACTTGGCCTAGGCTGTGCAACCACAGGCCTTGCAAAACTTGGACCTAACATTTTAACCACAGCACTTGGTCCAGGCTGTTCAACCATAGGCCTTTTAAAACCTGGACCTAACACATTACCCACTGCAGTTGGCCTAGGCTGTTCAACCACAGGCCTTGCAAAACCTGGACCTTAAATTTTTTTCCTCTGCACTTGGCCTAGGCTGTTCAATCACAGGCCCTGCAAAACCTGGACCTTACATGTTACACTCTGCACTTGGCCCAGGCTGTTCAACCACAGGCCTTGCAAAATATGGACCTTACATGTTACCCACTGCACCTGGCCCAGGCTGTTGAACCCAAGGCCTTGCATAGTCCAGGCCTTACATGTTACCTACTGCACCTGGCCCAGGCTGTTGAACCCAAGGCCTTGCATAGTCCAGGCCTTACATGTTACCTACTGCACCTGGCCCAGGCTGTTGAACCCAAGGCCTTGCATAGTCCAGGCCTTACCTGTTACCTACTGCACCTGGCCCAAGCTGTTGAACCCAAGGCCTTGCATAATCCAGGCCTTACATGTTACCTACTGCACCTGGCCCAGGCTGTTGATCCCAAGGCCTTGCATAGTCCAGGCCTTACATGTTACCTACTGCACCTGGCCCAGGCTGTTGAACCCAAGGCCTTGCATAGTCCAGGCCTTACATGTTACCTACTGCACCTGGCCCAGGCTGTTGAACCTAAGGCCTTGCATAGTCCAGGCCTTACCTGTTACCTACTGCACCTGGCCCAGGCTGTTGAACCCAAGGCCTTGCATAGTCCAGGCCTTACATGTTACCTACTGCACCTGGTACAGGCTGTTGAACCCAAGGCCTTGCATAGTCCAGGCCTTACATGTTACCTACTGCACCTGGCCCAGGCTGTTGAACCCAAGGCCTTGCATAGTCCAGGCCTTACATGTTACCTACTGATCCTGGCCCAGGCTATATTGGATTAAAATATCAGACTACATGTACCTATCTTATTGTACAGGATGTTGCATTTTTTAATTATGCTGATATAAGGTCAAAAAATTGAAACCATTGTAATGTTTTTCCAACTTAATTAGCCTCAGACCTTCCTGGTACATTTCTAAACACTGCTTCCTACAGTTCACATTATGTGTACATATACATATATAAAATGAACAGACATACATATTTTGTTTGTTGGAACATCCTTTTTGAAAAAATACAATTACACTTTAAATGTTGTAGTCATAAGAAGGACGTTTAGGGTCGAGAACCAAGGCCATTTAACCAACTTTACAGTGGCGAATGGGTAACTACTGACTTATGCATCAAACCAGACTACTGTATTGTACCATACCATAGGCAGAAATTATGCCTTAATTCCCCAAAGCAGTGGTAAGGTATTGTTGAATGGATTTCATGAAGGCAAACTGTCGGATACCACCTTTAAACCTGACTATAGCCAAGTGTTCACCATACAAGTGTATACAACTGACTATAGCCGAGTGTTCACCATACAAGTGTATACAACTGGTTATAGCCAAGTATTCACCATACAAGTGTATACAACTGACTATAGCCGAGTGTTCATCATACAAGTGTATACAACTGGTTATAGCCGAGTGTTCATCATACAAGTGTATACAACTGACTATAGCCGAGTGTTCACCATACAAGTGTATACAAATGACTATAGCCGAGTGTTCATCATACAAGTGTATACAACTGGTTATAGCCAAGTATTCACCATACAAGTGTATACAACTGACTATAGCCGAGTGTTCATCATACAAGTGTATACAACTGGCTATAGCCGAGTGTTCACCATACAAGTGTATACAACTGACTATAGCCGAGTGTTCACCATACAAGTGTATACAACTGGTTATAGCCGAGTGTTCACCATACAAGTGTATACAACTGACTATAGCCGAGTGATCACCATACAAGTGTATACAACTGGTTATAGCCGAGTGTTCACCATACAAGTGTATACAACTGGTTATAGCCAAGTATTCACCATACAAGTGTATACAACTGACTATAGCCGAGTGTTCATCATACAAGTGTATACAACTGGCTATAGCCGAGTGTTCATCATACAAGTGTATACAACTGACTATAGCCGAGTGTTCACCATACAAGTGTATACAACTGACTATAGCCGAGTGATCATCATACAAGTGTATACAACTGACTATAGCCGAGTGATCACCATACAAGTGTATACAACTGGTTATAGCCGAGTGTTCACCATACAAGTGTATACAACTGACTATAGCCGAGTGTTCATCATACAAGTGTATACAACTGGTTATAGCCGAGTGTTCACCATACAAGTGTATACAACTGACTATAGCGGAGTGTTCATCATACAAGTGTATACAACTGGCTATAGCCGAGTGTTCACCATACAAGTGTATACAACTGACTATAGCCGAGTGATCACCATACAAGTGTATACAACTGACTATAGCCGAGTGATCACCATACAAGTGTATACAACTGACTATAGCCGAGTGATCACCATACAAGTGTATACAACTGGTTATAGCCGAGTGTTCACCATACAAGTGTATACAACTGGCTATAGCCGAGTGTTCACCATACAAGTGTAAACAACTGACTATAGCCGAGTGATCACCATACAAGTGTATACAACTGACTATAGCCGAGTGATCATCATACAAGTGTAAACAACTGACTATAGCCGAGTGATCACCATACAAGTGTAAACAACTGGGTATAGCCGAGTGATCACCATACAAGTGTATACAACTGACTATAGCCGAGTGATCACCATACAAGTGTATACAACTGACTATAGCCGAGTGATCACCATACAAGTGTATACAACTGGTTATAGCCGAGTGTTCACCATACAAGTGTATACAACTGGCTATAGCCGAGTGTTCACCATACAAGTGTATACAACTGACTATAGCCGAGTGATCACCATACAAGTGTATACAACTGACTATAGCCGAGTGATCACCATACAAGTGTATACAACTGACTATAGCCGAGTGATCACCATACAAGTGTATACAACTGGTTATAGCCGAGTGTTCACCATACAAGTGTATACAACTGGCTATAGCCGAGTGTTCACCATACAAGTGTAAACAACTGACTATAGCCGAGTGATCACCATACAAGTGTATACAACTGACTATAGCCAAGTGTTCACCATACAAGTGTATACAACTGGCTATAGCCGAGTGTTCACCATACAAGTGTATACAACTAAATATAGCCGAGTGTTCACCATACAAGTGTATACAACTGGTTATAGCCAAGTATTCACCATACAAGTGTATACAACTGACTATAGCCGAGTGTTCATCATACAAGTGTATACAACTGACTATAGCCGAGTGTTCATCATACAAGTGTATACAACTGACTATAGCCGAGTGTTCACCATACAAGTGTATACAACTGACTATAGCCGAGTGATCACCATACAAGTGTATACAACTGACTATAGCCGAGTGATCACCATACAAGTTTATACAATTGACTATAGCCGAGTGATCACCATACAAGTGTATACAACTGACTATAGCTGAGTGTTCATCATACAAGTGTATACAACAGGCTATAGCCGAGTGTTCACCATACAAGTGTATACAACTGACTATAGCCGAGTGTTCACCATACAAGTGTATACAACTGACTATAGCTGAGTGTTCACCATACAAGTGTAAACAACTGACTATAGCCGAGTGATCACCATACAAGTGTATACAACTGACTGAAATTTGGAGTAGTTAAAGTACAGCAGGAAAATTGGCATATTGTCTAGGTTTCTGTTATTGTCCTTGTACACTTAAAAAGTTTATTGTTCTCTATTCGAAACCTAATTATTACTACCAGACACTCACTTGTGTAACAATGAACTAAGTGACAAGTATGAGATTTTATTCTGAATCCATCCATACCGTCTATTCTCCAAATTATGAGTAATAACTGAAATTCAACTTTCTGTATTGAAAATGAGAATTATGTGATAAAATAGTCCTTCCAAATAGGGATAAGTAAAATGTATAGGAGTATCTTGCTTAAACATTTTCATCAGCCACTTTAAATTTCATATTTTGATATAAAACTGTTACTACTAAACAATACAGGAAACTCTATGTTTCTTGTTTCAGTGATGTATATGTAGTTCTATAGATATGTGATACGGTACCAACATGTTATTAATACTGGGAGCATGCTTCATACATCCAAAGGTTGTGACACAGATTGTGCTGAGTGGTTGTCACTGTCCCATGTGATGTCCTTAGTTACTGTTGCTAACTGCTTGCATGCTACCCTCCGTCAGAGAAGCTTCACAGCAAACTACAAATTTAAACCAAAGTCGGACACAACATGTAAATGTATATTCTACTGAAAATAGAATATATTTTAGCCTCCTCCTGTTGTAGGAAAGTGTAATTATATATTCAGTGATATCATTTTCATTTATGTGAACAGGAAGAACTGTTTTTTAAATTGTTTATTTATTTTGTTTTTCATCCCACCAACAGTATTTCATTATGTGGAGATGGTGTCCACTTGAAGCAGATACAGTGCTGCCTTCACTGTGTATAGCATGCCGTAAACACCTGGCATGATACCACACCCACTCACATTATCCTGACACCAGGCCAACCAGCCGACGCTTTACCGATTGCGCTAACGGGTCTGGTTTCTTAAATTGGTTCAAAACATGATATTTTACACATTTGAATTTTCCATAATGTGCATGTGAGCACTTTTAAAGGGGTAAATGTATTGCTTTTTTTTAACTGGGTGAAAAAGAGGGGTTGGAATGGTCCATCAATTTCATTAGAGGTAGTATTCAACAGTTTGCCTGTATCAAGTACATATAACAATATACTTCACAACTTTTCATCTGATTATCTAAAAGTTTTGTCTCATATTCTGCATTACTTGACAAAAACAATTGTCCATTCTTAGTTGTTTGTTTGTTTGTTTATTGGGTTTATCCTTCCACCAACAGTATTTCAGTTATCTGGAGACAGTGTCCACTTGAAGCAGATATAGTGCTGCCTTCACTGTGTACAGCATGCCGTGAACACCTGGCATGATACCACACCCAGTCACATTATCCTGACACCGGGCCAACCAGTCGTGAACTAACCTTATATTTGCTTGAGGGTTAACAAGGGAACTATACCACTACCATTTATAGAACCTGGGGCCTCCTGTACCTGGAGCCGATGCTCTACCGATTGGGCTACCAGGTCCGGTCTCTTAGTTGTTTGCTTTTTAACAATTTAACATATATGTAAGAAAATGTAAAGATTGGTTGACACTCCGAGGAAACAGTGCAGCTCCCAGTCAGACAACCTCCGGTGAACAAAAGTAAGTCTTTTTCATGCTTGACTAGTTTATACAAGCAGGCTGAGGCCTAACATGCACAACACAATTTACTCAGGCCAAGGTTCACTGAATAGATCCAGATCAGCCAGTACCTTTAGGGCCATCTCATCAGGATCTACACCATTTTCTGCAAGTCTAGCAACATGTATTGTTACCTCTGATTTCATGTATACAAAAATGACTAAGAATTTTATAAGGATTATAAACAATTCGGCATGATAAGTGTTATGAGTCTATTAACCCTCTGTTAAGAGTCTCTTCCTGTTTAAACAAGGAAAATGTGACTATTTCTAACCTACAATTAAAAAAGTGCATGTCAATATAGTGTATACAAATGCACCTGTTTTAAGTTACATATTCGTCTGCCCTCGAGAAATGGAGATTAACTTTGTGACTGGTAACAATACCTATTCAATGTACACAACAACATGGTTTTATGATATTAAGACATTCAAGAAAGTTCTTCTTGTTTATTTACCTTGAAAATGTCAAAGTGTTTTTTAACTCGTTTGTGGTTTGCTTAACTTGATAATGTCAGGACAGACGGTTTGGCAACATACTGTTTCTTGCAGGTAGTGTGGTTTGGCCAACTAGATAATAGACAATCCACACAAACATAATTATTTTTATTTCATTATCCTTATTTCACAATGACACATTTTGTAAAACAAATGTTGGCACTCATGTTGTCTGATAAGTGTTCTGGACTCAGGGACTGGAAAGTCATGGGTTGGAACTGATATTGCCAAGTTAGGGATCCAGACTCAGGGACTGGAAAGTCATGGGTTAGCATCCATATTGCTTGTAAGGACTCCAGACTCGCGGACTGGAAAGTCATGGGTTGGCATCCCTATTGCCTGGTAAGTACTCAAGACTGGAGGTCTGGAGAGTCATGGGTGGGTACCAACATCGCCTGGTAAGTGCTCCAGACTCAGGGACTGGAGAGTCATGGGTAGGCATCCATATTGTCTGGTAAGTGCTCCAGACTGGTGTCCTGGAGAGTCATGGGTAGGCATCCATATTGCCTGGCAAGTGCTCCAGACTGGTGTCCTGGAGAATCATGGGTAGGCATCCATATTGCCTGGCAAGTGCTCCAGACTGGTGTCCTGGAGAGTCATGGGTAGGCATCCATATTGCCTGGTAAGTGCTCCAGACTGGTGTCCTGGAGAGTCATGGGTAGGCATCCATATTGCCTGGTAAGTGCTCCAGACTGGTGTCCTGGAGAGTCATGGGAAGTCATCCATATTGCCTGGTTAGTGCTCGAGACTGGTGTCCTGGAGAGTCATGGGTAGGCACCCACATTGCCTGGTAAGTGCTGCAGACTAAGGGACTGGAGAGTCATGGGTAGGCATCCATATTGCCTGATAAGTGCTCAAGACTGGTGTCCTGGAGAGTCATGGGTAGGCATCCATATTGCCTGGCAAGTGCTCCAGACTGGTGTCCTGGAGAGTCATGGGTAGGCATCCATATTGCCTGGCAAGTGCTCCGGACTGGTGTCCTGGAGAGTCATGGGTAGGCATCCATATTGCCTGGTAAGTGCTGCAGACTGGTGTCCTGGAGAGTCATGGGTAGGCATCCATATTGCCTGGTTAGTGCTCCAGACTGGTGTCCTGGAGAGTCATGGGTAGGCACCCACATTGCCTGGTAAGTGCTGCAGACTAAGGGACTGGAGAGTCATGGGTAGGCATCCATATTGCCTGATAAGTGCTCAAGACTGGTGTCCTGGAGAGTCATGGGTAGGCACCCATATTGCCTGGTAAGTGCTCCAGACTGGTGTCCTGGAGAGTCATGGGTAGGCATCCATATTGCCTGGTAAGTGCTCCAGACTGGTGTCCTGGAGAGTCATGGGTAGGCATCCATATTGCCTGGTAAGTGCTCCAGACTGGTGTCCTGGAGAGTCATGGGTAGGCATCCATATTGCCTGGTAAGTGCTCCAGACTGGTGTCCTGGAGAGTCATGGGTAGGCATCCATATTGCCTGGTAAGTTCTCCAGACTGGTGTCCTGGAGAGTCATGGGTAGGCACCCACATTGCCTGGTAAGTGCTGCAGACTAAGGGACTGGAGAGTCATGGGTAGGCATCCATATTGCCTGGTAAGTGCTCCAGACTGGTGTCCTGGAGAGTCATGGGAAGTCATCCATATTGCCTGGTTAGTGCTCCAGACTGGTGTCCTGGAGAGTCATGGGTAGGCACACACATTGCCTGGTAAGTGCTGCAGACTAAGGGACTGGAGAGTCATGGGTAGGCATCCATATTGCCTGATAAGTGCTCAAGACTGGTGTCCTGGAGAGTCATGGGTAGGCACCCATATTGCCTGGTAAGTGCTCCAGACTGGTGTCCTGGAGAGTCATGGGTAGGCATCCATATTGCCTGGCAAGTGCTCCAGACTGGTGTCCTGGAGAGTCATGGGTAGGCATCCATATTGCCTGGTAAGTGCTCCAGACTGGTGTCCTGGAGAGTCATGGGTAGGCATCCATATTGCCTGGTAAGTGCTCCAGACTGATGTCCTGGAGAGTCATGGGAAGGCATCCATATTGCCTGGTAAGTTCTCCAGACTGGTGTCCTGGAGAGTCATGGGTAGGCACCCACATTGCCTGGTAAGTGCTGCAGACTAAGGGACTGGAGAGTCATGGGTAGGCATCCATATTGCCTGATAAGTGCTCAAGACTGGTGTCCTGGAGAGTCATGGGTAGGCACCCATATTGCCTGGTAAGTGCTCAAGACTAAGGGACTGGAGAGTCATGGATAGGCATCCATATTGCCTGGTAAGTGCTCAAGACTAGTGTCCTGGAAAGTCGTGGGTAGGCATCCATATTGCCTGGTAAGTACTCCAGACTGGGGGCCTGGAGAGTTGTGGGTAGGCACACTTGTTCATTGTTGCCTGATTAGTACTCCAGACTGGGGCCTGGAAAGTCATGGGTAGGCACCCATGTTGCCTGGTAAGTACTCCAGACAGGGGGCCTGGAGAGTCGTAAAGTAGGCACCCATGTTGCCTGGTAAGTACTCCAGACAGGTGGCCTGCAGAGTCGTAGGTAGGCACCCATGTTGCCTGGTAAGTACTTCAGACTGGGGACCTGGAGAGTCGTGGGTAGGCACCTATGTTGCCTGGTAAGTACTCCAGACAGGGGGGCTGGAGAGTCGTAGGTAGGCACCCATGTTGCCTGGTAAGTACTTCAGACTGGGGACCTGGAGAGTCGTGGGTAGGCACCTATGTTGCCTGGTAAGTACTCCAGACAGGGGGCTTGGAGAGTCGTAGGTAGGCACCCATGTTGCCTGGTAAGTACTTCAGACTGGGGGCCTGGAGAGTCATGGGTAGGCACCCATGTTGCCTGGTAAGTGCTCAAGACTGGTGTCCTGGAGAATCATGGGCAGGCACCCATGTTGCCTGGTAAGTTCTCCAGACTGGTGTCCTGGAGAGTCATGGGTAGGCACCCACATTGCCTGGTTAGTGCTGCAGACTAAGGGACTGGAGAGTCATGGGTAGGCATCCATATTGCCTGATAAGTGCTCAAGACTGGTGTCCTGGAGAGTCATGGGTAGGCACCCATATTGCCTGGTAAGTGCTGCAGACTAAGGGACTGGAGAGTCATGGATAGGCATCCATATTGCCTGGTAAGTGCTCAAGACTAGTGTCCTGGAAAGTCGTGGGTAGGCATCCATATTGCCTGGTAAGTACTCCAGACTGGGGGCCTGGAGAGTTGTGGGTAGGCACACTTGTTCATTGTTGCCTGATTAGTACTCCAGACTGGGGCCTGGAAAGTCATGGGTAGGCACCCATGTTGCCTGGTAAGTACTCCAGACAGGGGGCCTGGAGAGTCGTAAAGTAGGCACCCATGTTGCCTGGTAAGTACTCCAGACAGGTGGCCTGCAGAGTCGTAGGTAGGCACCCATGTTGCCTGGTAAGTACTTCAGACTGGGGACCTGGAGAGTCGTGGGTAGGCACCTATGTTGCCTGGTAAGTACTCCAGACAGGGGGGCTGGAGAGTCGTAGGTAGGCACCCATGTTGCCTGGTAAGTACTTCAGACTGGGGACCTGGAGAGTCGTGGGTAGGCACCTATGTTGCCTGGTAAGTACTCCAGACAGGGGGCTTGGAGAGTCGTAGGTAGGCACCCATGTTGCCTGGTAAGTACTTCAGACTGGGGGCCTGGAGAGTCATGGGTAGGCACCCATGTTGCCTGGTAAGTGCTCAAGACTGGTGTCCTGGAGAATCATGGGTAGGCACCCATGTTGCCTGGTAAGTACTCCAGACTGGGGGCCTGGAGAGTCGTAGGTAGGCACCCATGTTGCCTGGTAAGTACTCCAGACTGGGGGCCTGGAGAGTCGTAGGTAGGCACCCATGTTGCCTGGTAAGTGCTCAAGACTGGTATTCTGGAGAATCATTGGTAGGCACCGATGTTGCCTGGTACAAGTAAATGCTCCAGACTCAGGGACTGCAGAGTAATGGGTTCAAGAATGATGGTCCAGGGTAGAAATAAGATGCTGAACCTTAAGACAGGACAATTAACCATACATTTATCAAGCTACATATTGGTTAACATTGGTTCTACCCAGCAAGTGAGTTGATAGCTGATGAGGATTTATCTTTGTTAAAAGGACATATTTCCTTATATAACCTGAACTTTAATTATGTAATTAATGAAAGTTTAATACACTTTAAAATTGCACAGTTTTTAATTAGCATATAAAGAACAGGACATAATATGCTGTTTATATTTATAAACATTATTTGTCTTGCCACAAAAATCTTGGACAGATGTTCTTATGGCAGGATCAATGACCATTAATCATAAAGGAAGTTAATATAACTCAGATATGAAATCTACTTCTAGGTATTTTATTACAAATCATGTCATTTGAATCTGGTCAATTTGTAAGTGTGATTTTTTCTTAAATAACATATGGACCAATTCTTCAATTCATGTTATATATGATTTAAAGTCTGTCAACCTTTCACTGTATTCTAGCAATTAAGACAACAGATCTTCAGATTTGATTGTCCAGGCTTTGAAGCCCTCAAATCAACCCAAAATATTAAGAAATACTATTTACTGCACATTGATACTTACAGCCTAAGTTCTTCTGCTATCCAGGAAGTGGGCAGTCAAGAGAGATTAATACAAGTTGAAAAAACTTGTTCCCCAACTTGCCATGAACAAGAAGGTTTATTTGGGTAATGGTCAGAGACAAAACTGTCTTCCATCTGTCCATCTATTCATCTATTAATCAAATCATCTATTCATCTACATATACTACTAACACTTATTTTAAAGTATAAATAGCTGCATGCACATTGGAGGATTGACTGAGGAGACCTGCTGTGCATTGGTGGTTCTATCCAGACATTTATACAGTCTCTTTCTACACTTATATTTGCTGATAGCCACATCACAGACCATAATTATAAAAATACACATAAAACATAATAACAACAGCCATCAATTAACAAGAAAAAAAAGGATAAAGCAAATTATGATATTAAATTTATGTTTTTTGTTTATAGGGTTTATCATACCAACAACAGTATTTCAGTTATCTGGAGACGGTGTTTACTTGAAGCAGATGAAGTGCTGCCTTCACTGTGTATAGCTTGTCGTGAACACCTGGTATGATACCACACCCAGTCTCATTATATTATCCTAACATGGGGCCAACCAGTCATGGAACTACCCTTATATTTGCTTGAGCGTTAGCAAGGGAGCTATAGCACTACCATTTTTAATGACTTTGGTATGTTGCAGCCTGGGATCGAACCCAGGGCCGCCTGTACCTGGATTGGATTGGATTTACCGGCATTTACAGTGCAGTGACATTTCTATCATTATTGCACAGGGGCACTTATGAGGTGCCCAGGAACTGAACCGGTTGGTCCATTATACTGACACAAATGAGTCAGGCATAATGCTGTCCCCTTAGCCTTGAGCATTAGGAGGGAAACCACTATTACCAACTTTAAAGTCTTTGGTTTGAGCCGGCCGGGGTTTGAACCCACAACCTCCTGATCTACCACCTGAGCTATTGCAGCTGGTCCTGTACCTGGAGTCAATGCTCTACTGATTGCACTACCAGGTCCAGTGTTAAATTTATGTTTTGCAATACAAACATTTTGCCATAAATAACATACCTGTCAGTGAAATGGGTCAGCTTTAAACAAGTTTATATAATCAATTAAAAGCATTTACAAATAAAGGGTATTTTTAAGGCAACACCTTATAAACCTTGTACTCATTAGCACTGTTTTTGTGAGAAAGGTAATAAAAATACCAATGATATCGGGTTTGGATACAAAGAATAGGATATTATATACAATTATAGACTATTCAGCTGATTTACATGTTTTGATATGCACCTCACTTAATTAAATCTTTCCAGTGCATATCAACATCATGTATATCTGCTGGAATGTTCAGTACTGTTTCACAATGTACCCAATACACATGTAGACTACCAAATATATAACCATGCAGCACGTGATGCACCATATTGTTTATGTGTGGCGATGTTAAGATCAATCCCGGACCTGATCCTAGAGGTGGTAGTGCCCGCAAACCCGATAATGTGAGTGTAACAAACTTGAACATCTCTTCCCCAAATGATGGTAACAGGAATGGTTTTGAAAGAATAGCTACAAGACAGAGTCAGCGTTCTATTTCGTCATTTACATGTACCCCACCCCCTGCTTCTCAACACCGTGTTAACCAGCTGTCAACATTTACACAGAAATGCGAGGATGACCAAAATATGCAAAGTGTAACATGCAGTGGTACCACTGACACGAGTAGGCCTACACTTAGTTGTAATGAGGACATGTTTGGGTTTTTGAAAAACATGAAATTGGACCTTGATAAACACAATACAAAGATTGAAGTTGATCTACAGCATGTAAACTGTAAGACAGATTCAATTTTGACCACTATTGATGCACTTAAATGTGACAATGAGATGCTTAAAAAAGACAATGCGTCGCTCAGAGAGCAAATGTTGAACATGCAGGATCGTCTCGACAAAATATAAGGTCAATCAAGACGAAATAATATTCGCTTCAGTGGAATAGCTGGAACTATTAATGAAGTACAACACAATGTATGTACATGTATATATCACTTTACATATGAGTGACCATCTTAAACATCCATTTAATTTATTTAAATTTTCAAAGTTTTTTAACATTGTTGCTCATTTGAAACCATTTATTACATATTACATGTATTTTTAAAAATGAAAAGAATTTAATTATTTTTTGTTGCTTAATATGCTTAACTCAGCATAAAATTCATTCATATTTTGGTAAACGTTACTAATAGGTAGTATGCAATAGCCCTTGTGCACATGCTCCCATGTCTCCTCGAATGAAGTTTTCAAACTAAGCTGGTTTCCCCATTATCTGACATACACAATTATTACACATACAGATGTGGGGTACTAATGTTAAAATCGAATGTAATTGTACCATGTCTTTTTACAGACTGGTGAATGTTAATATAAAAAACACACAGTTAATGTGGCATTATATATCGACTGTAATTGTTGGACATCTTAGTCAACCAAGTAGTCACAAGGTTTTCTAAGTTTAAAAACAGTTATCTCTGCCAAGTGGCTCAGATAGGAGGTACCTGTTTGCAACATGTTGATTTTATGCTTGACTGTTCACACATATCTAAAACATCAATAAACAGCATTTTGAGGGACCTTTTCAGGAAACAATGACTAATTTGGTTATTTGAGAAAAGATATTTAGGTCCAAACAGTTGGATACCACCTTTAATATGAATATAATTCATTTGTTCATGGCTTTTTTTCTTAAGAATATTACCAATTACATACAAAGTGCAAACTAATTGCTGTAGATCTGCATAAAGCACAGGCAATAGTTATATCCCTGCACAAATCAAGAACCAGACTGATTAATATTGAGACATACAAATATAATGGTATTTACCTCTGCTTTTGTTTGCTCATGTTGCTTCTGAAGTTCATCATATTCTTTGAGTACTGGAAAAAAGGTGTTGAAAAACATACAAAAATTGACTTGAACTGTTAAAAGTGTTCAAATATGAATTAACGGTAAGTTGAACCAATATCATAATTTCATAATTATATATTTTTTTGTAATAAAACTTACTTAAATAAACTTAAAAACTGCAACTAAGAAAATGTGAGAAGATGTACACATTTTGTTTGTGGTTTTGTTGCCTTTTGTAAAGAATGGACAACTTTCTATATTATGAATAGTTCTACATGTAGAATCAATCAGCTGAAGCATGTTTATATCATTTTTTTATCAAATATCTGACTCTCCACTTAAGCTGAAGTTTGCGAGACAAATATGTGAGTCGAAGACACACACAGACACACAATAAATCAGCTAAGGAACTTATATTATTGCTGGGAGTGATGCTGGAAGAAGGGCCATGCTGCAGTTATCTATTTTTAAACTAGGACAACCACTTGACCACTTATGTTTTAGCTCATCCACGTCATTTGCTGTGACGCTAATGTCTATTTTAGCCAAAATCCCAATTGTTCTAATTTATAGATTTAAAAAGAGTGAACATTTTAAGTTTTGATTAACGAGTTTTACCGCCAGAAAATGTAGATACTGTTGAAAATCGTTAAAGCTTAGACTAAACCGTGATTTTTTGTCTACAGAGAGTACACACAAATACCCCAAACAGAGGTCAGATATTGCAACATATATAAGATATAGGCAAACTGTTGGAGACCACCTTTATGAAATCTATTTTCATAGTAAATAGGGTACATTGGTGAAATGGAAATTGTCTCCCTTGTTAGTCAATATCAGAGGTATTACAAACAATAGGTAGGTCCATTAGTTGGAGTTCTTGGACTTTATTACTGTTCTTTTGTTTATATTGCAATTACAATGAAATTTCTTACTTTTGCACATATATTAGCTTAAAATCCATTTAAAAACTCATAGAGATATGTTATTTGCAAAATAAAATGGATGCGTTTGTTTGTGATGGTTAACCTGGGTATCACAAAAAGAAGAAATGTCAATATCCACTCCAAAGTGAACAAGCATAAAAACTGAGTAAAACAAATGAAAGGACCTACTTGCATTTAGGGATTATTCAAGGGAGACTATTCATTAATGTCTCTCATTGTATAATGGGGTTCACACCCTCATTCACGCCGACCCCTTAAAGTGAACTTGCTGATTGGTGGGAGGAGCAAAAGAGTCACTTTATCAGGTGATTTTGGGAAAAAGACACACGCTGTAGCGAATGAATATTAATGCCAGGACTCCCAATGCGCCCAGTGAGGGACCTGGACTCCCAATGCACCCAGTGAGGGACCTGGACTCCCAAAGCACCCAGTAAGGGACCAGGACTCCCAATGCCCCCAGTGAGGGACCTGGACTCCCAATGCACCCAGTGAGGGACCTGGACTCCCAATGCACCCAGTAAGGGACCAGGACTCCCAATGCATCCAGTGAGGGACCAGGACTCCCAATGCCCCCAGTCAGGGACCAGGACTCCCAATGCACCCAGTGAGGGACTTGGACTTCCAATGCACCCAGTGAGGGACCTGGACTCCAAATGCACCCAGTGAGGGAGCAGGACTCCCAATGCACCCATTGAGGGACCAGGACTCCCAATGCATCCAGTGAGGGACCTGGACTCCCAATGCACCCAGTGAGGGACCTGGACTCCCAAAGCACCCAGTAAGGGACCAGGACTCCCAATGCCCCCAGTGAGGGACCTGGACTCCCAATGCACCCAGTGAGGGACCTGGACTCCCAATGCACCCAGTAAGGGACCAGGACTCCCAATGCATCCAGTGAGGGACCAGGACTCCCAATGCCCCCAGTCAGGGACCAGGACTCCCAATGCACCCAGTGAGGGACTTGGACTTCCAATGCACCCAGTGAGGGACCTGGACTCCAAATGCACCCAGTGAGGGAGCAGGACTCCCAATGCACCCATTGAGGGACCAGGACTCCCAATGCATCCAGTGAGGGACCTGGACTCCCAATGCACCCAGTGAGGGACCAGGACTCCCAAAGCACCCAGTGAGGGACCAGGACTCCCAATGCACCCAGTGAGGGACCAGGACTCCCAATGCCCCCAGTAAGGGACCAGGACTCCCAACGCACCCAGTGAGAAACCTGGACTCCCAACACACCCAGTGAGGGACCAGGACTCCAAATGTCCCCAGTGAGGGACCAGGACTCCCAATGCCCCCAGTGAGGGACCAGGACTCCCAATGCCTATGGTGAGGGACCAGGACTCCCAATGCCCATGGTGAGGGACCAGGACTCCCAATGCCCACGGTGAGGGACCAGGACTCCCAATGCCCCCAGTGAGGGACCAGGACTCCCAATGCCCCCAGTGAGGGACCAGGACTCCCAATGCACCCAGTGAGGGACCTGGACTCCCAATGCACCCAGTGAGGGACCAGGACTCCCAATGCCCACAGTGAAGACCAGGACTCCCAATGCCCACAGTGAGAGACCAGGACTCCCAATGCACCCAGTGAGGGACCTTGACTCCCAATGCACCCAGTGAGAGACCTGGATTCCCAACGCACCCAGTGAGGAACCAGGACTCCCAATGCACCCAGTGAGGGACCAGGACTCCCAATGCCCCCAGTGAGGGACCAGGACTCCCAATGCCCCCAGTGAGGGACCAGGACTCCCAATGCCCACGGTGAGGGACCAGGACTCCCAATGCCCCCAGTGAGGGACCAGGACTCCCAATGCCCACGGTGAGGGACCAGGACTCCCAATGCCCCCCAGTGAGGGACCAGGACTCCCAATGCCCCCAGTGAGGGACCAGGACTCCCAATGCACCCAATGAGGGACCTGGACTCCGAACGCACCCAGTGAGGGACGAGGACTCCCAATGCCCCCAGTGAGGGACAAGGACTCCCAATGCTCCCAGTGAGGGACCAGGACTCCCAATGCACCCAGTGAGGGACCTGGACTCCCAATGCACCCAGTGAGGGACCAGGACTCCCAATGCCCACAGTGAAGACCAGGACTCCCAATGCCCACAGTGAGAGACCAGGACTCCCAATGCACCCAGTGAGGGACCTTGACTCCCAATGCACCCAGTGAGGGACCTGGACTCCCAACGCACCCAGTGAGGGACCAGGACTCCCAATGCACCCAGTGAGGGACCAGGACTCCCAATGCATCCAGTGAGAGACCAGGACTCCTAATGCCCCCAGTGAAGAACCAGGACGCCCAATGCCCCAAGTGAGGGACCTGGACTCCCAATGCACCCAGTCAGGGACCAGGACTCCCAACGCACCCAGTGAGGGACCTGGACTCCCAATGCCCACAGTGAGGGACCTGGACTCCAAATGCACCCAGTGAGGGACCAGGACTCCCAATGCCCCCAGTGAGGGACCTGGACTCCAAATGCACCCAGTGAGGGACCAGGACTCCCAATGCACCCAGTGAGGGACCAGGACTCCCAATGCATCCAGTGAGGGACCTGGACTCCCAATTCCCCCAGTCAGGGACCAGGACTCCCAATGCATCCAGTAAGGGACCAGGACTCCCAATGCATCCAGTGAGGGACCAGGACTCCCAATGCACCCATTGAGGGACCAGGACTCCCAATGCCCCCAGTGAGGGACCTGGACTCCCAATGCACCCAGTGAGGGACCAGGACTCTCAATGCATCCAGTAAGGGACCAGGACTCCCAATGCACCCATTGAGGGACCAGGACTGCCAATGCCCCCAGTGAGGGACCTGGACTCCCAATGCACCCAATGAGGGACCAGGACTCCCAATGCATCCAGTAAGGGACCAGGACTCCCAATGCACCCATTGAGGGACCAGGACTCCCAATGCCCCCAGTGAGGGACCTGGACTCCCAATGCCCCCAGTCAGGGACCAGGACTCCCAATGCATCCAGTAAGGGACCAGGACTCCCAATGCATCCAGTGAGGGACCTGGACTCCCAATGCACCCAGTGAGGGACCTGGACTCCCAATGCCCCCAGTGAAGGACTAGGACTCCCAATGCACCCATTGAGGGACCAGGACTCCCAATTCACCCAGTGAGGGACCAGGACTCCCAATGCATCCAGTGAGGGACCAGGACTCCCAATGCACCCAGTGAGGGACCAGGACTCCCAATGCATCCAGTGAGGGACCTGGACTCCCAATGCCCCCAGTGAGGGACCTGGACTTCCAATGCACCCAGTGAGGGACCAGGACTCCCAGTGCCCCCAGTGAGGGACTAGGACTCCCAATGCACCCATTGAGGGACCAGGACTCCCAATGCCCACAGTGAAGACCAGGACTCCCAATGCACCCAGTGAGAGACCAGGACTCCCAATGCCAACAGTGAAGGACCATGGAGCCAGAAGGGTCAGTTACTCTACCACAGGTGGTTATTTCAGTCGCTTAACATAGCTCTTGATTTATAATGTCACTTTTATAGAGGATTTTCCTTTCCTGTTTCTATGCCAATGAAATATTTTTCCTTAAAATAAAGGATGTTTGTTTATTAGGTTTACCGTCACACCAACAGTATTTCAGTTATCTGGAGACTGTGTCCATTTGAAGCAAATTTTTTTTTTAATCAACTAAATATGACAATGCAAAAGTTAAATTGGCTAGAGATATGGTTCCTGATCACCATACTTACAAAACCTCATGTTACTGTGGTTGCCATGCTTTACGTAATGAGTGAATCCATGCATTTGCAATTCAAGTTTTGATCGGGACAAGAAAGTGTGATGCTTCTTGATCCTGTCAGACAAAATGATTGCGATATGTGTCTGCCATACAGGGCAGCTGACATATAAGTGGTTTAATACATTAGTTTATTTTTTAAAATGGCCTTAAAATTGAATCAAAACCCATAGTCCATTTATGTGTGACCTACAATTGACCCTATTTTTGACATGCTTAATAACCTCTATTTTTATACAAATATGATCTTTCCTTGCATTTAGTCAAATGGCAAAGTATGTTACTGTTGTAGGTAAGATCCCTGAATCACTAACCTCACTCCAACTCAAGTCCAGCCAAAATGAATACATGTACATGTATTTAAGCTTTTGAACTTTCAGTGGTAGAAATTCCCCATACTTCTCAGAAAAAGAAATGCAACACTTTAACAAAGACCTTCTTATCTATTGATCATTGACTTAACTTGAAGGCAAAGAAATGTATCAGAAAATAAATTGATAAGGGGTCACATAATAAAACAGACCACTATACAGAATTATGATCTTCCTTGCATCTTTTATGGTATGTATAAATCATTTTATTTATATTTGTAACAACTTTAAAACAATCAGTTTTGTAATTTAAACTTCACCAGAGCTACGTACCCTTTTTATGGATATTATTTTTTATTTCTTTAGAAATACGTCGAAGCAACACAACTATGGCTGTTTTGGGGATGTTCAGTTACTTTGTGGTGGAAGATGCCAGACAAATGTCTGAATAGAACCATCAGTGCATCACCGTTTTGTTATTAAAATAGTCTGAAATATCCATGGCTGAGGTCGTAATGTCAACAAAGTTATACCTTAGACCATTATCATTTGGATGGAGTCCAAGACATGGATATATCAAAATTGATTTGAGAGCTGACCTGCAGTTTGTTGGTAGTTCTACCCAAACATTTGTCTTAGTTTTCCATCCACAGACAGTAGCTGTATGTCCTTCTCATATTGTTATATGGTTACAGGGGGTTATAGGAACCCAAACCACAAACAAAGAATATGTCTTATAGTACTCACAGTCTTTTGAGAGTTCTTCAATCTGCTTCGACTTCCTCTCAGCATCTTCATCAGGAGTCCCCATGGCAACAAATGCAAAGGGAGATCACTCTAAAAACATTAAATACATGTTTTAAAGACATTAAATACACAGTTTTGGTTTGATATAATAATTTAACTATAATAAATAACTTTTTTCATGCATGTGTGAAGAAGAGAAATATCTTATGAGAACATGTTGTGTTGTTTTTTTAACTGTCTTTAACTTATTCCAAATTTAAATGTTTGTTTTTTTAAACTGTCTTTAACTTATTCCAAATTTAAATGTTGTTTTTTTTAAACTGTCTTTAACTGTTGCCAATTTAAATACTAACAATGTTACAGCATTCAATGCATTCTTCAAATGAGAAACCAATTTTTAACCAATAATATTTTTAAACAAAAATAATTCATGTCCTTATTAGTATTGAAAGGCATGATATTGTGGACATAATTTCCTCGTAAACAAAGAGTTAATTGTTTTAGCCCCGCATGAAGTGGTATTGTGTGTATAGTTTCCTTACACACAATCTCAAAACTGTACTGCTTTTAAATATTTTTGAAAATAAATTCAGGAAATAGTGAAAATTCATAAACTGTATCTGAACTCAAAGCTAAGCATTTACTATAACAAAACATAAAAAAAAATAAAAATAAAACAATTGATTGAATTACCTGTTGATAAAATTCACTAACTTTTTATATGAAAAAAAGAAAGACAAAAATGTCATAAAAACAAATGTAAAGAAATGCTTGGGTTTTGTGGGATGTGTACCCAGTACCTCTTGTATGGAAGCCAAGTGCTTTACTGACTATGCCACTGTGTCTTAGGACATGCTTTTTTTATGTAATTTAATTATACATTGAGACTGCCACAAAGTTTACATTTTAATTTTAAGATAACCTTTCTCATACCATTTTGAAAAGCTTCAACTAGTGCTAATCAGTTCATTTGCATTATAATCTGGAAGTATAGTGGATCATTCACTATTACTTTTGTGAGTTTTCTGTGACTTCAGATCTTATGTTCTGAACTGTTTTGTAAACATTATATTGTTTTCCCTGAGACAGTATGACTTTTAACAAACAATATACACTGGTATATACAGGATATATGGCAAAGCTTTAGATGATAGAAACGTGAATACATGCAGACTCCATATGTAAACAAGAGGTGTCCCTGTATGTTTGACAGGACCAGAAAAAGTGAGACTCCATTGGGATTTGAACCACATACCTTTCCAATACTTGAGGGGTGCCTTACTAACAGAAATATAAAGTATATGTGAAAGAACTACCAGTGAATCTGCTAAACTCTTTTCTCCGTATCCTATGAAATTCACCCTGAATCTCATCCCTGGTTCTACTGTACAGCACCATTGCAAATCACAACACAAACAGGTTACTGTAGTAGGCCATAGCACCAAATGTAACATGAACAGAAAAAATCAGCCTCAGCAGGAACTCGAACCATAGACCACCCCAATAATAGTGATTCACGCTATCAACTGAGCTACAGAGGCTCTGTGAACGAATTAAGCAATCATGAAACTGGTACAGAACGAATATCTTGATTACCAAGTAAACTTATATAAAGTTGGAACTAATATAAAAGTTTTAAATAAGTAATAATTAACATGTTGTTATAATGGTCATATTATAATCTTTAATTATCTTTAAATATTCATCATCTTTTATAAATATGATAAAACTGTTTTCATAAAAGATTGTTTGTTTATTGGGTTAATCGTCCCACCAACAGTATTTCAGTTATCTGGAGATGGAGTCCACTTGAAGCAGATATAGTGCTGCCTTCACTGTGTATAGCAGGTCATAAACACCTGCCATGATACCACACCCAGACACATTATCCTGCCACCGGGCCAACCAGTGGTGGAACTACCCTTACATTTGCTTGAGCGTTAGCAAGTAAAATCATCTATGGGTTTACAATATAGCTATACCACTACCACTTTTAACGACTTTGGTATGTCGCGGCCCGGGATCAAACACAGGGCCTCCCATACCTGGAGCTGACACTCTACCAATTGAGCTACCAGGTCCAGTCATAATAGATTGACAAACAATTCAAATCTTATTTTCAAAAAATGGCTATGCATAAACATTGTAACTTACATAGTATTTATAGACTTTACTTTCATACAATAACTACTTTGTAGGCATCTCATTAAAACAGCATACATTCTTCAAGAACACAATGTTAAATGGGTTTTTTCCTCCAACAAACAGTGCTTCACTTATTTGGAGACAGTGTCCACTTGAAAAAGATTTAGTGCTGCTCTCACTGTGTATAGCATGCCATGAACACCTGGCATGATATCACACCCAGTCACATTATCCTGACACCGGGCAAACCAGTCATGGAATTACACATATATTTGCTTAAGCATAAGAAAGAGAGCTATACCACTACCATAGGGGCTATGTAAGCTATCTATTTACAGCCAGGGTTTCTGTATCATGTAATCCCTCAAAGTCGAGGTAGTCAAGTATTTATATTCTGTCAGTTGTGTGGTGGGTAAATACATATAATGGTGCCTAATACAGTCATCTGACTGATTGATGCTTATAAACATCTATATGGATTATCACATTCACACTTCTGAAAGAATACTTCCACTCTTTAAGGTTCAACATTTTTTGAAAATGAGTGGAGCTTAACAAATTTTTAGAAATCTATTTGGAAACAGATAACTTTCTTCTTTGTTTCTATAAAAATAACCAATCTTCCACTATACAAGTGAAAATCTCCCACTTTGGCTTCAGAAAAAGTTCACATGTTATAAATTATGTCACCATCAATCACATTTCAAAGTACCTGTTACACTCTGTGTTGATCTAGGCTAAATATAGTTATTTTTTGTAATCTTTAGCAATATTGTTAGCAAGTATTTGCTTTATAAACGTTTAGAATAGAGAGTGCCTTTTAAGTAAAGCTATTAAAATTTTAAGTCCAGAACTTGTGTGTAATTGTTACATTTTAACTATTTATTGTGTGTGTGTGTATATATATATATATATATATGTGTGTATATATATATATATATATATATATATATATATATATATATATATATATATATATATATATATGCAAAGTCAGGGACCTTAACTTCGACTTAAGCAGTTACCAAACAGAATTTACTTTAAAAGCTTAGCATTTTTAAGCTTACATGCACTGGCGGATTCAGTGGGGGGGGGGGAGCACCCGGCGCCCCCGGACTAATCCCTGGCTGTACGACTTTTGCTCAGGAACATTAGAACTAAAGCATAAATAATTAAACTTGAAATAGACTTGCGTTTTACTTAAAATAGGCCACAGCGAACATAAGGTGACAAAGAACGATACAATACACACACAAAATCTCACCTAGCAAAGTAAAATCACCTCGTTATCACAGTGTATTCGATTCAGATAACCATATAATAGAAATACTCACAAATTACAAGATGCCCACTCGCGTTTCTTTCTGATGTTGTCAGGTTGTTGCTGTTGTTTTCAATGTTTCAAATAAACTAAACACAATAACTGTAAGTACCTAACCTGCTTTAGTGACTAGTTTACAGTTACTTAACACATCCAGGCTTAAAACGTCAATGTGTTTAACCTACATGTATACTACACACAACGGTGACAATGTTTCTCTGTTGTGTCAAGTTGGCCTGTCCGAAGTACAATGTAGCCACTAAACTAGGTAACAAATACTACTTGCTGTAGCTATTACAGCAGCGAATTAAACCAATCAAAACACCAAGTTGAAACACCGCGTCTTTGAGTTGTCTATCCCACGTTATGTTTTGAGACACAAATTCATGAAATTACCGGTAGGTCACGAATCCTTGTGTCTTGTCACATCTTCTTGTATAGTTATCCCGGACAAATCGCCGTGCCTGCGTTAAATATGTCAAACAAGGAAAACGATGCAGTTGACAAAATCACTGAAGCACAACACGTCAAAACTGTCGTGTTGCGCCTGATAACACTATGTAAACAAATCTACCTATGTGAATTCATACGTCCAGTTTACTATCACATGTGTACACTGGTAATATATCATGGTTATATCAGAATCATTTAACTTACCTGGTTGAATCTGTAAACTTCTCTAATCCTATCAAATTGAAATCAGCACGGCCTCTTTAACGTGGATTTTTCTATCAACAACTACTCCACAACAGGGCTGTATCGCCCTATATAAACATATCACCACACTTTCCTGTCTGTCCGACCAGGAAGTTTTTTTATGGGATTATATCAAATTGTAAAACCTCATCCACTACTTATATGAAGCATGCTTTATTTAAGCAATGAGATTGATAACATGTTAATTAGAGATCACAGCACTTTCCCACCACAGACAGGTATACGCATATTTATTTTTACAGCATTGCATATGCTTAAATTTGTTATTTGTTAGCACACACACGTTCTTTTTTACATGTATCTAATTCGCATTTCTCGTATACGATTTGGAAATTACAAATCTCAAGTCACAATTATCAGATTAAAAATTCTATGTTCGCTTATAATTTACAATTTACAAATATCAAAGTCACAATGCTCAAGTCACAAATTACTAATGTACATGTTAGGAATTTACAACATTCAGACGCTAGGCATTTGCACTTTCCCCGTGTTAGAAGCGCCACCTTGCGTCCTGATGTTGAACTGGTGTTGTGCAGTTTACATTTTAAATTAGTGATTTTCGCCTCTAGATTAGTAACTTGTAAATTAGATGAGGGAAATGTGAAATTAATTCGTGATTTTCGCCCTGCGATTTGTTACTTGTAAATTGAATATACGAGAATTGTTCAAATGGAATGTTGAAATGTGAACATTTTCGTTCGATATATTAAAGTTAGGATGTCATTAGATAGCGGTGTTAAGCATACGCGGCGTTGCAATTTAAAAATTGAAGTAACAAATCCGTGTATTGAAAGTTAGAAATAGTTATTAAAATACTGGCGGATATCCCCTTCCCTTACCATTTTGTTTACCTTCAGCGCATCTTCTCGAACTATTTTTGAAAAAAAGCAAATGACAAAAAATAAATGTATGAAGAAAAGAAGTAGATTTAAATTGTTCGTGTCGTTCTCGGCACGAAAATCCTGTACAGGCGCGTAGCTGACTGTACGCAGAATACGCAGCTGCGTACACATTGTCCACAAAGAATGAACAACAAAATGTTTAATTTCCAATAAAATGGTACCCTGATAGGGTTTTATGCTATATTTATATTAACTAGTACCCCAATTTGCACCATGGAAATAGATGTAAAATATACAGGTACACACATAAATGGTCATTACCAGAAAGCTGACGCTTGTGTTTGCGAAATAAAGAAGAAATTTAGTTCTTGTGTAAATACTTCAATGTTAGTAACATTTAACTTAAAACTAAAAATACTGGAACCTCATCGATTCTTTCATTTGGCACACTGAGCAAAACAAGGGTAAAAGTTGGTATCCGACTGTATGGACCAGATTCTTTCTCAAACAACCATATACATTTTTGTTACCTGAAAAGCTCCCGCGAAATGCTGTTTTTGATGTCCTACATCTATATGAAAAGTAGCGCATAACACCCCACCCGTCAATAAAAACATGTATTTCCCATCAGAGCCACGCTGCATAAAAACCACGTGACCAAGGGATGGCGGAGGATGCCGCCCCCACCCCAACCACTCCCAACCAGGTAAAAGAGTACGAGTTGTGAATACATACATGTAAGCTTAAAAAATACTGAGCTATTAAAGTAAATTTTGTCTGTTGACTTATATATATATATATAATATTTACTGCGACAAAGTTGAACGGATCTTGATTCATACTCTCCACCCCCACCAAAATTTCTGGATCCGCCCCTGTCGTGGCCATTTAATTTTGAGATTATATTATTGATATTATACACATATCATCATTCGGGTAATCCGTTCTGACGTCGATATATCTTATAAGCCGAAATCCCCATGGTGCTTGTTTATAAATTTGGAAATAAGTAACATTTAGAGCGATTTTTTCCACATTTTGTACCGTCCAACAATTGATGTAGTGTTTAAAATCGTCTTTATATAGACTTAAGCACGAGTTCATGCAGAAGTTTTACCCAAATAATCAAAAATACGAATAAGGTTTTAATACTGGTATTATATGTAGGTAGTCTGTCGGATATCACCTTTAAATTGAGTAAGATATGTATACAATGTATTGCATTTGTCGAATAGTTTGAGTCAAACCAGTCAAGTTACATGTTTTGTTTGCTTAATTTGTTTTCAAACGATACCAAATAGCAATGCACTTTTCGTTAAAAGGATGATAAAATATTTGGGATTTCCTTATTTTCAAAAAAGTGGGGGCGCCCGTGGACGAGTGGTTTAGAGTCGCTGACTCGTAACTCCTCAGCCCCTCACCGCTTGGGTTTGAGTCCTGGTCGGGGCGAGAACTTTCATGTGGGGAGGTTTTCCAGCTAACCTACAGTATGCCGGTGGTTCTACCCAGGCTTAAGTATGCAGCCTTCCACCACCAATTAAATACAATTTTCTCAATCTGCATAGTGTCAAATACTCTTCATTTACCTTAAGGATAAAATCCCTGTTTCAATTTAATTTGATAAATGAAATAAGAACGTAGGTTTTTATATTGTACACGTTTCTTCTTGCTGCTGTATCTTCAACAAAAAAGCCATCCAGGTTTGACTGGGATTGTATCTATACAGAATGTTAGTATTGATTCCGACGTAAACTTTGAAATTTTCTTAAATTTCATCATATTTTACAAAGTTTCATTGATAAAGCAATTTATCTAAGAAATTTCGTGGTTTAAACACAAATCTTAAATTATGTAAGACAATATATAGATCTAACATTACTTATAGATATGGCCCTGGTCTGCAACTTTATTTTGCACAATGTTTGCCCTTTGTATAAATGAAGTAAAGGCTCGAACCTGTGTCGAACTACGATTATTACGGCTGGTGTAAGGATGGGTGACTGTTCGAGAGCGCCAGCCTGCGTTACATTGGTGGCAGCGGTGGGGTAGTCAACTGCCGGACTGGAGTTTCTTGCCCACGGAACTGCCCAGACCAAGTCTTGGAAGGAGACTTCTAGGAAGGGATGTGTGTGGGTGGGTGGGGGTGGGGTAATGTAACGGTCACAGAGGCAGACATATTAGCGCTTCAACCCGTTCGAGAGCGCATTGGCACCAAACGTTTTATCACGCGGTTTTCTTGTTGAAACAATCTCATTGTGACCATTGTAAAATACATGAATAGCAACACCCTTTTACGCAGTTATCGTTCTGACGCAATATATATAAAAAGGTTAACCATTCGAAGGACATTCATTCATATTGGTGTTTAAATTAAAGATATTTTGTTTTGGTCTGAAAACTTCAGATTACTTGAATAATTTTGCAGTGACTATGGAATTATATTGAGTACTTTTTACGCAAGGCAGATAACAACGCTAATGTAAACAAAGCCGTATATCTAAAATATACGGGTAGACTTAAAAAATGAATTACTTATCGACATCATATTATTAAACAGTATTCAAATAATTCCTCTTCATCCCACGTTTTCACACACTGAAGTGTATCCCATTAAATATTTTTCCTAACATACTTTAAAGGTGGCATCCGACTGTTTGGTCCAATAACCAAATTAAGTCATTAGTATCCGGAAAAGGTCTTGTAAAATGCTGTTCATTGATGCCAAAGATCTGTGTGAACAGTCCAGGATAAACCCCAAATCGACATTGCAAACAGGTGTTTCCTATCTGAGCCACCTTGTAGATATAGCTATTTTCAAACTTAGAAAACCACGTGACCATTTTCATTTATATAGTCATCCGGGTAATCCGCTCTGACGTTGACATCTATTTTTAGCAGACACGTCTATCGCGCTTTTTATAGCGTTGGAAAGACTGAACTACGGTGGCACAGAGGTGACATGCACTACTCTTTTTTTTATCTCGTTCCCACGAGATTCTAAGTCGTGGGAACGAGATACTTAGTCGAGGGAACGAGATACTAACTCGAGGGAACAAGATAGTAACTCGAGGGAACGAGATACTAACTCGAGGGAACGAGAAACGTAAGTCGTGGGAACAAGATACTAAGTCGAGGGAACGAGATACTAAGTCGAGGGAACAAGATACTAAGTCGAGGAACGAGATACTAACTCGAGGGAACGAGATATTAACTCGAGGGAACGAGATACTAACTCGAGGGAACGAGATACGTAAGTCGTGGGAACGAGATAGTTAGCCAATCAAAATGCTTGTTCAAAAGATAAATTGAACTAGAAATAACCGTGGAACATATGTGTGCTTCTTGTATCATATGTTACATATACACCCACAGAGGCGGATCCAGGATTTTTGGTTAGGGTGTGGGGGCGTGATTTTGTGTAGCATGTTAAGTCAGAGCTACCAACATTGATACATGCTTGCTAAAGTGATGTTTTTCTTTTATTGATAAAACATATTTTTTCTTAGAAATAAATATAAACAATTTTTTTTTTTTAAATGTAAACCCCATGCAAAAACATTTCTGCTCCGAGAATCGATTCTGTTCCGTAAGCCTATACTATACCACTGCAGCATGGCGAACTGAACTGAATATTAAAGTTATTAAAGTTGGTATCCGACGGTTTGCCTGTATTAAATAATAACTGTATATCCAGATTTATAAATAAGCATGATGAGTATTGTTTTTAAAAAGAGACATCAACGTCAGAGCTTTGGATTACAAAAATAAGTTGTCACGTGAATTTCTAAGTTGAAAATAGCAAACTGTGCAGCGGGGCTCAGATAGGTAATATGTGTTTCCCATGAATAACGTGTTCTGCTTTACTGTTCGCATACATGTAGGACATCAGGGAACATCATTTTGAGGGATCTTTACAGGAAACAATACATTATTTTTAATTTTTAGAACAAAATGTTGGTTCAAATTTTCGGATACCACCTTTTACACACTTTTACGGGGGAACCAGTTAGTCAGCCAATCAGAATGTTTGTTACATTTATGCATTTGTCATACACCAACTTACTTAGATCTTTCAATACTGATTAATGTAAATGACTATAAGTTCGTAAATGCAACTGTCTGACAGATAGCATTATATCATGCCTTTCTTTCAAAACAAATCGAATTTATGCATATGTTCACCCAGTTTCAAAGTAAAAGTTAATAAGTCTTTCTCTGTCATCGGCCATCATTAAACCGAATCATGCATGCATGAATAAAACAAAAAATTTGATTGGCTAACTATCTCGTTCCCACGACTTATGTATCTCGTTCCCTCGAGTTAATATCTCGTTCCCTCGAGTTACTATCTCGTTCCCACGACTTAACTATCTCGTTCCCACGACTTATGTATCTCGTTCCCTCGAGTTAATATCTCGTTCCCTCGAGTTAATATCTCGTTCCCACGACTTATTATCTCGTTCCCACGACTTAGTATCTCGTTCCCTCGAGTTAGTATCTCGTTCCCTCGAGTTAATATCTCGTTCCCACGACTTATTATCTCGTTCCCACGACTTAGTATCTCGTTCCCTCGAGTTAATATCTCGTTCCCTCGAGTTAATATCTCGTTCCCACGACTTATTATCTCGTTCCCACGACTTAGTATCTCGTTCCCTCGAGTTAATATCTCGTTCCCTCGAGTTAATATCTCGTTCCCACGACTTATTATCTCGTTCCCACGACTTATGTATCTCGTTCCCTCGAGTTAATATCTCGTTCCCTCGAGTTAATATCTCGTTCCCACGACTTATTATCTCGTTCCCTCGAGTTAGTATCTCGTTCCCTCGAGTTAGTATCTCGTTCCCTCGAGTTAGTATCTCGTTCCCTCGAGTTACTATCTCGTTCCCACGACTTAACTAACTCGTTCCCACGACTTAGAATCTCGTTCCCACGACTTAGTATCTCGTTCCCTCGAGTTAGTATCTCGTTCCCTCGACTTGGTATCTCGTTCCCACGACTAAGTATCTCGTGGGAACGAGATAAAAAAAGAGTTGTGCATGTCACCTCTGTGCCACCGTACTGAACACTTGAGACTATTTTTTCGCGATTAGTACAGTGTAACAATAAAGTTAGTGTCTTTATAGCGATTAAAGTGTGGCTTTATGCAAAAAGTATGAACAAATTCCCCAAAGCGATGGTTAGATATTGGTACGTGTATTTAATATAGCAAACTGTCCGATACAACCTTTAAAATTGATGTCATACCGAGTTTGACTTTGTGCCTTTTTTGATCCACTTATGTGTTTTTCTTTTTGTAAAATATTTAACCAAAGGTTTGTGTAAAGTTTAAGTAAGTATTAGTTATCAATTTTAACAACTTTTTGGCCCTTGTGCGGTAACCCACTTTGCGTTAGAGAATTGTACTATTTTGTTGATTTCAGCGATTTTAAATATTATGTCGGCTTCCTATTTAACAGAATCCAAAGATTTCCGGTTTACCTCAAGTTTATCTTGCTGAGGCTCAGATAACAACACTTATACAAACAATAATATGATTTAGAAACATGGGACAACAGACATTGTCGTTTGAATAGCGCCGGAATATAATAAGGTGCGATTGTTTGTAATTTTTGTAATGTTAAATTTTCATAGATTTTTCCTAAAAAAATTTAAAACATTCTATGATATGAAAATATTGAATAGATTTTTTATCTCTAAAGCACGTGTCTATAACTAGTTAATGTATGCGACCTAAAGTTTATCCAATATTAAACTGCTGTTTTGAACTGTATCTTACAATATACATGTATGTAAAGCACACAACTGTTGTCTGTAACTTTCTATTTTTACTTACGTAAGTAGCTAGTAATGCTTCTCGATACGTCCTTGTTGTTCGGATAGCATGTTAACAAAGTGAGGTCATCTTTTAACAACAAAACAGTCCATAGCCAAAAATAGGTTGTAATATGCTTGAGGTTTTCTTGGGGAAAAGATTAAAGGTGACATCCGACACTTTGCCTATATCAAATACATGTAACAATATCTAACAACAGCGTACTGTTAGCTAATGACGACGCTTATGCCCAGAAGCTGCTGCATCTATTGGATAATCAGCTGCATTGAATGGACTACATACAAATGCAACAAAACAGAATATATGTGCTATCAACAAACGGGTCCCATTGAAACATCAAACGGAACACCCTTGAAACAGGTAGGTGACTTCGAATATCTCGGCAGCCACATTGCAGCCACTGAAAAGGACATACACATCAGAATAACCAAGGCAATGAGTGCACTAGATCGGCTAGATCGCCCACCCCCACCCCCCAGACAGATCAAGAAATCAGTTCTTCTTTATGAATCATCAGCATGGACTCTCACCAAAAAAACTAGAGAGGAAACTAGATGAGGTGTACACACCAATGGTCTGGGTAGTGTTGGGCGTCCACTGGAGCACGCACCCTACTAACAACCGTCTTTACGGTGATTTTCCCAAAATCTCATCGGATATAAATGAAAGAAGATTAAGATTCCCTGGAGATTGCTTTAGAAGTAAAGATAAAGTTATCAGTGAACTAATACTATGGACACCCAAACACGGAATAGATAAAGTTGGCCGACCCCATAGAAGAACACCAGTCAATTGGTTGAAGATACTGGCTTTCAACTGGAAGAGATTCCCCGAGCCATGGAGGACAAGGAATTTTGTAGGAAAAGAGTCAGTATGGTCCGGGCAACTCGCCCGATCTGATGATGATGCGTTAGGGTATTTGGGCATAATTTCTGCATAGACTAATACTAAATAAGGACCATGGGGAACAATAACTAAATTGTAAGACAATATTAATCGCAATCACTTTTCAAAAATCACTTTTAATGATCTTTCTTTCCAAGTCTACGAAAAGCGCTAGTGGTTTCTGCTAAAAATAGATATCAACCTCAGAGCCGGATGTAACGTGATCTCAAAAGAGTAAGCGGTCACTTGAATTTCTTAATTTAAAAACAATTGCTTTTTTTGCAATGTGGCTCGGATTAGAAATGCCTGTTTGCAATGACGAGTGGGATGTATGCCTGACTGTTCACACAAAACTAGGCCATGAATGAACAGCAATTTTCAGGACTTTTTCAGGTAACAATGATTTATTTGTTTATTTGAGAAAATAAACTTTAATAAACTTTGGTCCAAACTGTCGGATATCACCTTTAAGGTTTTACAATTGGGATTGGAGGGTTCAAAATTCAAACAATAAAAGTTTTCAAACACATCTTATTCGATTTGGATGATTATTAATAAACGTCCAACACACGGCGAAATCATTTATAATGCTTGAAGTAATCTTGGTCAAAAGGTTAACGTTAGGGACTCGGGATCGGAGGGTTCTGGGTTCAAACCCATGACCCGACATGACATTTTAATCTTTATCCAATCCGTTATTTTCACAAACATTTTGCAAAAACAGAATACATGTATATTCAGACTAATAATTACATGACCACTTCCTTTTTCCCCAGCTGTGCCAAATAGCTGTTCCCATCGTTAATAATCTTGAAAACTTTTTTGTTATGTTATATTTTAACGTCAGATCTATGTGTAATTATTAACCACTTTATCAAATACTTTATTAGTAGTTTTGTAACAACGTAATTTCCATCGGGATCAATATGATGCCAGGTCATGCGTTCTATTTAGTGTTTCTCACTTTTTGTCTTCATCTATTCTACTTTAAAATGCTTAAAGTTGGCTAATTTTAGAAAACACTTAACTTTCTCTGTGTACATAACCCAGATACAAAAATGCTTCCATGCAAAAAAACTTTGATAATAAGATCGGACAAAAATACTATGTTTCATGAAAAACACTACCTGAGCAGTAATGATTTGTGTAAGGTAAAGCTGCTGCACACGTGCATTTTTTGCTTATACACTTTAGTTTTTATAGTTTTATTTAATAATTTTGCCATTTCTTCTTCTACATATGGAACATCTTGAAAAAAAAAAACACTATTAAATGGCGTCGGGCTTTTCATTATATCTTGTTTTTGTTTTAAACCATTCTATGGTCTCAGGATTATACATAATACATATTTTTTTCTGGAGATTTATAATTACTGAAAACTATCAAATAAAGATCGTAACTTTTCAAATATGTCTTCTTACTTGCTCCAATATTGCTTTAACTCGTTTACCTGTTTCAGCTTTTACGTCGATTTTGATGCTTCGTATGAGTGATTTCCCTTGTCTATGTAATAAACAGTTAACGCTTAACGCTAAGCTCAATACAGTGTTTTTCGCGTTGTCCAGTCAGTGTGTTAGGTCTAGGCATCATGGAAGCTTCGGTAGAGCTCGGGCTGTAAGAGGTTCGACTTCCGAAGGATTTTCATTGGCGACGCTCTGGAGCCTGCCGCCTATATATGGAATGCTGTAAATTTTTGAACATGCGAGCGGATGTCCTCGGACATTTTCGTTCTAGCTAGATAATGGTCGGGGGAAAATGGACAAAGGCGTTCCGAATTCCGGAAGTTCCGCGATTTACACATTCCCAACCAAACTCCGCACAGGGTTTACGACATCGCTACGCTGGCTTAAATCCATTGCCATCATACAAAATCACTTGACGATAGGCATATGAGCTATGACGTCTTTGCCTGCCAACAGAGACTGCAGACACTCGATCTGTTTGGGTTTCGCTTTTATGGAGGAGTCAAACTCCGTTTTTACTTTGTGAATTTCTTCAACAGTATCCATTGATTGTTTACATCGAACCGGTGTAACACTGAAATTTCGCCATCGGCAAAAGGACGGAAATGGCCGAGTTGTTACGATTGTAGTGATAAATACATTCTTTTTTTTTCTTTATCGTTAGAATTTGTTTTTCATCCATTATTAGTCGTTTTTCTAACATACACATTCATTCCTATTGTCATTTGACTGAACAAAAATTAAAAGTAAAAAAATCAAATCATTCCAGATCTGGAAGGATTTCTGTGTGGTGGCAGAGATTCTCCTAACTGAAAGGGGGAGATCACTGCGTTGGAGATTGATTCCCAACGTACGGGTCCTATTTCGGTAAATGACGTTCTTTTTATATAAAACTATAGCGATTAGGCAGAATTTTTGTTATATGTAAAGTTGTTCTTTGTATAAAAGACTACGGACTCTGGAAATTCGTAATTTTCCGTGTAATTTCGTAGAACCCCGGAACACCATGTTACCGACTATGTGACGATAGTAAAATACCACGGGATCGCGACATCCGGTTTGCAAAAATAGAGTCGAAAAGACGTGATCGCCTCGGTCGATTGAGCAAATCATGTCTCAAAAGCACTGTCAAAAAGGAAATTATGAAAAATAAGATCATACTTATATTGTGAGTGACCGTGTTTGTAATTATGTGGACATTGAAAGTTCGCCCAAGGAGAATGAAAGTTGGAAAATAGGACGCAGAATGGTCGAATTCTCCGTGTTGGTTGAAGGACTTAAAATTTTGTAATTTATGTAGACTCTGGCCGATTCCACTGTGTCATTGGGGAACTAAAGAAAGCATTGGGGGTTATTTATATATTAAATATTTTTGACCCCGGGTAACCCAGTTACGAACTCATCCAAGATTTCATGCAGACAAACATTCTGACCAAGTTTGGTAAAGATTGGGCTATAAATGTGGTCTCTAGTGTGTTCACAAGCTTTTTCTAAGATTTGACCTAGTGACATATTTTTTGACCCCACGTGACCCAGTTACGAACTCATCCAAGATTTCATGCAGACAAACATTCTGACCAAGTTTGGTGGAGATTGGGCTATAAATGTGGTCTCTAGCGTGTTCACAAGCTTTTTCTAAGATTTGACCTAGTGACATATTTTTTGACCCCACGTAACCCAGTTACGAACTCATCCAAGATTTCATGCAGACAAACATTCTGACCAAGTTTGATGGAGATTGTGCTATAAATGTGGTCTCTAGTTTGTTCACAAGCTTTTTCTAAGATTTGATTTAATGACCTACTTTTTGACCCCACGTGACTTAGTTACAAACTCATCCAAGATTTCATGTAGACAAACATTCTGACCAAGTTTGATGAAGATTGGATAAAAATTGTGGCCTCTAGTGTGTTCACAAGGTAAATGTTGATGACGGACGCCGGACGAAGCGGTATCACAAAAGTTCCCCTTGAGCACGTTGTGACTTTTTTCTTCTTTGTTTTTACATTAAATATAACTAACAAAACATTTAAACAGACAAAAAATATTGATCAATAACAAATGTTCACGCAGAGGATGTAGTTTTACTTTTTAAATTTCTAAACACTAATGTACATATGACGGTTATACATGTTAATGAAGACATGTTTGTCCCTTTTTTAGGATTGTAGTTGTACATATAAGTAGAATTATAAACCAGAATTAAATTATTACAGTGATTTTAATGTTTAATTAATAATTTAAATCAGTCAAATCTAAATTTCTAATAAATATTTTTTTTCAATGTTGCGTCGCCCTTTGATACTTCGCATCAATGCTTTTCTTGATAGATTCCCAGGGACGTAAGCGTCAAAGTAGGCGTGTGAGAAAGGACCTGGTAGTCTTCAGCCGTGCTTGGAGAGGAGCGGACGTGACCGCTTTTGGCGAATCAGTGGAGACACGTTCATGCAGGGAAAAGCATTTTAGTGCATAAGTACGAGTGAGACTGACTATGAGAATATAGAGAGTCAGTAAAAACGCACGTTCGAAACTGACAAGCTGCACAAGGAAGTCAGTGACAAGGCACGTACAAGTCTGGTATTGTCTGCGCATAAGGAACGTGTATGACCAGAAGCGAGTGAAGTCATAGTCACCAGTTTAGGGCGTGCGTGACAAGGAAGTGTGTCAACCATATGGTGTCAACCAATAGTGAATGGGACACACTTTAGTATGCTAAGGCTCGGCTGAGCTAGTTGTCTACCTAAGGTGTATAGTAGGCAGGCTCTCAAGCTCCTTTGTTTTAAGTCACTGAGGTTTGGCTCGTAAGCTCCATTCATTAAGTGTACACTGCGGCTTGTCGGAGACTAGGTCTCGTCCTCTACCATCTCTTCCTCTTCCTCCTCCTACCCTCTCTTCGTCGACTCGGGTACGTTAGAACACCAAGAAGTGCTTGGAAGGTGTTCGAAAAAGAGTTTTGCAGTTTCAATGTAAATGTGTAATAATAAAATGTTTTTGTTGTTGTTACTGTTGTTCATTAACTGTCCCGCGCTAATATTGCCAGCACCATTTCTGGTTTGTAATATGGCGTTAATACAATGTGTCTTATTCCTTCCCACTATGAAACAATTGCTCTTGAGCAGAATATTTCGTAAAGTCAAATGCAATGTTTTTACACAAGAAAACTACTAAATATGCAGCACAAACTAAATAGGAATAATTACGACAATAACAACATACGGCCCCAAGCAAAACAGATAACTAATTGTTTTCTTAACAATAGAAATGGACAGATCAAACCACTTAAAACTGCAAGAGAAATAAAACGCGCCACAGCCATTACACAATGGGCAAAACATGTAATTTTGAACAGAACACTGATCTTAAGAAAATGTATACAACCACTGGACGAACTGTTAACTTTTGTGGTTGGTTTGTTACATCACATCGACATATTTATGGTCCTATTGGCGACTCCCAGCTAATTGCAAGCGGAGAAAAACTTCAAACATATGTCTGGGTAGAACCACGGCCGCACCTTAGGTCACCTGGACCAACTACCCACATGAAAGTTGTCGCCCCGACCGGAGTAACCGTTAACTGAATATAACAAACTAATTGAATTACAAGACAAATTACATGAAAAAGTTGATGCAGATGCATTGTCGTCCGAAATAATATTTCATGCTAAGCATATCTAGCAAACCGGACCTGCTAGCGCAATCGGTAGAGCGTCGGCTCCAGGTACGGGAGGCCCCGGGTTCGATCCCGGGTCGCGACATACCAAAGTCGTTAAAAATGGTAGTGGTATAGCTCACTTGCTAACGCTCAAGCAAATATAAGGGTAGTTCCACGACTGGTTCGCCCGGTGTCAGGATAATGTGACTGGGTGTGGTATCATGCCAGGTGTTCACGACATGCTATACATAGTGAAGGCAGCACTATATCTGCTTCAAGTGGACACCGACTCCAGATAACTAAAATACTGTTGGTGGAACATAAACCCAATAAACAAACATACATATCTAGCAAAATAGCGGTTTGTGATCGAAATGGTGCAGTCCTGCAATATGGACATTAGAATTTGACAATTGATATATGTAATAGTCTACTTGTTGCATATTTATATTATTACGTTTATTTGGATCGTTTACATTGTAGTTCTTTAGATTAATAACAGAAACAGAACACCATTAAATAAATGTAACAGTGTCTTTGTTATAGCTGAAATAGAATGATGGGGTCTGGAGACACAGTCGAAGTAGCGAACAAAACCTATAGCCTCCGACAAACCGAGTATCAGCAAGGACGAGCAAGGATGTGCGACATCCAAGGCTCCGTAGATAGCATGCGATTAAAAAAACACGAAGGTGGCTATCCAGTGGACTCTGAATTGTGTCGCATTCACTATTAGTATACACACCTCCTTGTCATGCACGCTCTTGTCTCACGTGTGCCCTAAACTGGTGACTATGGCTTCACTCGCTGCTTGTTACACATGTTCCTTTGATGCACAGACAATGCCAGACGTACGCACCTTGTCACTGACTCCTTTGTGCAGCTTGTCAGTATCACACGTGCCTTGTCTCGTATGAGTCTATTCACGGAAATGATGGTCTCTGCACAGTCTCCACTGACTCCAGCACGACTTCTCGCAAGCCTACTCGGACGTGCCTCACGTTAGTTTGAACTCTTGCGTCATGGGGAATCTAATAAAACCCCTTCGGAAGTCGAGCCACTTACACTCCGAGCACGACCGAAGCTCCCTGGAAGCCTGACCAGCTTGCACCTACCGCCTCAACGCGCCTATACCTAGACTGACCGGGCGGCACGAAAAACAACTGCATTAAAGAAAACTGCACGGTGCTTTGCATATAGCGTGCACTTAGTTTCTTCTTCATACCCAATTAACAAAGTAATGGCCAGTGGCCAGGGTAGACACGGGCTGCCCTTTGCACAAAACAAGCAAAACAGGAACATCAGGAAAATATGTATATTAATTGATCGGCTGCTTCAGCACCAGAAAACAACACAAATTACTATCACTAAATAGAAAAGTAGCAGGAAATACATATTTAGCACGCTTGAGATGCGACAATAATTAAGCCTATATAAACTGAGTAAATAGAGTATTGATGCTTCGTATGTCACTTATAGGAAGTATATTTTTTCAGCCAAACGATAGTTATTTTCTTAAAACAAAAGGGGAGTAATTCTATTTTTTTCCAAGTACGGCCATTCAATTTCCATTACAAGTGTAAACGAGAATGTGACAGTCCATTCAGCTTTAAGTAGAAAGAACAAAACTGTATTGTTTTTTTTTTGTTGGGTTTATCGTCCCACCAACAGTATTTCAAAAGACAAACGATTTAAAGCGCCTTTACAGAGCGATGTCGTCTGTCGCTAGGCAACTTCTCGACAAATTGGCGGCATTTCATCCTCGGGGTCTATGTTGCCAGGTAGTGCCGGACAGTCGTTGGCGGGGTCGGGAGGATCCCCGAGGTTGTTACAGAGCTCGTTTACCGGCACACACGTCTGATCCATGGAACATATGAATGTACCCGGCGTGCAGTGGCATCCCTTGGCTAAACAAAGGATACAAAAGGTTTTTTTATGTGTAAAAGATTCACAGCAATACACAAATGACATCCATAGAACACACACACACGCACGCACGCACGCACGCACGCACACACACATTATGCAGAGCATCAGTCACAGTAAATAAAGTATCAAAAAGCTAATCATAGTTTGCATCGTTGCATTTAGTACTACTTCACGTGCAAATAAAAAAAGGTTGAGTTGCTCATAGATTCAGCTCATAGATTCAATATCCATGTGTTAACGCCAGTTTTTACTTCTTGTTTTTGTTTTTGAAATACATCTCAGCCGGTTATGGTCATTATGGCGACGTCCAGCTATTTTGGTGGAGGAAGACCCCAGAAAAATGTTTGGGTAGAACCACCGGCACATCGCAGGTCAGCTGTAAGACCTGTCCACATTAAGTTCTTCGCCCCAAACTGGACTCGAACCCACGTGGTGGGAGGCTAAGAGGTCAGACGAGTTACAAGTCGGCGACTACCACTACGCCACGGGCGCCCCGTAAAAAAGACAAAAGCAGTTGTAAACAGCATCTTATTAACCAATACTGTACGAAGTCTCCACATTCGTCGTACGACCTTGAAGTGGTACAAAGTCACCAACATCTGACTAGCGCGGAAAATCTTTAAAACTAGCCACAAAACATGTATATTCATGTCCTAATGTTCATTCGCAATATACCCCCAACAGCAACGTTTTTATACAAACTAAATCCTAACAAGAAAACATGACAAGGTCCTATTAGTATTGCGACATATATTACAATTTAAACATGCATAGGACAAAGGTATTCAAGCACTTGCCAGTCAGTGTAAAAGTTACAACAAATTTTGTTTTGGGGTTAGGACAAGGATAGATCTAGTAGGGGGTGGGGGAGGAGATACTCATCTTATCTGTAGCAGTGGATACACATGGGACAATAATTCTGCTAGTGACAAACCATGAAATGTTTAAACACAACAGCAATAAATAAACTCAGTATGGAGTAGCATCCCTTTGCTAAACAATGATAAAGTTTAATGTGCGTTCAAGATAAGAAACCTTTACAATAGAACAAGAGAGTGTTGCATCTCTTAGTTTCGAAACAAAGCTGTTTTATAGCTACACACGACTTTGGTACACATTAGCGGTGGTTAAATTTGACTTTTTGTGAAGATAAAATATAACATTAAACGCGATGATAATTAATTTAACCACTGCTTGCTAAGCACGGGTAACTGTTAACTACGTATTAAAAGAACACAAAATACGCAAGATCGAAGCATCATCGTGCACACCAAGAACTTACGGCATCCAATCTCATCAACTCCTCCAAGACAGTTCGGAGTCCCATTACACACAAGGTCCTTGGAGATACAATCATTCGGTCCACATCGAAACTTGCCGTCGGGACAGACCCGGTCTGCAACGTAGTAAAATATGTCAGAGCTTCTTAACAACCTTTCCGAAATCCACAACCTTTATAAGTTCACACCATGTTACTGTACTTTTAAAAAAGTTATTGGCTTTAGTTCGAGTCTCAAACATGTGTCCAAATTAAGTCGACTAAAGCTCTGACAAATTCGCGTTTATGCTTGACAACGATCTGAACTTCGAGGTGTAAGCTTTAAATATGCCATGGGGCTCAGGTCGTTTATTTCGGCGCATTTTATCAAAACACAGAAATATACAGAGTGACAGTCCTAACCCACCCTGGGCCTGAGGTTTTATGTGAAGATGAACATGTTTCTTGAGCACCATCGTCGCCACTATATAACAATGTTGGTTTATTATTGGCGACGTCCTGGAGCGCGACGCCTTTATATGGAATGCTAAAAAATGTAACTTTTGTTCGTTGATAACAACAAACCTGACACAACATTAGCTGTTGTTTTGTCATAAGAACTCTCGCGAAAGAGAGAAACTCATCCTGTTGTATATTGGTAAATTTGGTTTTGTGTCCTCTTCACGATTAATCCAAGACAGCATTTCCAGACAATGTCAGTTTCTAGTGGAAGCAGCCTTAAGCAGTGACTTGTTCAGGCTTGGTGCCTTTGTCAGATGCTGCATTAATTTGCTATACATTCAGAGACACGATTTTTAATGTGGAAGACAAATCATGACATTTTATACACTATATATGTGTATATTTGTATCAGGTTCAAACCGTTGTTTCCTGAAGCTTATAAGGTCTTACACTAAACAGACATTAATGTTCTTATTCATAATGTGAAGTATCGTTGTTTTGTTGGTTAAGGACCTTACTTTTCGTTTCGGTAAGATCTCCTTACCTCTTATAATTCGTGTACATTGGTATTATACCAATGCAAGCGTTGATATCTTGTCAACCACATTAAGTAAAACATAAGTATTCTTTCATTTCGTTTCGGTAAGAATTGCCACTGTTTTACAACCGCATGTATAATATTTAAAACATTTATTTTCTGTTAAACCACACGAGTTAAGCATGTTAACATATCAGTTGATGGTGTTCTTCGACATCGTCATATTATCATGTGATAGATTGGAATTATTACGTACGAATTGTGTATTTTTTCAAATGCATGATTGCAGTCTTTAGAGACCGTAAAGCATTTAACACATCCTTGCATTGTATTTTATATTATTTATTATTATATGTTAATAAATAAGTGATATGATATTGGCCCTGTTATTTATCCGAGGGCAGTCGTATTGGCCTTCGGCCTTGGGCCAATACGACTGACTCGAGGACAAATAGCAGGGCCAATATCACATCACTTATTTATTGACAATTTTATTAAATAACTACATGCACTTACAACATTTCACATTTAATACTTAGTTAGTTTTTGCATTAATCCAAGTCAAAAAATGATTTTGTAAAATCTACACATTGTAATTTATAACACATTCGGTTAAACACTTATAGATTATGCTAAGAATATTTGAAAACTGAGAATATTTTGTTTCATAAATTTATGAAACCTATCGGCGTCTAATCATAGACCGAGTTGAAACAAAATGGCTGCCATTTCCCAGAGCTTCTTGCTGAAATCTATATCATTTTTTAGCCGTGCCTCAATACCCAATCAAAACACTTCAGATTCGGGCTTTATATCAATTCCACTTTTCGCCCGGGGCCGAAAAAGTGATATTGATGTTGGCATTGTTTTAAAGCAGTCCGTCGTGTTATTGAACGTGGCAGGTGCTTTTTTATAGGACTAATAACGTATAGTTATTAGTATGTTTGTCACTATAACGATATGCTTTTTTATATACATTTTGTAAATTTATACTTCTTTTATAACTTTAAGTGGCTTTATTTATTGTAATACCAAAATATAAATACATTTCCAAGAGAATTATACTTTACATATACAACTTACATATAAAAGTTATTGTAGCATATCTTCACAACCAGATGACTGTTTTCGCGAGTTTCTTTTTAATCTTGTTGTAAATTACACTTTTAGTGCAAATTATTTCAAAACACTATACATAAGCATGATTATAATTTTTAAAATAGACACTGTCGTCAGAGCTGATTACCCCCATGATGATATAAAGTTCGTGGTCCCATGGTTTTCTTAGTTTAAAAACAGCTAACTGTGCAACGTGGCTTAGATAGGAAATACCTATTTGTAATGACGAGTGATGCTCGTGATACTATGTGTCACATTTCACATAGATGTTGGGCACCAGTAACCAGCATTTTTCGTGATCTTTTCTGGCCAATGTCATAATTGACTGCATAAGGTGAAAAAATCTGCTCCAAATTGTCTGATATCATCTTACATGTTTCGCATTCAATGGTTTTCTTGTTCATAGGATCTACATACCACAGTGTTGTTCGTCCAGTCCTCCGAAGCAATGGGAAACCTGGTCACACACTTGACTGATGGGAATACACTTGCCTCCACCGCAGTTAAACTGACCCAGTCCGCATCCTGCAAATTTGAACAGAAGAATACGTCATCAATATCTCGATATAATTACCGCGGACATCATGGTCTGCGAGTTGTTAATGGAGGTATCCGACAGTTTGGACCGAAATATTTTTTTTCACAAATAACTAAATAAATCATGGTTACCTGAAAAGAGCTTGCGTAAACAGCGTTCTTATAATTTTATTTATTCATTTTTGTATTCATTTTTGTATGTCTGTATTTTTCAAAATAACTTAGATAAATATTATATGAACAATAATTATTTGTGAATGTGAGGCCGCTGCACATGTGCAATTTCTGCGTGTACACGTAAGTTTTATATTTAACATCTGAAAACCTATTCTCAAGGTTTACAGTATACTGAAAGTTTCAAATAAAAACCATTACTTTTCAAACATGTATGTTTTTCTCTTCCACTTTTTTGCGTCGCCTTTGAAGCTTCGCATCAACGACTTTTCTTGTTTTAGTTTATTTTTAATATGGAAACCACGTGACAACTCACTTTTGAGGTTATATCGTCATCTGGGTAATCCGTTCTGACGTCCGCATCTATTTGTAGCAGCGATCTGTATCATGCTCCTTTATAGGTTTGGAATGACTGAACTTTTAGAGTGTTTTTATCGCGATTTGAACTGTCTAACAATATAGGTAGTGTTCAAAACCGTCTTTTCCTTTACTAAAATATGAGTTTATGGAGAAAGTATGCCCAAATTCACCAAGGCAGTGGTACATGGTACATGTATTTGACAAGGCAAACTGTCGGATACTACCTTTAATACGTAAAAAACCGCGTTAACCAAACATATATAATTAAATAAATATGAAGATGTTCATTTTTCTCGAATGTAGAATTATTATACAATCATTTCTCAAACACTGTTTGATACCTCCCTGATGGATTGGCGGGTCATAAAACAACTAAGTCATCTTCAGATTTTATTAAGTTGCCTTAGACTGCAAAGTTATTACGACAGGGTCATTGCTTATTTTTGCTGTTTCCAATTGGGTTCTTGGGAGAGCTGAGAATCCGTTTTTGAACCAGTTGTTTAGTCCAGCTATTGCATGCCACGGTGTTACATTCCAAGTTGACAAAAACAACAACAGCAACAACAAAAACACACAACAAACAAACAAACAAAACAAACAACACACACACACACAACAACAACAACAAATGTTTTATCTTTAATTAGACTATCTGGTCCAAGGTCAAGAATGAAACGAGCACTTGTGTTAGCGAAGAGGAACAACCCCAACGGTACAACGTCTTCTCCGTAGTTAACTCTCTTGCAGATAAAAAAAACCCGGCCATTGCAGAGCTGATTTGGTGTAAAGGTTCATGTATTGCAAAAGTGTCTCACCGCAGTAGTTTTCATCCTCCCTTGACGCACAGTCGACCTTCAGATCACAGATCTGAGCCGGAGATATACACTTGGACTCCCCTGAGCACTTGTGATGCCCAATGGGGCACCCTATAATAGAAAGGTAAACACCTATAATCCTATAATTAATAGGTTTTTTAAATTAATTAACAACAAACGAACGACACAAAATATACCTGATTTCTAGTTGAGTGTACTTACATGCTTCTGTAACAATAAATCAACTCAGTTATGGGTTTTGTCACCAAAATGTCAACTACCTCGTTTATTTATTAAAATAAAAATAGATATTAATTGTGACTTACGTTTTATTACTAAAGTTTCGATATCAGCAACATTGAAAAGTATAATATAAGCTTCTGCGCCGTTTTGCATGTAGATCTAGCTTTTCGTGTATATCGACGTAAATATCCTTACATGATGAACATTGAAACTGAAGACCTGTGGACTAATTAATCAAGTGACTGCTTAACATATTGCTTGATTTATTGATAATTTATTGATACGTACAGCAGTTCCGTTCATCATCTGCCACTGGGCAGTCTGGGGACCCGTCACAAAGTACACCACGTGACACACATGGTCCTCCCACACATCTATATTGGTTGGGAAAACATCCTGTTCAAAATAAAAACAAGAAAGAGCCAGGATGTGAGACATCCAAGGCGCCGTAGAGAGCATGTGCTTTAAACAAGATGACTATCATGTGAACTAAACACTCTCTTACTCTGTTGATTCATTACATAAACATTTGACAGTAACGAACCATTGCTCTGATGGGAAGAAGAGTATTTTGCTTTTTTGTTTTCCTTGTTACTTTGTTTTCCCTGTTCTCTGCTACATCTGTTTTTACAATCTGCATTTCTAACATCGATATACTTGGGTTTCTTTTGTTAAACAAAACTTCGCCAAACGTCCAAGTTTTATGCTACTTTTTATAATTGCAAGCTACACTTTATTGTTGTAAGCTACCCTGCTAAAAACGGAACACTTGGTTCTTTTCTCTGAAAATTGTCTCACGGAACATCTCCGACATCGTGTTATTAACTGCTACACTTTCGTCCCCATAAAAAATGCATTCCATAAGAGGCACCGCTCTCATGAGCGGCATCAAGAAGAATTGGTAAAGTGTAACCAAGGTAAAAGTTATGTCCTAATTTGAAAATAACATGTTTAGTGAATACCAGGTACGAGTAATTAATGGAAAAAAGAACTGTAATGTGTTAACAAGATGCCAGTACCTGCAGTGACAAAACTATAGAAGGACGGGTCACCTCCGAATTATTGAAGGACCAGAATATACAGAACTTATGAAATAGCAGTTTAGTGTATACAAAATTCCATTGTTGGAATTGTAGAAGGATTGGTATAATGTACACAAGGTGCCAGTTATTTTCAAATTACGGGAGGACCAGTCTCGTGTATACAAGGAACAAATACAATCGGAACACCTTGGATAATTCACGAATCATCTCTCGGACGTATGTAGGTAGTCGAATCACCTCGGCCATTTCCCTAAATGGGACTGCTTTTGTGACAGACGTCAAAATAAAGATGGCAGCTCGGATGACAGCTCACTACAGTATGAAGCCCGTAAAACTTCAATTTGTAGCGGCTTCAATTTTAAATCATCCAGGTTTAATTTACCCACCGCAGCAGACATGCAGCTGTCAAACGATGCTATTTTTCATCTTTTGTGCGAACTACATTTTAGGCATATTCTTCTTCCGACTTCCGGCGAACAAAACGATCGGGATTTCATTAAGTGTCATTGCACAAGATACGTCCGATTGATGATTGTCCCGAGGACGGAATTACCCGAGGAGTTCCGATTGGGCACCAATAATGTCCGAAATATTAAGGTGTAACGACCGCGAAGGTAGAAATATAAGTGCTTCAGACCAGCCTCGCTGCGGGGTTAACTCTTAACTCTTTAGCGGCGTACTTTAAGCGGCTTTCAAACTTGCGCGGTTAAGAAACGGTTACCGTAGCTGGTGTACGGATGGGGGACCCTTAGTACCAGTTATGTCCAAACTTTAGGAGGACCGGTTGTGTATATTTAAGGTAAAAGTAATATCCGGGCCAACCAGTCATGGAACTACCATTATATTTGCTACAGCGTTAGCAAGGAGCTATACCATTTCACGACTTGTCGCGACCAGTTTTCAATCCCGGAGCCGCCCATACCTATTAGTTATGTCCGAAACAAGGTAGCAGTAGTATCCGAATAATGGAAGGACCCGTACTATGTATACAAGGTGGCATTAATGTCCGAATGACGGTTTAGTGTATACAAGGTAGCAGTAATGTCCGAATAATGGAAGGTCCGGTATTGTGTAAACAAGGTACACGTAATGTTCGAATTATAGAAGGACCGGTATTGTGTATACAAGGTGGCATTAATGTCCGAATAACGGTTTAGTGTATACAAGGTAGCAGTAATGTCCGAATAATGGAAGCTCCGGTATTGTGTAAACAAGGTACACGTAATGTTCGAATTATAGAAGGACCAGTATCGTGTGAACAAGGTACACGAAATGTTCGAATTATAGAAGGACCGGTATTGTGTATACAATGTAGCAGTAATGTCCGAATAATGGAAGGTCCGGTATTGTGTAAACAAGGTACACGTAATTTTCGAATTATAGAAGGACCCAAACTCCGCACAGGGTTTACGACATCCTTACTGAAAGGGGGAGATCACTGCGTTGAAGATTGAGAAGGACCAGTATCGTGTGAACAAGGTACACGTAATGTTCGAATTATAGAAGGACATGTATTTTGTGAACAAGGTACACGTAATGTTCGCATTATAGAAGGACCGGTATTGTGTAAACAAGGTACACGTAATGTTCTAATTATAGAAGGACCAGTATCGTGTGAACAAGGTACACGTAATGTTCTAATTATAGAAGGACCAGTATCGTGTGAACAAGATACACGTAATGTTCTAATTATAGAAGGACCAATATCGTGTGAACAAGGTAAACGTAATGTTCTAATTATAGAAGGACCAGTATTGTGTGAACAAGGTAAACGTAATGTTCTAATTATAGAAGGAACAGTATCGTGTGAACAAGGTACACGTAATGTTCTAATTATAGAAGGACCAGTATCGTGTGAACAAGGTACACGTAATGTTCTAATTATAGAAGGACCAGTATCGTGTAAACATGGTACACGTAATGTTCTACTTATAGAAGGACCAGTATCGTGTGAACAAGGTAAACGTAATGTTCTAATTATAGAACGACCATTATTGTGTGAACAAGGTAAACGTAATGTTCGCATTATAGAAGGACCAGTATCGTGTGAACAAGGTAAACGTAATGTTCGCATTATAGAAGGACCGGTATTGTGTGAACAAGGTACACGTAATGTTCTAACTATAGAAGGACCAGTATCGTGTGAACAAGGTTAACGTAATGTTCTAATTATAGAAGGACCGGTATTGTGTGAACAAGGTACACGTAATGTTCTAATTATAGAAGGACCGGTATTGTGTGAACAAGGTACACGTAATGTTCTAATTATAGAAGGACCGGTATTGTGTGAACAAGGTACACGTAATGTTCTAATTATAGAAGGACCGGTATTGTGTAAACAAGGTACTCATAATGTTCGAATTATTGAAGGCCTCGGTATTGTTTGAACAAGGTACACGTAATGTTCTAATTATAGAAGGACCGGTATTGTGTAAACAAGGTACACGTAATGTTCGAATTATAGAAGGACCGGTATTGTGTGAACAAGGTACACGTAATGTTCTAATTATAGAAGGACCGGTATTGTGTAAACAAGGTACACGTAATGTTCTAATTATAGAAGGACCGGTACTGTGTAAACAAGGTACACGTAATGTTCTAATTATAGAAGGACCGGTATTGTGTGAACAAGGTACACGTAATGTTCTAATTATAGAAGGACCGGTATTGTGTAAACAAGGTACTCATAATGTTCGAATTATTGAAGGCCCGGTATTGTGTGAACAAGGTACACGTAATGTTCGAATTATAGAAGGCCCGGTATTGTGTTAACAAGGTACATGTAATGTTCGAATTATAGAAGGACCGGTAAACAATGTCTGAAGTAGTAGTGTCTGCATGTGCATTGTCGTCCGACCAAAACGTTGTCGTTTTTTTTTTAAATATTGTTAACATTCGATAAAGATTAGTTTTATTATGCTTTATTAATGTGATTAAAAGTAGTTCTTACTTTAAAAACCGCATACATACCACAGTTTCGTTCATCATCCCCAAGAAGACAGTCTCGGACACCGTTACACACCTGGGCGTTTGATATACAATTGAGAGTCGATCCCTCGCAGTGGTACTGGCTGTTCGTACAGCCTACGAGGTAAATAGACTTTAGACTACATGTAACGCTTGGATTTGAAACCGTACTTCATATCAAAGTTATAAACAAATATGCATTTGAATGTTTCTAAATTATATTAATCAATAATAACTTGGAAAGGAGGTAAAAGTAATTAACTGATTGCCATGCTGATTGACTGATGTTCATATACTAATGATGATTGTGACTAATGATGATATACTCATGATGACCATGACTGGTGATGATATACACCTGATGACTGTGACTGATGATGATAAACTCATGGTGATTGTGACTGATGATGATATACTCATGATGATTGTGACTGATGATGATATGCTCATGATGATTGTGACTGATGATGATATACTCATGATGATTGTGAATAATGATGATATATTTATGGTGATTGTAACTGATGATGATAAACTTATGATGATTGTGACTGATGATGATAAACTCATGGTGATTGTGACTGATGATGATATACTCATGATGATTGCGATTGATGATGGTATACTCATGATGATTGTGACTGATGATGATATACTCATGATGATTGTGACTGATGATGATATACTCATGATGATTAGGACTGATGATGATATACTCATGATGATTAGGACTGATGATGATATACTCATGATGATTGTGACTGATGATGATATGCTCATGATGATTGTGACTGATGATGATATACTAATTGTGATTGTGACTGGTGATGATATACTCGTGATGATTGTGACTGATGATATTATACTCATGATGATTGTGACTGATGATGATATGCTCATGATGATTGTGACTGATGATGATATACTCATGATGATTGTGACTGATGATGATATGCTCATGATGATTGTGACTGATGATGATATACTAATGATGATTGTGACTGATGATGATATACTCATTGTGATTGTGACTGATGATGATATACTCATGATGATTGTGACTGATCATGATATGCTCATGATGATTGTGACTGATGATGATATACTAACCATGATTTTTACTGATGATAATATACTCATGATGATTGTGACTGATGATGATATATTCATGCTGATTGTGACTGATGATGATAAACTCATGATGATTGGGACTGATGATGATATACTCATGATGATTGTGACTGATGATGATATGCTCATGATGATTGTGACTGATGATATTATACTCATGATGATTGTGACTGATGATGATATGCTCATGATGATTGTGACTGATGATGATATACTCATGATGATTGTGACTGATCATGATATGCTCATGATGATTGTGACTGATGATGATATACTAACCATGATTTTTACTGATGATAATATACTCATGATGATTGTGACTGATGATGATATATTCATGCTGATTGTGACTGATGATGATAAACTCATGATGATTGGGACTGATGATGATATACTCATGATGACTGTGACTGATGATGATATACTCATTGTGATTGTGACTGATGATGATATACTTATGATGATTGGGACTGGTGATGATATACTCATTGTGATTGTGACTGATGATGATATACTTATGATGATTGGGACTGTTGATGATATACTCATGGTGATTAGGACTGATCATGATATACTCATGATGATTGTGACTGATGATGATATACTCATTGTGATTGTGACTGATGATGATATACTCATGATGATTGTGACTGATGATGATATACTCATTGTGATTGTGACTGATGATGATATACTCATGATGATTGTGACTGATTATGATATGCTCATGATGATTGTGACTGATGATGATATGCTCATGATGACTGTGACTGATGATGATATACTCATTGTGATTGTGACTGATGATGATATACTCATGATGATTGTGACTGATGATGATATGCTCATGATGATTGTGACTGATGATGATATACTCATGATGACTGTGACTGATGATGATATACTCATTGTGATTGTGACTGATGATGATATACTTATGATGATTGGGACTGGTGATGATATACTCATTGTGATTGTGACTGATGATGATATACTTGTGATGATTGGGACTGGTGATGATATACTCATGGTGATTAGGACTGATAAAGATATATTCATGATGATTGTGACTGATGATGATATACTCATTGTGATTGTGACTGATGATGATATACTCATGATGATTGTGACTGATGATGATATACTCATGATGATTGTGACTGATGATGATATACTCATGATGACTGTGACTGATGATGATATACTCACTACAGTTGACCTCGTCCTCGCCCCCCGCACAGTCACTACTGCCGTCACATATCTGAGTAACCATGAGACACTGTCCGTCCCCACACAGGAATCTCTCGGGGGCACACCGACATCCTTCACCTGTCAAAAACAGTTTTTAATTAATTTACGATCTGCCCGTTATATGTATTTTAACTTTAATATCGCGTCACCCTCGAGCCAATCAGTGTATTGTTTATGTCTGACGTACACACATGACGTATGTTACCGCATGTCCAGTTCGGAGATGCATAATGTTCTAACTATAAACGTGAGATTTTAGCAAAAACCTGGCAGAAGATGCTTCTCATTGAGGAAATGACACTTATAAGAGGGACCAATAGTACTGTTCCGAAATTGGTGCCATAGTTTCTGTATGTTCTGTATTATTTCTCTTAGATTGAAATTATAAGTTAATGGGTGATTTCATTATTAGATTTTGTCTTTATAGTTTCGGTTATTTTAAAATGAAAACGCAAACAAACACATCGTACTACTTAATGTATCCTTTTTGTGGCTTTTGTGCCTAGTTTAATGAGTTTGCTCAGTGGGGGATATCACTTGTCTAAGAGTTATGAGAAAACTGAATGTCAGAAGCATGAAGGATTGACCTGCATGACCTAAACTACTCGCGGTCAGTCGTCATATAAAAGAATGGCACATTCAGGATTTTTAGATCCAGATCACAGAGGTGTAGTGTTGACGAAATAAATAACTGGGAGTTTTGAACATAGTGTATTTTAGGCGCGTCCGGTAGTACTTATGGGCATTTATTTTAGACCTAATGTTGGTACAAATTTAATCGTATAGAAAGTATTGTATGTTTAATAAAATAGTTTCTATTATCGAATGTTAGTAACTAGAGTCGTAACTTTTGTCCCAATGTATAAAGATTATTTTTTCCAGATATAGACTAGACTGTTTCAAATGCGTTGTACATTGTTTACACACCTTTAATCACTCAAACAGCGCTTTTAGCCCTTTGATTTTCTAGCGCTTTTCCAAGTGCTAATGAGTAATAGTAATTTTTAAATGTCAGTGTTCGTAACTAAATAGATTTAACTAGTTGAGCAGCCCGGTGCTCATCAGAAATTAGAAATATATTATGCATTTTTGTATGTGTTGTTAGCCTGCATTTTAACTTAAACTTGTTAATAAGATAATAGTTTGCGTGCTCCAAATGCACTTGCAGAAAAATAAACTTAAGTAAGAAATCATCAAAAGATATCTTAATCTACAATGTAAACAAACCTCCGCGTGACGCAATATTTGTCATTTTTGACTGATAATAAATTTAGCAATGTTAACAAGCTTTTAAGGAAATGTTTTATGTAAAAGTAAACACTTAATAAAGGATTGTTCATCAGTCATTAACCCAAGAAAGCCATACAGAAGTCACTGCTTTTTACTGAGGTCTTCAGCTGGGCACTATCCGGAGGGTTCCGATCTTTTAAGCCCGGGACCCTTCCCTCACACGGATGGCAGATCGGTAGTGGTGATCGGACACTGCCCCTCAGTTAAAGGCCTCCAGCCATCTTGCTGTCCTTTGCTATGTACAGAGCCAGCCCAATGTCCGCTCAACTGCCTGTCCAAGGCTGTAGGCTGAGGATTACCCGTCATTTCCTCCAATTATCAACGAGCTGAACAATCTCCACACAGATTGGGCAAGGAATTCATGGCAACCTACTTCAACTGAGCAAATCAAAGATTTCCAACACTGTTCCTCGCATGATTACTGGAGGTCTGTGTACTTCAGTCTTTTGGTCGCCTTCGCAAGAGCAAGATGAGTTTACCCATCACAAGCTTCATGGCTCCTGATGACCACAAAACTGTCTGTTACACTATTCGGAACATACAACGTTACTGCATGACGTAAACAAACTTCATATTTATTTAGATTAGAATTGTTGTCCGACTCCTCAACCAGAAATAACATTGATACAAAAGCCGTTTCTCCCCCACTCCCTCCCTGGAATTGTCATGACATGAAAGTATTTTTAACATTTCAAGGTGTTTCACATCTTAATGCAACTGGCAATAGTATTGTCACACGATAATACAGCACTGACTTACGCTTGTATGTCTTGAAAACGAACTTGCAATTAAACTATTTGTGTACAAACATTATTTCTAGAAAGGTCTGTCAAGAATCTGAAATGCTGAATATGGTACTATGTGGCTTCTAGATGTAAACACTCCTCCTATGGGAGCATGCCTCCAGACCTCTTAACACTATTACATATAATTCTCGCTCAAATTGACATCTCCCCTCATCCCATAAAAAATACGATTAAAGATTATCTTCACCGAGAACACAAACAGTGTTGACTCATGGAAGAACGTTTTTAGCAGCTTTTGGAATGCAGGAAAAGGCTCTATTAGCCTGCTACATTTCAAAAGTTTTCAGCATAGGGGGGTGGGGGGTGGGGGGAGGGTATTTACTCTTTCTCCTTGTCTTAAATGTACATGCAGATGATAATAGACGAGTGGCTGGAGACATAAGCAAAGAATGCATGTCATGACCAGACAGCTCCCAAACCTGATGGATTTGTGCCTGCCTGGAGACCTAAATGTAAATAGTGCCTGTCATTATCAGTCTGCCCCAAGCTTTATGAATATTTATCCATGTTTATACTGACCGCAGACTGATTCATCCTCTTGCCCGGGACATTCACAAACACCGTTACATGGGATGGCACATGTCCGTCTGTCCTCACACAGTAATGTGTCCTTTGTACACGGCACACCTTCTGGTGGTAAAAACATAATGCATACTACAGTTAGAGTGGCTTGCACTAGTAGGACGAATTGATATGGGGTGCGAAGCCGGACCCTGCGCCACCCACCTCCACGAACCCTACCTTATAGCCCAATCCCATGCAGAGTTGTCGTTCGTTCCTCTCTCAGACACCTCTGCAATAGGCTCACGTCAAGATTTTTGACGGAAATTTTAAAGTGTTATTTTAAGGATATTTTCAAATTAAAATAATACTTCTACATAAAATTAATAAACATCTACTAACAAAGACATATATTGAAGTAAATAATTAAAGATATTTAATTAATTCAAGCGCACTATTTTTGAAAGAATAACATAGTGATATTAATGCTCATTTGTAAATAAACATGGACGTGATCCACGAGGCAGTTAAGAAATACGACAAGAACTTGGTTTTAAAAGAAAACCCGAGGGAGGCACTGACCTACTTGGTTAAGTGCAAATGTGATCTTGTCGTTAGCCTTCCTGTTGGGTATGGTAAAAGTGTTATTTTCCATCTTTTACCCTTCATAGTGAATGTATGAGCCGATTGTAGAGAGTGACAACTTCCCGTTTCACCGGTGTCACCATCTTTAATATCATGTGACTTTTTGAAAGTCACGTGGACCGAAAGTAGTCCCGACATTAAGTGAGCAAATAACAGAGGTGAATGTATGAGCCGATGGTAGAGAGTGGCCCAATCCATGAAGGGACAGTGCCAAGCACACTATTTAATGAAAGCGCTGCAAGCACTTGCGGTATTCACTGCTTCGGAAAAGTAGTCACATTTTTTTAGACAATGAAAATCGGTGAGATCAAGTGTCGTACATATTTTTGGAGTGTTACATAGGCCGCCCCTTCTTAAACTTCGGGTGTTATATAATGGAGATATGATATTGTTGTTGTTGTTTTTGTTTGTTTTTTGGGGGATAGGGTCATAATATGTACACTAACTGTGTACCATGTGAGTGTATTAATTGTGTACCATGTGTCTAATCAACTAATTTTTATATTTGAATACTAAGTGACACGATGTATGTTTGTACAAGCCGTAAACAAACGTGTTCTGTTCTATGATAAGCAGAATGACAGGGATAGAGGCCCAACACCGACAGAGGTGTTCTCTATTACCGGGTGCTGGTTACATAACATGTACATGTATCACGTTTCACAGAATGCTGTATTTCTACGCGCTCCATATGGTGGTTTATGTAAGGAGTAGTTCATCTTGTGTTTCCCCTTAAAGTCACATTTTCATCTAGACATGGAATGCAATTGTTAACCATCGATGATTTTTTACTGATACGGGATTTTAACACTCATGCTATAACGAGAAATCGTGAAACTATTTTTGTCGCGCTAGAATAAATGAGACTATGATAGGTCGGCTTTTTCCCCCCGAACGGTAACATTATATACACTTCAAAGGTAGTGAATACGAAAACTCTTAATGGGGTGAGAGTCATGTAGGTCTATTTCCACGCCACAAGTCCTGGATCCCGCCCTCATTTGTAACATGTAAATATAGTACCTACTGATTACTCTATTAAACGTATTGCAGTATATGTACCTTATATTAAAAGTAACGTTTTCTAGAAACCACATTTGAAGACAAGAAGTAAATCAGAACTCGACTGTAAATAAAAAAAAATGTTTATTTTCATATAATTAGAATTTACTGCCCAGAGATCTGCATCTTTGGAAATGGTTAGTAGTGAAACAAGAAAGAGATAGAAAAACAACAACAAAATAACTCAATCCCGTACTGGTGTTACACTCGGCCTCGTCCTTTCCACTGTTACAATCCTTCACACCATCGCACACTTGCGTCATGTTAATGAAACTGGTGCCCTGAGCACAACACATCACCCGGCCTACTTCCTTGGGTTCTGTCAACATATAAGTCATTAACAAACAACACTCTAAAATAGTATACAGACAATAGATTCGAACATGCGTGCATTAACATGAAAAGACGTCGCACCCAGTCACGCACATGTCAGAACAGAACAAAATGAAACATTTTCAATTACATATAGGTAGTCATGATATTCTATTGACAGTATTAACTGGCCAGTTCTGTCTACTGTCAAAAGCGTATATGTATAAAAATAATAAAAAAGTCCGAGTTCTATTAAGTTACATCTTTTACAAGAGCTACAATGAAATTGTCGATTAACAGAAGCTATTATATCGAATTATCATAAATAAATCGTATTCCACCTGTAGATGTAAAACCATAGAGACAATGGCAACATAGCGCCATATTTATTTACTCTGTGTTAACAGAGATCGAGCCAACAATATCGCTATAATCTTTCATAAGCTACCTTCTTTTCTGTTTCGATGTCTGTAAGTTATACCCATCCGTTCCAGGAAAGAATGAATGGAGGCTTGCAAATAAGCTTTGATGTCCAGGTCGGCTGTATTTACAGATACAATGTATTTACAATGACAGAGACTGTCCTTGACAACAACCTGTTTGAGCTTGGAACAAAGAATTTACCCAGAAAGAAGGGTAGCTATTGGTTCACGACTCGGTAAGAGCTGTGCGTGTACCTATATGAGGAAATGGGACTAACAGCTTTTGAGCGCGGTTAAAAAGTCTATTTTTCTACAAACGATTGATTCATTGATGATGAATTTGGAATCTGGGGTGACACGAAGCTTGAGAAATTTTCAAAACATACTAATAACATACACACAAAAATCAAAGTGAAAGCACGCTACCATGAGCAACAAATTGTATCCATAGATACTTCTGTCAAGATAAATAAAGGTCGTGTTTATTCAAACCAACTGACAAACAGACGTGCGTTGAAAACAGGTCGTATCATCCACCATCTACAAAGAAAGGGCTAGCCTATGGCCTGGGTCTAAGACTGATAAGAATCTGTGAAAAGGGGGCAGATTAACAGGGGCGGAGAAATGAGCCGAAATGCGAATTACGAAAGAGAGGATACAGTGGCGGGGCGATTGAGTCACAACTTGCAACGGTTGATGCGTTAGACAGACAATCACAGCTAGGGAAATGGAAGAATGACAAGCGCAAACCTGACAGAGTACCTTTGGTGTAAACATATTCCAATCTTCCTCCAGATGTACGTAAGGTTGTACACAAACACACCAAAGTGTTGTACCGATCGCAGAAGATGAGGTACGTGTTTGACACACCTCCCCTTGTAGCACACTAAGAAGGGATAGGAACCTATGTGACACATTGGTCCATGGTAAAACAAATCGGGCTGTCCGTAGTGATGCCAATCGGAACTCCTCTGGTAATTCCGTCCTCGGGACAATCATCCCTCGGATGTATCTGGTGCAATGATACTTGCTCAAATCACGATCGTTTTGTTTGCCGGAAGTCGGAAGAAGAATATGCCTAAGTAGTTTGCACAAAATTGCGTCGTTTGACAGCTGCGTGTCCGCTGCGCTGGGTAAATTAAAATAGGATGATTTAAATTTGAAGCCGCCGCAATTGAAGTTTTAGTATCGTACTATAGTAAGCTGTCATCCGAGCTGCCATCTTTGTTTTGAAGTCTGTCAAAAAAGAAGTCCCATTTTGAAAAGTGGCCGAGGTAATCCGACTACCTACATACATCCGAGAGATGATTCGTGAATTATCCGAGGTTTTCCGATTGTAGTGATGCCTTTCCGTTCAGAGCCGATTGTAACACATGTAGTGTTATATGTGGAGCAACCTAGTAAAAGACACCACTGGACAGAAAGAATTTGAAGTGCCGGGTAAGATGACCTGTAAACAGTGGAATGTTGTATATGATATAAGCTCTGCAAAGTGTTTATCAATCATTTACGGTGGAGAAACGAAGAGGCAACTGTTTGTTTGTTTATTGGGTTTATCGTCCTACCAACAGTATTTCAGTTATCTGGAGACGGTGTCCACTTGAAGCAGATATAGTGCTGCCTTTACTGTGTAAAGCATGCCGTGAACACCTGGCATGATACCACACTCAGTCAAATTATCCTGACACCATGCCAACCAGTGGTGGAACTACCCTTATATAAGCTTGAGCGTTAGCAAGGAAGCTATACCACTACCATTTTTAAGGGCTTTGGTATGTCGCGGCCCGGGATCGAACCCGGGGAGGCGACGGCTTACCGATTGCGCTACCAGGTCCGGTGAAAGGCAACTGTGTTAGAGGATGAATGAGCACCTGCATGATGTAAAAGAGTGACCAACCCATCAACAGTCATTCTTCGCAACCAGGCTACTCCACAGATAACCTCCTTTTCAACATACTTAAATAATTATACGCAGCGGACAGCACTGAGAGGCAAATAAATGAGTCAGCATGGATTACGAGTATAAACGACAAACTGTCCGACCGCTAGGTTGCAACGTAAAAGATGCGCGCCATAAAACGTAATGCTATTTGACGTTCAGTATATGGCAGAAAGATGACGTTCTGTACGAGTCGTAACTGGCGGGAAAATGACGTTGTATTTGTGGTTTCTAATATGGCAGCGCCAATCAACATTTGCAAATATGTAAAGAAAGCAATTGTTTGTGTTTAACTCTTGAACAAGGCAATTTCCCGAACATTTGTGTGAGAGTTTTTAGAAAAAAAAATCTACAGTTCCATATGGAACAATATACAACATTTATATTAAGTTAAATAAATCTTAGCATTATACCTGATGGCGGGTCCGGCATGTGGCAAAGGACTACGACAGCCAGCAGCAACCACTACAAACAAGGACGAAAAGTAAATGAATCGCTGTTTGTTTGTAACAATAATTACATAACAAATATACAAACATTATATTATATAAATATAAGAACACATTTCTTTATCATATTCATTCTAGTATACAACGCTTATGAAAATAACGTTTTGGGATTTGCAGCCTATTATCAAATTATCACTTTTTTCTGTATAATCTTTAAAATTGTCACTTAAATACATTTATATAGCGTTTTAACAAACTAAATATCATATATTTACCATTGGACCGTATACAAGATAGAATTATACCCTAAATGCAACTTAAGACCAGGTCATTTGTTTTCAAATGAAACATGCCAATATAGAGATGACATAATAAACTACAAGTAGTTTATACTGTCATTTACAACGTTTCGTAATATGATGTCTATCCACGGGGACCTTAACGGCCACGTGGACCTTAACGGCGATGGATTGTAACTCCGGGTGTGTGTGTGTGTGTGTGTGTGTGTGTGTGTGTGTGTGTTTGTGTGTGTGTGTGTGTGTGTGTATTCTAAGAATACTTACACCTATTGAATTTGTATATATATTGTTGTTTGCATCCTTTTGCCTCTAGAGACAATGGAGTCTGCACTTGGCCGATTGAGCCAATGCATGAGCCGCAGCTACTGCCGCACTTGATGCAAATCTGGTCCATGGTGGGTACTTCGGGGGTCGGGGAGCAGTGGTAGACTAGGTTCTCTGCTGCTCGGCTGTTCCTTTCTCGCGCTAGATCTCTCTCTGTCTGTCTCTCTGTCTGTCTCTCTTTCTCTCTCTCTCTCTTCCTTCCTCCCCTCTCTTTCTTCTCCTTAACCTGCTTGACGTGTCCGAGCCAGCGCATGAGCCTATGGGAATGAGTGATAACATGCTTGGCATGCCTGCCTGGGCCAAAACATCTACGTTGGAGACGAGATCCTGCCAGGTGATGCCGAGGAGTCGTCTGAGGTTGCGCATGTGGAAGGCGTTCAGTATTCGTTCTTGATTCGTGTTCAGGGTCCAAGCCTCCTGCTGTACAGAAGGGTGCTCAGCATGCACGATTGGTACACCTTCATCTTTGTGTTGAGGGTCAGCATGGGGTTGTCCCAGACACGCTTCGCTAGGCGGGCCATGGCGGTTGTTGCTTTGCATATCCTAGCGTTGCTATATAAATCTGTTCACCACCTCCAGGGTGTGATCGCCGATGGTAATTTTGGGAGTGGTGCTGACGTCCTGACCCATTATGTTGGTCTTCTTGAGGCTGATGGTGAAGCCAAACTCTGTGCATGCCTTCGCAAAGAGAGCTTCTGTGTGAGTCTGGGCGGCGTCATCGACATAGAGCATCTCCTGGATAAGGACCTTGCGCATATTGGTCTTTGTTCTAAGGCGGGCAAGGTTGAATAGGTTCCCGTCAATCCGTGTGTGGAGGAAGATGCCATTTTCGGAATCGCTGAATGTGCAGCGCAGAAAAATATGCTGAAAAGAGTTGGGGCCAGGACCCACCCTTGTTTCATTTCTCTCTTGATTGGGAAGGGGTCCGATGATACTGAACAGTGCCAGACATGTTGTCGTGGAATTAATCGACCACCTTCAGAAGCTTGGGTGGGGGTGGGGTGGGGTGATGGGCGGTTATCCAATCTTGTGGAGGAGGTCGAAGAGGCCAGACCGACTGACCTAGTCAAACGCCTTAGTCAGGTCGATTAAGGCAAGGTACAGGGGTCATCGCTGTTCGCGGCACTTTTCCAGCAGCTGTCTGAGGGAAAACACCATGTCGATGGCTTATTGCTTGGCTCGGAACCCACACTGTGACTCGGGATACACGCCGTCAGTAAGTACCTGCAGACGGTTTAGGACTACACTGGCGAAAGTTTTTCCCACAATGCTTGGAAGAAAGGTCCCACGATAGTTGATGCAGTCGCTGCGGTCGCTCTTGTTCTTATAGAGACGCATCCCGCATGACTTGGTGTATCGATTCCTCTTCCCACCATTGTAGCAAAAACTCATGGAGATATCCAAGAAGGGCCTTTCTTTTGCGCCTTCACAACCTCTGGTGGGATTCCGTCACTGCCTGGCGCTTTCTCGCAGAACAGCGAGTCAATGGCCTTTCTGAGCTCCTCAATGGTGGGTGGTGAGTCAAGTTCTTCCGTGGTGGGCATTGGAGTGGTGTTCTCCATGGCTGTGTCGGTAACGACATTCTCTGTAGCATACAGCTACCCGTGGTGCTCAACCCATCTCTCTATCTGCTCGCTTCAGTCCTTGATGATGTCGCCGGAGTTAGACTTGTGAGGTACTTGTCTTGGTGACACTTGGTCCAAAAGCTTTCTTCATTTCCTCGTACATGGCACGGGTGTTTCCGCAGTCAGCAGAGGTCTGGATGTCACTGCAAAGCTTCAGAAAGTAGTCGTTGGCGCACCTACGGGCAACCCTCTTGTTGCCGTGTTCTCTCTAGGCGGCCAGTGTTTTCTCGCAGGTATTCCCCTTGTACTCGAGAAGCGCAGCACCATTGAAGGCTAAAGCAGGTTCCATCACTTCGATACCAGTCTCGGACCATTCCTTGTTCTTCCTGGCTCTCTTCCCGAAGGTGTCTGAGGCGGCTTGGTATATGGCATCCCAGCGTGCTGCGGCGCTGTCTGCAGGGTTTTGTCGATGACCTCGGAGAAGCGCTCGTGCAGCTCAGGCTTTGGGGTTCTGGCCGTGTCGATGCGAGGCCGGCTCTTCTGCTTGGAGCGGTGGATCCATCTGTGTCTGAGACGCACCATGCTGCCGGCCAGGGAGTGATCAGTGTCGCAGTCGGCACTATGGTAACTGCGCGTGAGCACTTGGTTCAACATGGGTCTTCTAGTGATGAGGAGGTCCAGCAGGTGCCAGAGCGTTGACCTGGGATGTCGCCAAGACACTGTGTGGTGGGGCTCAGTGGGGTAGGTGTTGGTGATGGCGATGTCGTGGAAGGAGCAGAGCTCAAATAGCCGTTGTCCGTTCTCGTTGAGCTTGCCAACGCCGAAGTGTCCGATGCAACGTGACCAGTAGGTGTGGGCTGCGCCTACCCGAGCGTTGAAGTTTCCGAGCAGGAACAGGTTTTCCTTCTCTATGATCTCTTTAATCATTGTCTCGAGCTCCTAATAGAATGCATCTTAGTCTCGGCTGTGGAACAGAGTGCTGAGGCGTAGACGCTAAAGATGTGTGTAGGTCCTGATGAGGTAGTGAGGCGGAGTGAGAGGATGCGCTCGGTTCCCTGTGAAGGTAGTTCGACTGATAACGTGAGGGAGATGCGAACTGCGAAGCCAACCACATAGAGTCGGCGGTCGTCTGACTCAAGACCTTGCCAGAACAATGTGTAGTCATTCTCCTTGAGACTGCCACTAGAAGCGAGGCGTGTCTCCTGGAGGGCGGCGATGTCGGTGTTCCGCTTGGCCAGTTTGCAGTCGATGATGGCGTTTACCTGGCGTCATTATTTGCTGGAGGTCGTCAGCGAGGCCGGAACATATTGTTCTGGCTTTCCGGGTTGCCAGTCGTATGAGTGGCGGTTTCATTTCCTTTATTTCTTTCGGGGTTTGGTGCACAATTGCACAACAAGTAAGATTCACGCACCCGATAAAGTAACCATGTTGTGGCGAGGTAGTACCTTACTGCCCTGGGGTTTCCGGGTTGAGGCGTGCGGTAACTTCCCAACAGAGGACTCCACCCACCGTGGATTGTAGCCCCTAGAGCTCGGTTCTACGCCAAACGAGCCTGGGCGTATCACTGGTGTCTGCTGCTCCCTGTGTTGAGTCTACACTGAGACGGCGAAGCTGGAGTGACCTCTCCAGATGCAGGCCTGGACGGGTATGGAGATCCTAGAGTGCCCAGTGCACAGATCCCCCTCTCGGCATTACTGGCAGAGTCCTTCGGAAAGGCAAGCCGATACGACCGGTGCCAGCGCAGCTGCAGGAGGTGGTGCCATAAGGCGTCGCAAAGCTCAGCCAATTGCCAACGGATCTCCGTACCGGATCTTCTATCTGGGTTTACTCCGATAGCCTTTGACCAGCCAAGGCCGGCCTGCAGGGCAGCAAGAAACTTGTGGGGGACGGGGTCGTTCATTTTTCGTACAGATGCGAAGCCCACACAAATATATAAATTAAGGATGTAAGCGAACGTTCGAACTAAATATATAAACGCTACGAAAAGTCTTTGTTGACGTTTTAATCACGCGGCTACCATTTATAAATGCACAATAGCCTAACCAATATCTATTATAAATTCACTTAACAACTGAAAGATTTTAAGTAATCTTCTGTGTTTAAATCGTCAATCCTAACGTAAACATAACGTTTACTCTTATAAGAGCAAATATATATTAAATATATTGAAAAATAAGTTAACAGTGTATTTCCCACGTTTTAAAGATTTATTGGCTGAATTCACCTATCACTTGTCATTTGAATTGAAAACACGAAAACAAACAAACGAATAATATACGATCGAATTAAACTCTAGTCCTCGACCGAGGAACATCGCAGCTATTTATATTAATCCATGTCCACCAGAAAATACTGTGCATGCCCCAGAAAATAAGTGCAAGCACCAGAAAATATTGTGTAAAATGGCACGACAATAAATAAGTGTGCAACAACATAGTGCACTGTTGAAAATATGCTTAGTAAAAGGTGAGCTAACATTAATATTTATGAAAGAAAACAACATTAACATCATTTGTTTTAATTCATCTTATCCTGAACCTTACAATATATAGCATCTTAAGTCTGCACCCCTATTAATAAAATAAACATTTAATATATTTTATTTACATAAACGACCTTTATTAAATTCATTTTGTATGGAAATAGCCCAAATTTGAAACAATCTTGTGCTCTTGTATAAAAAATCACAACAATTTGAAACAATATTGTATTCGTATTAGAAATGGCACCAATATTCGAAACAATATTTTGTTCTCGCGGCGAAATCACCACTTTTTGAAGCAATAATATGTTCTTTTTTAAACAATTGCCATTATATGAAACAATATTTTGTTCCTTTGTAAAAACAACTCCAGAATTTGAAACAATATTGTGTTCTGGTATAAAAACACACACACCAATATTTTATACAATGTCATGTTCTTGATTAAGAACCAACGAATATTTGAGACAATATATGTGCTTCTTACTGTCGACGTATCATCAATTTATTTTTATTATATACATATAGAATTCTATGCCCGTGTTATCTTGCTCTTGCCACAAATATAAGAGGCAGACAAAGTACACAATAATTTAACTTACCTGTAAGGTATAACATAGGCAGCTTATTGCATTCATATTCACCCAGACCATAAATATCTTTGTACTGGTAAAATATCCTAACAAATCCCGTATCACAAACTAGTGTTAATTATAACAGATTTCATAGTGCGTCATATGTTAGAAGTACCTTTCGTGTGAAGGTATTTTCAATTGAATTCATTAACATGTTACTAGTATGTATGTATTTAAGATCGATAGTTTGCCCCAGGAAATCTAAACATTTTCTTGTGTTTTACAGTCATCCGCCTTATATTACTTTCATTAAAAAGAAGTAAATTAACGTGGTTTTATGTTCTGACCCAGGGAGGGATCCAGAGAAGGGTTTCGGGGATGCATTATACACACACACCAACCAGGTAAAAGAGTAGAGTTGTGAATACATGTACATGTAAGCTTAAAAATACTAAGCTTTTAAAGTAAATTGTGTGTGTTGACTGCATAGTTCGATGCCCTTACTGTGTATATATATATACTATATATATACTATATATATATATATATATATATATATATATATATATATATATATATATATATATATATATATATATATATATACTATATATATATATAGTATTTATATTGGTAAAGTTTAATTGTTCTTGATTCATACCACACACACACCACCACCACCACCACCACCAAAATTTTCTGGATCCGCCTCTGCATCCATGTATGTATCGCATTCTCCTAGTCCGGAAATGACAGCATGTATAAGTTGTTAAAAGGTCGCAGGCGAATATTTTCATTCCAAATGACATAATCTTGTACTGGTAATATCTGTTTGGTGTTACACAAGCGGACAACGCATTGACACGGAATGTAAATGGAACCCTGTCAGAACCCTGTTCATACATCTAACTGTGTAAAATATCTGGCTTTTCCAGCTTTGACAATGCAGTCATCAATCCTTGGTATTGGATATATCTCTTTTTTCTGATGACGTTGATTTAGCGATAGTCAATGCCCATTTGATAAGTATCATCTGGTTTAGAAGGACATACATGGCGAACTGTATTTGCCATGACTTGGTTCAGAAGTCATTTGGAAGATGTTAGTTAACTTCCACGTTCAAATACTTGCTTTGCCTGATTCATCCTATATGGTTGTTTCACTAACCCATCAATTCTGACAGCTACATCCTGAAACGTTTTATCAATTTGTGTGGAAATGTCAAGAAACAAATGTCCGAATTTCAGAACAAGTTTTGCCAACTTGATTTGCTGCGACGTCCTCAGATGATCGAATTTCAGGTCGATAACTTAACTGGACAAGGATCAGCTTTTACATCACAAACATTGTTGCAATCTTAGTCGGTTTAATCAGAGTTCGGTAATCAGAGTGGATAAATGACACTTTTACAGAATTACATGATACATTTGTTTTTGTATTTGCCTCCCAGGAGTAAGACATAACTGAGTCACTAACTTTCTTAACAGTAATAAAGGGACCAAAGTATCTAGCTTCTAGTACTTTTAAAAGAATAGGCAACAACACAAGAACCTGATCACCTGGTATGAAGCTCCTGTCATGGGTGTTCTGGTCACATCTCTGTTTCATTTTATTTTGAGCTTCCTTAAGATTAGTTCTTGCCAACATACAAGCTTTTGATAATCTGTTTCGAAAGTCAGAGACACATCGAAGTTAATTCAAAGTTTGTTCGTCGTTAGACAAGGACCTTTCTCTGAGCCGTTTCACTGGTCCACGAACCGTGTGACCATACCCAAGTTCAAATAGGCTGAAGCCAAGATACCCTTGGACCGATTCTGTAACAGCCAAGAGTCAATGTATACGTTTATCATATTTTTTGTCAGTGTCAAAGCAGTGTTTTCAACTTACGTTTTCTTCCCGATGAAACCTTACTAAAGCACATTGACTTTCAGGATGATAAGCAGATGATATATACTGCTATATCACTAACTCACCTGTTGAAATATACCAGATACGAAGCTTGAACCTAGGAGCCGAATTAGGCAAACAAACAAACAAACGAAAGTCTTGGATTTAATATTCCTCGAAGGTATAGCTCGGGGAAAGCTAGTTGAAGCACACATTATCGTCAAAACATACTCATTTCCTGATGTTCTTTTCAAAAGTCCAACAGAGTAAAATATTTTTTCCTAAATGGCACATCAAATGCAGGAATGGGTTATAGCTGCACTTTTTAAACAGTTTGGTTTACTGTTACAAGAATTACAATACCTAGAAACATCTGCGTTAAGACCAGGCCAGAAGAAATTATTTAGGATCTTATTATGTCATAATAATGCCCACGTGACTTGAAAAGGGTGTTTCATGTGCAAAACTGAGAATTTCATGTCAATATAGCCCGGGAACCACAGTCTGATAATTAACCATCCATACATCACCAGCTGGAACATCAGCTGATCTCCGATTTCTCGTAAGTACACCATTCCATTTATAATAACCAACCGGGACTTGTGGAATCTCGTTCTCGGGTAAAGACCTTTTTAAAGCAAGTAGTATCAGGTTCATTATTTTGATGATTTAAATAAGTTGTTACCTAGACTTTTTGTCGTGATTCGGAAGTTTAATGCATTGTCATCAACTTAAGATGTTGACATATCCGAATGTGATGAAATCAAATTATTCAAAAACGGGTATTTGATCTCGGTCCTTAATATGACATTGAACGTGTCAAGCGAAGTCAACATCAGAGTAAAATTGTCGTCACATTTAACAGCTTGTTTATCTCTTTTGTGAATGGCTTTTCTGGACAGGACTCATGTAGCCCCACATGAAGGATTAAGATCAGGTATTTCCCGTTCAATGGGATCAAATGGATTGTCCATTATATGTTTGTGAGTTACACGGGGAGCAACCCAGACCCTATCTTCAGCTAAGTCACTCTTTAGCAACAAAGGGATAGCTTTAGATGGTAAAAACGATATAATGTCTACAGACATTGACCCAGTTACCAAGGAAGGAGAAAAAGTGAATATTGTTGAGAGATACATCTAAAATTCCACAATCTACACACAGAATAACACTAACACTAGAAAAGGTATCTTAAGAAAACGGCAGTGTATCTTGTAAAAAAGAGGGATTGAGATGCTTCTGTGTCTCTTTACTTCTTAATTGGTGTAGGTTGGCAAGAACCACTTGTAAGAGATACCAAACCATCTGATATGAATGTTGCACAAGTCTCCTGAAAGTGATCTAAGTTAGGCTCTGATACCTCAACATTCTGAATAGGCTCTTGTGCCTTAACAAATGATCAGGTTCAATGATTGCAAACTAGTCTCTCACTTGGAACATTGAGGTTGCAGAGGCTTTTATCTACTGTACATATTTTTATAGTTTATTTTAGTTATTTTGTCTATATATTAGTTCATTTTATAACTCCACATGCAGGTACTTCCTGTTAGTTGCCTTACTTTGTCGGGATATTTTGTTGACACTGTTTGTTAGATAGAAAAACCTTCAGGAAGTGCGAGGTTGGAGCGCTCCACAAACCACGTTTAAGCACTCTAGCCGGTCCTTTTGCCGACTGACTGTTCCAAGGCGGTTACTGCTGGTTTCTCTTTTTGTGTGTTATGTCTCGTCTCTGTGTTTTTGTTACATTTACATTTGCCCTGTTTGCCTTTGTCTGGAGAGAGTTTACATTTAAATATCTGTGGTAATTTTGATAGGATCTTTTCTTATCTACCTATTATTAAATGTTTCTAAATGCTTGCCTAATTGAGGCTCATCTTTTATGCATAATCTCATTCACTTTGTCATAATCAGAACATTGCTCCATGCTTAAGATAGTGTAAATCTCTCGAGCTTTGCCAAAGAATACACAATTCCCGTGTTCTTTTGGCAATTACAAGTTCTCAACAACTTTCTTAAAACCGGTTTGAGCACCCCAGTCTGTCCCCTTTGCCGACTGACCGTTCCAAGGCGTTAACTGTTGGGTTTGCTCTTTTTGTTAAATGACTCGCCACAGCTTTGCTCTTACTGTTACATTTGGCTTGCATGTGAATACCTTTGTCTTGTGCCTTTTCAGGGTTTGGTATATATTGCAATGCTCATAGGTCTTTGTCATATATTCTTAAAATGTAAAAAAAGTATTTATTAACATCATTCTCTTAAAATGATGGAAGAAGTCTTATGTTTTTTGACACATCAGATGATTTTGTGGTAAGCACTTGGGCCTGATATGCTTTCTCTAACTCTTTCAAAACTCCATCCATTCGCGAGGATTCACCCTTACGGGTTTTAAGTCAGCTCGTTTCTGCTAGCTCGTGGTTGAGAGGTGCTTCAGGCAAGAGCTTGCATGGCATGTTGCTTCAACAATAATATTTTGTTTAACTTCCAGATTATAGATAGATATTTCGGTTGTGGAAGCATATATAGCATGACAAGAATGGGCAATATAACACAAAATTTGACATTTGACAAGATTACTACAATATTTTATCCAGCGCTGTTAGTTCAACTAAGAAAAAATATTTACTGTTTAAATGTGCTGTTATATAAATGTGACAAGTTTTTTTTTTAGCTTGAACTGTTATATGCCATATGCCATATGTAAATAGATAGTTCCCACATCAGTGAAGATCCCTAATCTTGGCAGCCATCTGGAATTGTAACTTCAAGGGATTTTTCAGATGAATTGTATAGAAGCGTAAATTTTATTTTCTTGTATTTTCTTCATTTGTGATCCAAACATTTAAAACTACATGTATACACCATTGGAAAGCTCTTAAAATTAATATTTTTAGAATACAATATTCTAAAAATTGATAATTGCAAAAAGAGTTAATACATAGAAATAAGTAAAAGTATTTGCTCATTCTTAAAATGAACAGTGCATCTTTTTGGTTGTATTTTTTTACCTTTTAAATTAACAAAATATAGTTTTGCTATTTAAAATACTTCAGAAAAAGTTTAATTTGATATACAATTCAGTAAAATAAACTGAAAAAATCAAAACACAGTGGTGAGTTTAATACAGCACATTAGCTTCTGCCTTCAAAGATGGCTGCCTTAAACTGTGTTATCAGTGCCTATGACATCACATGGAAACTATCTATGCTCATGTGCCAGCGGCAATGAACAGAATGTCACGTAGTGGTCGAATCAGTTGTGACTAGCGCGTCAGAATAATTAAATTTGCACGTTTAAAATACTTTGTAATAACCATATTTTAGACGTTTAGATAATATGCCCTTTGATATTTTGTAGTATTTCGGTCTTATATTGAATGGCATACTACCTTTCATTTGACAGCAATTTTTGTTAAGTTTTATTTTTAGTATCAATTCAATGTGTAAGTATGACCACATTGGCACATAATTACCTAATAACTTTGCTTTGTAACAACTTAATCTTTTTGTTTCCATCTTTTTCACTTTAAAATGCGTGAAGTTAATTTTAGGTAAGGCTGAACTTAGATCCTATGTGTACATTACCCGGTTACACGTATAAAAATGATTCCAAACAAATCAACTTTGATAATAAACAAAAAGATTTCTGCTTGTACACATTAGTTTTATATACCCCCCTCCCTCCCCCATTCATTAAAAATAGCCTGATAATACAAAACTTTTTAGACAGTGTAGAGCTAATAACGGGTATCTCAGGCCCTCAGATTGTCATATACTAAGCCGCCCGGGCAGTAATTAAGCCCCCCCCCCCTGCTGCTAGCCAGGCCCCTGAGGCCATCTGGCTCATGTACAATATCCGCTGTGTGTATAACATTCGCTGTCCACTTGTCCACTGACCACACTAACCAGCTTTGTTGGCACACCTCGGCGGCGATGCAGACGTTATTAGCCCCCTCCCTACCCCCCACCCCCCCCCCCCCCACAGAACGTGTGTCAAATTCTGTTTTTCCGTTGTTTTATTATATGGATACTTTTTGTGAATAACGAAAATATATTGAGGTCACAGCTTTGAGATTGATTCTAACATAGAACAGAGCAAAAAATGCAATTTTAAAACTAGATCGAAGCTAAGTAAAAACTTCAACAGTGGCAATAGTTCTAGCATTTGAAGGACAAAATCCTTCCCGGACAACCTTCCATTCATTTAAGCATAAGGGAACAAAATCTAAAAGTTAAAAACAACAACAGACAAAAGCATTCCCTTAAATTAATTAAAGCAAAATATATCCTGGGGTTGGCATTTTATCAGAAAAAATCCGATGTTATTATCAGCGTAGTTACGAGACTTAACTGTGTGAAATTATAACAAATAAACATTATTGCAAAATGTGGAAATTTTACAGGAGGGGATTTATCAGCATTGGAAAATTACGGGAGGGTGTTTGTCCGCCTATGCTAATATGAACTGAATAAATTCTGTTATCGAAGATTTTTTGTCCGTGCTCCGTTTTTATCAAAAAGTAAAGAATTGTGCTTCAAGTTGCAAAAAAGAGAAAAGGGAAGATATATTTTTACGTTGATGATAATTTTATAATTTAGTGATCTGCAGCTGTAGGAAGCACCGTGTTTAGCAATAGTACTTAACATTTTTCGTTGGCTCAAAAATGTTGCTATTGCAAACATTGAAACAGATCCATAATATGTTTTGGCACTTGTAATAATGAGTTTTTGTTCTAAAATCCAAATGAACTGTGTACTGGAGCACGACGGTAGATTGACGATGTGCGCACAATCTGTTATATTTTAGTCCAAGCTTTGCTTGGTTAATGTGCCGAATCCAAATGTTTAGTTCAGAGAAAAGATCGTAATGGGGTCCTACCGATATACGGAGTTATCCCTGATTTCGCTACGTATTTACCTCCCTTGAACGAGGTGGCGCTTCTTTGGGTAGTTCCGGTTTCTGTTATATACAGTAAACTATATTAAGAGTACGCCGATTTTATGTTGAAAATAGCTGTGGATTAGGAAAAAGCGTGGTCACATGTAAGGTTTTTATGGCCTAAAATATATGTATTGGAATTTCATGTAACCCGGATGTAAACACAATGAATTAATTAAGTCGAGACAAAGAAAAACGGCGATGTGCCTTACTGTTAGCTTTAAAATTCCTATTTATACGCACATGTATCGGCGGATATGTGGAATTACCTGTGTCAGATCCAATTATAATATAAGTGCAAATATCAACAGATCAAAAGAAAAAAGCTAACGCTTGGAAATAGCGGAATTTTTCAATCAAATATGAAGTTTAAGAGCGTTATTTTTTCAAACTACCGGTAATTCGCAACTTTCAATCAAAGACGGCCGACTGTTTTAAAGTTACTCATTATATATTTTTTTAAATAAAGCAGTGCTATTTACGTTATAAACATAAGAAAACTTGATGAGATCAATTATATCTTATTTTAATCATTTGAAATGTGTTAATTTTGATATTATTAATCTTACTTGTTCTTCGAATTTCAGTCATTTTCTTTCTTTTCTGAAGTATTTCTTTTCTTACAGTAGTAAAAATTACACGGTTGTGTAAAGCACTTTCTGTGCTGCAAGTATGTGAAAATTTACTTTTAGAGTCTATCCAAAATGACATGTTTATTGTGTTGTGTATACATCCACCCACAATATCTTACACTGACCGGTAATCCACACCAGATGTGTCACCAGCATGAGGGGCAGATAAGACCCCCACCAGGTGTAGGGGATGACTGGAGAAATGCCTCTAGGGTATGACTGGTTAATTGGCTGTAGGGCTCAATGAGTTAATGAAAATAGGATAAAAGAGCAAAATATACACACAACAAAATAGGTTGCATATGTTGCCAACTCCCTACATGCCACACATTTAATTTCAATCATGACTAGTATAAAATGCATTACTATAGTCGAATTGCTCCAATTACCACTTCACTTCCAGCACATTTACATTAAAAGCTTACACAAATTATCTGCAGCTCATCAATGACGAAAAAAGACAACAAAAATAGCGAAATTAATCGCAACACGCCAGTTTTACGGGACGATCTGTCGAGATTAAGTACCAACTTATTTTACCCCACCTATACAGTTTCTTGAGAAACTGTTCCGACTTTAACAGTTTTACTCTATCATACATAATTTCCTTCTTAACTTTGGCTGTACTGCTGTTCTGCATCAGTTTCCTACGTTGAATATAGAGCGAACATTGAAATTCCTTTAAGAGCACAGGGATAAATCTCGATATTTTATCTGATCGTCGTTTTTCTCAACAAACCGGAACTACCCAATACCAAAGGGAAATCACTCTAAACTGACTTCGCAAGGGAGATAACTGTGGATATCGGTAGGACCCCATTTGAAAAGGCTTAGTTATATTTTGTTTGTTCTTTAATATTTACTTAGTATTTCGTCGGGTCCTGCACCTAATTCAGCTTAGCGGCAAATCAGTACTGTTTTGTCTGTCGCACCATTTATTGATGGTTAAACTGGAAATCGATATTTTTATAGTAATACAAGTTTTAATTGTAACTTCCATAAATACTGTAAATCGATATTATGCTCAACACGTTCTCGAAAACCTAACACAACTCTAAATTCAGGCGATATTCATGTATATTTTAAGCATAATATTCGGCGATACAGCAATGGATGCTTTATGAAAACTTGCGTTAATATAGCAAGGTTGTTGTTGTTATTTTTATTATAATTATTATTCGATGGGAAAACGAAGATACAAATGTAATTTAGCTGATTTTATGGTCCAACTCGAAGAAAAGTATGTGTTTGCTTGTTTCGGCGTATTTTTTTAAGAATTCGAACCACTTTTCAACTGCAAAGTTATGTTGCTCAAGGTTTTTGCCTTCGCATTTTTCAGACTTTCAGTTTAATAAAACCGTTAAAAATATTAACCTTTTGTCCGGATACATTTCAAAACCGTCTCCGACATTGTATGAACATAGTTTGTTGTTGTTGTTTTTCGGGGCAGCATGCACTCCCCATATTTTGCTCCCGTATTGCTTAAACCTGTTTATTAGCTCCAGTTTTTTGCGTCAACTTTGATGCTTCGCATCACTGATTTTTCTCGTAGTAAAATATGAAGTTAACACGTGCAGATCTATGGTCTTTCATGAGTAAACCATGTTCTGGTATATTAACGAGCCCCCGAAACGACGCATTGCCTTTTGTCACGTATTTGTGAATATTATGACACACCGATGGGTCATGACCTTTGTCGTCAAGGAACACAGTGGTGGCCCAAGAAGGTAGATTAGAGGACTGAAAGATGGGAATGACGCGTAATCGCTAAAGGAAAATACATCTCAGAGTGCGAATTAAATATTCGGTATGGCTTTACTTATCGTAATTTCTTTTTAAGATTCAGAAAATGTGCGAATTTTACTCGACTCGCAGTTCATGAGGAGAAAACTAATAGATACGGTCTTGACTTGTTCGTACTTTCACTTAAGATTCAAATCTGTCAAACTGAAAAAGCATATCTCAGCAGATATTGAAGTGATTTTTGAGCATTTATTGTTATTTTTCTACTGAAATAGCAAGTTATGTTTTTGTTGCAGAAGAATAGCCTATTGTCGGTGGATAACAAGAAATATTTGTTTTTTTATATATATTTCATTTGTTGCTACTGCAACCCTTTGAAACAAATATCGCTAGTTATTATTTTTAATGAAAAAATATATTAATTGCTACATTATTTGATGTTAAAATATAAGTGTGTTATATAATTTTTCAATTAAAGGCACAATGGAAATATCAAAGGACATCCCTCCTGAGAATGTCAGCTTCAACAAAGAGAAGAACATTCTAAATGACATTGCTCAGGAAACTAAGGATACACCTGGATATGGCACACTTTCCCATGAGGAGTTGATGGAGAAAGTGGAAAACATCTTGCTTGAGAAAATTAAAGGAGGAGAAAAACAGGCTTACTTTCAACTTGGATTGTTCTACTATGAACAGGTATTTCATTTTATTGTTTACTTTGTCACTTAAAAATGAGATTATCATTATGATATAAGTTTACCTCTAACAGCTGTCTATGCTGGTGCCATGGGAAAAGGTTACTTATTGATGTGTGCTGAAAATGTTTGGCACACAAATTGTTGTAGAGTACTTTGATTGATCCAGCATATTAGAAAAAAATAGCAAACTTCTTACATCAAAATAGTAACCAATATTATTTGGGATTGTGGCCAGTGTACTTTCTGCAGTTTTATTTTCCCCAAAATGATAAATTATTAAGCCAAATAATAAATGTGACTGGACTGATTACTATGGTTCATATCATTGAGAGTTGGGTTTTGCTATAATTGTTGTATTTTTTTCCTCAGGTTTTTAAAAATGTAAAAAGTCACAAACCAAAAATTTTGCCAATTAGGCACCTTTTCACAAGGCGCAATACAAATATTTAGTAACCTGTGTTTATTCTAATTGCTTGTCAATGTTTTCTGAGTAAAGTATGGTGGTGATCTACCTTATGTGATATAAAATCATGTTATTGTGGGAAGGTAAATGTTAGCAAACAGTCAAGCAGGCCTTAAAAGACACTATGTTCTATTGTTTTTGTTTTTTCAGGGATTGTTTGAGAAAGCTCTTGTTTACTTTGAACGGTCTAAAGACTTTGACTACCAATCTTTGTACATGCTGGGAGTGATGCTCTATGATGGAATAGGCTGCAAACCAGATATGGTAAATATAACATATAATTTGTTTAAAAAACCTATACACACATTTATTCCAATAATTTGTTAGTTATACAGTTTCTCCTTTTTGAAAGCTTCCCCATTTTCTGCTAAAAATTAGTGTCATTTTATTAATGTTGTCAAATCTTTTTTAAATAAGCGTTTGATAACAATAAATAAGCTGGGTATTGTTTTTGTTTTTTTAAATCATATATTTCCCACAGTTTTTAATCACTAGCTATTCATAGTCTTTGTCTAAAAGTAGTTTAAAAGCATAGGGGAAACAAAAGAAAACTAGTATTATAAATAGTAATTAATTATAATGATCCAATCTTTTTCTTTCAAAATATCATGCCAGGAGAAAATGAGTTAGGTTTACACAATTAGATAAAAAAGCAGTTACCCAGTAAATCAATATATGTCAAGGAAATGTAAATCTTGAATTTGTAAAATACATATTCTTAGTCACTGATATATATTTTCTTGCAGCTTGAGACTTTAAAATTCATTTCATATTCAGATTTACCCATTTTTGATATATTTCTACATGACTTTTGAATATAATGATATTATAAATTTACTACCTCAGCTTGAAATAATACTGTTCAAACAAGGTGAATATGAATACATGTACAAATTGCATATGAACAGTATTGCAAATCATTTGCAATACATATGTTGTAAAATAGCTAAAGTTGTCAGATAACTATAATTATGAAATGGAACAGTAACAGCAGCATTTAAATTTTATGTTATTATACTTTCAGTCTGATGATGTTGCCATTTAAAAACATAAAATATTCACAACCAGTCATTTAAAGTTAAAATTGTTATATGCGCCATATTTTTAAGTAAGCCAATTGAAACATTATATGAATATTAATAATTCATATATGTGTTGTAATCAGGTGTAGCTATATACTATGAATCCTTTAGATTGAGTGCATGCTGTGTGTACTGTTGTAGGGGGAGAAGCTGCATGCTCGACAGGTAGTTTATATTACCCTACCCCTTTTTTACCTAGACTTGTGCCCTTTGTCCCTTTCGCAATTCCCTTTAATCCTTATCTTTCCCCCCTTTTATCCCCAAATTGATTAAATGAAAAAGTACCAGGGTATTAATTGTATAGAAAACATTTTTTCCTTTTTTCAGATCAGATGAGCCATAGTTATGTAGCAAATCCAGCTTTAAAATCTTATACAAAATTATTCATGTTTGTTTACATAATTTTTGTACCTGTGCACCAGATAAAGTGTTTCTTGAACAAAACGTAAGAACTTATTCAATTTTCATAAATGTACTAAAATGTTTAATTTCGATTACAATAAATACCCTGCTTTGAGAAATCCATGTCCATGTCACCTAAGGTTTGGGGTTCCTTACTCTTCTACTGACTGTTTTGTATTCATTTGGTAATCGAAAGCTTTTTTTAAAGATTTTTGTGTAAGTCGGTCCTTTTCCTCATAAACTGTGAATTGCATCTCATAGTAAATAAATAATAAGACATACCTTTATAAAATTTGCTGGAATAAAAAAAAGGTAGATTAAAGTGATTAATAATTAGACAAACCTCAGGTTAGAAAGTATTGACCAAACCATTGTTGTTGTTTTCTTTTTAGAATTAGAATCCTGGGCATTTGATGTCTTTGTACCCGCTTTCAAGTAGATTATGGAAGTGGAAAGGAATAATGACCATTAGACAAAGATATAAGCATAGCGTACATAAGTGAACTCTTCCACTTGTGGAGAAGACTCCCTCTTTAAGGTTTAAAATTACTTGAAAATGACAGGTGTTTTACACATTTTTAAGAAGTCTCAACAAATGCTCCCTTCATAACATTGTTCACCAATTGTTATAAGCATCATGTGCCTTTTTTTCAAAGGAAGACTGTCTTTCATTGCTCATAATTAAAGTGAATCTTTATAGATCTACAGGTTTACTCAACTGCCTGTTTTTATTATGTTTACTTTGGAAATCAAGTGCCCTGGGTTCACCTTTCTCAATTAGAGTTTTGTTTATTTACCTGTGTGATCTATTATTTTATGCTTGTAGATATGATGACCTTTCTAACATTTTGTATTAAATTTTTTTTTCTTATGTTCTATTGTGCTTTTTAACATGTATATATTTATGTTTTTAACCATATTAATACTGTAGTTTATAATTTTTGTGAACTTTGCATCATCCCTATTTTTATCACCATTCTCATTGACTTGAGCAATTTATTTGTTTGTTTTCTTCTTGCTTTCATGTTTCTAGAGCTGGTTCATGTAGCATTTATATTTTTCATGTTGTAGATTTACATACATGTAACAGTCTTCAACAAAAACAATGGACCTTGGCCTGAGTTAAACAGACCAATGGTCCTCCAGAATTTTCAGCCACATCATTTTCAAAATTTTGAATTATTATGTAAACATATACCGGTATACTAAACTAAACAACACTTGTAACACCTCAGTTAGCTTACCAACCTTTTGTCTAAAAATGATTAAAAAAATCATAATGGTCCAGTAAAATTGGGTCCAGTCCAGTAGATGTTGCCAGCTTGGTGGACTGAAGGTCAAATGTGTTTAACTTTCTATTGTTTTAGGGTGAGGTATGTTTTATGTTAATGGTGTGAATGGTGTTTCTAGCAAGTAAAGGATTAACAATGGTTTCTGACTCTTTTTCTTAAATAACTAGATGATTAATTGTTAACTGGAATGGTCCTGCAAAATTATGTTCATTGATGCCCTAAATCTGTGTGAACAGTGAAGCATAAATGTTCACTCATCATTACAAGCTGATATTTCCTATATGAGCCACACTGCTGAGATCACTCTTTTTAAACTTAGTTAAACCATGTGACCACTTACTTTTGAGATCACATTATATAGTCATCCTGGTAGCTGCTGTGACATCAATATCTATTTTCAGCAGTCACTACTATCCTGCATATTTATAGATTTGGAAATAATAAACCTTTAGAGTATTTTTTGTTTGTTTGAGATTTGTACTATGTAACAATATAGCTAGTCTACAGCGGTCATGAGTTAGACTAAGCTATGAGACGATGCAGAAATTATGCCCAGATTCCCCAAAGCAGTGGTAAGCTATTGTTACATGTAACTGATACATGCTAACTGTCAGATACCAGCTTAAAAGTAAGGTTGACATTATTTCCCCAAACAAATTTAAATCTGAAGCTAAATCAATTCATTACTGAACAAATTGATTTAGAAATATAGAAATATAGGTAGAAAAAAAATCCTATACAATTTCCATCTAAACTTGCATAAATTATAATGCTGCTTGAAGTACATGTGTAACTTAATCTACAAGACCAACATTTCAGTTATGTGTATAATAAGATCAATGCTTCAGACCTTCATAGGTTTTCATTTGGCATTAAACATGTGTAAGTATGTTCATGTCATGGACACTTGATAATGTATAAGCTGATATGACTGTGTGAACATTGAACCTGCTAATGGCAAATTGTAAACATTAGTTTACAACATTTTGATAAAATGCTAAGTACTCAGGGTTATTTTGCTTTAATATTATATATCGTATGTTACACATCAGGGTTTATATACTTATAAACAGAGACTGAGCAGCAAATAGTGTAGATCCATTAGGGAGCTGGCTGATCTGGATCTACACTATTTGCATAAGCCTTATAATGTGTGAATAGTAGGCTAAGAGTTAAGCTTCTAAGGACCAATTGATTAGAAAGGGACAAGCAGTGTCATTCCAGATCAGCTTCTGCTCAAAGCTGTCTGATCTAGACCTACATTATTTGCTGCTGAGTCTCCAGTAAGGTTTTGTGAATTTTGCGTTAACATAAATTTTGTATATCTCAGACATGTGATATTCCCTTGGTCCCAAAGAGGGAGACTTAGTCTCCCAGAGAGGGAGATTGGGGTTCCAGGGAGGGAGATTTCCGTGAATGCGCGTTACATTGACTGTGTGGCTTATTTCTATTTGAAAAACAGTATTTTTTGTCTTTTTTATTAATAATAATAGTAATTTCAGTGATAAAAATGTTCTTTACAATATTTTAAAATGAATTTTGGAATGTATCTAGCATATTTTAGTTCACTATCTAGACATAAAATGTATGCTTTGGTTTTAAGCATGTGACCTTCAAAAACAACAGCCAAACATAGTGTAAACAAGTCAAGTGTAAACAGAACGTACTAATGAATTAAAAAAAAGGTTTCCAAAGAAGTAATGAGTATGCAAGCATAAAAATAGTTTATGTAATTTGTATGTTAGTGACAAAAGAGTTTTGATAATTATAAAATATTAGTGGTAAACACATGGATACCATTACTTTCTAAACAAAGTTAAATGAATTTAGAAAAAATGAAGACGTTATACTTATCAAGAATAAATAGCAAACAAGTGTTTTTCTATGACAAAGTAGTAAATAGATATTTGTGCAGATTTTTTTACATATATAAACCACATACTAATGTAAAAAAAAGTTAAAATTATTTTACATTAGTTAAAGAATTCATCTTTTGACAATGTATGATGTAAACTGATTTGAACTACCAGTAGTTGAAATGGAAAATATGTTTTAAAAATGTATAAGGTTTGCATTTTATTTACCGTTCATGCACAAAATGAAATGGTATCAACTGTCACGAAAACCATTTACTTTTATGATAAATGTATATTTGCAGGAAGAAGACAAATTTTCTTTCAAATAGGAATAACACTATTGTAAAGTAAAGAAACGTTTTCTCCTCTTAAAAAGCCAAGTCAAAGTAAGCTTTACATAATGTTGGGAAATGTTCACCATTTCTTAGATTTGATCTGTTCCAATGTTACTGTGACCCTTGATTTGTCTCCTAATTCCCACCCACGACATATTTCAGGGCTAGAAGCCTGCCTACATATCTTATACAATGTGTTGTTTTGTGAGTGCCGATAATGTCCTAAATAATATGCAGTTAGCAAAAGGCCTTACAAAGTATCAAATTAAAAGCATTGATTGTTTTAGTAGCACAATGCACAAATATACATGTTGCAAGCTCTGTGTATTCAGCAGTGTTATTGTTTCGCACATTCATCTCTTTCAATCAAACATGTTTTCATGTTAATTTCATATGCACATTATTACTTTAACAAAATGTTTATTTCCAACCATTACACGCAACAAGTTCTTAGTATAGGTTTAGAATCTAAATTGGTGATTCTTCCAGTCGGTCCATTTGGATGTGGGTCTGCTTATTTTGTTAAATGACTCATCACTTATATACTTTTACATTTGGCTTGCACGTGAATACCCATGTCCTGTTCGTTTTCAAATTTTAGTATATATTACATTGCTCATTGGACTTTGTCATATATTCTTATTCATGGAAAAGAAACCACGATCGCTCGCTTCGTTCGCTCCCTTTGGCTCTTAATTCCAGGATGAGTCGCCCATTTAGACACTAACCTTAACATAGTAAAACTATACACAATCGTCTCGGTTTAAGAAAAAGAAAATCAATACTGGAGTAAGTTTTATGAGTACACACGAACGCATCAGTTTCAACATATGCGGTAGTCTGCTGACAAAATGGCGCTATGAAGCGATGACGTCACACATATAATTAGCACTAGTTTGTTTTTGTTTGTTTGTAAGGCAAGTAGGCAGGTCAGTTAAACGTTTTCGAATTATTCTGTCATGTAAGTTGCCTGCATTCAAGTGCATTAATGCTTTTTTTCTACATCTTTACATAATTTACGTCGTGTATTTAGAGTACCGAAGTAAACGGAAATCAGAGTACGTTTTTGCAGTCAGGAGGTTTGTCAATCGCAATAATAATGCTGGAAATTATTACCTTGGCTCGATAAGGAAAAAACTGAAGACGTTCAGTCTAATTATCCGGAGCCTGCGTGTGGGTAAATACAAATTAATTATCATATCGCCCTATTAACGGGTTATTGAACATTTAAATTTAAACTTTCGAAGCTCAGTCCTTATGCCTTTGTCCGCACGTGCGTTAATTGCTCCCATTAGTTGTGTAAGAAAATAGAACTTGTGACACTGATTGGGCATGATCTCCGCCGTTCATTAAATGGGTGTGGTTATATTGTCAATCAACGGATTACAGTTTGTGGCGGTTGCCTTTTAACACCTGGAGGCGGGGCACGAAATTATCGTCGCGACCAATGAACACTTGGTAGGCCCAATGATTGGCAGTGATGCTGGTCGCTTGCAGTAGGATATATTGCGTAATCAAATGATCAGCTGGTAGCTACTGTCTGGGGCAGTCTTTAGGAGGAATGAGAGAATAGTCTGTCGGGCACATCAAAGCGGGAGAATTGATTTGCTCAGCGTGAGGCGTGAGACAGACCCCTGATATCGGGAGTCTCCCGGCGAAATCGGGAAACATCACATGTCTGATATCTTAACACAAACGCAGCATAGTCAGGGTTAAACCATCCACAACATGGGTAGATAAGTATGCTTTGGAGACCAAACACTTTCTTATGGCATGTCGACACTTCAAACCCTTGATCTGGGTGTATAAGCCAGGGAACTTGTGTGGCATCTAATCCTTCAGGCCCAGACAATCTTACCAAACGTCATTTCAATTTTAAATAACTGATAAGAATTCATGAATTTTGTTTAATAGTATATCTTATCAGTCATTTCAGTCTTTAGTGAATGATAAGATTTTATTAATTTTGTTATTGGTCTAGAAGAGGTTTACCTATTCAATGGAGATATACCAGGCTTTATAATGAATTGAGAATGGTAATATTATTTTTATCTTATGATCATCCCTGCAATATATTGTTCAGTGGACATGTTTATTTAAACTGCTTGCATCTTACCGGATGTATATCTTTTGATCGTTTTACAACTAATGCTTTTAGAAATATTTGCAGCTAACATAAAGCTTAAATAAATAAAACAAGTTACCATTTCCAAAAGTTCATGGCACCATTTATTTTACCACTTTGAATAAAAATAAACAAACTTAGTTAAATTTTTACGAAAAAAACCATTTGGCATTGTTTTGTCTGTATTACTATGTTACTACATGTATTACCAGTATATGTATTCTTGTACAATCAACAGTCCAATATTTAACACACCACATATGTTTTTGTTTTGTTCTACTATGTATGATTTTTATTGTTTTATCATCTAGCAATAGCAACAATTGTCTGTTTGTGTTACAAATGGCAAATCAGTTTTCAAAGAAACATATTAGAGTGGGTGCAGTGTGGGAGGTCTCCCATCTGATCTGCATTTCTCCAGTTGGATTGCTTTAACCAATAATATCTGATGTTTCCAATATGGCCATTATTATGTTTGTGCAATGTAATAAACTCAAACTACCTTTTAGAACATATGCACATATACATACTGGTACATGTATTAGCCTAAATCAAATTTTAATTTTTTTTTTCTATCATTCATACCAGGCTTCAAACTTGGCATTGATGATTGAAATCCAAAAATGATGTGCCCTCATTTGACAACCCTTGTCAAATATTGCAAATTGTGGCAGAACAATATGTCAGTTACTCGTGGAACGGAGGCCCAGATAATCAATATTTGTGATTAATGTTTGCAAATGGATATCAATTATAGAGTTAGACAATCAAATACAGCCAATATTGGACCTGTAAAGTGTCTCCAATATTGTTCAAAAGGTGTATTTAGAAAACTGGCTACAAATCAGTCAAGGTATATAACATTGGCAGGTATTGATCTATCTCCTGCTAGACATGAATTTATCAGGCTAAGGCAAATAAGTTTTATGTATAAAGTTGTAAGCCAATAACTCAAAACTTAGTTTTTTTAGCTCTGAACAAATTTACCTTGATAAGGGTTGATGTGTGCTTCGTTTAGTATTGAGTAGTTTTCGAACGTCCACCTTTCCAACATTGTCTACCTTTAATAAACCTACAGTATTTCTTTAAAGCTTCGAAAAAGCCATTCAAATCATTTTGTTTACTTTCTCCAAATTGTTTTTTCAAGTAGAAATTGAATTTCACAGCAGTATTTTTTCAGTCACAAAAAGACTCACTTTATTGATTGTTTATTTAAGTGTGCTAGGTACACAAATAGATTAATTAAGTTCTTACATTAAGGCCCAAGAAGTTATTGCATATTTAAAGCATTGAAAATTGTTATGAAATTTTGGTTTCAGTCCAGAAGCTTTTTCAGACATGTTTTAATTTTAGAAACTTCTTTAAGAGCACAAACTTGTTTTGTTTTCAAATACCTTGCAGCAACCAATTATGATCCATATAGCAACATACAGCTGGTCGGGGCCATTGTAATCTAAAATTTATGCTGTAAAATACAAATACATAAAGCTGGTTTTGGTGGAGGAAAAACTGAGACAAATGTCTGGCTAAAACCACTGGGGCACTGCTGGTTAGCTAGAAGACCTTCCTACATTAAGTTCTAAGACCCTAATAGTATGGAAGTCTTAAGTAGTCAAAGAGTCACAAATTTGGGAACTCCACCACTTCACCTTGGGCACCCCTCCCCCCCCCCCTTTTTATTGCTTGACTAAGTACACTAAACAATCCAGTATACCAGCACTTAAAGCTTTAATCAGCTGAGTAGTTTTTGATAAGGCCATAGCTAAAAGTGCTATCTTGACTGGCTATTGAGGTTAGGGTCAGTATAGAGTCTGCACCATTTGCTGCCCAATCTTTAGTAATTATTTTTTCAAGTTAATTTGGATTTGTTTGCCACCAACTAAGAAAATGGATGGGTTATAAACAAATGTTGTAACGTTAGAGATTTTGGCAAATGAGCATATAGAGCATTTTTGTATGTTTAACGTTTCATGTTTATCTTATAAGGGCAGTGAACAGTTGAATGAACTTATTATTCCCCTATTCACAACTGATTATCGTACAAAGTTGACACATGTCCAAAATGTTAAAGATTGTAAACTATGAGTTGATGTGTTTCAATTCATATCTCATTATATTGTATACCAGTGGTGCCTTGTTCATTACTTAAAGTGAATTATTCTCTTTGTGTGTTGTATGTTCCATTCATGTTTTATATTGCACTGTAAATATTAACCAATGTTTAATCCATAATGCAATGGTACATTAGAATTCACATACAAAGAGGACTATGCTGTGGATTAGCCTTAAGATAAACATATTTGACCCAATAGAATAACTTAAATAAATTGAAATGTAGGTACATATACTTTCTAACAGTGTAGGGGTATTCTTTTGTTAGGGTTTAACTGGTTCTAAATTAGGTCCATCATTTGTTCGATGATTATATTGATGATAATGGAGTGATTAAATTTATGCCAATAGATTTGTGTGGCAAACAATTGGCTCGATTAGTTTTGATTAGCATTAAGGATTGACAGGGATACTTGTTTAATGTCAGAATAGTTTACAGGACCTCAAACATTATAAATGATCAACATTACATTTAGTCTCAAGGTTTTTTAAATGTCTGTAGTGATATGTACATTCCTTGTAGTTTAACAGTCTGGGATGATGTGTACATTCCTTGTAGTTTAACAGTCTGGGGTGATATGTACATTCCTGGTAGTTTAACAGTCTGGGGTGATATATGTACATTCCTGGTAGTTTAACATTCTGGTGTGATATATGTACATTCCTGGTAGTTTAACAGTCTGGGGTGATATATGTACATTCCTGGTAGTTTAACAGTCTGGGGTGATATGTACATTCCTGGTAGTTTAACATTCTGGTGTGATATATGTACATTCCTGGTAGTTTAACAGTCTGGGGTGATATATGTACATTCCTTGTAGTTTAACATTCTGGTGTGATATATGTACATTCCTGGTAGTTTAACAGTCTGGGGTGATATATGTACATTCCTGGTAGTTTAACATTCTGGTGTGATATGTACATTCCTTGTAGTTTAACAGTCTGGGGTGATATATGTACATTCCTGGTAGTTTAACAGTCTGGTGTGATATATGTACATTCCTGGTAGTTTAACAGTCTGGGGTGATATGTACATTCCTGGTAGTTTAACATTCTGGTGTGATATGTACATTCCTGGTAGTTTAACATTCTGGTGTGATATGTACATTCCTGGTAGTTTAACATTCTGGTGTGATATGTACATTCCTGGTAGTTTAACAGTCTGGGGTGATATATGTACATTCCTGGTAGTTTAACAGTCTGGGATGATATATGTACATTCCTGGTAGTTTAACAGTCTGGTGTGATATATGTACATTCCTTGTAGTTTAACATTCTGGTGTGATATATGTACATTCCTTGTAGTTTAACATTCTGGTGTGATATGTACATTCCTGATAGTTTAACAGTCTGGGGTGATATGTACATTCCTTGTAGTTTAACAGTCTGGGGTGATATGTTCATTCCTTGTAGTTTAACAGTCTGGGGTGATATGTACATTCCTTGTAGTTTAACAATCTGAGGTGACATGTTCATTCCTTGTAGTTTAACAGTATGGGGTGATATGTACATTCCTTGTAGTTTAACAATCTGGTGTGATATGTACATTCCTTGTAGTTTAACATTCTGGTGTGATATGTACATTCCTTGTAGTTTAACATTCTGGTGTGATATGTACATTCCTGATAGTTTAACAATCTGGTGTGATATGTACATTCCTGATAGTTTAACAATCTGAGGTGATATGTACATTCCTGATAGTTTAACAATCTGGTGTGATATGTACATTCCTTGTAGTTTAACAATCTGAGGTGATATGTACATTCCTGATAGTTTAACAATCTGGTGTGATATGTACATTCCTTGTAGTTTAACAATCTGAGGTGATATGTACATTCCTGATAGTTTAACAATCTGGTGTGATATGTACATTCCTGGTAGTTTAACAGTCTGGGGTGATATGTTCATTCCTTGTAGTTTAACATTCTGGTGTGATATGTACATTCCTTGTAGTTTAACAATCTGGGGTGATATGTACATTCCTTGTAGTTTAACAGTCTGGGGTGATATGTACATTCCTTGTAGTTTAACAATCTGAGGTGACATGTTCATTCCTTGTAGTTTAACAGTATGGGGTGATATGTACATTCCTTGTAGTTTAACAATCTGTGATGATATTTACATTCCTGGTAGTTTAACAATCTGGTGTGATATGTACATTCCTTGTAGTTTAAGTCTAGGGTGATATGTACTTTCATTGTGGCTTAATAGTCTCGGGGCGATACTAACAATTCATGTAGTTTTTAGACTGGGTGATATTAAAATTTCTTAAAGGTTGTGAGAATTAAAATCAACCAATTATCAATTCATTTAGATTTAGCCAAAAACCTAGAGATATCTTGTAACAAACAGTACATTTTATGGCCTCTTGTTAGAGATAAAATAATTAAATAAAAATACATGAAGAGTTGATAGTTAAGTTTTATGCCTCCAGGGCACATAAGCTAAACCTCAATATCTGTAAATAATATACCTGACATTTAAATGACTGATAAAATTCATAACATGTATATTTGGCATCCTCAGTTTGAGTCAAGGTCAGGGCTTACTTTTATGTGAGTACATAAGACTTCTGGCATGCCAGCTGTGTACAAGAAATTTGTTTCGCATCAACGGCAACGAAAACGATTAATGCAATAACAGAAATTATGACATACATTTTTAAACTTAATAAGAGATGATATCCGGCAGTTTTCTTAATTCAAATACATGTTTAAAAAAATAAATAATAGAACTTCATGTACAGAATTATGACCCATATTTTATCAGGGTAATGAAAGTCCGCAAAACAGACTTTCTCTCCCATGTGCAAATTTCAGTGAGCATTCCATATATAGGTGTGGCACTCAGGCATGTCACCAATTATTGTTTCTAGTCCCAGAAATTAATTGTGATGTTTTCCTACTCCAATAATAACTGCATGTTGCTATAATGACCACAATTGTGCTAGTACAGCTTGTATAAATTTACAGTTTTATGATTTTTTATTTATTTAGAAAAACTTACACTATATAAAAGAAAAGGTTAAATGAAAGAAAAGTTATATTTTTGCCTTAATAATCATTTACAGAAACAAGGGGTGGAGTTTTTAGAAAAGATTGCCACTTGCGAATTGAAGCAGGTGAAACATTTAGTGCGAGCAGCCCAGTACAACATGGGGCGGGCCTACTTTGAAGGATATGGGGTTCCCAGACAGTCTGACAAGGAAGCAGAAAGGTACAGTCAGATGTGTACACTAAATATCCTTTTTAAACATATAACTTAAACTATTTTTGTATAAACGAAAATGTGAAAAATACTTTATTTTTACTATTATGACCTGCAAAAACGGTTATACAAGATATAACCATGCATTTGCCAAACTAATCATTTACATACTTTTTTAAACAAAATTTTTATTGTTTATGTTTTATTATCATATTTTAAATTAATATTGTGGCATATAGATAATATTTATTGGATATTAATATTAAATCTGTCACTTATTTTGAGCATAATTGCATTAACATTCTGTCGCTTAGCATGCTAATTATAAATTCAGCATAGAGTTTATTCATCTTTAGGTTACCATTACTGACATAACATGTGCTTGCCCTTGAGCAATCACTCTAACATTTCATGTTGAATAGTAGCTGGTGACCACATCATTCAACCCACACATTTAATATACAGGCAGACGCGGGGTATAAATGTTGCAATTGAAATCGCATTTCCAAAGTTTATTGACTCTAAAAACCATTTTGAATTTCATTATATTGACAGGAATTCTAATGCCTTAGCCAATAAAAGAAAATATATTTAAGTGTAAGAATAAAATTATAATGGTGTGTATATATTGTTTCAACACTGTTAAACCTTTAGGGGGCGCCTGTGGCGTAGTGGTAGAGTTGTCGACTTGTAACTCCTCTGACCCCTTAGCCTCTCACCGCATGGGTTTGAGTCCTGTTCAGGGCAAAGGACTTAATGGGGAAAGGTGTGTGCTGGTGGTTTTTTAACTAGAAATTTGTTTAGGGTCTTCCTTAACCAAAACAGCTAAAGTGTTGCTATAATGATCATAATTTGTCACTGCAATGTATTGTATATGTAAAACAAAACAATTAAATGTTTACAGTTTTATTCTAGCAATAAAGTATAAATTTGGGAACTGTTTTTCATATTTGCAGGTGGTGGCTGATGGCAGCTGATGATGGTAACCCCCACGGCAGCATCAAGGCACAGACCATTCTGGGCATGTACTACTCTAGAAGTGACTCACTCAACCTCAAGTCTGCCTTCTTTTGGCACTCAGAAGCCTGTGGCAATGGTAGCCTAGAGTCACAAGGTACCCAGTGAATAAGATATCTGGAAATTAACTGTTAACAGATGGAAACAATAACTAGATTTAACACAAGCTTGTACAGTAAAACCTTTCGAAGCGGCACCTCTAAGCAGCGGCTACCTCTGAGCAGCGGCAGTTAAATTTCCCCCCAATAGTTTTCAGCGCATTTTAACCTCTAAGCAGCAACTCCTCCGTGAAGCGGTAAACGGCCGTGTAAATTTCTTCCCTGAGACTAGTTTAACCTCTGCGCAGCAACACCAGTACAGCTGTTTTTAGAACAGTCTGTCGCGTACACCAAAAATATCAGCGGTCGGCTGGTCACTGCTTGTACCCTGTTGAGGTGGTGTTAATTAGAATCAAGTTACAGTTGGACGGGAAACCAGCTGCATGCTACAAACATGCCGATGTAGATCTAGGGTATTGCGGGAACGTGTGAAAGAAGTGTCAACTATTGATGATGTTCAAGGTAGGTTGTTTTTTTTTAATTGATCTGAAGATTAAAAGATATCACTGTATTGATTGCTTACTTAAAAAGATGTTTACGTTAAGTGCTAAATGCAAACTGTGATTGTTTTAGGACGTCTGACTATTATTTTGATTTTTTAATGGTAAATCAGTCTTTGCATGACTCAATACTGGAATACTAGTCATTTTGTCTTAAAATGTCTTACAAAAAGGTTAACCTTACGTTAGAGCAGAGGGTTACTGCAATTAAGTTGTTATAACAAGGAAGGTCAGCACAGTCTATTGCTACCGAGTTGGGCTGCGGCAGAACTCAGATACAGGTCCGTTACTGAAGATATTGCTTTTGTAATAGACAAGCAAATGCTGATTGCCTATATTAAATTGTAGATATGATTTATATTAAAATAAATTTAAATGTAACCTGTTTATATTTTATAATTTTAAAAACTGTTCTTGTTAAATACTGTAGATTAAGCTATCATCAGTAGATTTAAGTTGTGTGCTATTTTACTTGTTGTCTTATGTGATTCTTTTCATTTTCAATTGTTGTTCATAGTTGTGTGGGAAGCGGAAGGCAGAAGTCTTGGCTGAGTATGAAGGGAATGCAAACATCAACGCCAAACAACAGCGCACTTCACTTAGCGTCAACCACGATCTAGACACCCTATTACTGAGATGGATAACGGACTGCAATCAGCGCCGCATCGGAATTTCAGGACCTCTTATTCTGAACTTGACATGACGGACTTCAAGGCATCAGATGGCTTCAGAAGTTAAGGAATAGAATGAACATAGTGTTGAAAACTGTGAGTGGTGAAAGAGGGGTTGTGAATGAGGATATTGTTAGCGAATGGAAAAATCGTCTGCTAACTGTGTGTGACGGATATGAACCACAGGATGTTTTCAACATGGACGATACCGGTCTGTTTTTCAAACAAGGAAAGACTACAACAATGTGTGTGTCTGGGACTGATGTGGCAGGTGGTAAACGGGCAAAAGACCGGATCACAGTTGCTCTTTGTGCGTCCATGACTGAAGAGAAGCTAAAACCCATAGTGATTGGAAAGAGTAGAAAACCGAGATGCTTCAGCAGAGTGAATGTGAAAACTCTTCCAGTGACATACACCTTCAACAAAAAGAGCTGGATGACTGGAGCCCTGTTTGAAGAGTGGTTAAAGGGAGTTGACAAACAAATGAGGCATCAGAGAAGGAAGATTTTGTTGTTTCTGGACAACTCCCCAGCCCACCCAACACTGCACATGGAAAATGTGAAACTGGCCTTCCACCCACCAAACACCACATCTGTTGCTCAGCCCATGGACCAGGGGATTATCTAGACAATGAAACTTCATTTCTTCAAGCTTCAGTCACAGCACATTCTAGCCGAAGTTGATAATTCAATCTTGTATGGAAGCGATCTTCTCAAACAAGTCACCATCCTAGACACCATCTACTGGATAAGCAAAGCCTGGGAATCAGTGCAGCCATCAACAATAGTGAAGTGATTCCGAAGATGTGGCTATAATGATAGCAAAGGTCAGAATGAACCAGAAGGAGATGACTTTGACCCTGAAGATGACATCCCTTTAAGTGAACTTATCAAGGCATCTTCAGTGTTTGGCCGAAACCTGAGTGAAATGGCTGAGGAAGACATTCCTACATGCAAGATGGCAGAAACTGATTGGGAGAGACCTGTGAAGGAATTGCTTCACAGTGACAGTGAAAGTGACTCTTAACCAGATGAGCACGAGCATGAAGAAACTACTAAGCCAGCATGTACATTAAGCGAAGCTAAGGAATTTGCCAAAAAACTGAGGGACTTTGCATGCGCTAGAGGGGATACAGTCATTTTGAATAATGTCATGAACATCACATCAGCCCTTAACGAAATAGACTTTCAGAAAAAACAAAGATCAGTGACTTTTTTCAGAAGTAACTGCTGAGTGGACAACTAAATGGTACTGAACTTAGATATACAGTATAAGTGTACATGTACAGACGTTTACAAGCTTTTTTCTACATTTAACAGCTTGCGTTTTCATCATGTTCATACATTTTTAAGTTGTTTGTGTAATACAACTGTTTTTTCATCATCAATAAATTATTTAAAAATTATCTTCTGTTTTCTCTTAAAACAATATATTGCATTTTCATTACCAAAGCAAAATTAACTAAAACATATACAAGGAATATCTAATATTCGTACAAAACTATTAAAAAACACATTTTTCTCATTTCCTCATTGAAACCTCAAAGCAGCAACACCTCTCAGCAGCATCACTTGTTCGTGCCTCCGCCAGATGTTTCTGTGGAGAGGTTTTACTGTACTTGTATTAAGCTGCCACCCAAGAAACAGCCAAAAATTGGCTGCTAAAGACATGCTGACTGCTTAAAACAAGTTAGCTACTTAAAGGTGGTATCCGAAGGTTTGCCAACATCTAATATATGTCACAATATCTGACCTCTGTTTGAGGTATTTGTGCATAATTTCTGTTGGAAGGCATCATACTTTAGTCTAAGCTTTGATGATTTTGAACAGTATCTCAATTTTGGGACAGTAAGACATGTTAATCAACACTTAAAATGTTCATTCTTTTCAAATTTTGGAATAAGAATGATTAGAATTTCTGCTAAAATTGACATCAACGTCACAACGGATGACGTGAATGAGCTGAAACATAAGTGGTCATGTGGGTGTCTTAGTTTAAAAATAGCTAACTGTGCAGCGTGGCTTCAATAAGAAATGCATGTTTGTAATGTGTTATGGTACACTTTTCAGACAGGTGTAGGACACCAATATGTAGTATATTGCGAGATCTGTCCAGGTAACAATAGTTTTGATGTTAAGATGTCTAATGAAACTGTTTTTGGTTCAAACTGTTGGATATCATCTTTATGTCAAAATATGACTTGATTGAACATTTTCTTTTTACTGTGTGTATGTTTACACTGTGGGTATGTTTACACTGTGTGTATGTTTACACTGTGTGTATGTTTACAATAAGCATTATTCAAGAAGTAGATCTACAAAGTACAGTTTTAGTAGATGCTATCACTACAGCTTAGAAGTTTAGTAATGTCAACTTTCTATAGATAGTTTCCACATCCGTGAAGATCTTGGCAGCCATCTTGGATGGCAACTTCAAGGGATTTTATGATGAATTGTATAGATGCATAAATTTTCTTTTCTTTTAATCTCTCCATTTGTGTTCTAAAAATTAAAAGCTATACACCATTGGAAAGCTCTTGAAATTCATTTTTTTAATGCAATATTTATATAATTGATAAATGCACAAAGAATTAATATACATAAATAAATAAAATAATTGACTCATCCTTAATCAAAATGAACAGTGTTTCTTTTTTGGTTGTATTGTATTTACCTTTTAAACTATCAAATTTAGTTTAAATATTTTAAATACTTAATAAAAGCTATTAAATGTGACATAAAATTCAGTAAAATAGACTGAAAAATAAAAACACTGCATCTTATCATTGCCTATGACATCACATGGAAACTATCTATTCAGCATATCCAAAGTGTCTCAGCTTAATTCAAGAAAATATTGCCCTAAAACTAGGAGTGAGGTCACTTACAGTATAAAGAATACTAGTACTATTAATAGTTCACATCAAATTTGTGTATTGTCTGCTCAGATCTTTATAATTTTTGTTTCACAAATTGCCAAAGAGTGTACATAAATTTGGACATGTCCTGTTTTGGATGTTGTTTTTATCTCATCCCTAGCAAAATATTGTGAGTTTTGCATTATTCCACCATGTATTTAAATGTAAATGATATTTAAAGCATAAACATTATTTAAACAATTGATCTTATCAGAACAAACTCTTAGCTTAGTTGTTAATGTAACAATTGATTAATCAGTTGCCATCGCTACAAATGTTATCAAGGTTCTATGAACAGGGTATCAGTGTAGTTTGTGGCACTGATTTTGTCAGTTGGGCTTGTGTTCATGACTAAGAAGCCTTTGAGTCCTGATGTAAAATTCCTCTATATAAAAACTTCCAAGTGTTGTCTAGCTTACCTGAGATTTCTTCCACATACAATTGGCGAACATCACAAATGTCACATATATTTGTCTCTAAAATGTGCCTCAAATCAAGCAAATAAATGCTGAAGGTCTCACTTCTGCATACATGTGAATTTTTTCTGAGGCCAAAGTGGGTGGCTTTCACTTGCAAAGTGGGAGATTTGTTATTTTCATATGAACAAAAAAGGAAATTATCTGTTTCCAAGGGAGATTTCTCCTTATGGGTAAAACACTCCTCATTTTCAAATAATTATGAACCTTAAAAGTTGAAGTCTCCCTCCAAAAGTGGAAGAGTTCACATGTTTGCATATGAGACATGGTAATACATGTATAAAATTAAAATCAACACATATTTTTAAGATGAAATGTTTTGCATCCCCTTAATGAACTTAAGTGTAATGTATGATAATGATTTGGGACTTGGGTGTGATCTATAATAATGATGTGGGACTTGGGTGTGATGTATGATAATGATGTGGGACTTGGGTGTGATGTATGATAATGATGTGGGACTTGGGTGTGATGTATGATAATGATGTGGGACTTGGATGTGATGTATGATAATGATGTGGGACTTGGGTGTGATGTATGATAATGATGAGGGACTTGGGTGTGATGTATGATAATGATGTGGGACTTGGGTGTGATGTATGATAATGATGTGGGACTTGGGTGTGATGTATGATAATGATGTGGGACTTGGGTGTGATGTATGATAATGATGTGGGACTTGGATGTGATGTATGATAATGATGTGGGACTTGGGTGTGATGTATGATAATGATGTGGGACTTGGATGTGATGTATGATAATGATGTGGGACTTGGGTGTGATGTATGATAATGGTGTGGGACTTAGGTGTGATTTATGATAATGATGTGGGACTTGGGTGTGATGAATGATAATGATGTGGGACTTGGGTGTGATGTATGATAATGATGTGGGGCTTGGGTGTGATGTATGATAATGATGTGGGACTTGGGTGTGATTTATGATAATAATGTGGCACTTGGGTGTGGTGTATGATAATGATGTGGCACTTGGGTGTGATGTATGATAATGATGTAGGACTTGGGTGTGATGTATGATAATGATGTGGGACTTGGGTGTGATGTATGATAATGATGTGGCACTTGGGTGTGATGTATGATAATGATGTGGGACTTGGGTGTGATGTATGATAATGATGTGGGACTTGGGTGTGATGTATGATAATGATGTGGGACTTGGGTGTGATGTATGATAATGATGTGGGACTTGGGTGTGATGTATGATAATGATGTAGGACTTGGGTGTGAAGTATGATAATGATGTGGGACTTGGGTGTGATTTATGATAATAATGTGGCACTTGGGTGTGGTGTATGATAATGATGTGGCACTTGGGTGTGATGTATGATAATGATGTGGGACTTGGGTATGAAGTATGATAATGATGTGGCACTTGGGTGTGATGTATGATAATGATGTGGGACTTGGGTGTGATGTATGATAATGACGTGGGACTTGGGTGTGATGTATGATAATGATGTGGGACTTGGGTGTGATGTATGATAATGATGTGGGACTTGGGTGTGATGTATGATAATGATGTAGGACTTGGGTGTGATGTATGATAATGATGTGGGACTTGGGTGTGATGTATAATAATGATGAGACTGTGAAGGCAGCACTTTATATCAGATTTTTTATATCCTCTATAGGAGCTCTAGGTGTGATGTATGAACATGGTATTGGTGCAGCCCGTGATACGGATGCTGCCTACACCTGTCTGAAGGGAGCTGCAGATCGGGGAAATGTGTACGCCATGGGGAACTTGGTTGCTCACTACTACCGCAGAAAACTATACACCAAGGCTGCTGACTTGGCATCAAGGTCAGTAAACACAGCTCTTGTACATACAGTAAGTCTGGCTTTTTTTTTATGCCCAAGTTGCTAAATGATATTTGCGTGTCAATTACCCCATTTTCTGTAAGACTATTAAGGCTTATTTCTCATGTGCGATTTTATTTGGTTCTTACTTATACTCAAATTACATAGAATGTTTTGGTATATCATGGCCACATTAAAGTATCAGTAAATTTACCACATCAAATAGGTGAGTCACGGTGAGTCAAACCCAGCTTTCAAATCTTAATTAAGATGAAATTTTACCTAAAGCCTCACAGGGTAAAATCCTAGTAAGGGCAAAAACTGTGGATTTGTCCAGCTCCTATAATTATGTTCCCAGAATGAAAATTTAAAAATTCGGATGTCGGGGCACAACTTTGTTTCTTGAAATCACATTTTAAACATATTTGACAGAAATGATCGCCATAGCGAGAAGATGTGTCATGCACAAGATTGCTACCTTAAAGGTCAAAGTCACAGTTTGACCTTGAAGCAAAATCATTTACTTTGTTATTTGCATTCACATTTCTTAATTTTTAAAATTATTTCACAGAAATGATCGTGATATCAAGACAAATTGTTGCACACAAAATTTGGGTCGCTTACTTAAAGGTCAATGTCACAGTGTGACCTTGAAGCAAAATAGTGTCCAGCCAATACATTTTTATGTCAGTCAGTCTACTTTATTAAATACAATGACCTATGAATTATATTTCTTGAATTGTTTTCCATTGTTAGTCTGACCAGTTTAATGGTTCCCCAAGTTAACTCAGTGGTTGAAATAGCCATTCCCTTCAACCTTCAACCTTCATTGGTACAGGTTTAATTATGTCTGGTTTTATAGCACTACTCCATTTACAAAATTCACCTTCAAAGTTATACAACAAACCATTTTTGTGACAAAATACCCATTCTGGGATCATCACCTGTCTTAGACGGTCTCTTGTTTTACCTGGAGCCCTCCGTAGACAGGGGAAAAAAGTGTGGAGTCTCCCAACTGTTTTCATACAGATGTGGCAAGACCTGCTTGACGACTTAAATGAAATTTTACCTACATTTTCATGTTAAATTGGTTCATTTGCCAGTCTAGGTTTCATATTAGGAGACTTTTAGCTGACCTGCAGTGTGTTTGTAGTTCTGTCGAGAATTTAGCTTGGTTTCGTTTAGCACAAGTTATAAATGGAAACAGGTATGATGAATTGGTGACTTTCACCACATTGACACGATAATCTCCTTTATCTTTAAAGATCTTTTTATAATGAAGAATTAACAAATCTCTATAAGCGGACTTGGTAGCACCATCGGTAGAGCGCCAGTTCCAGGTACAGGAGGCCCTGGGTTCAATCCCGGGCCTCTACATCCCAAAGTTATTGAAAATGGTAGTAGTATAGCTCCCTTGCCAAACAAAAAATAAGGGTAGTGCCATGACTGGTTGGCCCGGTGTCAGGATAATGCGACTGGGTGTGGTATCATGCCATGTGTGGACACCATCTCCAGATAACAGAAATAATGTTGCCGGGATGATAAATCCAATGAACAAAACACATTTTTAACAATAGCAAAAGTCCCATGTATAAAAACACTTTCAAATTATTTGTTTTTATTTAAATTTATTAATTCTGTTATTATGAAAAAAATTGCTTGCAGAGTGGCCCAGTTGTCGGACATTGATCTCATCTCCAAGGAGACTGACTGTCTACCATCATACATCAGGAAAGGTATCGGACTGGCATGTTTCTACTATGCACGTTGTCTTCAAGAGGGATTTGGGGCTAAGAGGGACAAAGCAGAGGCATCAAAGTTTTATTCAAAGGTATAATATAGATGGTGGAAATGTGAAAAAATTAAAGAAAATAAACCCAATTTCCATTTACATTTTGTTTTAAGGCCTAGTTTATACTCTACTTTTAAGCTAGTGCTGATTCAGCTGACTGTACAATATAACCCCTTTGGCCATTAGTCTTTGAAATGGCTAAGAGAGGTGGTGCTGGGAAATTGTAAACGTGATCATAATTACCCTTGCTGATTATAAGATATTCATTTAAACAGCTGGGGAAAAAAGCCTGGCAATATGAGGTTGATAAAGAAAGTTAAACAATCCTAATAAAAGGTAAGGTGTCAACTTAGACAAAATATTGAACTACCAAATGCATGGGATTATAAATTACACATAAATGCATACATACTTGCCAGTGATTCACATGTGAGCCTTTTCTGAAGCCAAAGTGGAAGATTTTCATTTGCAAAGTGGGAGATTTGTTGTTTTTTTCCATAAAAACAAAAAAGAAAGTTGTCTGTTTCCAAGTAGGGAGATTTCTGAAATTGTGTAAAACACACCTCTTTTTCAAATAATTTTGAACCTTAAAAGAGGAAGTCTCCCTCTGATAGTGGAAGAGTTCACATGTAAGGTGATTCAGATTGTATTGCTAGGTTATGAGCATTACTTATTAGAAAAGGGACATACATTTTACTTAGATATCATGAAACATAATCTGCAATGCTAATTTCAGAGAATTGGGACAAAGAAAATAGTTTATTCCGGGTGTGGCTGCCAATGTGAATTATTGGTTACATTGCTAGGGTTTGATTCTTTGGTTCACCGATTTATCCACTAACTTAGTCAAGATGGAAAAAAAAAAAGACGAAAAGTCACGATAAAAATAAAAGATGAAAAAGAGATTAAAGTTGAAGTTCTACCCCAGGAAAAATATATCTGGTGCATAATTTGTTGGAATATATAAGAGGATGCACTGATAAATATCTGTTAACCTTTTGCTTCCACATGAAGCTTTCATAGTTAAAAACAGGGGAGATAACTTTGCAGACAATACATGGATTTGAGCCAGGGACTTTTTAAACCAATCAAGCGGCTGACACTTTGTCTTCCAGGCCACAAAAAAAATCAAGAGACTTTAAAATGGTGCATTAAATTTCCATCTGTAGCCATTAATTTGATGATTTTTACTGCAACTTACATACTTATGTGCATTTTAGGGTCTAAGTATTGGCAATTAATCGTTTCACCGTGAATTGTAATGAGTTTAATACCAATAACATAAAATATTCATGACTTTTCATGGCTTGAAGAAAATGTGTCCATCATTCAGCAAAGCAGTAGATAATGTGAAGTTAGTTTACACAGAAACACATTGTTTACTCAGGTTGATGAAACAAGTAAATTTACACTACAGTTAGCTGCATTGTTTTGCCTAATCGCCTAAAATTTGAACATACCTTTTGCATACATATAAACTTTTTCTGATGTCAAAGAGAGAGTTTTTCACTTGCAAAGTGGGAGATTTGTTATTTTCATATAAACAAGGAAGGAAGTTATTTGTTTCCAAGTAGGGAGATTTCTGAAAATTCGTAAAACCCCTCATTTTGAAATAATTTTGAACCTTGAAAAGGGAGTCACCCTCCAAAAGTGGGAGAGTTCACATGTATGCTTTTCAAAGACTTGATTTTCTTACCAATTATGTACTTGTTATGCTGTCTATAAATACTGCATACGAGTTCTTTATTTTGTCATAAGTGACTATTATTCTCATCAGGAAAGTCCTTATTTTGTTATGGCTGATGGTTTCTTTGGACTTTCAGTTTCGACTTTTGGCAAATTTAACATCATACCTACAGGTTATGTCTCCTTTGGCTGTTTGCAATATGCATGTATGATTTATAACCTATATCTTAGTCAATAATAGAGATGTTGTAACACAATGGTGTTAGTTTGACAGGGCACTGATGAAAGAAGGTAATTCATTCAGTATTTTGTTTCAACAAATTTTTTATGCATTATTGCTTTGGCAGAGTGCATCCAATTGAAATGTTTCCAGGCATTCTTTTGTGTCAAAATTCACCTTTATGTGTAAAAAAACCCTACAAAGGGTTGTAGGCTGAACACTGAGAAAGTTTTTTTTACTGTTTTTTTTAGGGTTACCAGTATGATCCAGATATTGTAGCACATCTACAATGTCAAACTCAGCATGGCCTGATCTAGTTTTCATAGCAACCATGTTTCCATAGCGACCAACACTTCCTGCCGAACAAGTCACCATGGAAATCCAGCATGTGGCTTTTTCTGAATTTCCTCATTTTAAAAGATTTAATTGTTGTATGATTATTTGTCATATACATGAAGTGGATATTTTTGTGTGAAACTTTATTTTACTTTTTTATATTTTATGCTATTTTACTTTTTTATATTTTATGCTGGGGTTATGTGTTTATCTTCTGGAAAAAAAGCTTTACAATTTATATCAAACAGAGTCTGTCTTGGACATTTTAAAATCATGAAGAGGCACAAGATGCATAATTATTTATATTTATTTTTGAGTTTGTTTAAGTCTCTCCCTTCAAATGGAAAAATATAGATATTTTGTCTTGATTTAAATATTTGCACTGTTTCTTGAACAAAATGTGTTATTACACTTTACACATTTGTATTACTTAATTACAATAATACATGATTTGTGCTAAAATTACTGCTTTAATTGAGCCTGTGATATATTTTGTGTCTTCACACATTTTCCCTAATCTGCCAAATCATTTTGAATTGTGATCAGTGTTTGATTATTCTGATTTATATATGTTTATGCATGTTTTGTTTATGTCTCTTACCCCTCTATATAAATGTATGTTGTATACCACTTATTACAGCTGTATATTCAGATAAATGATATTGAATGTAATGTTTTTCTATGTTGTTTATTTTACATCTGTCATTTCATTGTTTACTTAGTTATACATTTTTTAGATTTATTTGAAAGTTTTATATAAAAATGCAAAAAATAATGTAATAAAACTAATTAATGACTTTACTTTTGTAAATTAAGAATTGAACTGTTTCACAATTTACAAAATATTAACATATTTCTGTTTAAAATAAATAGAATAAAAATTGTACAGGTTTCAGGAGTTCTTCCCAAAGTCTTTTTAAATCATGTTTCACAGTCAAACCTTCTAATCTGGGTATCAACTGAAACCTCTTGAAGAGACCATTTGAATGGATACTAATTGGTCAGGAATGTTTGAGAATTATGGGATATTTTCTCTTTGAAAAACTTGTTCCCTCCCATTTTGTTAGGAGTTTGGCATTCTTCTAATAACCATATGTTGATTGTTTTTGTTTTTTAATTTATAAAGTAAGTTTTAAAATTTTGAATTGTTTGAACTGGAACTATAAATGAAAATTGTTATAATTTTGTATTTTAGTTTGTGAAATGTCAACATACACCATCAATGTATTGTCTTAAAGGACTATTAGAAAGTCTGATTGTATTCAGTATGAATGTGTTTATCATTTTTGATCATCAACATGACCTCACGTAACATTAACCCAATCTTGGCAGCCTTTATTTCAATCTGAGCCTAGTCTTGTGTTGTTTTATTGGCTGCACTGGGGGACCACTGTCTCCTACCATAATTGTGTTCAATACAATTCTCATCAAAACATTTCCCATCCATAGCATGTGAATGGCGGTCAGAAAGTTTCCAATGGAATTTCTCAAAAAGAAAAATGCTGAATATATGCTGTTTACATCTAGTTGTTTTGAGTTTCAGAAAGGTTGCATTAATGCACAATATATTTTGTTTAGTTTTGTTTGGGCTCTTATGTTCTAAATTGAATCTTTTATTATTATTTGGTGTACAAGAACATTTTAATGTTTTTCATTAGTTTAAAGACACAAATATTTGGCATCTTTTTTTTTTTTTTTTTTTAGGTCTACTAGAACGTGTAAATTAGATTTGTCACATTTTATTTGATACATTATCAATTATTTAAGCATTCTAGAAAATTTATTATTGTTAGTTACTTTTACATGCCTAATTTCTATAAACAAACAAGAAAAATGGATGGATTTTTTACATTTATTCCTATTAATATTTCTTTTAACTTTTAGAACATTTTTTTTTTTTTAGAAAATAAAAACAATAATATCTGTATAGCTAGTGACATTATAAAGCTAATTTTCCATCTTTCTGTCTCACACATAATAATGAAGACTTCTATATAAATATTAATATTCTTTTTAATGTTTGTATGAATGCTTTTAATGTTTGATAACCTTATTCTGTTCTGTTGTGTGAGTATTTTATGTTAACTTAATATGTATAAACACTGTAATAATTGACTTATCTTTTAATTTATTGATCTTAATGGAAATTTTAAGAAATATGTTATTTTTTATGAAATAAGTTCTCTGTTTTCTTACTGAATGACTTCCTGTTGTAAATGTGGCATTAATTAATGATCAGTCATCAGTTAGCTTTGTTCTTGAAAAAAGATCAAAATGAAAAACAAACACTTTTTATTATTTACATATTTATGATACTGTTTGGATCAGTGTATGAAAAAGTATTGTGGTAACTCATACGGTAAACAAGATTTGTTTAGCATGCCTGCCTCATTCAGTTCTGTCTGATTTTTTTAGAGAATTATAATCCAAATTCTCCAAAAAAGGAATACCATGTCTATTTGAAGACTGCATTGCTTATTTTTTAAATATCATGTTAAAGCTTGACATATTTAAATGTAAGAAATGAATGAGCTGAATATGGTTTATTGAAAATTTAAGAACCTAGATGACCATTTTGTCTGATAAAAATATAAAATTAATAAAAAAATAGATAACTATCTTACTTTCAATGTCTGACATTGAGGAAAAGATCCTACTAAATCCACTTAGCCATACTTTTTAGTTTAAAATGTCTGGTTATCAGTTTATATTGGTTGTTAATGTCAGCACCCCATATTACCTGTTTATGCAGTTATTATTAAGTTTTAACTGTTTATTGTTGAACAAAATGGTAAAGATTTGTATTTTATGCTAAGTGTTGTTTTCTTATTATTGTCCATCTTCTGAAATCTGTGATACCTTTAATTATAAAATAAAGTGCCTGTTTATAATGTTGCATTGTTCATCTAAAAAATGTTGTGCTTTTTTAATTTTGCCTCTTTAATATGCACATACCTGTCTTAAACTTTTACAAAATAATGTTTTTTATTCATTTATAAATTAAAAATTCATTCTACTCTAATACTGTCATATGTTCATTTGCTGTGATGAAAGCCATTTTAGGTGTATAATTATACCATTTTACCTTTTAAGTGACAAAACTAATTTTAAATAAATTTATTATAAAAGATATGCAGTTTAAACCTTACATGCGAACCTTTTCTCAGGTGAAAGTGGGAGATTTGATATTTTTTTATCAATAAAGAAGGAAGTTATCTGTTTCCAAGAAGGGAGATTTCTGAAAATGTGTAAAACACCCCTCATTTTCAAGTAATTTTGAACCTTACAAGTGGTATTCTCCCTCCAAAAGTGGGAGAGTTCACATGCATGTTAGCCATGTTTTGGAAAAGCTGCATTCAGATTTAATCTAGCCATCTTAAGTTGTTCACAGATTCCAGGTGTGCACCTTTCCTCTCCTATTGTGACTATTAGCCCTTAGCTTGCTACATTTTGTTAAAAACCCAGGCTAAATTCTCAGGGTTGTTTGCTTTAATATTATATATGTTACAATTCAGGGTTGATATACTTATAAATGGACAGCTTCCAGCAGGGAGCTTGCTGATCTGGATCTACACTATTAGCTGAAGCCTTATAAATATGGGAATAGCAGGCTAAGAGTTAGTTGTGCCCCCAAATTAAGTACAACAGATGATGTGGTCCATGGTATAAACAAGGATTTGTCACTTGGTAAGTAAACTCTTAAAATGTAATTAAAGTATTGATCAAAGTTTTTTCAGTCAATGCAAAAAAAAAAAAGAAAATATTAAAAACATATCAGCAAAATGTAAGTATTTACAGAAGGTTTGAATGTTGTAAAGTAAAAAAGAAAAAGTACTAACAAACAAAACTACCATCATTTTCTTGCAATGTTTTGCATCTGTAATCAATTATCTCAGCTTTTATAGGTACTAGCTTGTTTCCTGAGCAACATTATTCTGTTGATTTCATTACCAGATATCAGGATTTTCCCACTGCTTCACAAGGAAAACATGTACTGGTAGTTTACATACCATTCTTTTCATGGTTGGGGCAAAGATGCATGGTTTAACTTGTAAAAGTTTCCTAGCTACCAGTTTCTGGTTGTTTTGCAGCGTAAGGTGTTTTAACGGTAACTTATCAACATTATAAAAAACAACAACATACATAGTATTTTTCGTAGACTATTCAATTGCAGGGGCTAGCGTTGGAAATATTAAGTGAACATCAATAATATGTGCAAAACACATTTGGTTCGCTCAGGTTGAAATCAGTGTGTCGGTAATTTGAAGATGAAGACTTTTGTTATTTAAACCATATTCACACATATTTTTAATTAAAAGCATTCGCACACCTGTGTGTTAATTAAAATTATCCAAGTGAGTTGATGTACTTGTAGACTTAATCATCAGATTGGCTGTTACTAAACATGAATTCTTTGATTGTTGAGATATGTAAACTATTTAAATACGGTTATTAAATATAAACAGCATAAGTAGGGTATTTATTGTTATTTTTCTAAGAGGACTTGTCTTTAACTCCCCTAAATACTTGCTTATATAAATATGTATTATCATATTAGTATAGTAAGTGTTAATGTTTTGCAGCTTTAATTTGTTGATTTTATATTTGACTCACTGATACTGTTTGCTTTCTGTTGACTTTAACAAATAACTGCAGTGATGTATTTGATTTGTTTGTCTTGCATTAAAACAGTGATCTTTTGGTTTGTTAAAACATTTTAACATGTGTATCTTTCTGTAACAATATTTATACAAAAGGTGTGTATATCTCCTTGAAAATACACATTACTTCAAGGTCTCCTCTTTGACCATTGATTTATGAACATCCTATACTGTTTACAAAAGGAACATCAATCTTAAAATACTTTTTATTTAGAAAAAAATCAATGTACTTGTTTTAAATTTTTTTAGATAGGTCTATTTTTGTATAAATTATTATGTACATTCAATTAAATCTTACTGTAGCTGTAAAGTTATAACTACTTTAGATCCTTTGGTGTGTTTCTTTATACATTTTTGTCCTATTCTTATATAATAGGACTTGTCAGTTATTGGTTCTTTGAAATTTTGGATTGTATTTGAATTGAAGTGATATAAATTGGATGAAATGGTTTCTATTTCACCAATTATTTATATTTTATTTCACACCAACGATCCAGCAGGATTACATTAATCAGAAATGTTAAAAATTAAAATGTGTGGTTAGTCATAGAGTTCAATAAATGTTGACATCATAGATTTATATCTTGTGTATCCTGGTCCCTACTATAGATCTTCATAGGCAGGAGGAATAAAATTCTTGTTTTATTGTTACATTTAAAGTGTGCCCTAAGGCCATCTATTAATATGTCAATGGAAAATTGTTCTATCTACATTTTTTTTCTTCAGAAACAGTTTCTTTTCCTAATATGTCTGTATGTTTTGGACCCGTCTATATTCTACAATAATAATCCCATTGAATTTTATAGAAAACTTAAGTTATGATTAAAAATAATAATCTATCTTAACTTTATAAAATGATTAATGCAAAAGAAGTCTTACTTCAGTTAGAATGCCCTTGCAGAACCAGAGTTATATTCAAGTTGGGGTCTTAATGTGCTAAACTTAAAGATAGAAGAGTTTCCTATTTTGAAGGATCTGCCATTTCATACTTTTCACTACTGAAGACTATGCCATGTTGTGTAATTACAGCTCATATGACATGTCAAATTTAGAGGCAAAACTATTTTACCTACCAAAAGTTGTAATAAAAATATACCTTTTTGATAAGAATATTTAACTTTATAATACATGCAAAAAAATGTTTTTTTGTTATATTGTAAGGTAAACATTGTTATTCACTTCTCTTATTAAAATAGAATTAGTTTTTACTCTTTCTTGTGAATAAATTTACAAAACTTTTTTTAACAATCTCCTTTAGAACTATTCTTGTGGCCCAGCAACAGACTTTTAGGCAGCAGAAGACTGTGCTCCCATTAGGCAGATATGCCACCTTTACTGTTGTACCATGTCACATCATCTCTAGATATGGTATGTCACACTCAGGGCATGCTGACACCATGTCACATAAGCACTGGACATGGTATGTCACACTCAGGGCATACTGACACTATGTCACATCATCTCTAGATATGGTATGTCACACTTAGGGCATGCTGACACCATGTCACATCATCTCTAGATATGGTATGTCACACTTAGGGCATGCTGACACCATGTCACATCATCTCTAGATATGGTATGTCACACTTAGGGCATGCTGACACCATGTCACATCATCTCTATATATGGTATGTCACACTTAGGGCATGCTGACACCATGTCACATAAGCACTGGACATGGTATGTCACACTCAGGGCATACTGACACTATGTCACATAAGCACTGGACATGGTATGTCACACTCAGGGCATACTGACACTATGTCACATCATCTCTAGATATGGTATGTCACACTTAGGGCATGCTGACACCATGTCACATCATCTCTAGATATGGTATGTCACACTTAGGGCATGCTGACACCATGTCACATCATCTCTAGATATGGTATGTCACACTTAGGGCATGCTGACACCATGTCACATCATCTCTATATATGGTATGTCACACTTAGGGCATGCTGACACCATGTCACATAAGCACTGGACATGGTATGTCACACTCAGGGCATACTGACACTATGTCACATAAGCACTGGACATGGTATGTCACACTCAGGGCATACTGACACCATGTCACATAACCACTTGACATGGTATGTCACACTCAGGGCATGCTGACACCATGTCACATAAGCACTGGACATGGTATGTCACACTCAGGGCATGCTGACACCATGTCACATAAGTACTGGACATGGTATGTCACACCCAGGGCAAACTGACACCATGTCCCATAAGCACTGGACATGGTATGTCACACTCAGGGCATACTGACACTATGCCACATAAGCACTGGACATGGAATGTCACTATCAGGGCATACTGACACCATGTCACATAAAAACTGGACATAGTATGTCACACTCAGGGCATGCTGTCATCATGTCACATAAGCACTGGACATGATATGTCACACTCAGGGACAAACTGACACTATGTCCCATAAGCACTGGACATGGTATGTCACACTCAGGGCATACTGACACTATGTCACATAAACACTGGACATAGTATGTCACACTCAGGGGCATACTGACACCATGTCACATAAGCACTGGACATGAAATGTCACACTCAGGGCATACTGACACTATGTCACATAAGCACTGGACATGGAATGTCACACTCAGGGCATACTGACACTATGTCACATAAGCACTGGACATGGAATGTCACACTCAGGGCATACTGACACCATGTCACATAAACACTGGACATAGTATGTCACACTCCAGGCATGCTGACACCATGTCATATAAGCTCTAAACATAGTATGTCACACCAAGGGCATACAGGCACCATGTCAGAGAAGCAGTAGACATGGTATGTCACACTCATGGCATACTGACACCATATCACATAAACACTTGACATGGTATGTCACACCCAGGTGCATACTGACACTATGTCAAATAAGCACTAGATATGGTATGTCATACCAAGGGCATACAACACCATATCACATAAACACTGGACATGGTATGTCACACCAGGGGTATACAGACACCATGTCACATAAGCACTAGACATTTTATGTCACACCCAGGGCATTCTGACACTATGTCGCATAAGCATTTGGCGCAGTATGTCACACCCCAGGCAATATTATCACCATGTCACATAAGCACTGGATATGGTATGTCACACCCAGGGCATACTGACACCATGTCACAAAAGCATTGGTCATGGTATGCTATACCCAAGGACATATTGACACCATGTCACATAATCACCGAACATAGTATGTCACTCCCTGGGACATACTGACACCGAGTCGAATAAGCACTGGACATAGTATGTCACACCCAGAGCATACTGACACCATGTCACATAAGCACTGGACATGGTATGTCACAGCCAGGGCATACTGACACCATGTCACAAAAGCATTGGTCATGGTATGCTATACCCAAGGACATACTGACACCATGTCAAATAAGCACTGGGCATGGTATGTCACACCCAGGGCATACTGACACCATGTCACAAAAGCATTGGTCATGGTATGCCATACCCAATGACATACCGACACCATGTCAAATAAGCACTGAACTTGGTATGTCATACAAAGGGGCATACTGACACCATGTCACATAATCACCGAACATAGTAAGTCACACCCAGGGACACACTGACACCGAGTCACATTAACACTGAACATGGTATGTCACACCCAGGGACACAGTGACACCGAGTCACATTAACACTGAACATGGTATGTCACACCCAGGGCATACAACACCATATCACATAAACACTGGACATGGTATGTCACACCCAGGGCATACAACACCATATCACATAAACACTGGACATGGTATGTCACACCAGGGGTATACTGACATCATGTCACATAAGCACTGGACATGGTATTTCACACCCAGGGCATACAACACCATATCACATAAGCACTGGACATGGTATGTCACATCCAGGGCATACTGACACCATGTCACAAAAGCACTGGACAAAGTATGTCACACCCAAGGACATAGCGACAGAGTCACTTAAGCACTGGACATGGTATGTCACATCTAGGTGCAAACTGACACCATGTCACATAAGCACTGGACAAAATATGTCACACCCAGGGGGATAATGACACTATGTCACATAAGCACTACACTTGGTATGTCACATCCAGGGCATACTGACACCATGTCACAAAAGCACTGGACATGGTATGTCACACCCAAGGACATAGCGACAGAGTCACTTAAGCACTGGACATGGTATGTCACATCTATGTGCAAACTGACACCATGTCACATAAGCACTGGACAAAATATGTCACACCCAGGGGGATACTGACACTATGTCACATAAGCACTAGACATGGTATGTCACACTCAGGGGCAAACTGACACCATGTCACATAAGCACTGGACATAGTATGTCACACTCAGGGGCAAACTGACACTATGTCACATAAACACTGGACATGGTATGTCACAACCAGGGGCATACTGACACCATGTCACATGAGCACTGGACATGTTATGTCACAACCAGGGGCATACTGACACCATGTCACATAAACACTGGACATGATATGTTACAACCAGAGGCATACTGACACCATGTCACATGAGCACTGGACATGATATGTCACAATCAGGGCATACTGACACCATGTCACATGAGCACTGGACATGGTATGTCACACTCAGGGCATACTGACACCATGTCACATGAGCACTGGACATGATATGTCATACCCAGGTGCATCCTGACACCGAGTCATCCCCTTCTGGAACTGCCTATTGTTACGACCGGTGTCGCTATTTAAGATTTATTTATAAAATGGCGCGTTTACTCATGACGAAATGGTGTAACAGAAAGAACCAAGCCAGCAACAAACTAGAACAATAATGTTGTATTTTAATAAACAGTTAAATCTATGGCGTAACAAAATAATAACAAATATATCAGACAGAATTTGAGAATGCAAAATAAATGTTAGCTTACAGTTTGTCCCTTTAGGAGGTGTCCCTTTAACAGTCCAATTAATAATCCAACGTCAAATAATCCCGAAGTGTTTTCGGTATAATGTCCTCGTAGAAAAGCACAGTTGAAATAATCCAAAGGTAGTAGATCCAGAGAATTTCTAGAACACAAAAGTCTCAAGAACATACACGAAACCCAGAACATTTTCGAAACCCAGTTAAAAATAAACAAATGAACTTTCTAAAATGATCTTTTTCTTTCTAGCAGTTACGCGAATGCTATATCACTAATACTGCGACGGTAAACAACCCATTAACCTGACTAGCGTAACCTTAAACGCTGGTGTACTACTGTACATAACAACATTACAACAATGATACAAAATACAATAAAATTGCCACATGATAAACAGATGTAATATCAAAACATGATATTTCAAATTCACACAATTTAGTGTTACAAATTACAAAATGCAGGTATTACATATTAAACAGACATCATATTAAAACAAACTGTACTCAGTATAACACAATAACAGTTATACAAAGTTCAAAATACATGTAATCTTTTGAATAAACATGTTGTAATAACATATTGTGTTTTATTTAACACGATTACATACGAGACAGAGCATCAGGTATAACATTGTCTTTTCCTTTAATGTGTTTGATTTCTAAATCAAACTCTTGTAAGAGCAGGCTCCACCTTAGTAACCTTTGGTTTTTGTTTTTTAACTTGTGTAAGAACTTAAGAGGGTTGTGATCACTGAATACAACAATAGTTTTAACTGAAAAAGTTAAATACACTTCAAAATGTTGTATAGCAAAAATAAGAGCAAGGCATTCTTTTTTAATTCTAGAATAATTTCTTTGATGTTTGTTAAACTTCTTTGAGAAATAACACACGGGATGATCAATACCCTCACTATCTGACTGTAACAGCAGGGGCGGATCCAGGATTTCAGAATAGGGGGGGGGGGGCGAGGGAGTAACATTCGGCCGCACGCCGAAGCTGATCGCGCCGCAGGCGCGAAATTCGCGGCGGGGGGTCTGGAGGGGGCTCCCCCCAAAAAAAAAATGTTTCTAGATGCGCTGAGATGCGATTTCCAAGCATCTGTGGGGCATAATTTCCTTATCTATTTGCTCACTTTTAAGGGCAAAATATCCACTGACTTGGACATATTAAGGTTACTGAAAAGAAACCTATTATCGTAAGAACACTACAATAACCAAGACACTGTCAGTGTATAGTAAAACGAACGTCCTGAATGTGAATAACTATCACTTTATCTGTAAAAAATGATAAATGCAAGGATATTCCTAGCATTTGCTATTTTTAGGCATATAGAGCATAGAAATGATATATTTACATTGCCAGTCATTATAAAGTACGAGTTAAAGAATATGAGAGTATTGTGAAGTATATATAAAGTGAAGAAACACCAGTCATCAACGTTCAATGGATAATAAAATCTGTCACATATCGAATTAATCCGACTATGGATGGGCAAAGAGCATCCGTCTTGGATTTTTCCGAGTATATATTTCAATTACCTTTCCATAGTCAAGTGGAATATCCTTGTGTGCGTAGAGGAGGGCCAGAGCATTGAACCTATCTTCACCCATAGTGGACCTGTAGGCATTCTTCACGAATCTCAGAGCTGAATTGGTTCGCTCTACAGTGGCACTGGTCGCAGAGAAGGTAAGTACAATGCGAAGAATGGTGACAATATTTGGATATAGTTTCTCAACACCTTCCACTTTCAACTTTTTCAAAGTGTCCGAAATACTTGCTGGAAGGTCTTCATCTTTTGTCGAAGTCCAATATCGCCGCCAAATCCGAAGTTCTTGCTTGAATTCATCAGGGCTGGGTAAATCCTCCGCGAAGTATGAGGCTATCGTATTTTCAGTATCAGCCACCAGCTTCTGAAGATTCTTGGGGATAAGAAACAGGGCCTTAATGGCGTCGTGGGACTTGCCAAGAAATCTGTGCTTGAGTTGTTCGATCAAGTTGTCAATTCGCGGGCGATGGAGACTAGAGTCACGTGGTATATTGGCGCCATGGTGTAGGGCGTGGCGGCTTTTGCTGGGCTACACCCTCAGTAAAGGCCGTCGTTTCCATTAGAGCATTTTTGCAAAAAGACTAGAGCTATGTTCAAGAAAACATTTAACATGACAACAGAAGTAGGCTCGTCGCCGCAGAAATATGCGTGACAAAGCTCTAGTGGAAACGGTCCTTAAGAGGCGTAGCCCTTTGAAAATCTTCGCGTTAAAAAAAATAAAAAAATAACACTTTTTTTTGTTGGTCGTCGATGGTCATGGCGGCCTAAATTGTCAAGTTAGTAATCAAATATGAAAGCAGGCGCGTTTCTGCCATTACGAATTTTACGCACGTGCGTAACCTCCGTTCGAAAATTCGAAAATCTAAAAGTACCAAAAACACTAAGAAAGTCGATGCCTAACCCGGGTTAGGAATGATATATTTTATTTCCGTAGTTTCTATGTTATAAAATCTTATTACCACAAAGGTTTAAAATTATTAAACTTGTACACTTCAGGATTTTAGTAGTTTATATTTTGCGTTAAGTTCCTTGCATGTCCGCATTTTACCTGTTATTCATTAGAAAAGAACCGAATATGTTCAAAAGTATTAATACAACGGTTATTTCCCTTGAAGTTGTGCGTAACTTTAAAAACGGCCCAGATACGCGCCTGTATGAAAGTACAAACTGCTGGTTGTGGTGTGTTCTTGCGCTATCGCGTTGTGTACATCGTGCCATAGTTGTGACGTCATTACTTTGACGCACTGGGTCGATATAATTATATTTTATGTTCGTAATGTATGACGTCATTTAGCTTCATGAAAAAAAAACAACAGTTGTTTGTTTCCGCTAATATGCTTCGTTTGAGTGCACGAAGGTCTGATCAATACGGCAGAAAGCAATAAAACTGTTTTAATTGTCAGCCGCTGTTGTAAAATTTACGATTTTATAGAACTTAGACGAACCATATTTAGGCGAAAAAGGGGCCGCACCGACCGCACCGCCGACGACGGTCTTTCCTTCAGTTTGAATCGTAGTTCCGCCTCTGATAGCGACATAAATTAACAAAATACATTCACTTGTCAGAATTAAATAAGCAAGGACGACGTTGCAATGTTTAAATGTAGATCTATATATTATTTCTCTGCAGTAATCATATGATGTAACATTTCATAACGTCTGAAAATAATCAGTATTGTCGTGCTCGGCAATGATCGATCGAAATACGGAAAATACCGAGAAAGATGACACTGAACCCCGGGAAAAGATAAAAATAACGCCCAATTAGAACGCAACGTTCAAGTCACATGATGTTGTAGCGAGGACGTAAACAATATCTGCAGAAATTTCTGTGCATACTCTCAACATATTTTGTTGATATTTCATTTTTTTGAGTTCGTCAACACTTTTTGTTGCCACCATCTACATCTTTAAGGTAATATCCGTTCAAAATACCTGTAAGGTAAGGTCAGGCATTTTTCTGTAGCGTTAAATCCTTGTCTGTCGAAATGGAGAACGGCCAAGTAGAGATGGAAAATGGCGCAGTTGAGCCCGAGGCCGTTTTGGACAATAACGAACTGGCTATTATGGCAGAGCTAGAGGACCCTGCAAAGCCAATAAGGATTATCAGGACTGCGAAGCGAATCCACAGAAGTAACTCAGGCGGGGACGTGCCTATCCCAGGACCTGTTCCTGCAGCTGTAGCGAAAAATAGCAGAAAGTCGAGAGATGGACGAGGAAAGGGAGACCCGAAGAAAGGTTAGTGTCATAGGGTGCACGTGCTAGTGGGGTTGTTATTGCTTTGTAGAATAGTCTATTGTATGATTAATAATAATATCATTGTTCAAGCATCTATTATGAACATTAACATAAGTATGGACAAATTATTATTAGGGAAAATTAATGAGGTCACCAAAATAAATAATCATTTAACCTCATACAGAAATTGCTTGAAATATTCAATTTACTTATATAAATGTTGCACTTTTATAAGTTAATACATTTTGTGTATGTTACACTTGTTATTGTTTATTTTGCTTTCTTTGTTTTATGTAAACAACAATAGATTATTTATTTGACCTACTTTATAACATCTTAAACAGCTGTTATGGCAACACTCCACTAAATACTAGGCCTCTATATACTAGTTTCCTGGATATTCGTGCCCCTAAGAGTTAGAAGTGGAGCACGCGCTTTAAATGGAAACCACAAAAATTTCTAAAGCATATTTTTTTGTTGAAGAACAACAACTTTTTAAAAACAAATAAACAAAAATGTCAACTGACAACTGTAAACATAATCTACCTTCGTAAAATAGGTCAAGTGCAATGGTCCATGTCAGCCAGGTGCTTTCCTATTGATTCGTGCCCTTGTTGCCTGCTGTCTTAGTACCACATAATACCACATAAATTCACCCCTTGTCGATGAAAATTGTTTTAATTTTGTTTTTCTATGTTTTATTGCTTCAGTATTGTCTTTTGTTTAAAAATAAAATGATCCGAAGTCTATTTGTTCATTCATACACCATTCATACCAAAATTGCACGGGGACTTGAAATTGTTTCGCGGCTAATTTTACTGATTTTCCTTCATCACGTTCAGATTCATAAGCTTTATAAAGTGCTTCAGGGGTATAATTTCAATACCGTTTTTTCGTCTTTGTGTGTTGTTTCTGAAATGAAATTATTTCTTTTTCGTATTGACACATAAAAACGACATCTCGCCAATTAAGCACACATAACGTCAATTAAAAAACGGCACGCGCACACTTGTGCAAATTTCGTTCTAACAAAAAGGGAACTTATGAGAATAAATACGGTATAAATGTCGATCCGCAGCATAAACAACTAGAAAACAATGATCGACCTTGACATTAAAGATCGCGGAATCAGTTAAAAAGTTGTCATCGTTAAAATGTTTACAAATTTAATGCACAACAGTTAAAATATGCATAGATAAACGTAAAATGGTATGCCTTTTTCATTTGTGAAGTTTTTTTCCAGTTGTTACCTGTTTTTTTACGCATCTTGACTGGCTTGGAACAAGAATGTAAATTTCTGACAGAACTTGCATCGAATTCGCACACATACCGTAGATTGCTAAGCAATTATTTGGAATATTGGCAGGGGCACAAATCGATAGGAAGGCACGAATCAATAGGAAAGATCTGTATGAGTTTGACATAAAGATAGAGAGATAAAAAGATAATGGACTTTGCAATTGTTACCAGGTTATTTGTTGTCACTCGTAATTTTTTAAATTTTCAGTTCTTGATTTTTCTTAAAATGAGCAACACTGCCAAACCACAGGGAGTACCGTTACAGAGTATTTTCTTGAAAATCTAAAAACAAACAAACTTTGTCTATCTTTAGCCTTGAATCTTCACAAATGAACTTTGCAAAAGGCCAGAAAATCTGTAAAACCTTAGGTCTGACAAAGCTTATAATTTTTTACCAACACTGAGATCCTGAGAGAACAAGTTTTCAAACTTTATGCAAGGCCAGTGAATGTGACATTCTGTCTTACTAGCTAGAAAGTTTTGTCGTAGATAGAAATAAAATTTGTCAGACTGAAAGAAATATCCAAAAAGTGCTTAGATTTTGTCTATATTAGGTACCTCTTACAATTTTTTTTATTTCAGCCAAAGTAACTTCTTAAATATAGTAATTTTGTAAGTATCACACTTTAAAAAAATATTAAAAATACATTTTATATTAGCTAGATTTTGCAGGAGAAAAGATATAAATCAGACTCAATTTACATTAATTAAAATAAAAAAACAAACCATAATTAACAAAGAGTTTTGTAGTTGTGGGTTGAACTCCCAGTGCCCCAAACATTACATAGCCATTTCAATGTACAACTATAAAGAGATGTTGGGCATAAATTAATTTTATGTTAAGCATTATTTTTTTAAAACTAAATATCTATTTATTGGCATCTTTGTCATAAGACAACACTTCAGATTTTTTTTCCAAGTTTTGTTGATTAGTTCCTAAAATTCTCTAATAGTCTTCTTACCACTCTATCCCATGCAGAAAGTCAGTAGACACCCAAACCTGATCTGTCAAGTCATATGATAGACAGCAAAGAAAAACGAAATTGAACTAGAAAAGTTGCAGTAAAACACCCATCCTGTTTTGGCAAAAAGTCAGTAAAATATTGACACTTGTCAATAATACTGTTAGAAAAAGTCATTTTCCTCAATAAGTAAAAATAAAATGAAAATGCCTTTCACTTATCATGAACAGTGACAATTTCTCTTCAAAACTTTGCCATAAAGGAATGGAAAATAGAGGTCTGACTTCTTTGATATCAACAAACTCATTGAATGCCAAAAATGTGGTCAGAATTCAATACAGCTCTAAGTGGCTGTAGATATATGCACTTATTTGTGTCATTGTTGTTTAAACGGCACCTTTTCCAAAGAGTGAATTGTTGATGATAAACAGTAAGAATTGGTAAAATTGCATCAGAACGCAAAGCAGTAATAAATTTATCAATTTTTACCCCAAAATTCAACTTACAAAAACTCTAAAACTTGTAGCTGCTTCAAATACTGAAACTTGTTATTAATGATGCTGACGGTGATAAGTCGTCGGGTACCGATGCAGTTCAAATATGAACAGATAAAAATAAAGGATCATGGCTTGATAATAGTGATTGATTAGATAAGCACAAAAAGGAATGATGTTGTTCATGTGTTCTTTTTCATGTTTTGTAATTTACTTATTTTTAAAACTTTTTATTAAAGATGTGTTTTAAATGTCAGTTATGATTAATGTTTCTTGTCAAATCATAACTGACATCTTTTGCATCTTTGTAATAAGACAAAATTTTACGATCTTCTTCCAAATTTCACTTTTACTTCTATATTTCTTGTTGATAGCCTGACTCTTTGATTTTCTGAATGTCCCCCATAGCTTCTATGATGTGGGTCACAAATGACCCCCACAAATTTGGAGTTGCCAGCATCACTGAAAAAAACTTAGTCTATTTGATTTCTAGGTTAGCGGGGCGCCCGTGGCGTAGTGGTAGAGTCGCGATTTGTAACCCTTGACTGCTTAGCCTCTCACTGCATGGGTTCGAGTCCCGTTCATGGCGATGGACTTAGTGTGAGAAGGTCTTCCAGCTGACCTGTCATGGTCCGGTGGGGTCTTCCTCTACCAGAAAGCTGGACATTGCTATAATGATCATAAATGGTCGCTGCAAGGCATGTCAAAAACAAATCAAAACAAAAACATTTCTAGGTTATTATTTGAAAAGATTGGTTGGTTTCTGCAGAAGGGGTGACTGGCCCCTTGCTGCAGGCATAGCCCCTTTGGTCGGCTTTACCTGTTTCCACCTCCTACGAACTGGGACGTAGGGGCTTAGAATGACTACAGAAACTGAAACGCAGAAAACTCAAACTCTTGGGACCTCAGCGGATGACATCGAGAACGAAAGTATGACGTCTAGTGAAAGACCGAGAAGTTACCTTCTGAATCCTAAACACACCATCAAGACAGCTGCATGGAACGTGTGGACTATGAATGAAAGCAGCACAGATAGCTAAAGAGATGAGGAGATATGACATTAGTATCCTGGGAATTAGCGAAGCTAGATGGACTGGAAATGGGAAAATCAGATGCAGTACAGGTGAAACCATCATTTACTCTGGTAAAGAAAAGGAACATCAAAGTGGTGTAGCTATCATGATCAACAAGAAAACAGCAAAATCACTAATTGAATGGTACCCAGTAAATGATAGACTTATGTATGCTAGATTTGACTCCAAGCATATAAAACTAAGCATCATACAATGTTACTCACCAACCAATGAAGCAAATGATGAGGAAAAAGACACTTTTTATAACAACTTACAGAGCATTATCTATAGAACACCAAAACACGATATGATCATAGTCATGGGAGACATGAATGCCAAAGTTGGAAATAATAATACAGACAGAGAAACCAGCCTTGGTTAGCACGGCCTTGGAGAGATGAATGAGAACGGCGAAAGAATGATGGACTTCTGTGAAATGAATGGTTTCGTAGTCTGCAACACTTTATTTCCACACAAAGATATACACAAGTACACATGGATATCACCAGACAAAAGAACAAAAAATCAGATAGATTACATAATGGTAAACAGACGATGGAGATGATCAGTAGTCGAGGCTAAAACATACAGAGGGGCAGATGTTAATAGCGACCATGTCCTGCTACAAGCAAAGATCAAGCTGAAACTAAGAGCAACAAAGAAAACAAACACTAGACGGAAGTTTGCTGTACATAAACTGAAACAACCAGAAGTAATAAATGAGTTCACACTTGAGTTACGTAACAGATTCTCAGCCCTAGAAACAGAAGATCAAACAATACCAGAAAAGTGGAATAACATTACCACAACGTTCATATCTGCAGCAGAGGAAACAATAGGCTATAGAAAAAATGCTAAAGAAGAATGGTTATCAGATGAAACTTGGAAATTAATAGAAGACAGAAGAACCATCAGAGGAAAGATCCATGACAGTAATGATGAGAATCGTAAAGAACAGCTCTCAAAATCATATAGAGAAAAAGATAAAGACGTAAAGAGAAGTGTTAGAAAAAACAAGCGAACAAGAATGGAGAAAAATGCAACAAAGGCAGAGGAGGAAGCAAGGAAGGGAGATATGCGGGAACTTTACAAGATCACAAAGTTAATGGCAGGAAAGTTCATCAACAACAACACCGCAAATGTAAAAGACAAAGATGGACAATTACTGTCAAAGGAGAACAACATACTGAAGAGATGGGCGGAACACTTTAAATCAGTTTTAAACCGTGCAGACCCAGATAGTCCACCTAACATAAACCTCGACAACAACGACGTGCCAGAGCTCGACATTGATATAGAAGTTAAGTAAGGAAGAAATAGAGAAAGCTTTAAGGTGTTTGAAAAACAAGGCAGCAGGTGTAGATAATATTCCAGCAGAATTACTTAAAGCAGACTTAGAAACATCAGTCAACGAAATCCACTTGCTATTTCTTAACATATGGCAAACAAACTGTATACCTGAAGATTGGCAAAAAGGACTCATAGTAAAACTGCCAAAAAAGGTGATCATGCAGAATGTAACAACTGGCGTGGAATAACTTTATTACCAACAATCAGCAAAATCTTCACAAAAGTCCTTTTAGAAAGAATAAAAGATCAAATTGACAGTAAACTTCGACAGGAACAAGCTGGATTTCGAAGAGGCAAGTCATGTTGTGACCAGATATTTGTATTACGCCACATTATAGAACAGTCTATAGAATGGCAATCCACCTTATATTTGAACTTTGTCGATTTTGAAAAAGCTTTCGACAGCGTGCACCGGGTTAGCCTATGGAAACTCCTCAGACTGTATGGCTTACCAACCAAGATCATAGAAATCATAAAAGCTCTACACAAATGATTTGAATGTAGTGTCATTGTCGGTAACAACACCACTGAATGGTTGCCAGTAACATCAGGACTTAAGCAAGGCTGCCTCATGTATCAGGACTTAAGCAAGGCTGCCTCATGTCTCCCCTCCTCTTTCTGGTTGCCATAGACTGGGTTATGAGAGAAACCACCAAAGATGAAAGCAATGGCATTAAATGTAAAATGGACACCAAGTTAGATGACCTAGACTACGCAGATGACCTTTGTCTCATATCACCTTCACATCAGAACATCTGTAACAAAACTGAGAAACTCCATGAAAAAGCTGCACATATGGGTCTAAACATCAATCTGAAGAAAACCAAAGTTATAAGAATTAATGCACGGAATAACAACCCTGTACAAGTTAACACCAGTAATCTTGAGGATGTCCTTAGCTTCACTTACCTAGGTAGTATTGTCACAACAACTGGAGGAACTGACGAGGATATTACAGCTAGAATCAACAAAGCTCGTTACACCTTCTCCTTACTTAAGCCTGTATGGAACTCTTCCCAGCTGTCAAACAACACCAAAATTAAGATCTTTAATAGTAACGTGAAATCTGTGCTGCAATATGGATCAGAATGTTGGAAGATAAGAAAAGATCTTGCAACAAACTCAGAGTGTTTATAAATAGATGTCTAAGGACCATTTACAAGATCAGATGGCCAAGAGTAATTTCCAACAAAGCTCTAATGGAAAAAGCAAGACAACAAGACATCATGGTAGAAATAGCAAAACGAAAATGGAGGTGGATAGGCCATGTATTTAGGAAAGACCAAAATGATATAACCAGGGAAGTCATCTTCTGGACTGCTTATGGGAAGAGAAAACGTGGACGACCAAAAATGACATGGCGAAGAACAGCAAAAAAAGAGCTAAAAGAACTTGGTCTGACATGGAGACTGGCAGAAGCTAAGGCGAGGGACCGGGCAGAATGGAGGGGCTGCGTGGATGCCTTAAGCGCCTGCTGGCGCGAAGAGGACTAACTAACTATTTGAAAAGATGAAATGAAATAAAAGACTGTATAAGCATGGCATGTAAAATGAACGATCAAAGTGAAAATGATTGAATACTTAATTGGAACATTGACCAAATACTGATTTTAGTAATAATTAACATCCCTTAAAAAAAAAATACTAGCTTTTATTATATAATTTTTAATATATATTTTTATATAACAGGTGGAGCGGGAGGCAAGGGTACGTGGGGTGCCCCGGGGGATGAACTGTTTGCTGAGGATGGTTCACGGGACGCAAATGACCCCAACTATGATTCAGACAACGCAGTAAGTTTTTAATGAAAAATTTCTTACTACTAAACCTTTTTCCATATTTGTAAAACTTTTTTTGAAAAAAAAAGTGGAGCTATTGTTATGTCACTTGTTAGTTTCTGTGTTGGTTTGCCCGTTTGTTAAAGTCTAGAAAACGGTCAAGGATATTCTCATCAAACTAGTAATCAGACTTAAAAACACTGTTAAAGTCCTATTTTAAAAAAGGCAGGTAACTCTATTGGCTTTAAATAATCTTGGCAGAATTATTACCCCCTTCTGCTTACCTTAGCAGAAATAAGATGAGCTTTTCTGATACCCCTTTGTAAATTGAAAGGTCTCAAGACTTTGCTTGTAAACACTTGAGGCTTCAGTTTTGAATTATTTTTTCGCCAGACTTAGCAGACAATTTGTCCATATGAAACTTTGGAAAAGTTTGTATCCAGTCATATAGAATTTATAAGTAGGTCAAATGGTATCATTTTACGTCCTTGTTAAAAACATACAGTGTTTAAATGGCCTGATCTATTCAGAACTTTATCATAGTTTTTGCAGGCATCGACTTCTTGATTGGATAATGTTGCAAGGAAAAAACTTGTGATCACTTAATGGCAGAAGCGTACTTTTGTACATTTAGTCTTTTGATTATATTTTAAAACATTGAAAGCCATGGCTCTCAGGTGAACAATTCATGACAATCGTGGATCTCTTGCTTTGACTTAGAATTACCTATTATGGCTGAGTTACCTATGGTGTTTAAGGTTTATGTGAAGGTTAATTTTTTAAAAACCATTAAACTTATTTACTTTAAACTGACAGCCCATATGTGCTTTCTGTTTTCCAAACTGGTTTGTAACTGTTCAGTTATGGTCGCTATGAGGTTTTCAGTCACGTAAATTAAAAAAGTGTTTTTATCATCATCATCATTATCCTATTTAGATTATCCATGCCTTTTATTAATCCTTATCCAAGGGTAAGGCCTGGCTGTTCAGTCGAGAACGAAGTCTCCCTCTGGCATGGGACTGCCATCAATGAGATGAGCAAGTCCATTACAGCGGGGGTTCTTGTAGTTAAGATCAAGCTTGAGGGGTCCTTTAATTCCACTACACTTCTTATGTACCCAACGAGAGCAACTTGAGCAGAGAACAGAGTTTCTTCCTGTACCATTGAGACAGACACAGGGTTTTCCCTGACGCACAAATCCTGCGTCATTGTCGCATTTTTTCTGTTAATGACCCTCAAAATAAAATACGATGCGTCCATGTGGACGCAAGTTAGCGTGGAACGAAAATATTTCATAATTTCAGTTTGCTTCCGAATTTCTATTCTTCTACTTTCATTTTTAACCAGACTGGTTCGCTAATGTTGACGGTTTTTATTCGCTAGTTGGGTTTACATAATCAAACTAGTCACCAGGTAAGACGGGTTTACGGTGTATTGATCGTATTTTCGTGTCTTTGCTACTCAGCGGAAGACACAGTCGAACATGTAGACTGTATCACTGTTTTCTTGGGGCGTTTTACCGGAAAACCCGTCAAAAGTAATAACCAGTCTGTTAAAAATGTATCAACAAAAGCTGACGCAGTTTCTTTCGTCTGCAAGCTCAAAGCGCAGTGAACAAGGTCCAAGTACTGCAAATTCGGACAGCGAAGGGTCTGACACTTCTGAGGCAAATGTCTCGGCTAAAAAGCGAAGTCGATCGTTTAGTTCTAAATGGCTAAAGACATTTTCGTGGCTAGAGTTTCACGATTGCCAGATGTTCTGTGACCCTTGTCAAAGAACTAAAAAATTGAACCCGTTTACCGAAGGCTGCACGAATTTTAGGCTTTCAACTTTAGAGCGTCATGAAAAATCGAAGTCACATACTGAGGCATTAAAACAGGTACAATGGCAACTGCATTTTGCACGAAGTGTCCAAAATGCCAATACAGTGCAACGCCAGCGTTCTGACGAGGACGCGCAAACTAAACGTCATATTGTTCAGTTGAGAACTGTGTACATGATGGCTACAAATGGTATTTCTTCGAATAACTTTGTTGACCTTATGGCATTACAAAATGAGAACGGCTGTGAGTTTGCCGACAGTTATTATAGAAAACCGGAAGTTGTCACAGAAATGGAAACTGTTCTGTACGAGCAAATTCTGAGTTCCCTGTTAGAAGATATTGAAAGAAGTCCCTTTTTGGGGCTCATGCTTGATGAAACATGTGACATTACTGTTGAGAAGAAGCTTGTAGTTTACATTAGGTACATCAAAGACGCCAAGCCTGTTGTATCCTACTTAGGAAATCAACGCATTCAGGATTGTACTGCAGAGGGCATCAAGGTAGCTTTGTGTGACTTTCTGACTGACAGGAATATCATTAGTAATGATGACTTTTCAAAAATGATTGCCTTGGGGACAGACGGGGCCTCTGTTATGGTTGGGTGCCGAAATGGCTTAGGTGTTAAACTCAAAGAACTTAACAAATGTTTGGTTCAAGTACATTGCATAGCCCATAGGCTGAATCTAGCAGCATCTCAAGCTAGCAAAGGCCTCGATTACTTTGAGGACTACAAGCGCTACATTCATCAGCTCTATCGCTTCTACTCTGATTCAAGCGTTCGGTACGATAAGCTAAGAGAGTTACAGGAGCTTTTGCATGGGACCGTTCAGCAGGTGCCTGAAGGTACCTCCGTACGATGGCTTTCTGTCGAGAGCGCAGTGAAAATGGTGTTCAAGTATATCGATGCCATCATATTATCGCTGGAAGACGACAAGGATAAAACAGGCAAAGCCTGTGGACTGTGGAATTTCTTTAGCACTACGCTTTTCCTGCTGATCACTGCCCTCATGATCGATGTTTTGACCGTGATTGGAATCCTCAGCCTGACGTTTCAACGGGACTCAGTAAACCTTGCTTCTATACGCCACAACGTCAGCTCGATGGTTGAAACTTTGCAGAACATGAAAACAGGTTCCCATACAGTGGATCAGGTGTTGCTGGAGCTTGGTGAGGTCGGTAAAGGGCCCGCTGTATACAAAGGTGTACAGTTAACTGACAACAACCCCATCAGAGCCAGATTTACTAGGCTAAGGGAACTCTACATCAACCAACTAGTTGAAAATCTTGGCAACAGGTTCCCAAAGGATGATTTAGACCTGCTGGAATGCTTAGATGTCATATTTAACCCGAAAAGATACCCTGAAGCCCATAGTGAGTTGGCTGCATATGGGAACGATCAACTTGAGAAACTTTGTCAGTTCTTTGGACATTTAGTTGATTGTGACCGTATGAAAGGACAGTTTTTACCATTCAAGCACCTTGCTGTATCATACAGGCAGTTGAATAGCTTCGACCTGCATGTTACAATGTTAATCAATGAGTACACAGATGTTTACCCTGACTTTACCAAACTGGCTTCTATTGCCATAGTAATCCCTGTTTCCAGCGCCCCGTGCGAACGTGGATTTTCACACCAGAATGCACTTAAAACTAAAGTCAGAAACAGAATAAACCCTGATCGTCTCAACAGACTTTTGATGATCCGTCTTGTTGGTCCACCTAGGTCAGAGATGGATTTCAGTGCGGCAGCCAGGGCATTTGGTGGCCTTAAAAATCGCAAAAAATAATTGACTAGGTATGTCCTAGTGAAGTTAGTGCAGTTCTAAGTAGTTGATCACAGCCTTGTATTATATGATACAGTGTTTATACAATAGCTGACTAACAGGTAACAAACTGTTAACTGGATGAGTTGAACTTTACAGCCAGTATTAAGTGTAGTCTCGACATACTCCTGTCTTACATGTTTCAGTAACAAATAATTTTTTGCAAAATGATTGCCTAATTTTAATAGCATGACTGTTGTTTTGTTTATAAAACGTGTGTTCATGCAGAATTAAACAGAACATTACAGTAGCATTGTTTGTACCTTTCATATCTATTATTAATTCTTGAATTACCTTGTCTGCCCAGAACTGGACATCAAATTAGCATACATTGCAATACACAGTATAACAAGTTAATTGGAAAGAAGGCGATTTGCTTTGGCTTTGACAAATTTAATCAGTGTTTACTTGTTATTTTAAGAATGACCCCCAAAATGTTCAAATGACCCCCAATTATGGATGTCTGGGGGTCCAAATGACCCCCAGTCGGCGAAGCCAAGGGAAAACCCTGCAGACAGTACATAGATACTTTCCAGATCTTCTTAGAGTATCCAGATTTGGACCGGAGATCATTACCTTTGTCTTACTCATGTTGACTCTGAGCCCTTTCTCCTCCATACTTCTCTTGCATATGGCCACTCTTTCCAGCAACGATTCAAAGGAAGTGTCTGCGATTACAAGATCATCAGCATACAAGAGCTTCTATGGACTCATTACTCTGAAATGACTTGACAACGATTCCAGAATGATGATGAATAACAATGGACTGCGTACTGATCCTTGATGGACACCAACATTGACATCAAACTGATCACTGTAGCTGTCCCCTACTCAAACTCGGCTTCTAGCATCAGAGTACAAGGTCTGCATAGTCCCGACAAGCCATTCCTCAACTCCTAACTTGCACATTGCCCACCAAATGACCTTCCTTGGTAGACGGTTGAATGCTTTCTCAAGGTCAACGAAAGCCATGTAAAGGGGTTGATTGGCTGCGAGATACTTTTCTTGCATTTATCTTAGGATGAAAATGGCATCAGTCATTCCCTGCCTGGCATAAAGCCACATTGCATGTCATCTATCTGGATTTGTTGTCTGATCTGTTGCTCCATAACTCTCCAGGACTTCCATAACTTGATCAATCAGCTTTAGGCCTCTGTAGTTGCTTCTTTTGAGTGCATCACCCTTGCCTCTATACAGATTTACGATGTAGCTTTCCTCTCACCTGGTATTCTTTGCTCACAAACAATGGATTCTATGAGATCTCGTATTACTGCTACACCTTGCCGTCAAGTAGGCTTTATCATCTCTGCCCCAATACCGGAAGGGCCTGGAGCTTTGCCTGCAGCTAATTTACTGACAGCCTTTTCTACCATCTCAACTGTGATTGGGATGCTTGGGCCCTCGACAGGTAGCTCGTCTGAAAGGTCATTTGGATTTTATAGTTGACTAATCGGTGTACAGCTCAAACTGAACACACATCTGGTTTCATGTTATCTGGAACTTGTGTACTTAATTTTTATGAACAGTATTTTCTCACTTTTAAGTCTATTCGCTTATAAGATGGGCCCCCTACTTCACCTGGGAAATTGCCAGTTTCTGCTTCGACCATCATTATAAGAAGAGGCGAAAAAATGAACAGGAGCTGATGCTGCTGTCTTGCAAATTACAGCTTGGTATATCTGGCAGACTGAAGTTGAAAGTTTGTCTTAGTGTTAAATAACGGATAATAAGCCATGTTTCATGCAGAACACAGAGAATGTATGTGGGACAGTTAATCGTTGACTTCAAAGGCCAATTAAGGTTAATTATTGGCGTCAATAATGATGACACGTCGGGTAATTGCATAACCGCTTACAAGTTTATGTGGTATGTTTTCGCCCTAAAACAACATGAAAACTTCTTGCCAGGTCACTAGACCCCGCCTATAAGATGACCCCCACACTTTGAACATGAAATTTTGAGGAAAAATCACTGTCTTATAAGAGAGAAAATACGGTATGTCATTTATATCCAACTGAAACAGAATATTAACTGTTTTGTAAATCTGCCAAAACAAAAACAAGTTATTCCAAGTTTTACCAAACCTTGGCGATTTTTGTTGATGCACATTTCTGCTCATGTTAAATCCCTTGCTAGCCTTTATCACGACAAGCTGGTTTAGTTATATCCCTTGCTAGCCTTTATCACGACAAGCTGGTTTAGTTATATCCCTTGCTAGCCTTTATCACGACAAGCTGGTTTAGTTATATCCCTTGCTAGCCTTTATCACGACAAGCTGGTTTAGTTATATCCCTTGCTAGCCTTTATCACGACAAGCTGGTTTAGTTATATCCCTTGCCAAATTCTTGCATATTTTATCTTCTGGGAATCAAAATGTCTTAAGGAAATTTATAATATTATATGATAATGATAAATATTTTCTAGCATGTCATCAAAGTCAAGCTCTTTTTTTGTATTTCAGGAGGAATGTGTTCTCACACAAATCAAACCTCTTGTCACTCAGGAAGAATTTGATAAAATTGTATCACCAATACTAATGGAATATTTTGACCATGGAATAACAAAAGAAGTCGAGGTTTGTATATTTTGTTTGCTCGCAGAAATGAAGACCCATTGTGTAAACGTGTAACAATTATTTTGTACTGTTTAAAAAGAATCTTTAACCAATTAAAAAATATTCAAACACTAGATTCTGTGCAAAATTTATAGTAATTTTTAGAATTTAAATGTATTAATGATGGTAATGACCCATTATAATTTTAATAGTCAACTTAATTATAAAGTAAAGCGAAGCTTTTATTTGTTTGTTTCTTATCGACTTTGTCCGCTCGGCCACGGCTTTCCTACAAAGGTTTTGTGCAGATTTAGTGATGAATAACAGTATAGATCATGTTGGCTTGTTGCTGTTTGTTACTAACATTACTTGACTACTAGTAAAACTTGCCATTAATGCTATTAAAATGTATTTTTTTCATTAGGAAGTGATCAAGGTTAGTAAAATAATGTTAACTACTGGGCATTGTTTAGACATATAGTTAGATCCCGATCAGGCAGTTCCCCGACTACAGTGAGCTGCCTGATCAGGATCTGCACTGTTTGCTGTGGAATCTCCATAAAAATGTTTAGGTACTGAAGCATAGATTTGCATTAAAAAATTGTTTTTAAAATACATCACACAACATGTCCTAGCGACAGATATTTTGGTTGACGAGAGATCCCAGACAAATGTCTGGGAAGAACCAGACACACTGCCGGGCAGCTGGGAGGTCTTCCCACATTAATTCCATGAAATAGATCTGGAGTTGAACATACATATTAAGAAGCTAAGGAGAGGAGTTACTTGACTGCAACTACTGTTTGGCCCCAGACAATTTAGTAGACTGCAATTATTGTTTGGCCACAGACAATTTAGTAGACTGCAATTATTGTTTGGCCACAGACAATTTAGTAGACTGCAACTATTGTTTAGCCACAGACAATTTAGTAGACTGCAACTATTGTTTGGCCCCAGACAATTTAGTAGACTGCAATTATTGTTTGGCCCCAGACATTTTAGTAGACTGCAATTATTGTTTGCCCACAGACAATTTAGTAGACTCTAGTTATTGTTTGGCCACAGACAATTTAGTATACTGCAATTATTGTTTAGCCACAGACAATTTTGTTGACTGCAACTATTGTTTGCCACAGACAATTTAGTAGACTGCAATTATTGTTTGGCCACAGACAATTTTGTTGACTGCAACTATTTTTTTGGCCACAGACAATTTAGTAGACTATAATTATTGTTTGGCCACAGACAATTTAGTATGTGTAATTCAGCATGAAAAGGAATCATCCTTATATTGCTGCTTCTTTTTAGAAGCAGCTCCTCCTAGTGACAGTTTTAATGTAAACTCAAGCTATGCTTGTCATTTCTTAATTGAGACGACGGTGATATCGGTCAGCATTTACCCACCCTTTACATTTTGCATTACCACAGTGAGACAAAGTGACAACAAGTCAATCTTAAATTGGATTGTTACTTTGCTTAATTGATTATACATTGTAACTGATTGTCAAACTTATCAACAAAACATGCAATTAACAACTTCAACCAACCAATTAACGAAGCCAAACATCAATGTTATTGATGTAACAGTTTGACTGGTGACAATACACAAGGGTCATCTTTGTGCTGATGCTATCGGCTTTGGATAAGATGTCTGAAGATAGCATTTAAATTGTACACTGGAGTAAAATCGCCTTGAAATAATGCCGAAAATTTGAATAATACAAATGATTAATGAGTTATTTTACATTAAATTATAAAGGGAAAACTAAGGACCGACCAATGGACCGACCAATGGACCGACCAATGGACCGACCAATGGACCGACCAATGGACCGACCAATGGACCGACCAATGGACCGACCAATGGACCGACCAATGGACCGACCAATGGACCGACCAATGGACCGACCAATGGACCGACCAATGGACCGACCAATGGACCGACCAATGGACCGACCAATGGACCGACCAATGGACCGACCAAAGGACCGACCAATGGACCGACCAATGGACCGACCAATGGACCGACCAATGGACCGACCAATGGACCGACCAATGGACCGACCAATGGACCGACCAATGGACCGACCAATGGACCGACCAATGGACCGACCAATGACTTTGAATGATGCATCTGCTTCAGATGACCAGAGTTTGAAAAACTGAGGTTCGACTGTATAGAATTTAACATTGATGAAAATTTTGCTTAACCCACTCAGATTTACTAACTCAAGCACTGTTAAGTGCCATTTGACCATTACTCATAACATTTATTTTCTTTGCAGGCAAGTCTAGAGGAGATAAACATATCTAAGATGAAGCCACGGTTAGTCGAACTGGCCATTAGTTTGGCACTTGATCGCAAGGCCAGTCATCGGGAGCTGACGTCAATCCTCATCTCTGATCTCTACAGTCGAGTGCTTTCTGCTAAAGACATCCAAGCTGGCTTCGATAATTTGCTCAACAGTCTCAGCGATCTTGTAATTGACTCCCCAGAGTCACCAAAGGTGGGTTGTATTGTTGCTGTCAATAATGTGTCTCATGTTGTTGTGCCAAGGATTCCAAATAAAGGTATAATTGTCCACCTGGCATAGAAAAATACAGGACATTATCGACAGCAAGTAGGAACTACGACAGCAAGTAGAAACTAATTGTGATAATTTTACTTTATTTTATATTTTTCTGTATCAGTTTTGATTTTATATTTTTCTGTATCAGTTTTGATTTTATATTTTTCTGTATCAGTTTTGAATTATTGCAGTTAATTTTCAGCTGAAGAGGCTTACAAGAAGAAAAAAAGTTGTTTTTATGTTACAACCTAAATGTTGGATAATAAAGTTTATATGTTAAGCAGTACAAAAGGAGTTGTGTGAAATGACATCATTAATGCTTAGCATCGAGGTAAACTTACAGAAGCAGGCAGTGAAAGTCTACACCAAAGACAGATAGATAACTCAGCTATCAGGATCTGACGAGTCAATTAAAACATTTCCAACCAATCAGATTATTGGCTTCAAAATCGCAAAAGTAAATGATGGTCCGAAGATTTCTGAATGTATCATTTTATTGGCTGTGCCCATTTTCAAAGACATGTAAAAATGAACAGTTATGTCACTGAAGACAGGTGTGTTGTATGCGGTATTCCATTTGTCTCAACATCAGTAACATCTTCATGTCGAAAGTTAACTAACAAGCAGCTGCAGAACAATCTTAAACTGAATGATGAAAAAACACTTGTCTACTGCATCATCAATAGAGGCCATTTTGCGACTCTTACCGAAAGCGTTATGCATTACGCTCTCTGATTGGTTGTTATAAAAATAGTAATCGGGGGAAAACTAATCGTGTATATAGACAGTATTTGTTGGCCGTCATCAGATCTTACATTTTGTAAGATACGATTTCAGTGATATTGCTAGTTCTTCCAGTAAATTACAATTTGACACATGCTGTCTTGTAAATTAAATGAGCCATTTAATTTGAGAAAAACACTTTATAACAAATTCTGTTATAAATTTTTTATTCACCAATTTAAATAAAATAAAAAATACTGAAGATTTACTTTATTTTATGTTTAAGTATATCCTTGTGAAACAAATAAACTATCAGGGTTCATTCTAGGACGCGCCTTTGCGCCATTGGCGCTTAAAAAAATTTTGGGGCGCAAAAAAAAATAAAGAAATGTGCCGATCGGGCGCACATACATTTAGAGCCGTAATTTCGTAACACGGAACATTATTCTTTACTCGATTAAACCAGCATGATAAAGCGTGGCCTCAAAGCACAACCATTTACATTACGACTTTGCTGATTGGACGCGGCACTGTGACGTAGGCGTAGCAGACTAATCAAATGACTCGTTGCAAAAAATAAGAGCGCTTACATCATTTCAGTTTAACAAAAGCGGAAATTCGAAAACGAAAGTCAACACTTTTGCATTTTTGGGCAAAACAAATAAAAACTGACGATGAAAATAACAACAAATGTACAGAAAATATTCCAAGTAAGAATTCCAATGGTCCCCCCAAAGAATCTACCGATACTGACGCTGGCACTTCTGATAATAGAACAAGAACGTTTCAGTCAGTGTGGTTGCAAAAGTTTACTTGGCTTCGGTACGATAGCGCAAAATCACAAATGTTCTGTGAAACATGTAAAAATCACAACAAACAAAATACGCTAACCGTATCAACAGGGAGTTGAATTCTACAGACAGTGAAGATAAAAAGCGCTGTATGACATAAATAAGGTATGTGCTTAGCTTTAAATTCAGTATTTGTATTAAGTTATATGGTGGGCCCCTGTTTTTTGAAAATGTCCCCTACTTTTTACCAAAGGCGGGCCCTGTGTCCCCATAAATTTCATTTCTAGAATGAACCCTGAACTATAACACAAATAAGTACACTAGATAATATTAATACAATATAAATGCAATATATTATTACACCTTTCAATAGATATAGAACTACTGGTGGTCCTCTGAAGTTATGTTGCTCTTTTCACGCAAGGGTTAACTTTCCCTGGAGGCGTAATATTTGAGAAGCCTTCCCTTGACTTTTCAAGTTATTTTCTATTCACTTAGACAAGCATTCTTGGTTTTCTCAAAAGTTTGTTTCAGAATGAAAGTGATGAACATCTTAGTTTGTCTCTAACAAACACATGTTTTCATTATAACAGCTCTGGAGTTTTAGTGTGGCTTTACCAAATATCCAATTAATTACAGGCATCTATGCATGGGAGCCCACAGTTTATCAGTGGCTGACAATTTTAATATCTACTATAAAACAACAAAGCAAACATGAATATACAATTCATAATCATCTTTGAAATTTATGAGATAGCTTCAGGCTATAATTCATAAACAAGCCAGTTAGCTTAACAACTTGTTAACATCTGAAGTACTTTCTAAACTGAAACTGGCTCTCAAATTTTGTTGTAATGGGTTCTGCTAATAGAATTGGGGAAAAAACATTTACAGACTTGTTGTACAACATTAATATCTTAGTTTTATGGTAAATGACCTGACAGGTCTTATGAAGACATTATGAGTTAATCTACATCAATGATAATAATATAAATAACCACAGTGTAACTGTAAAAATATTTGATTCATGTTAATCTTTTTTTTTTTCATGGTGGAGGTATAGGATTGTGAAAATTCACCTAATTGTGCTGATTTTCAGTTGTTTTTTAGTTTGTTTTTTAGTTAATTACAGTCATTTGCAATGTCTGTTACAAGCAGGTAAGAACCTAAAAATTAACAAGAATCTTCAATAAATAGCAAGCAATAAGACTTAGCAGCATCCAGTTCTTGTTTAATAGTGGGGGAGTAATTGCTGTAATCTTGATTGATGACATTGGAAGAAATTGCTGCAATCTGTAATGATAACATTGGAAGATATTGCTGCAATCTGTAATGATAACATTGGAAGATATTGCTGCAACCTGTAATGAAGACATTGAAAGAAATCGTTTTAGCCAGTAAGGAAATAGTCTACATATAGTTGTAGCCTGTAATGACAACACTGAAAGAAAATGTGGCCTGTATTGATACACAACTAAAAGTACATGTTTTGAAAATGTAATAAAAATGGAGGACATTTTCTTGGAAAAAAGTCTCCTTTTTGCAAATAATCTTTGGAGTAGATGGCTTTATTCAGCTACAGCTCCAGATAACTGAAATACTGTTGGTGGAACGATAAACCGAATAAACAAATCATCTACAGCTTCATAGGGAAAAATAGCTGATTTTTACTTGGCTGTTTTCAGATTGTTGGTATGTTCCTTGCACGGTCTGTGGCAGACGACTGTCTGCCGCCTAAGTACATCATGAACTACAAAGGTTTGGTAGAGAATGGGGCAAAACAAGAAGCATTAGAGAAGGCAGAGTTGTTGCTGAGCCAGAAACATGGCATCGTACGACTGGACAACATCTGGGGCACAGGTGGAGGCATCCGACCAGTCAAGTATCTTGTCAAACAGGTCAGAAGTATTCAATAGAATGTTACAACAATGTTTCAAAGCTTTCACGGCATCTGTTTAAAATGTTTTCATTCCAAAGTTTTCGTTTGTATTTGTCATATTATGAAGACACTTCATTTGGCATTTGATAAATTGTATTTTTATTGCTCGTTATATGATATATGAAGATTTTAACTCAAATATATTTTCTCAACATTAAAGACTATTTAACATACTTAGCAGAGCACTGGTGTGATTTTATTTTTTCCAATTCTTGAGCAAAATTTTGAGCAATCTACCATGATATATATATTTGATAAATGCTCTTGTTTGTCCAGATGGTGTTGTTGCTGAAAGAGTACCTGTCATCGAGTGATATTAAGGAGGCCACCAGGTGCCTTCAGGAGCTAGAGGTTCCCCACTTCCACCATGAATTAGTCTATGAGGTATGATACACTGTTTAAACAAATACAGGAGCTAGAGGTTCCCCACTTTCACCATAAATTAGTCTATGAGGTATGATGAACACTGCCTACCGGACCTGGTAGCGCAATCGGTAGAGCGTAGGCTCCAGGTACAGGAGGCCCCTGGTTTGATGCTACATACCAAAGTCATTAAAAATAGTAGTGGTATAGCTCCCTTGCTTTGGCAAATATAAGACAGGGCCACATTGTCTTAGCATTTCATCAAACTCGTTCTATATTTTTGTTAAGCAATTAACACGAATGTCAGACCTTCAATGGCAACATTCCATCATGAACTTGTCTAGTAGATAAGGTGCACACAGTCTACAGAAATGGCTGTGTTAACACTATGGAGGTGATATTCAAAATGAGGATATCAAGAAAGATAAGAGTTGATGTTATTAATTTCTCTATCAGATGTTTAGATGTCCCTTGATAAGAGTGCGTTGTGTGGATAAGAGTTTGTTTTGTTGGTAAGAGTGTGTTGTGTTGGTAAGAGTGTGTTGTGTTGATAAGAGTGTGTTGTGTGGATAAGAGTTTGTTTTGTTGGCAAGAGTGTGTTGTGTTGGCAAGAGTGTGTTGTGTTGATAAGAGTGTGTTGTGTTGGTAAGAGTGTGTTGTGATGGTAAGAGTGTGTTGTGTTGGTAAGAGTGTGTTGTGTTGATAAGAGTGTGTTGTGTGGATAAGAGTTTGTTTTGTTGGTAAGAGTGTGTTGTGTTGGTAAGTGTGTTGTGATGGTAAGAGTGTGTTGTGTTGGTAAGAGTGTGTTGTGTTGGCAAGAGTGTGTTGTGTTGATAAGAGTGTGTTGTGTTGGTAAGAGTGTGTTGTGATGGTAAGAGTGTGTTGTGTTGGTAAGAGTGTGTTGTGTTGGCAAGAGTGTGTTGTGTTGATAAGAGTGTGTTGTGTTGGTAAGAGTGTGTTGTGTTGATAAGAGTGTGTTGTGTTGGCAAGAGTGTGTTGTGTTGATAAGAGTGTGTTGTGTTGGTAAGAGTGTGTTGTGTGGATAAGAGTTCATTGTGATGATAAGAGTGTGTTGTGTTGGTAAGAGTGTGTTGTGATGGTAAGAGTTCGTTGTGATGGTAAGAGTGTATTGTGTTGATAAGAGTGTGTTGTGATGATAAGAGTTTGTTGTGTTCATAAGAATGTGTTGTGTTCATAAGAGTGTTGATAAGAGTGTTTTGTGTTGATAAGAGTGTGTTGTGATGGTAAGACTGTGTTGTGTTGGTATGTGTGTGTTGTGATGGTAAGAGTGTGTTGTGATGGTAAGACTAAGAGTGTGTTGTGTTGATAAGAGTGTGTTGTGATGGTAAGAGTGTGTTGTGATGGTAAGAGTGTGCTGTGATGGTAAGAAGGTGTTGTGTTGGTAAGAGTGTGTTGTGATGGTAAGACTAAGAGTGTGTTGTGTTGATAAGAGTGTGTTGTGTTGGTAAGAGTGTGTTGTGATGGTAAGAGTGTATTGTGTTGATAAGAGTGTGTTGTGTTGGTAAAAGTGTGTTGTAAAGGTAGGAGTGTGTTGTGTTGATAAGAGTGTTGTGTTGATAAGAGTGTGTTGTGATGGTAAAAGTGTGTTGTAAAGGTAGGAGTGTGTTGTGTTGATAAGAGTGTGTTGTGATGGTAAAAGTGTGTTGTAAAGGTAGGAGTGTGTTGTGTTGATAAGAGTGTGTTGTAATGGTAAAAGTGTGTTGTAAAGGTAGGAGTGTGTTGTGTTGGTAAGAGTGTGTTGTGATGGTAAAAGTGTGTTGTAAAGGTAGGAGTGTGTTGTGTTGATAAGAGTGTGTTGTGATGGTAAAAGTGTGTTGTAAAGGTAGGAGTGTGTTGTGTTGATAAGAGTGTGTTGTGTTGGTAAAAGTGTGTTGTAAAGGTAGGAGTGTGTTGTGTTGATAAGAGTGTGTTGTGATGGTAAAAGTGTGTTGTAAAGGTAGGAGTGTGTTGTGTTGATAAGAGTGTGTTGTGTTGGTAAAAGTGTGTTGTAAAGGTAGGAGTGTGTTGTGGTGATAAGAGTGTGTTGTGATGGTAAAAGTGTGTTGTAAAGGTAGGAGTGTGTTGTATAGGTAGGAGTGTGTTGTGATGGTAAGAGTGTGTTGTGTTGGTAAGAGTGTTGATAAGAGTGTGCTGTGTTTAAAAGAGTGTGTTGTGTTGATAAGAGTGTGTTGTGTGGATAAGAGTGTGTTGTGTTGGTAAGAGTGTGTTGTGTTGATAAGAGTGTGTTGTGATGGTAAAAGTGTGTTGTATAGGTAGGAGTGTGTTGTGTTGATAAGAGTGTGTTGTGATGGTAAAAGTGTGTTGTGTTGATAAGAGTGTGTTGTGATGGTAAAAGTGTGTTGTATAGGTAGGAGTGTGTTGTGTGGATAAGAGTGTGTTGTAAAGGTAGGAGTGTGTTGTGTTGATAAGAGTGTGTTGTGATGGTAAAAGTGTGTTGTATAGGTAGGAGTGTGTTGTGATGGTAAGAGTGTGTTGTGTTGGTAAGAGTGTTGATAAGAGTGTGTTGTGTTTAAAAGAGTGTGTTGTGATGGTAAGAGTGTGTTGTGTTGATAAGAGTGTGTTGTGTTGATAAGAGTGTGTTGTTGTGTTGGTAAGAGTGTGTTGTGTTAGTGTGGGTTCGAATGAACAGCTGCATTAAATGCGTCCCAAAAGCTATGCCAATCAAGAATATCTCCTGTAAAGGTGGGCAAGGTCAGCGTTGGCAGCTTATGATTATTTAAGTACGTACTTTTACTTACAGTTTGATGCTGCAAACCCGTGTTGTCTGTTACCGTTTGTATGTTGAAATCTCTCACGTATGACGGCCCGTCGGTAGTGTCTATGCGAGTTACCGCTGGTGTTATCTCGGTCTCTTCGGTCTGGTTGTTGCTGGTGTTCTGTTGCGCACGGCCATCTTGAACGCTTTTTAATCTCATATACTCTCGGATCTCTCCAACTCGTATATGTAGCTGGGTTGTATAATCTTCGGTTGCTAGTATCTCGTCCGTAATATCCGCGGTTTCTATCGCCTCTTGTACTTTATCGTTTAGCGAAGTTAAAATCTCAACTTTCTCTTCAATACCTCTCAGCAATATGCGGCACTTCAGTGAAGTTGAGTCTTCTTTAGCCGCCTCAAATTCATCAAATCTGATGGAAATTGCCCGTCTGTACGCTTCTCGTATTGATAGGATTTTCTCTAGCTTCATATTTCTTTGATTAGTTTCGTCATGGCACCATAAAATGTGATGAATGTACTCGGTTGTGTAAGAACAACTTAGACTGCGTATTCCAGGTTCGACCGTTTATTTTACTCTACATCACAAACAATAATACGGAAGTGACGTCACGGACGTCGCCAATACCTAGTAAGCGTTAACGCGCCATATAACGTCTGCTGTAACGTTATGGAATTTATTCCACGACAAGTGTGTTGTGTTGATAAGAGTGTGTTGTGTTGATAAGAGTGTGTTGTGTTGGTAAGAGTGTGTTGTGTTGGTAAGAGTGTTGATAAGAGTGTGTTGTGTTTAAAAGAGTGTGTTGTGATATTAAGAGTGTGTTGTGTTGATAAGAGTGTGTTTTGCTGGTAAGAGTGTGTTGTGTTGGTAAGAGTGTTGATAAGAGTGAGTTGTGTTTAAAAGAGTGTGTTGTGATATTAAGAGTGTGTTGTGTTGATAAGAGTCTGTTGTGTTGGTAAGAGTGTGTTGTGTTGGTAAGAGTGTGTTATGTTTATAAAAGTGTGTTGTGTTGGTAAGAGTGTGTTGTGTTGATAAGAGTGTGTTGTGTTGGTAAGAGTGTGTTGTGTTGGTAAGAGTTTGTTACGTTGGTAAGAGTGTGTTGTGATGGTAAGAGTGTGTTGTGTTGGTAAGAGTTTGTTACGTTGGTAAGAGTGTGTTGTGATGGTAAGAGTTTGTTGTGTTTATAAGTGTGTGTAGTGATGAGAAGAGTGTGTTGTGATGGTAAGAGTTTGTTGTGTTTATAAGTGTGTGTAGTGATGAGAAGAGTGTGTTGTGTTGATAAGAGTGTGTTGTGATGGTAAGAGTTTGTTGTGTTAATAAGTGTGTGTAGTGATGAGAAGAGTGTGTTGTGTTGATAAGAGTGTGTTGTGTTGGTAAAAGTGTTGATAAGAGTGTGTTGTGTTGGTAAGAGTGTGTTGTAATGGTAAGAGTTTGTTGTGTTTATAAGTGTGTGTAGTGATGAGAAGAGTGTGTTGTGTTGATAAGAGTGTGTTGTGATGGTAAAAGTGTTGATAAGAGTGTGTTGTGATGGTAAGAGTTTGTTGTGTTTATAAGTGTGTGTAGTGATGAGAAGAGTGTGTTGTGTTGATAAGAGTGTGTTGTGATGGTAAGAGTTTGTTGTGTTAATAAGTGTGTGTAGTGATGAGAAGAGTGTGTTGTGTTGATAAGAGTGTGTTGTGTTGGTAAAAGTGTTGATAAGAGTGTGTTGTGTTGGTAAGAGTGTGTTGTAATGGTAAGAGTTTGTTGTGTTTATAAGTGTGTGTAGTGATGAGAAGAGTGTGTTGTGTTGATAAGAGTGTGTTGTGATGGTAAAAGTGTTGATAAGAGTGTGTTGTGATGGTAAGAGTTTGTTGTGTTTATAAGTGTGTGTAGTGATGAGAAGAGTGTGTTATGTTGATAAGAGTGTGTTGTGTTGATAAGAGTGTGTTGTGATGGTAAGAGTGTTGAAAAGAGTCTGTTGTGATGGTAAGAGTGTGTTGTGATGGTAAGAGTGTGTTGTGTTGGTAAGAGTGTGTAGTGATGGTAAGAGTGTGTTGTGTTGGTAAGAGTGTGTAGTGATGAGAAGAGTGTGTTATGTTGGTAAGAGTGTGTAGTGATGAGAAGAGTGTGTTATGTTGGTAAGAGTGTGTAGTGATGAGAAGAGTGTGTTATGTTGGTAAGAGTGTGTAGTGATGAGAAGAGTGTGTTATGTTGGTAAGAGTGTGTAGTGATGAGAAGAGTGTGTTATGTTGGTAAGAGTGTGTAGTGATGATAAGAGTGTGTTGTAATGATAAGAGTGTGTTGTGTTGGTAAGAGTGTGTAGTGATGAGAAGAGTGTGTTATGTTGATAAGAGTGTGTTGTGATGATAAGAGTGTGTTGTGTTGATAAGAGTGTGTTGTGTTGGTAAGAGTGTGTAGTGATGAGAAGAGTGTGTTGTGTTGATAAGAGTGTGTTGTGTTGATAAGAGTGTGTTGTAATGGTAAGAGTGTGTTGTGTTGGTAAGAGTGTGTTGTGATGATAAGAGTGTGTTGTGTTGGTAAGAGGTAAGAGTGTGTTGTGTTGGTAAGAGTGTCTTGTGTTGGTAAGAGTGTGTTGTGATGATAAGAGTGTGTTGTGTTGGTAAGAGTGTGTAGTGATGAGAAGAGTGTGTTGTGTTGATAAGAGTGTGTTGTGTTGGTAAGAGGTAAGAGTGTGTTGTGTTGGTAAGAGTGTCTTGTGTTGATAAGAGTGTGTTGTGATGATAAGAGTGTGTTGTGTTGGTTAGAGTGTGTTGTGATGATAAGAGTGTGTTGTGTTGGTTAGAGTGTGTTGTGATGGTAAGAGTGTTGATAAGAGTGTGTTGTGATGATAAGAGTGTGTTGTGATGATAAGAGTGTGTTGTGATGATAAGAGTGTGTTGTGATGATAAGAGTGTGTTGTGATGATAAGAGTGTGTTGTGTTGGTTAGAGTGTGTTGTGATGGTAAGAGTTTGTTATGTTTATAAAAGTGTGTTGTGTTGATAAGAGTGTGTTGTGTTGATAAGAGTGTGTTGTAATGGTAAGAGTGTGTTGTGTTGGTAAGAGTGTGTTGTGATGATAAGAGTGTGTTGTGTTGGTAAGAGGTAAGAGTGTGTTGTGTTGGTAAGAGTGTCTTGTGTTGGTAAGAGTGTGTTGTGATGGTAAGAGTGTGTTGTGTTGGTAAGAGTGTGTAGTGATGAGAAGAGTGTTGATAAGAGTGTGTTGTGATGGTAAGAGTTTGTTATGTTTATAAAAGTGTGTTGTGTTGATAAGAGTGTGTTGTGTTGATAAGAGTGTGTTGTGTTGATAAGAGTGTGTTGTGATGGTAAGAGTGTGTTGTGATGGTAAGAGTGTGTTGTGTTGGTAAGAGGTAAGAGTGTGTTGTGTTGGTAAGAGTGTCTTGTGTTGGTAAGAGTGTGTTGTGTTGGTAAGAGTGTGTTGTGATGGTAAGAGTGTGTTGTGATGGTAAGAGTGTGTTGTGATGGTAAGAGTGTGTTGTGATGGTAAGAGTGTGTTGTGATGGTAAGAGTGTGTTGTGATGGTAAGAGTGTGTTGTGTTGGTAAGAGTGTGTTGTGTTGATAAGAGTGTGTTGTAAGGTAAGAGGTAAGAGTGTGTTGTGTTGGTAAGAGTGGTGTGTTGGTAAGAGTGTGTTGTGTGGTAAGAGTGTGTTGTGATGGTAAGAGTGTGTTGTGATGGTAAGAGGTGTTGTGTTGATAAGAGTGTGTTGTGTTGGTAATAGTGTGTGTGATGATAAGAGTGTGTGTGTGTGTGTTGGTAAGAGTGTGTTGTGATGGTAAGAGTGTGTGTGATGGTAAGAGTTGTGTGTTGATAAGAGTGTGTTGTGTTGGTAGTGTGTTTGTGATGTAAGAGTGTGTTGTGATGATAAGAGTGTGTTGTTGATAAGAGTGGGTGTGATGGTAAGAGTGTGTGTTGTGATGGTAAGAGTGTTGGTAAGAGTGTGTTGTGATGGTAAGAGTGTGTTGTGATGGTAAGAGTGTGTTGTGATGGTAAGAGTGTGTTGTGATGGTAAGAGTGTGTTGTGATGGTAAGAGTGTGTTGTGTTGATAAGAGTGTGTTGTGATGGTAAGAGTGTGTGTGTGATGGTAAGAGTGTGTTGTTGATGGTAAGAGTGTGTTGTGTTGATAAGAGTGTGTTGTGATGGTAAGAGTGTGTTGTGATGGTAAGAGTGTGTTGTGTTGATAAGAGTGTGTTGTGATGATAAGAGTGTGTTGTGTTGATAAGAGTGTGTTGTGATGGTAAGAGTGTGTTGTGATGGTAAGAGTGTTGGTAAGAGTGTGTTGTGATGATAAGAGTGTGTTGTGATGGTAAGAGTGTGTTGTGATGGTAAGAGTGTTGGTAAGAGTGTGTTGTGATGGTAAGAGTGTGTTGTGATGGTAAGAGTGTGTTGTGATGGTAAGAGTTGTGTTGTGATGGTAAGAGTTGTGTCTGTGATGGTAAGAGTGTCTTGTGTTGGTAAGAGTGTGTTGTGATGGTAAGAGTGTGTTGTGTTGGTAAGAGTGTGTTGTGATGGTAAGAGTGTGTTGTGATGGTAAGAGTGTGTTGTGTTGGTAAGAGTGTGTAGTGATGAGAAGAGTGTTGATAAGAGTGTGTTGTGATGGTAAGAGTTTGTTATGTTTATAAAAGTGTGTTGTGTTGATAAGAGTGTGTTGTGTTGATAAGAGTGTGTTGTGATGGTAAGAGTGTGTTGTGATGGTAAGAGTGTGTTGTGTTGGTAAGAGGTAAGAGTGTGTTGTGTGGTAAGAGTGTCTTGTGTTGGTAAGAGTGTGTTTGTGTTGGTAAGAGTGTGTTGTGTGATGGTAAGAGTGTGTTGTGATTGGTAAGAGTGTGTTGTGATGGTAAGAGTGTTGTGATGTGTTGTGATGGTAAGAGTGTGTTGTGATGGTAAGAGTGTGTTGTGATGGTAAGAGTGTGTTGTGTTGGTAAGAGTGTGTGTGTTGATAAGAGTGTGTTGTGATGGTAAGAGTGTGTTGTGTTGGTAAGAGTGGTTGTGTTGGTTTAAGAGTGTGTTGTGATGGTAAGAGTGTGTTGTGTTGGTAAGAGTGTGTTGTATGGTAAGAGTGTGTTGTGATGGTAAGAGTGTGTTGTGTTGGTAAGAGTGGTTGTGATGGTAAGAGGTGTTGTGTTGGTAAGAGTGTGTTGTGTTGATAAGAGTGTGTTGTGATGAAGAGTGTGTGTGATGGTAAGAGTGTGTTGTGTTGATAAGAGTGTGTTGTGATGATGGTAAGGGTGTTGTGTTGGTAAGGTGTGTTGTGATGGTAAGAGTGTGTTGTGATGGTAAGAGTGTGTTGTGTTGGTAAGAGTGTGTTGTGATGGTAAGAGTGTGTTGTGATGGTAAGAGTGTGTTGTGATGGTAAGAGTGTGTTGTGATGGTAAGAGTGTGTTGTGTTGGTAAGAGTGTGTTGTGATGGTAAGAGTGTGTTGTGATGGTAAGAGTGTGTTGTGATGGTAAGAGTGTGTTGTGTTGGTAAGAGTGTGTTGTGATGATAAGAGTGTGTTGTGATGGTAAGAGTGTGTTGTGTTGGTAAGAGTGTGTTGTGATGGTAAGAGTGTGTTGTGTTGGTAAGAGTGTGTTGTGATGGTAAGAGTTTGTTGTGATGGTAAGAGTGTGTTGTGATGGTAAGAGTGTGTTGTGATGGTAAGAGTGTGTTGTGATGATAAGAGTGTGTTGTGTTGATAAGAGTGTGTTGTGATGGTAAGAGTGTTGGTAAGAGTGTGTGTGTTGGTAAGAGTGTGTGTGATGGTAAGAGTGTGTTGTGATGGTAAGAGTTGTTGTGTTGGTAAGAGTGTGTTGTGTGAAAGAGTGTGTTGTGATGGTAAGAGGTGTTGTGATGGTAAGGTGTTGTGATGGTAAGGTGTTTGATGGTAAGAGTGTGTTGTGTTGGTAAGAGTGTGTTGTGATGGTAAGAGTGTGTGTGATGGTAAGAGTGTGTTGTGTTGGTAAGAGTGTGTGTGATGATAAGAGTGTGTTGTGATGGTAAGAGTGGTTGGTGTTGGTAAGAGTGTGTGTGTTGATAAGAGTGTGTTGTGATGGTAAGAGTGTGTTGTGATGGTAAGAGTGTGTTGTGATGGTAAGAGTGTGTTGTGTTGGTAAGAGTGTGTTGTGATGGTAAGAGTTTGTTGTGATGGTAAGAGTGTGTTGTGATGGTAAGAGTGTGTTGTGATGGTAAGAGTGTGTTGTGATGATAAGAGTGTGTTGTGTTGATAAGAGTGTGTTGTGATGGTAAGAGTGTTGGTAAGAGTGTGTTGTGTTGGTAAGAGTGTGTTGTGATGGTAAGAGTGTGTTGTGATGGTAAGAGTGTGTTGTGTTGGTAAGAGTGTGTTGTGATGGTAAGAGTTTGTTGTGATGGTAAGAGTGTGTTGTGTTGATAAGAGTGTGTTGTGATGGTAAGAGTGTGTTGTGTTGGTAAGAGTGTGTTGTGATGGTAAGAGTGTGTTGTGATGGTAAGAGTGTGTTGTGATGGTAAGAGTGTGTTGTGTTGATAAGAGTTTGTTGTGATGGTAAGAGTGTGTTGTGTTGATAAGAGTTTGTTGTGATGGTAAGAGTGTGTTGTGTTGGTAAGAGTGTGTTGTGATGGTAAGAGTGTGTTGTGATGGTAAGAGTGTGTTGTGTTGGTAAGAGTGTGTTGTGTTGATAAGAGTTTGTTGTGATGGTAAGAGTGTGTTGTGTTGATAAGAGTTTGTTGTGATGGTAAGAGTGTGTTGTGTTGGTAAGAGTTTGTTGTGATGGTAAGAGTGTGTTGTGTTGATAAGAGTTTGTTGTGATGGTAAGAGTGTGTTGTGTTGGTAAGAGTGTGTTGTGATGGTAAGAGTGTGTTGTGATGGTAAGAGTGTGTTGTGTTGGTAAGAGTGTGTTGTGATGGTAAGAGTTTGTTGTGATGGTAAGAGTGTGTTGTGTTGATAAGAGTGTGTTGTGATGGTAAGAGTGTTGGTAAGAGTGTGTTGTGTTGGTAAGAGTGTGTTGTGATGGTAAGAGTGTGTTGTGATGGTAAGAGTGTGTTGTGTTGGTAAGAGTGTGTTGTGTTGGTAAGAGTGTGTTGTGATGATAAGAGTGTGTTGTGTTGATAAGAGTGTGTTGTGTTGGTAAGAGTGTGTTGTGATGGTAAGAGTGTGTTGTGTTGGTAAGAGTGTTGATAAGAGTGTGTTGTGATGGTAAGAGTTTGTTATGTTTATAAAAGTGTGTTGTGTTGATAAGAGTGTGTTGTGTTGATAAGAGTGTGTTGTGATGGTAAGAGTGTGTTGTGTTTATATATAAGGGTATATACCTATGACATTGTGCTGGTCTGATGTAATGTATTGAATAGTCATAGTAAGTATGCCTTGTAGTAAGGGTTCAAGGATCTCATATGTGCTGACTTAATTGTTATGTTATGATAATAACTATGTGTTGTGTTCTGTAGGGATCTGTGATGGTGATGGAGGATGGCACAGAGAGGTCAGCTGATCGGATGACTAAGTTGTTTAAGTCTCTCTCGGCGGCATGTATCATCACGCCAGACCAGATGACCCAGGTAACAGCTTCCCCTTTGATCAATCATGGCATTCTTTGATTTAGTACAGAATTTTGCCATGTACCAAACACATGGTGCACATGACATAGGGTAGAGTCATCAACTTATAACTTCCCTGACATTTATCATGGGTCGGCGATATATTTCAAAAATCAAAATCATGTACCCTACATACTTTCTATTTCCTTAAAGGATTATGTACTTTATTTGTATGTTTCTTTTTTTTTTAAGGGATTCCGAAGAGTGTTTGACTGTCTGCCTGACATTAATCTTGATGTTCCAAACGCCTATATTCTGATGGAGAGATTTGGGGAGATGTGTCGTAGGGAGGCCATAATGGACCTTGATACCTTTAGGACCATGCCTACAGGGTAAGTTGCAACAGTGTGTTTAATGTGCTTAATGACATGATACATTGATAGATATATTCAAGACAATACTGGCAGTGTTAATGTATTTGTAACATAGGGACTCAGAACCCTTCCCTAACGAGCGGACCTGGCAGCAAAATCAGTTAAGCATCGGCTCCAGGTACGGGAGACCCTGGGTTCGATCATGTGCCAGGACATACCAAAGTGGTAAAAAAAGGTTGTTGTAGCTCCCTTGCTAACACTCAAGCAAATATAAGGGTAGTTCCACGACTAGTTGACCAGTGTCAGGATAATTTGACTGGGTCTAGTATCATGCCAGGTGTTCACAGTGTGCTATATATAGTGAAAGCAGCACTGTATCTGCTACAAGCGGACATCGTCTCCAGATAGGTGAAATACTGTTGGTGGGATGATAAACCCAACAAACAAACCTTTTCTTAGCGGGCAAATGCTGTACCGACTGAGCTAACCTGAACAGCTTATACAGTCTCTCCCTATCACCCAGCTACAAAATGGTGGCATCTTAATCCAGGAAATGCAACCAATGAGCTAAAACTTAGCATTATACTGGAATATCCCCGGCACCTATGTCTGGTAACACTAAAATTGGATCATTTATTGTTCAAGGATAAATTGCTCGGCACTTGTCAAGTTTTTAACAAAATGGTAATATCCAAGGCATTTCAAAATTAAAACAAACTAATTTAAACTATATACTAAAAGGGTACATATTTCTATTAATTAAAAATAAATTAAATCAATCATAAAAGTATTAAAGCATTACTCTAGTGATATGGTCAATCAATAAGATCAAATGTTTGTCAAATTAGTAAACTTTATTCTGTTTCTCTTTGATACTGCCCAGCAACAAGAATTACCGAAAATAAAATCCTGTCTAGGCACCAGTGAATAACGTTGCACACTAAAGACTGGTTGTCTGCCTATAAAAATTACAGGGTTGATTCCACACCGCTATCTATTAAAAGTCGCATAAACCAGTCTGAAGCTCCTAATTCATCATCGTTTCGTCTGTTCTCAATTTCGCTACACGTATAAAAGCACATGGATATACAAAAAATTCTAAGAGGAATTGGAGATTCAGAGTCTGAGTAATGGTAAAGTGTACTTTACATGATGATGTTTACTGTCTATGTTAGGACATTTTATGAAATAAACAATATTGACTTACCTTTGTGTCGCCTGACTTGGCGACATATAGGGATTACTTTGTCGGCGTCGGCAGCCTCCGAATTGCCTTGTCCGGAGCCTAACTTTGTCACGGTTGGTCCAAATGACTCCAAAGTTGGTATGCATGTTCTGGCAATGACTCGAAGTGCAGCGCACAAGAACCGTAATTCTACCTTGTTCCCTTTTTGAATTTTTCCCCTTTTATTTTATAGAGCATTTCTTGTCCGGAGCCTAACTTTGTCACCATAGGTTCAAATGACTCCAAACTTGGTATGCATGTTTCTGGCAATGACTCGAAGTGCAGCGCACAAGAACCGTAACTCTACCTTGTTCCGTTTTTTAATTATTCCCTTTTGATTGATTTTTTTAGAGCATTTCTTGTCCGGAGTGTAACTTTGTCACCGTAGGTCCAAATGACTCCAAACTTGGTATGCATGTTTCTGGCAATGACTCGAAGTGCAGTGCACAAGAACCGTAACTCTACCTTGTTCTGTTTTTTAATTATTCCCCTTTAATTGATTTTTAGTGCATTTCTTGTGAAGGGCATAACTTGTGCATGTTTTTTGCAATGAGACAATTAAAAGGTTAACTTAACAATGTATGTCCTGTTACAGTCATTGTGTTACCCATGGTAAACTTATCAATTTATCTTTTGTTACAGCCATTATGTACCATGGTAAACTTAACAATGTATGTCCTGTTACAGTCATTGTGTACCATGGTAAACTTATCAATGTATGTCTTGTTACAGCCATTATGTACCATGGTTAACTTACCAATGTATGGCCTGTTACAGTCATTGTGTACCATGGTAAACTTACCAATGTATGGCCTGTTACAGCCATTGTGTACCATGGTAAACAGACCAATGTATGTCCTGTTACAGTCATTGTGTACCATGGTAAACTTACCAATGTATGGCCTGTTACAGTCATTGTGTACCATGGTAAACTTACCAATGTATGGCCTGTTACAGCCATTGTGTACCATGGTAAACAGACCAATGTATGTCCTGTTACAGTCATTGTGTACCATGGTAAACTTACCAAAATATGGCCTGTTACAGTCATTGTGTACCATAGTAAACAGACCAATGTACCGGTATGTCCTGTTACAGCCATTGTGTACCATGGTAAACTTACCAATGTATGTCCTGTTACAGCCATTTTGTACCATGATAAACTTACCAAAAAATGGCCTGTTACAGCCTTTGTGTACCATGGTAAACTTATGAAAATATGGCCTGTTTCAGCCATTGTGTACCATGGTAAACTTACCAATGTATGTCCTGTTACAGCCATTGTGTACCATTGTAAACTTACCAAAAAATAACCTGTTACAGCCATTGTGTACCATGGTAAACTTACCAATGTATGTCCTGTTACAGCCATTGTGTACTATGGTAAACTTACCAATGTATGTCCTGTTACAGCCATTGTGTACCATGGTAAACTTACCAATGTATGTCCTGTTACAGTCATTGTGTACCATTGTAAACTTACAAATGTATGTCCTGTTACAGTCATTGTGTACCATTGTAAACTTACCAAAATATGGCCTGTTTCAGCCATTGTGTACCATGGTAAACTTACCAATGTATGTCCTGTTACAGCCATTGTGTACCATTGTAAACTTACCAAAAAATAACCTGTTACAGCCATTGTGTACCATGGTAAACTTACCAATGTATGTCCTGTTACAGCCATTGTGTACCATTGTAAACTTACCAAAAAATAACCTGTTACAGCCATTGTGTACCATGGTAAACTTACCAATGTATGTCCTGTTACAGCCATTGTGTACCATTGTAAACTTACCAAAAAATAACCTGTTACAGCCATTGTGTACCATGGTAAACTTACCAATGTATGTCCTGTTACAGTCATTGTGTACCATTGTAAACTTACCAATGTATGTCCTGTTACAGCCATTGTGTACCATGGTAAACTTACCAATGTATGTCCTGTTAGTCATTGTGTACCATTGTAAACTTACCAATGTATGTCCTGTTACAGCCATTGTGTACCATTGTAAACTTACCAATGTATGTCCTGTTACAGCCATTGTGTACCATGGTAAACTTACCAATGTATGTCCTGTTACAGTCATTGTGTACCATTGTAAACTTACCAATGTATGTCCTGTTACAGCCATTGTGTACCATTGTAAACTTACCAATGTATGTCCTGTTACAGTTGTCGTGTACTATTGTAAACTTACCAATGTATGTCCTGTTACAGCCATTGTGTACCATGGTAAACTTACCAAATGTATGTTCTGTAACATCCATTGACTGCCATTGTAAACTTATTGTATTCTTGTTTCAGAGGACGAAAGCGTTTTGTCTCAGAAGGTGACGGAGGACGAGTGAAGGCAGCTCTTCTGTGATTCTTCTATATATGTCCGGACACAATGAAACTAGTGAATGCACACCGAAGATGTGCAATGACGTATCATTGTGCTCGCTGTATTCGCGCAAGATTGATGGACTTTGTGTTTAACACACTCCAGGTGTTTGTATGTTGTGTATGTGTAGCAGACAATACGTACAGGTTCAGGCAGAAGAAATGGAGGACATTATTGTTAATTACTAATTAGTGACTTGTTATTTTATTCCTTACTAGAATGAAGGTGCATTAGTTTATTTTTGTTTTCATTTTTTTCTGAAGTGCTGAGATCATGCGTCATCTTGTCAAGATGATTTATGACCATTTGTGTAATTTTGTTATTGTTTATATAGGAATGAGAATATACATGTATTATATACACGTATCATATCAAAAGCAAGTCAAATAAAAATATGCTTCAACAGGAATGGCAGTTAAGAAATTATTTTTGTATGATTTCTTTGTAGCCCGATTTCTCCTTTAGCTATCTAGTATTCCTTTTGTCTTCTGTCTACCTCAATTATGTGTTCTTTCTGAAATTTCAAAAATATTCATAGCTGACTGAAAGGGTTGTAAAAATAACATCAGTGACTATAATTGGTACAATCTGATTATGAAATGCTGCATTTAACATGTAAGTTGAAGAATGATCACAGTATCATAAACTAAATCCAAGACATGGTAATTGATTTTTATTAATCTGTAAAATTGAATCCATGCAGCCGTGGTATTATTATATCAATGGTTAATACTACCTTGTTTAGCATTTGTTTAAAAAATCTGAAAAATTTATATTTTAGGAACAAATAATCATAGCATCAGATTACATGTATTTTATAAACGGCAATAAGTTGACAATGTTCCTATACATTTTTGCAATATTTTGTAGAGTTTGTTCTGTTGTTTGTATGCATGTCTTTCAAATATCTTTATGCACTCTTGTGGCATTGATTATTTGCAATTTTATGCCTTTGTATCATGACAAAAAACTGCTGCATTTGAGGGATTTCCTGTGTTTGTTTTCACATGCATTGCTTTATATTAAGTTAGTGCTTCTTGAAACCAATGGAATATCCAGGAAACCATGAAATTGTTTTAAAGAACACAGCTTGTTAAACTAAAAAAAAAAATAGTTTTGATGCTAAACATGATCTCCATGTTTATCATGCAAGATCTACAACTTTATTAACTACATGGCAGGGGCACCCATGGCCGAGCAATTAGTCACTGACTTAAAACTCCTCAGCCCCACAACGCGAGGGTTCAAGTTCTGGTTGGGGTTTTCCAGCCAACCTGCGGTGCACCTAAGTCTGGGTTACGTATGGGGTCTTCCACCACCAATAATTAGCTGGACATCGCCAATATGACCATAATTGTGTCGGTGTGATGTGACGAAAAACAAAACAAAAAAAACTACATAGCTGTATAGTGTCAGTAAATACACCAACGTGTGTAAGTTTGAAGTAGTAGAAATCTTTATGCCTGGTCTGCACTTTATATTCTGGATTTAGCCTTGAAACAATTATTCATTGACAGAATGTTAGGTTTGATTCCTTGGATTTAATCTTAAATTTTAATGTTTTCTTCAAAAAACAGAAATGCCTTGTGGTTATATGTAGTTGAATTGTCAATGTTCGGAACAACAGGGTTATTCTGTTTCCATGGTCCTATGTAATAAATTGTCAATAAACTAGCTATTTGGTTTCCAAAATCACCAGTCTAGCACACGATGAATTACTTTGACTTTTAGTAGGAGTTAGAGCCACAATGAACATATTGAACAAGAGGTAAAATTATCTGAGGATACAGTATGAATCAGGTTTATAAACTGTTGGAAGCTGGAATGGCCTAATGTAATTGTAAATGCTTAACCCATTCAGACACTGTGAAGTCTCTGTATTTGAAGACGACAGGATCTTGTAAAATACTCTTTAAATAGCATATTTGATCATGTATATACAGAAAATTATAACTTAAATATGACTAACACAATGCTTTGCTTTGGGCTACAACATGTTTGTAAATCTGTGCTTTTGTTTGTCTATGAAAATTATGACTGAATTGGCTGCTTTTGCAATTGAGATGTGTTTATTGGGTATAACGTTGCAGAACCATTACCGATCATGTTTTATGATTAACATTTCAATTAAATCACACAAAAATGAATGTGTTATTTCTTTCAATACCCCAAAAGCTTCTTAGTAGTTTATAATGCTTGCATGGTCTCATAGAAACAGCCATCATAAGTCAAAAATTGATAGTATCCATCTTGTTTATGCTTCAGAGAAAGCAGATTGGCTTCTGGTGCATAAGTTCTGCTCTCCTGATATGTTGCTGTATTGACTATAATGGATTTCTTTTGGCATTACTTTGTCAACTGTAAGTTTTGAGATGGTACGATATATTTTTTTTATCGACTGATTCAGTGAAATGGTACGATATCCAGACTTGGTGAGATGGTTTATCTTCATTTAACACCAGACTGAGATGGTATATCTGTTCAAACTTAGCCTGTGAGATGGTATATCTTTGTTCAACACCAGACTGTGGGATGGTATTAAATTGTTCAACACCAGACTGGGATTGTATATCTTTGTTCAACACCAGACTGGGATGGTATATAATTGTTCAACACCAGGCTGTGGGATGATATATAATTGTTCAACACCAGGCTGTGGGATGGTATATAATTGTTCAACACCAGACTGTGGGATGGTATATAATTGTTCAACACCAGACTGGGATGGTATACAATTGTTCAACACAAGACTGTGATGGTAAATAATTGTTCAACACCAGACTGAGATGGTATATAATTGTTCAACACCAGACTGAGATGGTATATAATTGTTCAACACCAGACTGGGATGGTATATAATTGTTCAACACCAGACTGAGATGGTATATAATTGTTCAACACCAGACTGGGATGGTATATAATTGTTCAACACCAGACTGTGGGATGGTATTAAATTGTTCAACACCAGACTGAGATGGTATATAATTGTTCAACACCAGGCTGGGATGGTATATAATTGTTCAACACCAGGCTGTGGGATGGTATATAATTGTTCAACACCAGGCTGTGGGATGGTATATAATTGTTCAACACCAGACTGGGATAGTATATAATTGTTCAACACCAGACTGGGATGGTATATAATTGTTCAACACCAGACTGGGATGGTAAATAATTGTTCAACACCAGACTGGGATGGTATATAATTGTTCAACACCAGACTGGGATGGTATATAATTGTTCAACACCAGACTGAGATGGTATATAATTGTTAAACACCAGACTGGGATGGTATACAATTGTTCAACACCAGACTGAGATGGTATATAATTGTTAAACACCAGACTGGGATGGTATACAATTGTTCAACACCAGACTGAGATGGTATATAATTGTTCAACACCAGACTGAGATAGTTTATGTTTGTTCAACACCAGACTGGGATGGTATATAATTGTTCAACACCAGACTGGGATGGTATATAATTGTTCAACACCAGACTGAGATGGTATATAATTGTTAACACCAGACTGGGATGGTATATAATTGTTCAACACCAGACTGAGATGGTATATAATTGTTCAACACCAGACTGGGATGGTATACAATTGTTCAACACCAGACTGAGATGGTATATAATTGTTCAACACCAGACTGTGATGGTATATAATTGTTCAACACCAGGCTGTTGGATGGTATATAATTGTTCAGCACCAGGCTGTGGGATGGTATATAATTGTTCAACACCAGACTGGGATGGTATATAATTGTTCAACACCAGACTGGGATGGTATATCTTTGTTCAACACCAGACTGGGATGGTATATAATTGTTCAACACCAGACTGGGATGGTATATAACTGTTCAACACCAGACTGGGATGGTATATAATTGTTCAACACAAGACTGTGATGGTATATAATTGTTCAACACCAGGCTGGGATGGTATATAATTGTTCAACACCAGGCTGTGGGATGGTATATAATTGTTCAACACCAGACTGGGATGGTATATAATTGTTCAACACCAGGCTGGGATGGTATATAATTGTTCAACACCAGACTGGGATGGTATATAATTGTTCAACACCAGACTGAGATAGTTTGTTTGTTTAACACCAGACTGTGATGGTATATAATTGTTCAACACCAGACTGGGATGGTATATAATTGTTCAACACCAGGCTGTGGGATGGTATATAATTGTTCAACACCAGACTGGGATGGTATATAATTGTTCAACACCAGACTGGGATGGTATACAATTGTTCAACACAAGACTGTGATGGTATATAATTGTTCAACACCAGGCTGGGATGGTATATAATTGTTCAACACCAGACTGAGATGGTATATAATTGTTAAACACCAGACTGGGATGGTATACAATTGTTCAACACCAGACTGAGATGGTATATAATTGTTAAACACCAGACTGGGATGGTATACAATTGTTCAACACCAGACTGAGATGGTATATAATTGTTCAACACCAGACTGAGATAGTTTATGTTTGTTCAACACCAGACTGGGATGGTATATAATTGTTCAACACCAGACTGGGATGGTATATAATTGTTCAACACCAGACTGAGATGGTATATAATTGTTCAACACCAGACTGGGATGGTATATAATTGTTCAACACCAGACTGAGATGGTATATAATTGTTCAACACCAGACTGGGATGGTATACAATTGTTCAACACCAGACTGAGATGGTATATAATTGTTCAACACCAGACTGTGATGGTATATAATTGTTCAACACCAGGCTGTTGGATGGTATATAATTGTTCAGCACCAGGCTGTGGGATGGTATATAATTGTTCAACACCAGACTGGGATGGTATATAATTGTTCAACACCAGACTGGGATGGTATATCTTTGTTCAACACCAGACTGGGATGGTATATAATTGTTCAACACCAGACTGGGATGGTATATAACTGTTCAACACCAGACTGGGATGGTATATAATTGTTCAACACAAGACTGTGATGGTATATAATTGTTCAACACCAGGCTGGGATGGTATATAATTGTTCAACACCAGGCTGTGGGATGGTATATAATTGTTCAACACCAGACTGGGATGGTATATAATTGTTCAACACCAGGCTGGGATGGTATATAATTGTTCAACACCAGACTGGGATGGTATATAATTGTTCAACACCAGACTGAGATAGTTTATGTTTGTTTAACACCAGACTGTGATGGTATATAATTGTTCAACACCAGACTGGGATGGTATATAATTGTTCAACACCAGGCTGTGGGATGGTATATAATTGTTCAACACCAGACTGGGATGGTATATAATTGTTCAACACCAGACTGGGATGGTATACAATTGTTCAACACAAGACTGTGATGGTATATAATTGTTCAACACCAGGCTGGGATGGTATATAATTGTTCAACACCAGACTGAGATGGTATATAATTGTTAAACACCAGACTGGGATGGTATACAATTGTTCAACACCAGACTGAGATGGTATATAATTGTTAAACACCAGACTGGGATGGTATACAATTGTTCAACACCAGACTGAGATGGTATATAATTGTTCAACACCAGACTGAGATAGTTTATGTTTGTTCAACACCAGACTGGGATGGTATATAATTGTTCAACACCAGACTGGGATGGTATATAATTGTTCAACACCAGACTGAGATGGTATATAATTGTTCAACACCAGACTGGGATGGTATATAATTGTTCAACACCAGACTGAGATGGTATATAATTGTTCAACACCAGACTGGGATGGTATACAATTGTTCAACACCAGACTGAGATGGTATATAATTGTTCAACACCAGACTGTGATGGTATATAATTGTTCAACACCAGGCTGTTGGATGGTATATAATTGTTCAGCACCAGGCTGTGGGATGGTATATAATTGTTCAACACCAGACTGGGATGGTATATAATTGTTCAACACCAGACTGGGATGGTATATCTTTGTTCAACACCAGACTGGGATGGTATATAATTGTTCAACACCAGACTGGGATGGTATATAACTGTTCAACACCAGACTGGGATGGTATATAATTGTTCAACACAAGACTGTGATGGTATATAATTGTTCAACACCAGGCTGGGATGGTATATAATTGTTCAACACCAGGCTGTGGGATGGTATATAATTGTTCAACACCAGACTGGGATGGTATATAATTGTTCAACACCAGGCTGGGATGGTATATAATTGTTCAACACCAGACTGGGATGGTATATAATTGTTCAACACCAGACTGAGATAGTTTATGTTTGTTTAACACCAGACTGTGATGGTATATAATTGTTCAACACCAGACTGGGATGGTATATAATTGTTCAACACCAGGCTGTGGGATGGTATATAATTGTTCAACACCAGACTGGGATGGTATATAATTGTTCAACACCAGACTGGGATGGTATACAATTGTTCAACACAAGACTGTGATGGTATATAATTGTTCAACACCAGGCTGGGATGGTATATAATTGTTCAACACCAGGCTGTGGGATGGTATATAATTGTTCAACACCAGACTGGGATGGTATATAATTGTTCAACACCAGACTGGGATGGTATATAATTGTTCAACACCAGACTGTGGGATGGTATATAATTGTTCAACACCAGGCTGTGGGATGGTATATAATTGTTCAACACCAGACTGGGATGGTATATAATTGTTCAACACCAGACTGGGATGGTATATAATTGTTCAACACCAGACTGGGATGGTATATAATTGTTCAACACCAGACTGAGATGGTATATAATTGTTCAACACCAGACTGAGATGGTATATAATTGTTCAACACCAGACTGAGATGGTATATAATTGTTCAACACCAGACTGGGATGGTATATAATTGTTCAACACCAGACTGGGATGGTATATAATTGTTCAACACCAGACTGGGATGGTATATAATTGTTCAACACCAGACTGGGATGGTAAATAATTGTTCAACACCAGACTGAGATGGTATATAATTGTTCAACACCAGACTGGGATGGTATATAATTGTTCAACACCAGACTGAGATAGTTTATGTTTGTTCAACACTAGACTGTGATGGTATACAATTGTTAAACACCAGACTGGGATGGTAAATAATTGTTCAACACCAGACTGAGATGGTATATAATTGTTCAACACCAGACTGAGATAGTTTATGTTTGTTCAACACTAGACTGTGATGGTATATCTTTGATCAACACTAGACTGTGATGGAATATCTTTCTTCAACACCAGACTATGTGATGGTATATCTTTGTTCAACACCAGACTGTGTGATCGTATATCTGTTCAGCACCATACTAAGATGTTATATCTTTGTTAAACACCAGACTGTGATGGTATATCTGTTCAGCACCAGACTAAGATGGTATATCTTTGTTCAACACCAGACTGTGTGATGGTATATCTGTTCAGCATCAGAATAAGATGGTATATCTTTGTTCAACACCAGACTGTGGGATGGTATATAATTGTTCAACACCAGAATGGGATGGTATATCTTTGTTCAACACCAGACTGTGGAATGGTATATAATTGTTCAACACCAGACTGTGGGATGGTATATAATTGTTCAACACCAGACTGAGATGGTATATCCGTTAGCACCAGACTGTAAGATGGTATATGCTTTTATGTTGGTATCCCTTCACACCAAATGATGTTATTAAAAAATCTTGCACTTTAATCTGTGTTAAACACAATCATCAAATTCAAGATTTTTTTGGAGAAAAAAATATTCAAGTTGTACCTGTAATACTTTAAGGAAAAAAATTAAGCACAAATTTAATTCAACTGTCAAATATAAAATAAGTGCATCCGAGTATTAAACCAGCAAACCACAGGCATTCTGAATGGGTCTGAAAGTAAGGTAGTTTGTAGACTATCAAAAATAATTTAACTCCATTATTTCAAGCTCAACTTTTCAACATTAAAAATGGAACTATTATATCTTCCATTGGTCTCTGTGTTTGTTTATCTCTTTGTTATTGTATTTCTTTCCAAGATGTTCACTTCTAACTTGTGTAACTTGTACACTTTCATAAAGAGAACCTATTTCAAATGGACAGTATTCCTATAGTAAATATGTTACCACAAGTTAGGAGTTTTATAAGAAAATAACTGCAACAAAACTAAAGAAATTAGAATAATCTTACCTTTATTTGTACACAATTATGTTATCAAACTGGTATACAACAAGACATGATAAAGAACACATTCAATGCATTGATGATACTTTAAATTGACTAATGGTAGGACATTTTTCAGAAAATGAGAAAAATAATGAAAAAATGATTTTCACTAATACAAGTATGCAACAAGATTTGTGTTAACAAACATTGAATTCTCTGAATGCTGCAAAATCTGAGGTGTTTACAAATCAAAGCCATGCTGTGTAACTCCTATTACAGCATCTAGTGCAGTCTATGTTAGGCCATGCCAAATCGGAATTCTGTTAAGCGTCCGCGTGCGCGTAGGTTTTGGAGTCCCCAATCCAAAAAAAAAAAAACAAATTTGTTAGTGAAATTTTCTTAAATAATTCCAATGTTCCGTGAATCGATAGCGACAATTTCGTTCGGGGAAAATGTGTTCTGTAACAACGTAAATTATTCTTAAGCAATTTATCATAACCGTAATCATGTAGACGCTTGATAATAAGAGAATAATGCAAAATTCAAGCCTTAAGAGATACTGATCCAGTCAAACTGTTCGTTGGAACCACAATGTTTTTTTTTTCTTTTCTTTTCTCTTTGGGTTTCTGTCATAAATAAATTCAAATTTAATAGTTCGCTCGTGAATAACATGTTTTGGTGGGTAACAGTCCTCATGGAAAGCAAAATTATAGCGGTCAGGGTTCAGGAAAATGACCAAAACGTATTAGATTTGTACGCTCTGACCGTGGACAAAAAGGAAACCTTCAGTTCGTTATTTGAAAGAATCGTCAATGGTACTGAAGAATCAACACCAGGGAACAGGTTTAAACACCCTATTATCTTAATAGTTGATTAATAGAAATGTACATGTGTGTGCTGTGTATACTTTTTAACTGTTTTTATTTTCTCAGGAAATACTGATACTACTGATAATTCCTTGTTTTTGTGCTCAATGAGTATGTACATGTGAATGTTGTATCTACTTTTAAAAAACTGATTCTTTCAGGAAATACTAATAATTCTTTGTTTCTGTGTATTTGATAAAAGAAAATGTACATGTGTATGCTGTGTATACTGTTTTTACTGAAATCTCAGATTAATGTGATAAACATTCATGTATTACCAAGTACTTATTTGTGTGAATACTAGCTAGGATGGACATGTTAATATTAACATGTTAATATTACATGCCCTTAAATTTGTTGTTTTTTTGTCGTAAAATATTTGTGTTTTCGTTTTCGGTTTGTGTGTTTTTGTGAATAGGTACCTAGGTTTGTCAAACTTGAGTTGACGCTTAACAAAATTCCAATTTGGCATGGCCTTAGGCACTACACAGATAAAGTAAAAAAAAGAAAGATTTAAAAACAAGGAAGTTAGATGAAACAATCTGGATCCAATAAAGGCTTAAAGACAAAAAAAGTTATGTGAATTCTAAACTAATAATAAAAATGTAAAGCTCCGCCAAGATGGTGGAATTTTTTGTTTTAAATGGACTTCTTGGCAGAGCTGTACAAAGTAATTAAACCAATATTATCTACACATTACATGCAAAAAGCTTTCAAGAATACATGTACACAGATGCTTTAATTGCCCTCTTCACAAGTCCCAAACATCTTAGTACCGTCTTCACCATAGCATTCACAAGTCCCAAACATCTTAGTACCGTCTTCACCATAGCATTCACAAGTCCCAAACATCTTAGTACCGTCTTCACCATAGCATTCACAAGTCCCAAACATCTTAGTACCGTCTTCACCATAGCATTCACAAGTCCCAAACATCTTAGTACCGTCTTCACCATAGCATTCAAGCTATTGGGCAAATGCCTAACATATGAGCCTCACAGATGTAAAAACTATATTTTTTTTATACCCGTTACTATTGTGGGGCACTAGCCTGGCATTTGACGTAAGTTTCCAATTAGTTGAAATGTTTTCATTGTTCTTGGAGTTTTTATTAGTCATATAAAAGTAGTTCTTATGAAATGTTATATCTCAAATACTGCAGCATTGTCATAACCTTTGCCCTAATTATATAAGTAATTCTTAAACATTCCTTTTATTTGTGGGCTTAATGTCATTAGATTTCCAAGACAATAACTTATAACTATGTAAGGCAGATAATTATAAGTAACACACTAGCATATTAACATAATTTAGAAGTAAGATAATACTGGCTTCTCACATCAGGTGTAATGCTAGGTTTTTACTGAGAAAGCTTGTCTAATACCAATAGGAAAAAGACATGTTATACCAATGACCAAAGATTTGTTATACCCATAGGAAAGACATGTTTTACTAATGACAAGTCTTTTTATACCAATAGAAAAAGATGTTATACCAATGGCAAAAGATTTGTTATACCCATAGGAAAGACATGTTATACCCATAGGAAAAAGATGTGTTATATCAATGACAAAAGAGTTATTATACCAATAGGAAAAAGACATCTTATACCAATGAGCAGTAACCATCCTTCCCTTATGGAATAACACAAGGTTGAATAAACTTAATTTTAATTATATTTAATTGTGTAGAACTCTGACACAAGAGCAGACATCTTCAGCCAGGAGTCTCGGCAGAGGTCAGACTGTTGTTTGTGAGAGAAGCGATGACTGGTCTGGTGAAAATATAACAGATGATACTAGGCGATGAAGTCCAATGGTCGATTAAAGCCTCCTTTACGATTCATGTATTGTCTGTGAAGGGAAAAGAAAATTACATTAAAAACTATTCACCAATGTCATTCATTTCATCTTGACTATTCTTTAAAAAGACTAGAGCAAATGTCTACACAAGAGGGCCATGATGGCCCTTAATCGCTCACCTGATGTCACGGGCTTTTCGTAGGCTCAAATCTGGCATCAATTAATTTACTTAAGAGTTACTTACTTAAGAAATCTTTGGTGAAGATTGGACCATTAGTGTGGCCACTGGGTTAATAACATTTTCTAGAATTTTACCAAGTAATCTACTGAATCCACTTGACTCGCTTCAAAACATATGTAAGATTTCATACTGGCAAACATGCTGGTCAAGTTTAGTAAAGACTGGGCCATCAATGTAGCCTCTTTAGTGTTTTCACAAGGTTTTTCTAAAATGTAACCTAGTGAACTATTTTTGACCCCACATGACCCAATAACGAAATCATCCAGGATTTCATGTAGACAAACATTCTGACCAAGTTTGATGAAGATTGGCCTATAAATGGGGCCTCTAGTGTGTTTACAAGCTTTTTCTAAGATTTGACCTAGTGACCAACTTTTTGACCCCACGTGACCCAGTTACGAACTCATCCAGGATTTCATGCAGACAAACATTCTGACCAAGTTTGGTGAAGATTGGTCTATAAATGTGGCCTCTAGTGTGTTCACAAGCTTTTTCTAAGATTTGACCTAGTGACCTACTTTTTGACCCCACGTGACCCAGTTACGAACTTATCCAGGATTTTATGCAGACAATCATTCTGACCAATTTTGGTGAAGATTGGGTTATAAATGTGGTCTCTAGTGTGTTCACAAGCTTTTAAAGATTTGACCTAGTGACCTAGTTTTTGACCCCACCTGACCCAATAACGAACTCATCCAAGATTTCATGTAGACAAATGCTCTGACCAAGTTGGGTGAAGATTGGGCTATAAATGTTGTCTCTAGTGTGTTCACAAGCTTTTTTTAAGATTTGACCTAGTGACCTACTTTTTGACCCCACGTGACCCAATAACGAACTCATCCAAGATTTCATGTAGACAAATGCTCTGACCAAGTTTGATGAAGATTGGGCTATAAATGTTGTCTCTAGTGTGTTCAAAAGCTTTTTTAAGATTTGACCTAGTGACCTGCTTTTTGACCCCACGTGACCCAATAACGAACTCATCCAAGATTTCATGAAGACAAACATTCTGACCAAGTTTGATGAAGATTGAGCTATAAATGGGGTCTCTAGTGTGTTCACAAGCTATTTCTAAGATTTGACCTAATGACCTACTTTTTGAACCCACGTGACCCAGTTGAGAACTCATCTAAGATTTCATGCAGACAAACATTCTGACCAAGTTTGGTGAAAATGGGCTATAAATGTGGTCTCTAGTGTGTTCACAAGCTTTTTTTTTTTTTTTGAGATTTGACCTAGTGACCTTCCTTTTGACCCCACGTGACCCAATAAAGAAATCATCCAAGATTTCATGTAGACAAACATTCTGACCAAGTTTGATAAAGATTGGGCTATAAATGGGGCCTCTAGTGTGTTTACAAGCCGTTTCTGAGATTTGACCTTGTGACCTACTTTTTGACCCCACGTGACCCAGTTTCGAACTCATCCAAGATTTCATTGTGGCCTCTAGTGTGTTCACAAGCTAAAATGTTGATGACGAACGGAGGACGACGGACGAAGTGGTATCACAAAAGCTCTCCTTGAGCACATTGTGCTCAGGTGAGCTAAAAAAACAATACTGACATAAAAAGCTGGTTCTCCATTAGCACATTAGTAAGCTTAAAATCTGAATAATGTATAAACTTGCAAGCAAACTTTGTTAACAAAATTATTGTTAGAAAGCAAATTAATTTATTCCTTTAAATTTAAAAATATACATGTACAATCAATACATAAAGAAAATAATTTTTGGTACATATTTAAAGTAATGCACTAAAAGATATTATCTATACATCTACTGGGAATATAATCGGGTTACTTACCTATATCTTCTTTTTTTACAGATGTTTGCTGCATACTGGTCATTACCAACAACTTGTTTGTTCTGAAATAGGACACATTCAAACATAAATAACAATTCTTATTTCAGCAGAAAACTATTTTATAACCCTTTCGCAGCTAAGCCATTTCCCATGCCCCATGCTAAGGAATTTTTCTATAAATTTAGCATGTGATATAAAATTATTAAGGACTTTAAAAAATAGAAAAAAAGTTGAAAATATCCAGAAGTTTTCCTTTTTCCTTTGGCATTTTACTCCTACACCTTCAAAATAATGAAAATTTCTAAGAAAAAAACACTAAGTTACTATCAAGGAGAGTAACTCTGGTCATACAAATATAAGAAATTAGCAATGCTGTAAACACTCAAAAATAGAAGTTAACAGGATGTATGTATAAGAGCATTGCTAGTGGTTAGAAATTGACAAAATTCTACTAAGTTGAGAAATCACGAAATGTTTGTTTCACAAAAGTCACTCAACTGAGAAAAATACTTTCTTGCTAGTGCCATATTTGGGGAAACAGTTTGAGGCTACTAGCAGCATTCCTTAAATATTTTAAGAAAACTCCTCAAAGTGTTTAGTGGGGGTGGGGGGGTGGATTGCAACTTAGCATGTAGGCTGAAAGTTGAAACATGAACTTCAAAATATTTCAGTTTGTCTTTGGTGGGCTGCTGGTTCTACCTGGACCAAAATTAAGCCATAGGTCACCAATATGACCATAATTGTTGGTTGGATGTAAAAGAAATCAAAGAAACAGACACAAAGCAATGTTTGTGCATTTAAATACATTTATGGGAAAGAATTTTGTCATTTGAGAAAGACCAAAATGTTTAAAACAACAAGAAGATTCATTCCTTTGCATGAAGTTATTTAATGTGGTAAATAAAAGTCAACACTAATTACTTTAATTTTACTATAACTATTGTCATTTTATTTATACAAAGATTTCACTTGTGATAATTTTCTCCCAAGATTTGCGTAAGTCAATTGGAAGAGGGAATAACAAATTAAGTAGATGGATGTATCTCAATATAAGAACTGATACATGGGTATATTGTGAATGTGAAAATTAATTCAAAGTTTACCAGATTCTAATCTCATAACCTTTACATTCCCAGTTTTGATCCAAAATGAACAATTATTTTACACAATGCAAGTCGTAGCAGCAAGAAGTACTCACAGTCACTTTTACAGAATTCACCTATGTTGCTCATTTCTCTACTACATATTTTTAGCTAGGATTCTGAATGATGTATATACATACCTTTGTAGTGTCAAATGATGAAAATCCCATCAACCTCATCATCTCCTGTTCATCCTCAGGCATTTTGCTTATCTCTTCCTCTACAATAAAAAATATAAAATCAACAATTATTTATTAACTACCATCACTGCACCATCCTACATTGTAGTCATGGGAATTGTTTATATTATTGTACACAAGCAAATTAGTTGAGAAGACTGACACACAAATGCAATAAAAGAAACAGTAGAACCGAAAATATGCTCGCCAAATAAAGGCTAGATCCAAAACGGCTTTTTAATGCTCTAGACAAAATTTAAGTATTCATAATAACAAGGACAATTACTCCTAAATAATGCAAAAAGAGTTATGGTTCTTGTACAATGCACTTCTCCTAATCGAGATATAGTTTCTAATGAAGTTTCATGTTGATAACTCTAACAGTTCTTGTATTAAACAGAGTTATGGTACTTGTACACTGCATTTTTCCTCATTAAGATCTATCTGCTTAGGAAGTTTCATGTTGACAAGATTCCTGTAGACATTTTACAGTATTTGTGTTATGCTCCAGACAAAATTATGATGGTTGGACTAACAAATGAACAAGACAAATGGACAAAGCGGCAACTATATGCTCACCCTTCAAGAAGCGTAAAAATATAACTGTAAAATAAAAACTTTCTCTAATTTTTTAACTAACCTGAAACCTGGGTTCTGTTAGCATTTTGAAACACTAAAACCTCATCCTCGCTGGTTGATTCATGTCTGCGATGACTTCCGCCGCCACCACCACCACCACCGCCACCACCACGACGCCCTCTGTATAAAAATAAAAGGTATGATGTATTGAAATATTTATAATTTTTAACCAACCTGTGGCCCATGTGTTGCTGTAATAATTTTGAAATAATATTTTTTACTTTGGTTATTTAATTTTTGTTTGTTAAATTGTGGCAATAATTTTGATATAGAAACTGCACTCTGGTTATTTAAAGATTTTTATTTTAAATTTACTTTTTGCTGTTTCTTGAGTTTTAATTCTTATCTTTGGTTTCAGTTCTGACAAAACAACTATATGTTGCAATTTTGATACTACCAACGTCCTTCTAATGGTTCACATTTGGTATGTCTGTCTGTGTGTTTTTTAATTAAACAAAACTAGGCTCGTTATAAAGGCATCTTCAAGCATTAATTGGTTTTACTGAATTTCTGTATGATGAAGTTACCTATCCTCCCTGGGTTCTCTTCTCTCTCTATCCCTGGAACGAGATCTTTTTGGTGACCTTGACCTGTGTCGAGCTTTATCTCTGGACCTTGATCGTCTGTGTCCTGTACAGAAAAATGTTGATATAAGGTACCACATCCACTGTAATACTTTAAAATCTTTAACTAGTTTACCATTAAGTGGCTAAATTAGCGTTAGTATAGTGAAGCACCAAAAATAAAACACAAATAATAATGTATACAACTTGTAAGGTAAAACAAAGGTTCTGTCATTTTTTATTAGACCATTTTAATCATAACACTTAAATAAGTGATTTAGAAAATAATAAAAAGCTTTAATTTTATAACAATTTTGTGTGAAATTGTCAAAAATTGCCTCAAAGTACATAGCCCAGCACCAAGTAGTTAACCCAGTAAGCCGCATACTTTAAACTTATTTGTTTACAATGTATTTTGTTTAAACTTATAACATGCTAAAAAATGATACGAACACAGGAAACACATATAGTGAAAAAAATTGGGCATACCAAATAAAATACGAGTAAGATACTATAGGCCTATTGTTTATCTGGGAAAACCAATTGAAAATCCCAATTAATTATTCTTTATAAAGCAGGGAATAACTGATATGTTCATACATAATTGGATATCCGCGACAAATAATTCAAATCGATAACACGCATATAGTCTATTCAAAACGATGTAAACCTATAAAACATATCAAGATGAAATAACCAAACCAAGATATAAAGTTGCGTTAACAAAGTTTAGAGTTTCAGCGCATCAACTTGCCATAGAAAAGGGTCATCATAGTAATACAGCTAGAAGTGAATGATTATGTAGAATTTGTAATATGAACCAAATCGAAACAGAATACAACTTTTTACTAATTTGTCCAAGATTTTCTCAACTATGCTCCTTACACTTGAAAAGATACTATTATACATGGCCAACTGAACAGAAATTTGCTTTATTAATGAAAACAAGATCAAAGAATATAACTAGAAACGTTTCAAAATTTATATATTTTGCAAACAATTTGAGAAACTAACATCTTTAGGTTGCTCTTCAGTTAAACTAATGTCTCTAACCCATGAATCCTATCATTTGTCCCAATTACACGTATGTTTATATTGCCTTGCTATAAAACATGTATGTTTTTTATGCAATAAAAAATTTGTAATTTGTATTAGGAAAGGAGATTTTCAAATTAAATTATTTCCTTGCAACTGCCAACTTCTTGGCTAGAACCAGTACTCAAATAGTAACCAAAGGGATATACTTAAATGGTTTCCCAGTCGGTAATGGCAGGTGAAATTGAGTCTAGGCAAAGTTTATCAATCAATAATTGTCTCAAGTAAAAAACGAAATCCATAGAACATGTAGATATCAAGAGCTTACAAATTGTATGCTTATAAATCTGGATTGGTTTTACTAATTACACTGGCTATTTTCCAGTAATTTTGACAGTTGTAGGTTATGGTTTTTCTTGACATGTTTTTCTTCAGAAAAGAACCTTTGTCGTGTTTTGCAGTTTCCAAATTAATCATTTTGCAGGACTACAGGAAGTGTTTCCACGAGAAGTCTGAAGGGTGTGGCATTTTTTATCAGAAAAGGGCAATTAAATCAATGTTCATGTTCTAATATAATGATGTGATAAATAGCAATTCACATTAAAAAAATGCACTGTCTGCAACATTAAATTTCTTTTTTTTTTTTAAATAATATTGTAAGGAGGTTGTAAATATTCAAAATGTTGTTGCACACTGGCTTCAGATACAAAATATGCATTGAAATTAATGTGTCAGGCATTGTATTTGTCACCATAAGTAAGCTCAAGATCCTTATAACAAAAACCCATTATTCCCATTCTGAACATCAATAAAACGTTAAAGACAAGACAAACTACATGCTGCCTGAGCAGCAGTATAAATAACAAGATATATCTAAATAAAATATAAAGAAATTCTTTCTGCTAACAATGCTGCGATTTGTACATAGAGGGATGGGATTTGCTGGCATTTTTGCCGATACTGTGCAGTGACATTTTTATCATTATAGCACAGGGGCACTTATGAGGTGCCTAGGGACTGAACCCGGCCATTCCATTATACTGACACTGACGAGTCAGGCATAATGCTGTCCCCATTGCCCCAAGCGTTAGGAGGAAAGCCACTACTTCCAACTTTAAAGTCTTTGGTTTGAACCGGCCCAGGTTTGAACCTGCGACCTCCCGATCCACAAGCAGACTCTACCAATTGAGTATTGCAGCCGGTATTTGTACATAGATTTTGACAGGTTGGATCCAATTGTTAACTTTGAGGTTGAAATCAATGTGCAGTACCTAAAAACTATTAGAATGAGTAAAATTTGAAGACAATCAGTGCCATTTGTAAGCTACACCAAATGATGTCATTCTTAAAGTGCTTTTCCCACAAAACAAAGAATATAAAGATCAGTCTGATTTGATCAGACCCACTAAAGTTTAAGGCACAGTCAAGTAAACAACGCATTCGACTATCGAACATAAACTATGTTTTATGTAATTAACATATTATGGCATCTTTGTATCCTTTACTCAAAGCATTTAAAACTTTAATGCCAGCTTAAGAGCACTTTTCTTTGCTGTAATGCCTGGATTCATACACATTCAGAAGTGAATGCAAACTCTATTTGTAATTTAGACTCCTTACAAAAATCCACCTGAAACCCACACAAGAAACTTGTGTGTGATAGTAAAATAAATCCATTTTGGTAGAAATTATAAATGCACTGCTTAAAATCTGTATGTACACCAGACACCTATGTAAATTAACCACCAATTAAATCAATTATGAGGCCAATGGAAACAGGTCTATCAAATGGATCATATTTAACAGGGGCAGTCGTCTGTTCGTAGACAAACTATCAGTAATTTATTTTCGTGATGACTCCAAAACAGAAAAGTTGCCCAAAGTAAAATGACAGGCAGCAAATGCTGACAGCACCCTTCAGCAAAGTTAGTGGGCTGGAACTCAATGTAAACAATAATGATATAGTTGATTCACCAAAACATTGTGAGCTCAGATGGATACTGGGATCCTGAAGTAAGTTTATATCCTTGGAACTACCTGAAGCAACAGTAAATAGTTTTATGTAACGATTAACATCTTGCATTGTCTTAAAACCCAACAGCCTCAAGTCGAGTCTAACTTCTATCTGACTATGGATGTGATTTTACAATATCAGAAACCATGTACTCACTGCGGTGCCTGTCCCTCTCTCGATCCCTGGACCGTGATCTGGAGCGTTTTCTTTCTGTCTTCTCTGTGGCCAAAAAGAATAATAGTCTCTTATTTTTCTGGACAAAATTGAACAAACATTTTAGAGCAGAAGGGTGGTAGTAAAATACAAAATCTAAAGCATTCAGCAGGGTCTCTAATTAGGTTTACTGTCAAAACGTACCTCTCACGAAAACGTACCCCTATGGAAAGTCAGAATGTACCCCTGTCGAGAAGTCAAAACGTACTCCTGTTATAAGTCAAAACGTACCTCCATGTTTCCATATAATATTATCATTTTGTTAGACATAATTAATAAAACATCATTCCTAATTTATAAGATATGTTTATTAATTGTATAAAATAAACACTTTGATGAGTTATAATTGTTATTTTTGAAGAAATTGTTAAATATTTAAACCAATGTTTGTAACCATATAGTAGTAAGATTATAAAAAAGAAGAAAATATTGCCTTAAATATAACATAATCAAAAACTGAAAACATAATAGAAATAAAAATAAGATAATAAATAGTAAATAAATAAAAATAGTGTCCCAGCTGTTATATGTTTATGAATATAAGTGTTGTACTTTATATAGTGTCATCGTTTTACTTTTATGTTTAACGTAACATAATAGGATCTTATGCTTTACTAAAACTTAAATGAAGAAAAGAAATGCAATTTGTTAAAACATGTATATTTATTTATTAGATAGATTGTTAGGAATGTTATAATTTCGTCAGCGCTAATTACAATAACCGGGTTTCTTTAATTGTGGCGGGTTTTAATCAGCGCTAATTAGATAATGTGTGTCCCTGCTTGGAAAATGCGTTGATTGTAATTAGTGTTGTATTCACAGTTTACATAAAACATGAACATTCTGTCACATGGAACCATATATAAATGTGTATGAGGCAACATTTACATCACTCGCAAAAATTAGAAAGATATTGAATTGTCAAAAGTGTTCCAAACCAGTCCACGATCGTCACCAAGCAGTGAGTTGCGACTCCTGTGGAGAATGGCAGCATCGTGGCTGTGATACTGGAATCACAAAATACCAGTATCAGAAGATGAGAAGGGGAGACCTTGCGGCTTTCCATTGCAGAAGATATCATACACAAGGGTTCAACCATACAAGATGAAGAAGTGCTGTCCACAAACGAAGACCCATACGTCAATGAGACATCTTTCATCACATCAGCAGCTGGAGAAGTGATGTCTACAGACGAAGACCCCTATGCCAACGAGACATCGTCCATCTCATCGGCAGCTGATGTAGCATGTGAAGCATCTTTCAGATGCATGTTGTCATTCCAGCGGCCGCGAGTCCTCGAAGAGAGCACCAACGATGACCCAGACCCATCAGACTCCATCATCGAAGACAGATCGGTGACCTATGAGATCGTGAAGGGCGGTACAGCTAAGGGCGAGGACATGCTGGATGAGTCCATCGGCTTCGCCTACACACAGAAGATCGCTCGGGCCAACTCTGTGACGTGGTGGTGCAGCAAACGAAGCAAGTCACATCAGTGTCCTGCCAAGGTCCTCCAGCGTGGCAACGACTTCTGGCGCGGGGCCATCCCACACGATCACCCTGCTGATCTTGGACTCGGACACAAGATCAAAATCGCGTGTCAGGTAAAAGACGCTGTGACCAGTGACGTCTACCGGCCAGCAAAGAGGCTAGTTGAAGCTGCATTCCACGACAACCTCAAGGAAACAGACTTCTGTCTACCAAACCCGGAGCTGATCGCTTGTCGAGCAAACCGATGTCGCAAGACGATGTCTCCACCAGAGCCGCACGGACTTTTTTTACATTGATTCCTTTCATTTCGTGTCATATATCATTATTATATGTGTCATGTTTGTGTTCTTTTCTTAAATAATTGTATATCTTATATTGATTCTTTTAACTAACTTGTATTTCGTTTCGACAAGTTAGTTGTATCTGTGATGTACCATTGATGATTACGTATATATTTTACATTGTACTTTACATTCTACTTTCAATTATAATTATAATAAAACTTCATGTGCATAAAACTTGCAGATTGACTATGATTAACGCATAATTTGTATACAATAGGCTATAAAACGCCTAGCAGTAACTGTCAATAACAAACCATTTATCTATCAGCTGTCCTTGATTGGTTAACAATAGGGGGTACGTTTTTACTGTGTCGATAGTACGTTTTGACTTCGTCAGTAGTACATTTTGACTCTTAAGAGGAGTACATTTTGACTTCTCATCGGGGGTATGTTTTGGCGAGAGGTACGTTTTGACTGTATCCCACTAATTATTGATGTATGTATTCAATAATCAATGGAATAAGTTATACTAAGAGCAAGATACTTCAACAATATTTACTGTTTTGTAATTAAAAAACACAAATTTTCAAACGAGAGACACACTTTTAAATATATATTCATCTTAAAAACGGTTTATAAATGCTAGTTACAGTAAGTAGTAAAATTAAGAAAGGTTCGGTTGTTCAAATTAGAAAATGAATCGAATCGAAATTTTAGAGCACATGGCTATACGTTTGTGGTTTTGAAAACCGAATGTGGTTTTGCAGTTTAATATTAAAAGGAAAAGAACATTTATCCGCAACTGCTGACCTCTTTTTGGTGATCTGCTTCTACTTCTGGGCATTTTAAGCAACGACTCGAAAATATATTTCACTTAAAATGTTGACAAAGACAACTTCCGGTTGTTTACGCCACGTTAAGACTTCGGCTGATTTGTTAAATATCGGTTATAAATCCGGTTTTTTGTTTCCAAATTTGAATTTTATTTAAGTTATCCTTGTATACCTATATTATTATTATCTTTGGAATTATAATAATTTAATTGTAAATTCCAGAAATTAATGTTACAATACAGCATAATTCAAATCTGTTGCATGTTAATCGCGGGACATAGTGTGTTTTGTTTCTGCATGACGTCACATAAAACGGTTTGCTGAAAACATTCAGTGGTCTCTTTCTAAAACGTAAAAATTGTAGACGCAATAGTGGTGAGTATTGGCGTTCTGTTATCCATTTTATCAAACTGTATATTTACGGAATACTTTAAGTATGAAGGTGATCGTTTTAAATAAATCCTTTTGTTTCTGTTACACCGCAATGTCCATGTTATAATGAAATAAAGCACCAGGCGCGAATTCGAGGTCTAGTAATTTTTATTATACGGTATCTCACAATAAATGCATTGAAGATTGGAATGAATTTCCAGATGAAATAAGGGGAATCCCAAAAGCTACGGAATTAAAAAAAAAGCAATCAGATTGCATTTAAAAGAAAAATGCTAAAAAAATGCAGTGTAAATCTTAGTTGTATGATTTGATTTGTTGTTGACTTTCACATTCGATTAGACAAATTTCATATTTAAACATATTTACACACCATTCATCAGAAACTTATTAGTTATTTCACATCATGTTCTTAAATGTGGTTATAATTTCGAATTCTATTTATACTATAACTATTCAATATAATGTAAAGCTGTGATATATTTATATATCTATATTATTTCCTTTTTTTTAATATATAAATATATAATTATCATTTATTAATAGATACTTACCAAATGTAGTGAAGAATTGTTTCTTTTTATCTGTTTTTAATTTAACTTTAACTTTCGTAAACTATAGCTGTCGTCACTGTTGTTGTACACATAGTTGTTTTCTTGTTATTGGCGACGCGCTAATAACCCTTGTTATCTCCCTTCGAAGAGTTATCGTTCGTTTTGCGTACAACTTCCGTTGAGCAAAAAAAAAAACAACAAAAAACAAACAAGATGGCGTCTGAAAACAATGAAATCGGTGATCTGTGCAAATTTTCAAAATTATCAGCGCGTGAACTGAAAGACTTTCTTAGAGAAAAAGGGGCGCATGTATCAGGGAATCGTCCGGAACTTATTAATACGCGATAGAAAAGCTTGGTACACAATTAAGTGACATTAAATTGGACGACGAAGAAGACCGCATCAAACGCGAAGGAGAGTTGTTTGTAACGTCATTCGGGGAGAATCTTACAAAACCTAGCTCTATCTATATTCAGTTTACATTTTCCAAATACCGAAATGCAACCGCTTTGCTACCTTAATATATGGAGCATTGTGTCAACTCAAGGCAAATTGTCGGAGACCATTTTTAGTGGACATGACCTCAGTAGAAATGCATTTTTTTTAGATAAAAGATGTTTAACCTGATCGAATGGGGAACATTCTTAACTTAAGTGAATTTCTTCAGTTAGAAATATGATTTTTTTTTTCAAAAAGTGTGGACATAATTTTTTCAGATGTCAATATTTTGTTTGAAAATCCATCTATATGATGTCATTTTGTTTTAGAATACTGTCATGTCTACGTGTATTTTAATTGAAAATTTAGAAATACATAATAATTATAAAAAATAGTATTGCATTTTATGTAACTAGATTTAGATTTCTCTCAATACAGTCTCCCTGTGTAGACAAAAATTAAGTCATTACAAATTTTCAGCAGATGAAATCCTAGTGGTAAATTACATTTCTTCTTTTGTTAAGGAAATTCAATATAAATGTCCTATCCGATACCTTGTTTTATGTTCATTTAAACATTGTTTTCTCCTCTTTCTAATTGACATAATATGACAAATATACAAATGCAGACATAACATGTCAATACATAGTTGACACAATCTTGTTTTGTGAATTTCATCTCTGATGGTTATCACATAATATACGAATTGACATAAAAATTGGGAAGCATGGTCTTGTATATGTCGGGTGCGGGAATAGCCGTACCACTACATTCTCGTACCGGGAATAGTCGTACCGAATTGGGAATAGTTGTACCATATATGAAGTATATTTCCCATATTAGTGACATAATTGCTGTCAGGCATTGTGCATTCTTGCTGTAACAAAACGGTTGCAATTTACGCATTGGAAAGCCATTACAGTTTGGCTTGTTTGGAATGCTGAAAAATTTTGCCAGGCGAGCGGATGTTCTCGGACATTCTCGTTCTTGCTAAAGATGATGGCGGGAAAATGGACAAGGCGTTTCGCAATTTACACATTCCCAACTAACGGGTTATTTCGGTAAATGACGTCCTTTTTAAATATGACTATAGCGAGTATGCAGTATTATTATATGTTAAGCTGTTCTATTTTAATGTTTACGTAATAATTATAAATCAGTCATCTGTAAATGTCTAATAAATATTAATTTTCATTGTTGCGTCGCCCTTTGATGCTTCATATCAATGCTTTTCTTGTTCTGAAAACTGTCATGCAATGGATATTCAGATAATTGAGGTAGATTTTTGAGCCATTATTATTATCATCATCATCATCATCATTATCACATTGACACAATTAATATCAATTTTATATTTGGGACGGCATACACTGAAGTTTTACACGTCAGCGACTCTAAGTCAAACCGCCTGGCCACCGGCATCTGCTGAGTAATCTCCTGTGTAAATAACAACAACAAAACAACCCTCGCCCCCAACCCCCACCCCCACACACGAAAAACAACAATAACAGCTAAGAAGTTTTCGGTTTGTGATTGTAATTGTATATAAGCGATAACATTTATGTTGGTGCACCGTGCTCTCCTCCATTTGTTTTACAATTCTTAATTCCAAGTACATGGTTTAGTGACTTTATTAAGATATAGCCAGTTAAAGTACTCATTATTAATGAGTATGCTAAAATTAAACAAAGTAAATTAATAGTTCTAAACTCGATGGAAGCTTTTTTTGTCCGATCCCTACAAGTATTTTGACCTCATTTTATTAACTCAAAAAAAAAAAATAAAATAAAATTAGAACATGAGGCGACGAGGATGAAAAGATGGCACGTAACTTCTCGACCATTCAGATAGATGTGATGTTTTATTCATCATAAATATTTGTTCTACTTGGCTGAAGCATTTTTTATTATCCAGAACTTATTAAACACTATAAAATAAATGTTATTTTTAATTATTATTTTGCATAGCGTTATTTTAAATTTTGCAATTTTCTGGCCTTATCAGCAGGTTTTGTACAAGCATGTGTTTATTTGACATATAGCAAGGTTCTTTAAAGGTGGTAGCCGACAGTTTGGACCAAAAAGGTTTCCTTATACCTCTTAGTTAACCATTTTTATATGAACAGATCTCCAAAAATGCTCTTTATTGATACCCTACAACTGTCGGAAAAATGAACCATAACGCCACAAAATCGTCATTACAAACATGTATTTCCTATTTGAGCCACGCTGCATTTTTAAACCAAGAAAACCTTGCTACCACTAATGTTTTAATGTTTTAGTTTATCTACGTTATCCGCTGTGACGTTGATCTCTATTTTTAGTAAGAGTCCCAATCGTTTTTATTTACAGATATTGTTACATATATAAGATGTAGGCAAACTGTCGGATACCACCTTTAAGAATTAAAACATATATTTGATCACGCATTAGACGAAAGTGTAAAGGCAAAAATATTTGCATAGTCTTTAGTTTTTTTTTTCTTTTTGATAATTTAATTGATCTTACCGTGTTAAATATCTTTTATCTGATATTTATTTCCTTTCAGATGGCATTCATTAGACGATTAATTTAATTGATCTTACCGTGTTAAATATCTTTTATCTGATAATTTATTTCCTTTCAGATGGCATTCATTAGACGATTAATTTAATTGATCTTACCGTGTTAAATATCTTTTATCTGATAATATATTTCCTTTCAGATGGCATTCATTAGACGATTAATTTAATTGATCTTACCGTGTTAAATATCTTTTATCTGATAATTTATTTCCTTTCAGATGGCATTCATTAGACGATTCGAAGATGTCACAATGCGCTATCTACGTCCAACGCGGACATGGGAACGCGTGCTATGCAGCGGCGTTTTGGCATTGTGTTTGGCGGGAATAGTTAGCACTGACACGACATCTTTTGTTGACAACTCGGTTCTTTTCTTCTGCTACACCACGTGGATGTACATCTGCTGCCCAGCCTTATACAAAAGACTGAACTTGAGCATTTTCTGCAACGTTATGAGTATTTTGGCGACCATATTCGCTGCAGACGTGATGGTTTTCGGCTGCTACAAGACATTGCGGAGCTACGTGACTAGAGGTTCTCCAACGTTTTTAGGCTGGGAGCAGCGGGGTTACCTCTTCATTATGAACTGTGTAAGAATGGGCGTCATTGTCGCGTGCTTATTTTCGTCTGTTCCTAAATTCCTTAGCAGCATGAAGAAGAAAGTTGTTATAAAAGAGAATGTAGCCAAGAAGAAAAGGAAGTACAAACGTGCTTTGTAATATGTGTTTTCTTCTCTAGTCAATAGAACATTTTCATTTGGTAGTTCTTTGTCTCTTATATGAAAATCAATAAATTATTTCAGTTTAAACCTTTTCTGCGTATTTTTTTTTCCAGTGTTTAATTAGCTCTACAAGCTTCGCAGTGCATTGCTTAAAAGGTGATATCCGACTATTCGCCTATATTAAATACAGGTTATACCTTTTTGTAATAGCTAATCACTGCCTTAGGGAATTATGGTATGAAACTGACCTTAGTTAAAACTTGTAAAACATTTTGCAGCAACTTTAGTGAGAGTAATTGAAGACATACTCAATCTGACTTTTCACCAGTTTCTAATCTATTTCAGTAACAATTGGGATTTCCGATAAATACAGACCTCGAATATGAGGAAAATCTTATTTTACAATAATTTTGCGACGGAACAGTTGTTTAACAGTACTTTTATTACTTATTTATACTTATTCAGTACTATTATTGCGTTATATATAAATTATAATAACGATACTGCATCCATGAAGTTTGTAGCCAAGCAGTGCAAACTAGTGGTGGCTGGTTTAAATAGCTTACTATGTGTTTGGTGTTATTGTTCGCCCCCAAGAGAAATAAATGACATTTATAAAAAATTTAAGCTGGGCCTTTTAAGTAAACTATAACATGCTGTTAGCATGTGTTCTTTTTAATCTTGTGTAATATGTCGGATATCACGCAAGTCAGAAAGGTGAATTACGGTATTATAATATTACAAAATCTTATTTGAATGACAGTTGTAACTCCACTAAACAACTTTGGTCGCGGCCCTGGATCGAACCCCGGGCCTCCCGTACATGAAGCCGATGCTCTACCGATTGCGCTACCAGGTGCATATATATATAAATATTTACATTAACGTAAAGATGCTGACACATACTTAAAATCGAACAATACAATGCAGCCTTCTTGTAAGAATTAATGCTTGAAACTATAACTATAATCAGAATTTACGAATATTTAGTTTTAATAGGAACCACTGGATTTGCGTTTTTAGTAACAACAGTACGTACACAACTTATTTAAAGTCACCCAATGTCTGTTACCATTTCGTTGAGTGCCTGCGTGTTTTACAGCGTATATAGTAAATGTATCTCTTTTGAATGCGTGTTCAAGCGATGGGATATTTGGAAAGAATCTTCGTTGCCTTGGTTGTTTGGTTCATTTTAAATCAATCACTTAAGTTACGACTTTTAAGCAAATTATTTTGAAGGAAGGCACCAAGACCAAAGCACATGGTTATATTATACATTTTATTTTATAAATAATAATTAATATATACAATATTATACATACATGACTATACATCTGTACATGCATGTGTAAATACATAACATCAACAGCACATGGAGGAAATATTTATTTATTTATTCATATATTTATTAATATTATAATAAGACTATAAGAAAATAAGATAATAATATATATTAATAATAAAATAATTAAAATATCAACAATAAAACATGCATATACTTTATGTCGTTTGCTTTACATTTATACATTTAAACAGTTAATAACTTTGCACTTGAGTGTCCGGTGATATATCAACTCATCACTTAACTCATAAAACAATATTAATCGTCAGTTAACACTAAGGCACATCAAGTACTAATGTGGGTACAGAGGAACACTGAAGGGAGAATGAAGCATATTAGACATAACATATTGTGACATGATAGGCACTGGCATATGAACACCGGACATGGACCCGGGACTTAAAGCAGCAACCGTAGAACGGTGCCGCAACTCATTCGCAGCGCGCATGTCCAAAGCCGAGAACATGCTTCCGCCGTTAGTTGACAGTTCTGGGGATGTTCTACCAAGGGAAAGTTGCGGCGATGTCTGAGTTGGGGGTTCGGAACCGTTTCTTGTAGTCGTTTGACCTTGGAGTCGATGATCTAAGGATGCTGGTGAGATGCCGGAGTTGAAGTTGAAGTTAAGAGGCTGTGACGATCCAAGAAACTGGCTTTGTGGCGGCGCGCAGATGCCAAGGGCGGCCAGCTGAGCGATGTCCACTCCACCTGTCGGTAGATGGAATCCGGCGGAATTTTCCTCTTCACGCTGCTGTCTCTTCTCCTTCATTCGTCGATTTTGGAACCAAGTCTTAACCTGGAAATAAATAAAATTTTAATTCGCACGTCAGCAGACACTTTGAAGTCCATGAATATAAAAAACTGAATATATTTTATTTACCAGTTAACGTATGAATATAGAAATGCCACAACACATGTGCTTGTAGTTCCTTTTAATGCGCGTTGTCATATTTTTTGTTAATGTGTGTACTATTACGGAGACAAATGTACCGCTCTTATTAAAAGCATCATGCCTTGCACTATATAATCATCAAAATGCTATTATACAATAGCTTTAGGTTTCATGTTAAGATTCTGTTCATACAGTTTCAAGTTAATTGGTTGAGAGACAAAACCAGATACAAAGAATACCAATCAGATTACTAAGGTATTGAACATTAAGATCCACTTTTACAAAATGAGCGGCAGGTGCTGTGTTATGAAACATATTTTCGTCAGTTTGCTGTCACAGTTCGCGTGTTGAGATCATGTGCAGTATCTACTAATGCGGTTGTTTGCTTTATCAATTTTTTTTTTTTTATTTTTTATTTTTTATTTATTGGCATAAACATGTAGTTCATTGCCAGAACATCATAACATAGCGTCAATAAGTAAACAGATATTTGTTCAAAGAGAGAAAAGTGTGAAATGAGCATTTACAAATACAAATGCAAAAAAGGTCAAGATGGATTTTACAGTAACAATATAAATATAAATAAACAAGTATCGATTATTTATTATTAAGTTGGAGTGTAGTTTCCCTTTTAGAAAAAGACAGATATATAAATTTAGAAAGGTTCTTAATTAAAGATGGTTTCCTGCTCTGGAATAATAATTTAAATTTATGAATTGTAGGAAAAGAGCAAAAATAAGAGGGCAGAAATAAACTTCTTAAATCTCTAAAAAACGGACATACTAAGACGAAATGGTATTCGTTTTCCACTACCTTCATATTACACAATTTACAAATTCTATTGTATCTTTCTATGTTTTTATAACGACCTTCTTCAATAGCAAGTTTATGGCATGATAATCTAATACGACTATAAGCAATACGGTGTTGATTATTATCGATAATATCAATGTAGGGTTCAAATCCAAATGTATTCTTAACAAGACAAAATGTTTCTAGTTTTCTAGAATGTTCAATCGAATTAAACCAACACTGAACATATTGGTCTAGTATTCTCTGTACAGCAAGATTAACACAGTTATTACTACACAATCTGTTGTTGAAAATATATGACAAGCCTAGGTTTTCAAACAACATTTTTATATTTTTTGTCCACTTTAATATGAAATTACCTTCATTGTCAGTTAAAAAAGCGAGTCTGTACTGTAGGGAATTGGGATATTTGTTAAGTTTAAACCAATACTTAATTAAACGGACTTTTCGTATAGTCAACAACGGGAATCTACCCAGTTCACCATAGACAGAGTTGTTGCATGTTTTTTGGCTGACTGACAGAATTTGCTTAAGGAATTTAATGTGGACGCGTTCGATGTCACCTGACTTATGAAAACCCCAAATTTCACTCCCATAACATAAAATGGGAAGAATCATACTATCGAACAATTTTAACTTATCTACTGTATTTAGAGACATAAAATCGAACAAGGAGTTTAAAGAGAATGTCGCTTTTAATGCTTTATCAGCCAGGTATTTTTGTGATTGGTAAAAACAACAATTCGATTTCAGAGTAACACCTAAATACGTAAATTCACTCACATTTTGAAATAGTTCGTTATTGTACACAATAGAAACAGTACCAGCAATCCTAGTCCGACATCCTTTCTCAAAAACCATAACTGCAGATTTAGGTACGTTGACTTCGATTCCCCACATTTTGCAAAATGAATTTAATACATTTACCAAAGTTTGGAGTCCCTCTGCCGTTTTTGAAAAGAGAACAGTATCATCGGCAAATAATAACAAAAACAAATCAATCCCATCGATATTTACATTGTCATATGCGGCTACATGAGCAGATGACATCATAAACTCATACATATCATTGATAAAGAACAAAAACAATCCGACAGATGTTACAGGAATATGTGACAATATTTAATAGCGTCATACACCCATAGTGTCAACGATAATTATCATCATCAGTAAGTTTCACCGCGCCTCTGACAAACTGTCGCCCAGTTTGCATGATCAGAAGTTTATTGATTTTTTTTTATCAATTTACTTGTTAATAATATCAATATATCCCAGTATTCAAAGGACTAATATCATGAAATTTTGGCGTTGTAATTTGGCATTACAACTAGTACTTTACGGTAACTCTGTATAAGCCGGTTGCCACTTCGCTATAACTATTTCCTTTGTATTTTGAATATTTCAAGTTAGACAGTTGGATGGTAGATTATTGTTTGGCATGAACATGTATGCGACACTTCCGATACTAGCGCAAAAACAATGACGTATATAGTTTCTAAAATGTTGTTGTTGTTTTTTCATTTAAAAGAGTGTATTATCCACCAGAAATCTGAACGACTCTGAAATACGTTGATTTTAAAAATATGGCGCGTTTTAGATTATCAATTTAAACACAGTTCTAATAGATCTTTTAATCTTATTGAATTAAAAAAAGACTATAATAAAGCTACAACCCTGCACCGTCACAAACACTATGAGTTTGGACGTCACTTCCATCCATTTTAGAATATTCCCTCGTCATATTTGTTGTGTCAAAAATGATTGCATATTTTCGGTACAATACATATTTTCGGTACAAAACAGAACTGAAAAAGTACATGGGCAAACTTGAAAGTGTCTTTTTACAAAGGGCCTTTGCGTCTTACCTGTTGATCTTTAAGTTTAAGAGCCCTCGCCAGCTGGGTTCTGTCGCTGGCTGTTAGGTACTTCTGGTTCTTGTAGCGTCTCTCCAGTTCTTTGAGCTGGTCCCCGCTGAACGCCGTCCTCGCCTTCTTTCGCTTGTTCCCGTCACTGTCATCGCCCAACGACTCGGTGTCACCCTCTGTAAATACAACCAACATTCATGTAGATATGATACAGTTTACTGGTAAGTACCACCAGTTCAGCACATGGATGGATCTAGGGCATGGGGGTGGGGGGTGCACCCCACCCCATCAACCAGATACAAGTTTAGAGTTGTGAAAACACATACCATGTATGTAAGCTTAAAAATACTAACCTTTTAATCGTAGACTGCTTAGGTCAAATTAAGGATCCCTTACTGTGTATACATATCTAGATTTACTGCGTGTTGAAGTTGATGGATGAAAATTGTTCTGATGCTTAACTCGTTAGTACTTTTCATAAGTAAGCTAAAAAAAAATAAATGAAATACACAGTAAATTTATCCATGATACAAAATTCACTAAAATGTATTGTGCGATTAAATCTGCACTTTTTCAGCATAAATAATCAGGAATACGCAGTTTATTTTAATAAATCGGAAGTATAATAAAAATAGGTCTAGGTAATAAGAACGAAGTCTACGTACTGAATTAAGTACGAACAATAAATTCTTACCCGACATTGTGGAGAGCGATCTTGCCGAAATTGGAGATATCTTTCCGTCACTAAGATCGTCTATGTTCGAGCTGGTGTCGATAGTCATGTTCTCGTCACAGGACTCGTCCGACGTTGGAGACATTCGCTGCGGTGAACACGTTCTCTTCCTCTTGTTTGATTGCATCTTCGGCGTAGACGTCGGATGCATTATCCTTAACGGTGCACTATTGTCGTTAACATGGTGCCCAAACGACGTCGGCTTGTTAACAATGGCGTCGGAACTCTGTTGCTGATTGTCGTAATGCTGGTTGTAGGTTACCGGCGCCGGTTGTTGGAAGTTGCGATTATAGTCGACGGAAGCTGTCTGCTTGTTTTCCGACTGTATGTAGTTGAGGTACGGAGAATCGGTTTCCCTCCGATGGTGTCTATCAGTACCTTCCACATGACTGCTAATGGCCAGACTCTCGATGGAGAAACTTTGTCTCTTCTTCTGCTGAACAAGCATCGTGATTCTAACACACGACCACACACAGAGTATTAAACACTTTTAGAACTTTAGTCAATCGGCTTTCTTAAAACATTAAGGAAAGACTCGGATAGGCAATAACATTTAACCCACTCTGTGGAAAATAAAAACAAGCAAACAAAATAACTCCACTGTCCAAACGTCTCTTTTTTTCTCTTAGCAATTCTGGGAATCTCCACAGCACTGTACACGTATGTAGATGTAAATCTCCAGTGAGAATATTAAATTGACCCGATCAGGACAGAAGTCGCATAAGAACTGACCGTTGGTCACATCTGTTACACGGGTGAAATGAACAGCTCGAGTTAATTGCTGTCACAAACGGCTTTTTAGCACATTAGGGCCCTATTGTGGTGAGAGCTTGGGGTCTCAATGACCCGACCAAACATGCAAACCAGGACCAATCAACAGTCCTTTGTACAGACTGTTTATATCCAATACCAGTTTGAGTAAAGCATTATCTCGTTACTTTACCTGTCAGATTACTTAAAATCAAACAGAAGGCGCTAAGTCAAAGTGACAATAACATTCGGTAGACAATAAGTCACAATTACCTTTCTCGCTTCTATATTGGCTAGAGTTCATGTCACGTGATTACGATACTTACCGCCAGACAATGGCCACAGAATGTTTCCAATGAATAGCGCAACAGTTTGCTGTCCAAACAGCCTGATTGGGGTATAATACGGACCTCACGAGGGCCCGATGACATCGCTGAGCACGTGCTAAATCTACTCGCTGATTAGAGATTGTTAATTACGCCTTTAAGGGATTTACAGAATCAGACAGACAGATTTGACGGCACCGATTGTGGCAGAAGGTGATTAAAATGTGCAAAAGCCAATTCTAAAAATGAATAGTCACATCGTGAAATGTTAAGCTGTTATTTAATCCCTGGATATACTACATACATAAAGATCTAGTTCACTAATAAATTATAATATTTGTTATGTACAGTCAGTTGAATATAGGATTTAAGCTAACACTCAACAATTTTAATTAATAATGTGTATTTTTAATACAGCATACTTTTATTTTGTTTAGTTAAATAACAGTTTGCAATAATAATCTGATGTTGTACATGGTCATTCTAAAATCTATATGTTTATATTTATGTATTTAGACAAAACAAAACACCATATACAATTTAAAATGTACTTTTAAAGCAATAGCTATTCCACTCATTAATTTCCAAGATCCCTACCATATTTTTCGGCTTTGCTGTTGTCACTGTTTTTATCTGTAAACAGATGTAAGATATTTCTATCAATTTAACCTTCAATTTCCAAATGTCCCATACGAATGCCGGACAATTCTCAGTCCGGACATTTCTCAGTTAGTGAAATTTGCAGGGTCGGACAATTCTCAGTTGGTTGATTTGCAGGGCCGGACATTTCTCAGTTACTTGTTTTGCAGGGTCGGACAATTCTCAGTCCGGACATTTCTCCGTTAATATATTTCAAAGTATAGCAATATTTATGATAAAATTGTTGTATTAATCCATTTTGACGTTATAGTGAAATAATTAAAAAAGATGCAGATATTGTATTTGATATGAACGCATTATGTATTTAACAGATATTGTATTTGATGTAAACGCATCAATCGCTCTTTGCGTTAATGAAGAACAAAATTCAAGACTGGTACTAATCAAATGTTTTATTGAAAAAGACAAGGTGCGTGTCATACAACAAACACAAACTACAAATTTTCTTGGAGCCTGTCTTACTTGTTAGAATTTCCATTTTTGGAATAATGATCGTAGGCTGCGCTGAGACTTATATTCTAACAAGCATCTCAGTTTGAAATTAGAGTAAAGCATGTCATTATTAAAGAACAGTGGGATGGCCAATAAAAGGATTTTCGCGGCTTTTGTCAAAGCGTTTGTTATGAAAATCAAGGGGTATAGAAATAATTATTGATGCAATTTGAAAGGATAAATAGTTTGTTTGGTTCGCAGTCAAAGAAAATTATCTGGTTTTTGATGATTGTCTTTCATTATTTAATTACAGTGTTGTTTTATAACACTGATAAGTGGGATGGCCAATTAAAGAATTTTCGAGGCTTTTGTCAAAGCGTTTGTTATAAAAATCAAGGGGTATAGAAATAATTATTGATGCAATTTGTAAGGATAAATAGTTTGTTTGGTTCACAGGTTTATTTATGATTGACAGCAAAGAAAATTATCTGGTTTTTGATGATTGTCTTTCAGTATTTAATTACAGTGTTGTTTTATAACTCTTTGGTTTAATCAACGTCAAAAATGGATCTATAACAATTGTCCCGCCCTACAAACAACGGACTGAGAATTGTCCGACCCTGCAAAACAAGTAACTGAGAAATGTCCGACCCTGCAAATCAACCAACTGAGAATTGTCCGACCCTGCAAATTTCACTAACTGAGAAATGTCCGGACTGAGAATTGTCCGGACCCCGTCCCATACCCTTTTAATGAAATACAGTTTTTCTTCTTTCATATGGCATCATCTTTGGTCCAAGTATAAGTCGATTTATTTTGAACAACGTTGCAGTGGTTTATATGGCTATAATTATGAAGTATTTTTTTTTGTTGGTAAAGAGGCAAAAGATATATTTGCGATGTATATTAAGCATAACAAGATATCGGCATCTATCTTGTGATACTGATGTAGGTAGTTTTTTATGTTAAATTTATTGGGGACTTATTGATGACCCTAAGTGTAGCATTTGTGACAAACCAGGCACACTAGAGCATCTTCTCTCCTCATGTTCTACATCACTGACAGATGGAAGATATAGATGGAGACATGACACAGTCCTTAGAGAGTTGGCTGACTGGTTCGAGACAGAAGGAAAAAAGAAGCGGAGAAGGTACCCCTCCACATTGACAAGTGTCCTACATCAAAGCGGGAGAAACTGCAGCAAGAGGAGGAAAACAGCAGGCATCGATCCTGGATGGTACAACTGGGTGGAATATGGAAGTTGACCTTGGGAAGAGACTTATTTTTTCAGACATTGTCCTGACTACCCTGAGACCAGATATTGTACTTTGGTTAAGGACTGGGAAGAAGCTCATTGTCGTTGAGCTGACAGTGCCATGGGAGACAAGATGTGAGGAGGCTTATGAGCGGAAGAGAGCGAAGTATACCGAGCTCATGGAAATTTGTAGAAAACATGGTTGCCATACTTGGCTGTTTTCCGTGGAAGTAGGCGTTAGGGAGTTTTGCGCCCAGTCTGTGCATAGACTGACGACAGCAGTTGGAACTACTGGCAGGGATAGAAGGAAGGCTATCGGAAAACTGAGCCAAGCTGCGGGGCGTGCGTCCAGCTGGTTGTGGATTGGAAGGATGGAGAAGAGCTGGAAGCCATCAACCAACACACAGTGACTGATCACCACTGTGGGCCCACCCACTACTATAGAGTGTTCATGAATTATTGGGCTCTCAGCGGGGTTCATGCTGACGATGTTGGTAGAGAAGCAGTCAACAGACAACGGCAGGAACTGATACAGATTGTATTACACACATCTTATATTGTTGAAATATTGTGTGCTATAGATTTGTTTTTTATGTTATCGTACTTCACTTGATGCTGTTGCAATATATTAATATTGTTAATTAAATTCCGTATTTGACAGAAAAATAATTTAATATTGAAACATTTTGATTTTTTACAAACCCTTCCATTTAGCCTAGAAACAATGAGACAGAAGTTAACAATTTATAAAGAAAACTATAAAAACTACTTAAGTCGAACAAAACTGGTCATGTTGGCTTGTACAATAGTATGGGATCTAAACCTAGTGCCTGTTGTGGGAACAAAGAAAAGAAAAGATAAGGCATCAAATGTAATACCAGTTGGAGTTTTAATGCAAAAAACAACAACAAACAAAACAGTTGAAGTCAAACAAAGCGGTGGTCATTTAATGCTGATATTTACGAAATGCATTTAGCAGATTAAGTTGTTGTACAACCTCCCTGGAAGCGTTTTTAGCATGGCAGTGTGGAGATAGCGAGTAAACATAGTACACTTTATTCTGTCTTCCCTTCAAAGCATTCGGGAACCACCAGGTGTATGCCCCTCGTCACTTTGACGGCTTTTTAAACTCTTGACCCGCTAAGGTAAGACCAATTTTAAACTCCCATACTTTAATGCTCGCCCTATAACACTAGTTAGGGCGAGGGTAAACAAGACCAAATATTGATTGATAGGTAAAACCATTCTAAACAGTGCCATCCACCAACAAGGGACTGGAACAATCGGATCAGGATCTGCATCATATTCTCCCAATTTGCCATGTTAGAGCTGCATGGAGTTGTTATATACCTATAGTTCGACAATAACAAAGCTGCATGGAGTTGTTATATACATATAGTTCGACAATAACAAAGCTGCATGGAGTTGTTATATACCTATAGTTCGACAAAAACAAAGCTGCATGGAGTTGTTATATATCTATAGTTCGACAATAACAAAGCTGCATGGAGTTGTTATATACCCATAGTTCGACAATAACAAAGCTGCATGGAGTTGTTATATACCTATAGTTCGACAATAACAAAGCTGCATGGAGTTGTTATATACCTATAGTTCGACAATAACAAAGCTGCATGGAGTTGTTATATACCTATAGTTCGACAATAACAAAGCTGCATGGAGTTGTTATATACCTATAGTTCGACAATAACAAAGCTGCATGGAGTTGTTATATACCTATAGTTCGACAATAACAAAGCTGCATGGAGTTGTTATATACCTATAGTTCGACAAAATTTAACTGACTATTTTTCATCTTTGTACTCGCAATTCTTCGCCAATATACGGAAACATCAAATTGTTTTGAAAATACTGCTACTCTGGTTGTTCTTGTAGAAATAAAATAACCCATCGGTACAGTGTTCGCCTTTCTATGTCGAAGGAGGCGAGGTCGAAACAGTTTAAAGACTGATAATAGTTGCCCAATGTTTTGTTAAGTTTAATAGAATTTCATCGATACATATTTATTGATATTCTTTTCTCTTTCTTTTTTAATATATACATTATGTTAAACTGCACTTTTTATCACCACATGGCATATATGTGTTCATGTCGATACTTTGTTATATGTAATACGATAAAATTATTTCATATACTATGAAATATAATACAATAACACGAATGAAATTTAATTAATACACATTAGCCTTTCGAAGACAATACTTGCTTTAAAAAAATAAACAATATGCAACGATCGGATTGCAAGCAGTTCGCTCTGCAACTGCACAACTCATGTAAATTAATAAGACAAATTCCTTGATGCTTTGTTTTGTAAACCGGACTATTACTACCGGCATCAATTTCCGATACACTTTTCTGAAACCCAAGAATATTCATTGCTGCCAGTTCAAAGTTGCCAAGCTTTAACAAGAAAAATTTGAAAAATTATTTAAAAAAAAAAAGAGATTTTTTTTACCCGCTATCGACTTAATTGATCTTGCGATTAGTTTAATATTTTCTAATGTTAAGGTACACTTTCATATACTAATTGTTATATGGCTGATTTAGGTAAGCATCTCGCAATTCCTCGTCGGGAGAAACTGTTTCTAAAAAAATCCTTTGTATTGTTTCTTTGATACCACATTTTGTATATGTACTTAGGGTCTTTGTTATGTCCGATATTTTGTAATTTGCCAAAGACATTCTTGTCGACCTGCTAACAAACTCCTCATGAATGTATTCTTTAATCCCATCCGGAAGGTTTTTTAACATGGCAGTGTAGAGATTTGCGAGTAAACGTCGTACACTTTATCCGCTGTCCCCTCAAAGCATTAACTGACCCTAAGTTGAATGTGTCGTCATTTTCACGGCTTTCTTAAGCGCCGTTAACAAATACACAATACCTTCTTAAATACCCCTTTTCTAGAATAAAAGCCAAACGCACGCGTAAACAGACCACCGCCTTAATAAAAAAGAAACAATTGTATTAAGCAGATCAGATTTGTCTGATGTTCGTTGATTAGATTAGAATAAGCTGTCTTTGCGCTAAACCGTTTTATGTTTGTATTCCAGGAGTATGTTACAATTTGCTATCATATAAAGTGAAACAATGAAAATGTTATATAGGTTGGAATATGTGGGGTTTTTTTTCTTTTCAATACATCACGACACGATTATAGTCATTACAGCCCAGCTGTTATTGATAACGGAAGATCACTGACAAATATCTTGGTACTGATAAATACCTCAAGCGCCATGCTGGTCGGCTGGAAGACCTCCATACATGGACGTTTTCGCCCGAAATGGACTCGAACCCACGCGGTAATGGCAGGAGAAGTCAGAGGAGTTACAAGTCGGCGATTCAGCCCATAGGCCATGAGTACCCCTGACTCGGAGACTCAACCCCTCGTCCAGGAGCTCGGCCACGAGCCCACGAGCGCCCCTGACTCGGAGATTCAACCCCTCGTCCAGGAGCTCGGCCACGAGCCCACGAGCGCCCCTGATACGGAGATTCAACCCCTCGTCCAGGAGCTCGGCCACGAGCACCCCTGACTCGGTGACTCAACCCCTCGGCCACGAGCGCCCCTGATTTGGAATGTTAAATTTATCTGAAAAGTGTACGGTTTGTAATATAGTGCAAACATGCGATTACTATTGCATATCGCTATCTGCATAAAAGATCAGAAGCAAAGTGTGACAAACGACCCAGTTGCGGATGAAGACTTGATAATTTTATTTTAAAATACAGAGTACACGTATGTACGAAGTGTTGGTATTTCACTGTCATTGGTTTAAATGTGTCTGTTCGAGGTAAAACTTCTTTTTATAGAGTCTACGCATGAGTTATCATTTCTGATTAAAATGTGATTAAATATTGTTGAAGAAAAGCGAGACAAGAAAGAGTTGATGATAAGAAAAGGAAGTGAAGTTTTGTCTGTTTTTGTTGTTGTTGATTTGTTAGGTTTAGTTTGTTTGTTTGCAGAGTAGAACTGACCGTAGAATGTAGGGATTTTTTTTATTAAAAACAACGAAATTAAAAACTGGAAATCTATGTTCTCTGTGTTACACGGAAAAAGAAACTTTGTCCACCTCTTCATATGCTAAACTAATGCATTTAATTGTATAAATCGAACTTCAGACAGTCAAAACTTTTACTTACAAATGTTATAATCTATTGTGCATATTTTATGTCACCGCTCCTGGTAGCGCAATTGGTAGAGCGTCGGCTGCAGGTACGGGAGGCCGCGGGTTCGATCCCGGGCCGCGACATACCAAAGTCGTTAAAATGGTAGTGGTAACAGTTGCTAACACTCAAGCAAATATAAGGGTAGTTCCACAACTGGTTGGCCCGGTGTCAGGACAATGTGACTGGGTGTGGTATCATGCCAGGTGTTCACGGCTTGCTATACACAGTGAAGGCAGCACTATATCGGCTTCAAGTGGACACCGTCTCCGGATAACTGAAATACTGTTGGTGGGACGATAAACCCAATAAACATAAACATATTTTATGTAAATAAACAGAAGACTGATAGATATAAATGATAGTAATATCGATTTTAACTACGAAACAAACGAATACATTGTTTTTTTGACGTACCTTATCATAACGAAGAACATGCACTCGGAACTCCTCGGGTAATTCCGTCCTCTACGTAATCACCTCGGAAATAATGCGGTCGCCGCCATATTGACGAACTACTTCCAAAATGGCAATCGTACCTACTCGGCGATCTCCGGCAAGCTTCGACTATAGACATCATCCGAAGCGTGATCCGAATGCATGCAGGGTAATAACTGGTATATTACACTTTTATCAAATCCTGTTGGTAATACACATACAGTATCAACTAAGTTAGAAATATTCTTCAACGATGCAATCTGCTCTTCTTTCAAGGAGTATTGAATCTCCATTATATCTAAAGCGTACTGCATGCACTTTGAAAAGTCAGCCATCTTTGTTTAGATAATGCAATGAGAAGTTATTCGCCGGGGCAAATCACCAACTGGTGTATTCATACAATTACATACGAGGCATTATCTCCGAAGCTTGCCGGAGATCGCCGAGTAGGTACGATTGGAAGAACATGGTGACTACCATTCTTTTCTTTTCGTTTTTTTAATGAAACTATTCCATGTTTATAGAATTAAATATTTAATTTTTATATGATAAGAACTAAATTTAAACATATTCGCTGTATATATTCTGTCTGTAGAATGATGTATGTGATTCATTTAAAACTTAACTCAACTCAACTTTTTTAATCACAATACCGCTGTAAGCGGTTAATGAGCAATTTAGCATATAATACAAATCATAGACTATAACAAATTCCAGTGCAAATAAATCATCTACAAAAAGCCCGGAAAATCAGTGAAAAGGACCATAACATCTATGACGTAACGTGTAAACTAAGCGTCTCATGATCTTTGAATTTAACATGTTTGAGTACCATATGTAAACCCTGTTTGTTGACATTTGTTTCATAAAAACAATAACTTCCAACTCAAGCTCAAGGCAGATTGAAGGTAAATATCTTCTTTGTATGTGTATTCATTGCTTGTTTTAGTTTTTCTTGAATCGGCAGTAAACATATCGTAACCACGTGAAAACAAAGAACCCGAAGTCTGAATGAATCATAGACAACGTCCCAATTAGGCCCAATTTTTGCTGCCCTTTTTATCATAAACACTTCCATAGCTACTACTGTGTAACTGGTGGTATTTATTATGGCTTGTATTTGTCAAAACTGCACGGAGAAAGACATAATATTTAATTAAAATATATAAATCATTGCTTAGAGACACAGGAGGAAGACTGCGCAAAGACTGATAGTGGAAAGGATTAAGCGTGTAAGGGATCTCAAATTGGAAAGAAAAAAGAACCACAATCAACTATCAATATTTGAACGCAAGTATAATTAGATTATACTGTTTTCTATAGAGAATGCACTTAATTGTCTTTTTATACTGATTTTAGGAATAAGACAACAGTGAGGAATCCCCAGAGACATCTCTGCCTGGCCTGTGCCTGTTTCTGTGAGACGTTCAACTAGTACAGGGGAACTTAAAAACATCTTGGAGCCTGAATTCTTTCAGACCATATAAACAATTTCTTTTGAGTTGTTCGATGTCAACATATTTTTTTATTATAACAGAACATTTTGAGAAATAGATCACATAAAACTACTAACAACATTGAAGGTGTGGTCTTCTTGGTGTGTGTTTAATTTTGATAAATATCCTACATTATTGATAGACAGAGCTTATTACCTACTGCTGACATGTAGTTTTAACATTTCATATCAGCGGAACCCTGATTTACATTTTTTAGTACACTAATTATAAATTGAGTTAATGTAGAAACTCCATTATCTGAATTGTTTATGTATGTTTGATGCAGTAATTTAAGTTTATTTTTATTGACAGAACTGATTCAGTGTGCATTTTTAAAACATAAAACAATTAGCTAAAATAACAAACATGCCAATTTCACAAATGATATATGTTTCAGTTGCTTTGTTTTGTTTTGTTTGTTTATTGGGTTTATCGTCCCACCAACAGTGTTTCAGTTATCTGGAGACGGTGTCCACTTGAAGCAGATATAGTGCTGCCTTCACTGTGTATAGCATGCCGTGAACACCTGGCATGATACCACACCCAGTCACATTATCCTGACACCGGGCCAACCAGTCGTGGAACTACCCTTATATTTGCTTGGGTGTTAGCAAGGGAGCTTTACCACTACCATTTTTAACGACTTTGGTATGTCGCGACCCGGGATCGAACCCGGGGCCTCCCGTACCTGGAGCCGTGTTTCAGTTGCAGTAGGGTTATTCATCAACAAAACTGAATCACTTAGGTACCATTGAATAGGTACCAATACAGAATCAAGGTCTTCCTCAAGCATTATTTAAGACTTATTATAAGAAATAATTGGTCCATGATTTAAAACTAACAAGTGTCTGTATAAATTAACAACCTGCTTAAGTCCCTGGTTAAGTTCCTACTATATATAGTGTAACTTCTTGCAGTGTGAAAACTTTCAACATGGCTCAAGGGTTTAAAACTATTAAATCTTGCATCCAGAGATGACACCCGTACTTGCACTGGCTTTTAGCATACTTTTTAAATAATATCAGAACAAACGAGAATAAATATGTATTACTAATTATTTTATTCTTCTTCCATTTCGTTCATGTTAAGGTGTTTAAGCAAGAACACAGCTTTATATTGTGCAGAAGATATTTTAATGTGGAATGAAAAATGCATTTATGACAGATAAATAAAATACTTATAAATTTAAATATGGAGACAATTATTATGCAACACCATTGTCTTTATAATAGAAATACAAGTCAAATAATTTAATAAAGTTATTTCCCATGAAATCTTAATAATTATATGTATAACAATAGTACATGTTCCATTCTCCCTATACCATTTGATATACATTGACGATGTGCAAGTACTCGATAAATGTACCATTAATTGGTTTAAAGTTTTTAAACATGTGATTTAATCTTGGTAAAATACACTTTAAATGGTTGTTTTGATAGCAGTCAAAACATGACTCTGGCACCCATTAGATATGGTAAGTGAATTAGATGCTTCTGCTTTGCTGATGTTTGTCAACTATCAAATTATTTTGTAGATTATATGGAGAAATAAACATTATTTTAATATACTCCTGCCTTGTGATGAGTTTTATGAAAAGTAAAATTTAAGAAATGGTCTACAACTAAGAAAGCAATACTGAAACTTTTAATAATATTAAATCTTTTTCAAAGGACTGCAAATAACTGATATTTCCTCTCTGCCTTCCTGAAGAGTGAGTTTATGCAAAAAAGTTGTGCCAAAGTTCCCAAAACAGTTGGAGAGATATTACATGTATTTTATTTTGACAAAGTCAGATACCACCTTTAATATATAAACATCTTATATTTTCATTAATATAATATATATAAATATAATATAATAGAAATCTCGAAAGTCGATTTGGAAAAAAAGTTTTTCTTTGCTTTTTAATAGCAAAGTGGTATCAACATTTTAATAACAACTGACTAACTTTGAATACAAGTATAATTGTATTATCTGACAGTATATACATACTTGTTTTAGTAAAATGTCATTTATTAAATTAAGAAATTCCCAAGAGGTGTTAATTTGTATCCGATTTGTACATTCAGATGATTCTTAGCGTTACCAGAACCTGTTGGAAGTAGGTTTAGTCGGTCAAAACAAAAAGCCTTTATAAATGTGGACCGAAAAGTTCTTTCACAAGATTTGGCAAAAGGTCTGAAAGTAGAGGAGTGAGACAGAAGACTGAAGGCTTCAACTTTAATAAAAATATGCATTCATAACATTATTTTATACACTTTCTCTTTTTATAGTCTTTTTATTAGGAAGACAAAATTTATAGAGACCCATCACATAACATCAAAATACATGTACACTGTAGTGTTTCAAGTAAACCATATTGCCTCTAATAGCACTTCAATGCATGGGATCGGGTCCTAGTCAGGACAAGAACTATCAGGTGGGAAGGTTTTCCAGCTAACCTGCTGTGTGCTGGTGGTTCTGTCCAAACATAAATCTAAGGTTTTCCTTCACCAATAATAAGCTGGATGTCACCATAACCATAACTATTTCAGTGAAATGTAACAAGAAAAAAAACACACAACAAAAAACACAAAACAACAACAGCAAAAATCATAAGAATATATGCAGAGGGTTCAGTAAAATACAGGTTAGCTGTCTCATAATAAATTTTAATGAGGTAAATTATTTAAGATAAAGATTTGTCTGAATTACCTTGCAAATGCCTTTGGTGGCTTGACACCATGTGTTCAAGTGTGGAAGGAATTCATTTTGCAGAAACTGTAAATAAAATTGCATATACTGTAAAAATCACATAAATGAGGCAAATATATACTACAATGACAACCTGAAATTGAATGTTTTTGTAAGTTAGTCAAGGAAAGTATTGCTGTATTTGTGTCTGGCACATCCACCCCAAACAGAGGGCGCTCAAAGTTAATAGCCTGATCCTAAGATGTGACCTTAAACAGTGGTACATACATTTAAAAGTTCAATTTTGACAACACTCAAACCGAAGGTTATGCAACACTAGTCTCAGAATAAAATATTTGGGTTTAATTGATATGTCAGATATTCATGGCATGAAATCACAGAAAGGGCAGCACTATATTTGTTTCAAATAATTCAGTGAAAACAAGAGTAACGGAAGTGGTAGATTTAAGTCTATAAATGGTTTTATTTCATAAATGATAAAAATTAATAGATTAGACAATCCCCCGCCCCCACCCCACCCCACACACCCCCCTTTGCCCACTACAGGCTGCAAAGTTAAAAAAATGAAGCAAAATAAAAAAAAGAAGCCATGGAAAATAAGGCCTATATATGTACAAAGAAAAACACTTTTATAAGTTTCAGACATGATTTGTTGTTAAGGATAATATAATCCAGAAGTTTAAACTGACCAGTTACTATTTATCACAATGGAATTCGAAAGAAGAACAAGGTTTTCTGATAGCTGCTATTGACGTGCTGATTTTTGATTTAGCCATCTATATAACAGGAAAATAAACGTAAAATGACTGATTTTATATAACGATAAACTCTAATATTCAGATTAAAAACAACAACACACGAATAAAAAAATAACATACCATGACAGAAGGTTCGAAGTGGGCGGAGCAGATGTGCGTCGTGTCTGGATTAACACTAAAATCTGAACGATTATAAACAAGAAATAGTGTCCCGCCACTCTTTTTTGGTAAAACCGTTTGGAAGTTATAATTTCACACCATAGTACCCCCATTAACACGAGATTTACACGTTTTTAGATTAATGTTGACATAGCTTCCAGCTTTCCATCTATTGATAGTTTTCACCGGAAGTTTTCTATGACTCCCGGTGATGGCGCTGCGACGGATTCAACCTATTTATATAGAGTAAATAGTGTGACGTCACGAGTCAGCCGTCCCTTTACGATATGTCTATGGACGAACTCTACTAATTAACATCTGCAACAGTAAAACTTGAAGTTTCCTATAGACTTCTTATATCTTATTGCATATTTAGGAAACAGATTTTGGTTTTGCGCGATATATGACAGAATAATGCAGTGTTGTTTTCAGATGCGCTATCTTTTTCGAAATGGTAGTGTAATTAATGATTCTATACTTTTTTGTATATTTTTCAGAAATGTAACACATTCTTTTAAATGTGTACAGTTGCGAAGTCATTAAAGTTGACAAGTGGACATTTTTTCCCCATATTCATACATTGCCGTGACATCAAATGAGCACATACTCATAACATTTCTTAATGATGATCGAAATTTGTCTAGAAAAAAAGTGAAAGAATACTGCATTGATAAGGAAGATTATTTTTTATTTGAGAGGAATTCTAGTACTCGAAGACAATGTTTATTAAAAAGAACAAGCTTCTGTGAATTTATTACGAAATATAAATACCATTGTTAATTCAAAATCAGGACAAGAACTTCACAGTAGAATACTCATTTGATTATATGCCGCATTCAAAGGTTTAGCCACAATGTAACAGGGTACTTTTGTAAAACTTTCTTTATAGTTTTTTTATGTATACTTTACTAGATATTTATATCTGAGAAATAACCTAATGAGTAAAGTTTTTAATAATGTATAGGTATTTTCTTAAGACATTTATGTAGCCGATCCAGAAAATGCTAAATTTGATTATGTGGTTTAATTATATATGTTTACTATGTAAGAAACAAAAACTTTAGCCACGATGTAACGTTACTCTTCAACGTAACATTGTATTAGTATTATATAAGACACAAAGTAATGTATGTTTAATGTACAACCATATGGGCAATAATGTTTAAAATGAATATAATTATATATTCGTGTTTTACGGATCAGCTTATTCGTTGACAATTTCAGTTTTTCGTGTTTTGTTAAAAAGTGGCCCCCACCCCCGACAAGTCGATAATATATGTAAAGTAGAAAAATGCAACATTTTGAAACATTCTAAACATCGCTACAAACGTACTCACAACTTTGACTAAAGTCGTGTTACACTTGGGTAATTATCATCTGACGCGACGTCTATGCACATATTTGGAAAAAATGCAAAATGCAAGTCTTGTAAGTTTATTCAGTGCATTTCGTCGATCGTGTAAGAATCTGGTTTTTAACAAACCTTTAGAAATTAACCCCCGCCCCCGCACAACAACAACAACAATAAAAACAAAAACAAAAAACAACAACAAAAAAGACAAAACAAAAACCAAAACACAACAACAACAAACAAACGTGAACTGAACTGAAACACCTGGTTGATCTAATCATAGTTCCTACTCAACATGTTGTTCACCTTGTTATTTATCCTTTATATACACTCATATATTCATGAAATTGACAGCAAATCTCATGACTATTTAGTAAGACTTATTATGGCATATGGAATTAAATAATCCGACAAATGCATCTGCATATAAATTGTTTGCTGCTTTTAATTTTAAAATGTATCTAGATACAATATCAATACATAAATAAGAGTCATATCGCCTAAACTCAGAGTGTTTTCACACGGTGACGATGGTACAAACGACAATCACTACAGTAAACGAAAGAAAATGTAAACAGTGTCATCAGATTTTGCATTTGAGCATACGTTTTATACAGAATTGAGAAATATTTACATGAAACCATACTTTTGGTCAAATTCAAATTCCTTAAAATTTCGTGAATTATTTTCTAGTACAAGTAAACCAGTAAACAAGTAAATGTGAAATAAATTTAAAAGTTTAAAGCCGCCAAACAAATAACAACATCATTTCTCAATAACCTTGCTATTTTAGAGATGTTTTTGCATTTTGTTATATGCACTTTAGTTATACTCTTACCACTTCATGTGGCTTTCCTTATTGTGTCATAAGTTAAAAACTGATATCAAATAACTAATTCAGTATTACACCTGTTAGTAACAGGATTGAAACATTGTTAAACCACCACACCTTTGATAATTATGTATGTATACGCGTATATCTATAGACCGCTGGCTCGATATAAGATCTATAAATACAACAATCCCGACAAAATAAACCTGCATGCATATCGTTTTAAAGTTTGTCAGAATGAACATTTGGGTAAATTATCGATAAAATGCATGAACAAACAAAATCAGAAGTAAAAAATCTTTTGAAAAAAAGTTAGTACATTAAAGTTTTAATTTCTCTTTTCTTATGTAAAGGTACTTTACTACAACTAGGTACTTTACCTTGTGTGTAGGTAATTGGTATATATTTGCTGCAGAAAACTGAAGAATATTCCACTTTTTAATCTTTTGAAAAACACTTAAGACTGAAGCCTGTGCATAAAATTATTGTTTGAGATAAGAATTAATTAAAAAGCCTGATTGCTTCAAATAAAATAAAATAAAATTATTAATAAAAAATATAAAAATAATAAAAATAAGCACATTAAAATAATATTTACCATATTTATCTATTTAACTATATCTTGACAATAATCTAAAAAATATTTTTGCAAAACCTGTTGGCATAATTGGCACAAGAACCACATACCTAACATTGGATACCACTGTGACACCGAATACACGCCAACAAGGGGCTTTTCTAGTTTCAGTTACATTGTCTTAGTCGTCCCAGTAACGTATGCACCCGCCGCACTAGTAGCTGGACGTACATATTCATTAAAATGTTCAGTAAGTTTTTAATTGATGTAAAGGGCTCGCGGTATTTACCCAGCATTTTTGTAACCAGGAGAAGCACTAACAACATTTGGTATAACCAACCATTAACAGATAGTTGCACCGCATGAACCAAACGGGTTGCGAGGAGAGCGGATCTCGTTGGTCCTTTTGCCGTCAAACAAATATCTTTCAACACACGTAATTATAGATGATGTATCCAACCTTTTTCGGTTGCAGAAACAATTAACTAGCCCCACTGTTCTCTTTGGGATTTCATCAGATCGACGGTCGAAGTCACTTCTGCAGCCTTTAATAGCTCGTGACTTAGGGTGCCCATTTCTTAGCAGGGTAGACAGACGACTTGTGACGTCAATCAATGTCCTGTCTGACGTAGGCGCGTTCAGCAGAATGTGCTAAAGTGTTAAAAATAATTGATATAAATATGAGCAGAAATATATTTTTTTTAAAATGGTTACACGTGTGCTATTAACTAACATTTATCATTAAAGAGCAAAACAAATGTGATATTACATAATGTTCGAGAATATTATTAAGGTACTCTAAATCTTTACGAAGTTTTATTTGACAATATGTACATTAAAAACTGACGTGCAAACGTGTAGTCAACTAGTCAACTAGATAATTAAATATTAATGAGACTGATTTGTATTTGTAGCATATTCAAATTAAGTAAGCACAACTATGCAGACGCGTATAAAGTTTTCATTCAATGCCATAGTCACTACGGTAAATGTTAACATATATGTTTACTACAAGTAAAATAGAAACTGTTTCGTTTTAATTACTCTTGTAATTTTACACATTTTAATAGCCACAGAATGTTAATTTTTGACAATCAAGAAAGAAGCGCTTTCATTAAGAAACATACTATGTACAAACAATTCTACGCTAGGTATGCTTCGCTAGCAATTTACTCGACAAAGCCACCAACTATATATACACTTCACAATTTGCCACTAGACAACTTCAGAGCATTCAATACAATGATTATGGCTAAAAAGTTAATAAAAGAGTAATTAAGAAGTCTTACCTTCTAGCGATGTTGATGGTGCCGTTGCTGCTGCTGCTGCTGCTGATGATGATGATGATGACAACAGTATCTGACCCTAGTTTTGTTATATTCCTCTAGAACGTTTCAATGTTTAACCGTTATTCGTAGGGTATGTTTCGCAGCATACTTCTTGCATATGCATTATCTACTGACGTAATACCCCAAAACTGTTTTTTTCATATAAAGTTCATACGAACAGAGAAATGCAAAAACTTCTTTGACAATTATTGATTTAACATCACTTTTTTAAACAGTTGATGTAAAATGTTTATACAAAAATGCTATCACTGGTAATTGTTTAATCTGGATATACGTAAATTGTCTTAAAATGTGTTAAGTAGGAAAGACAGCAATGGTCGTTTTAATGATATATTTTTCATAAAACATATATGCATAACAATAACATGGTAATTGACTTTTAAATGATTGTATTTTCTGACTTATATGTTACAAACGTAAATGCGGAACACGAAAAAAAGAAAACCCCTACAAAACAACTTGTTCTTCGGACGTAGGTGTCCCCGAGTAAAACCATTGCCTTAAGTACATGTAATATTAAACATTAAGAGTTTCAAATCTTGGTCATTCCATAAGAAAGTATAAGAAAGAACTCGAAACATATTTATTGGATATTAACACATACAACATCCAAAGTCCTTTAAATAAATGATTTTTTGGTGTCGTTTGTAAATAATAGAATAAGAATATATGACAAAGTCCTATGAGCATTGCAACATATACCAAACTCCGAAAAGGCGTCCAATCATTGAACGTCCTTTTGTTGTATCTCGTTATGCACAGGAGAAGATCTTCAAAGCCGGGTCGAAAGTTAAAACAGTCATTAATTCTCCTTTTTCAATTTGTTGTGAATATCGTTTTATCATTACAAATTATTGCCCCCTTTTAACACAAGCATTATTTCAAATGATTTATTGATAGCACCGAATTAAAACCCGGTCACACAATGCCTTTAAATGCGCGGTTGCGCTAAAAGTGTTGATTTTCACATATCTGCGTTGTTACTTGCTTTTTTGTATTTCGTGGTGACATTATCATGTTGCAATCGTGATCGAAATATCACATAACCTTTAAATGCTTGTGACATTTTGAATCAGAAGCTAAAATGCGGAAGCCTATCAGTCATCAATAAAGGATTTTCTCTCGCAATGCCGTTGCCTAGAGTTGCTGAAATTAGAACAAAATCAAGCTGTTCGCCAGTTTCCGGACAAGTCCGGAGTAAAGGCTTTCGTAACTACTACTCGCAATCGGAACACATTGGATACTTCACGAATCATCTCCCTGATGTATGTAGATAGGCACACCACCTCAGTCATTTCCATTTCTCTAAATGGGACTACTTTTGTGAAAGACGTCAAAACAAAGATGACAGCTAGGATGACATATCACTACAGTACGATGCCTGTAAAACTTCAATTTGTGGCGGCTCCAAATTTAAACCATCCAATTTTAATTTACCCAGCGAAGCAGACACGTAGCTTTCAAACAATGCCATTGTTTATGCTTTGTGCAAACAACATTTTAGGCTTATTCTTTTTCCGACTGCCGGTGTACAAAACGATCGTGATTTCTATATGATTTCTGTATCATTGCACCAGTAACATTTGAGGGATGATTGTTCCGATTGTACTATTTCATGGAAGTGGCCGAGTTGTTACAAGTGCATTAGAAGCAGTAAATATACGTAGCTCCTGAGATCTTTTCATTACTAAATCATCCACGACAACAAGCATATTCTTTAGCCAATGACCAAAGGCTTTATAAAACACTTTTATGATTCAAAATAAAAAAGAGTTGCAACAAAGGCAATTAATTCGGTTAAAGACATACTACTGCGTATTAATAAAACTGTATATATATATATACATTAGGTGTGTGACACTAAATGACTAATTGCACGTAATTATCAAAGGCTTTGTGACAGCAATTTTAAGACAAGTGCTTTTTATGATCATTCTACAATTCATCGCACCTTTAACTTGAGGTCATGGCAGCCATGTTGTCTAACGATAAGTCTAGGCGGAACATATGCCTTAGGCGCCAAAAACTCATGTATGGTATGTTCTTTAAATGTTAATTCAACTCAATATTGAACACTCACAAACGATGGTGTAAGTAAGGCACAAAAGAAAGTCTGGGCACAGATTGGACAATATATACAGACTACGAAGAGTTCATGAACATGGTCGAATCACCCGCACTACAACCAGACCTTACAGCGTGGTTTAATAACAGCAGACGATGCTAATGGGAATATTACCCACATCGTTGTTCATTTCTACGGAAGTGCTTGTAGGCATTTACAACAGTTTTCTTTTTCAAAATCATTTGTTAAATGGCAAACAAAAATGATTTATTTTGAATAATTATTGATTATAATGTACCCATTCTTTTGAAGGAAAAATTATATTGAAAATGTATGCTAATTGTCTAAAAAAATATTGATTCCTTCTAATTAAAATCTGAAAGTGAGTTTCATTTATTGTTCAAACTCTTCTATATTGCGAATTTAATTCAACATTAATAAACCACTTAAGCACCATTCCTCACCCCACTCCTCACCTCGTCACAACACTGTTATTACTCCACGGTTGCCTGCTCCTCCATCAGAATTAAAACCAAAGGTTACGAGCCAGAATCCGCAAAATGACGTGACCTGCAACCATACCGGCTGTTACAGGCAAAAGATGCCCTTTTCAGGAGTTCGTACAATGTGACATTGACCTTATCATTTATTCGTTTACTTCTGCAACCACGTCGTCTGTTGCAGAACAAGCTTCTCTTGGCCCCCAGAACAGTTCCATCCACATTGTGACCTTGACTTTCAGAGAATTGGTTACCATGGAGATTTCGTTCGAACTCGTTTTCGTGCGATTGCTGCCTGTTAACTGCATCATTTCCTGCTGGGATGGCAGTGTGTGGCCGCTGATCGGAGAGAGGGAAATATTCCCCGGAGCGCTTGAAGTTTGAAATAAATATTGCAACCTCATATATCGACGTTTTTGTTTGTTTTGTTTTGTTTTTGAAATACATCACAGAGACCAGTTATGATCATTATAGCGACGTCCAACTATTTTGGTGGAGGAAGACCCCAAACAAATGTCTGGGTAAAGCCACCGGCACATCGCAGGTCAGCTTGAGACCTGTCCACATTTAGTCCTTCGCCCCGAACGGGACTCGAGGCTAAGGGGTCAGAGGAGTTACAAGTCGGCGACTCTACCACTACGCCTCGGGCGCTCCTTTGTTTTTAATTAAAAAATGAACGTTAATCGTACTTAAACTCACGCTCGGTCAACCAGAATATAATAACTAGAGTTATCTCCCTTCAATTTAGTAATGCATTATCTAGTTCATTCAATGCAAAATTACGAAAATACTTAAGTTTTCGAGAGTATAAAAAGCATCCCCAAAATACTACAAAATGCAATTAATTAACTAAACATTTGAAATTAAACCTAATATTTTAATCATGGTAACTATAAAATGTAATTTTTGTAATTTATTTGTTATGTTTAGACTAGTAAACGGAATAAAACTGTGCATGCCGAGACAATATGTTAAAGTTTCCAAGAGAGTTGAGAACCGAAATAAAAAGGAAGTATCATATTAAGTGGTAAAGAATTATTCACGTAGATTCAAAACAAAGTAGATTCACAATAATCATTCCATTTGAAGGACTCAAGAATTGGTATCAAGAATTTGGATAATATAAAGATAATAAAAACGAATTTAAGTTATAATTGTCTCACGTGCAACTTATTAAAATATATATACAATAAATCTTTTTATATTATTCTTTGTCATTACTTTTACACTGTATTTTTCTTTTAACACTATAGTAATTTAAATAATTTAAACTAATTTTGATTTCATTTTTGTACATTTTTTTCTAACAAAACAAGGGATTTAAACTACACAACACATACACACTTTATTAAGAAGGCAGTTATCCCCCCTTCCATTTATAGACTGGTCTTAGTTATTTAACTGAGAAAGGTTCCAATTTTTTTGACGTGCAACCGCCATCATGGGATAGTATACAAATCCGACTTAGACTTGCCAACAGTTGTATGGCATAACTATGCATATATTTAGGCATTTCTGACAGAATTCATCATTTTGTCATTGTGTAGATTAAAAAATAACTTAGTGACATATAATAAAGAACTCGGATGGTGTCAGCTTTGCAAGTTTCTTGGAAACTGTAAGCTTAATAACAAGAGTAGATAGAAACATGCATTTGTACGAAACGTCGGCCTCATTTAAATAAACAATCGGCATCAATGGTTTCAAAACATATATAAGAAACGATATTTCGTATGTCAGTTGCTGTCGTATTAGAATGCACGCTTTAAATTGGAGTAGAGAAATTAGTCTCGGATAAGCTAGCTATCTAAACACTCTGAACTTCGAACTTTCGTGGTTAAATTTCTGCGCATCTTAACCCCTCAGTCATGATGCATTTGTCCGCAAACCACGGACGACCAAAATCATTTCTTAATTAATGCCGAGCCAGTTCACCAGCATGAAATAAATTGTAATAGACCTATTATACAAAAAATGAACACACTTTTTAATTTGAATTAAAACGCGATTAAAGCATTGATCGTCGGTTTTGTCGTGCATATATCGGGACAAATGCACGGTAAGATCCTTCTTTGTTTATATTTATGTGTTCTACAAATGGCAAAGGTTAAACTTGCATTGATTAAACAATCGTACCTTCAGAAATGACGATGAGAGAAAGCATTTTCCAACAAAATCACACTTGTTGTCAGACATGACATGCTGTAACTGTATTTACTAGCCGCCATGGTAGGTGCTTTTCTGCAGATAATAGCCTAAGATGCAAATATTTGTTGTCTGTTAGGTCCAACACAATCAGGAACTTCCCAATACGTAGCATATCTCCGAACAAACATAGTTTATCTTTATAAAGTAGCATATCGCCAAACAAACATGGTAGGTCTATATAAAGTAGCATATCGCCAAACAAACATGGTAGGTCTATATAAAATAGCATATCGCCAAACAAACAAGGTAGGTCTATATAAAGTAGCTTATAGCCACACAAACATGGTGGGTCTATATAAAGTAGCATATCGCCAAACAAACATGGTAGGTCTATATAAAGTAGCATATAGCCACACAAACATGGTGGGTCTATATAAAGTAGCATATCGCCAAACAAACATGGTAGGTCTATATAAAGTAGCATATCGCCACACACACATGGTGGGTCTATATAAAGTAGCATATCGCCAAACAAACATGGTAGATCTTTTTAAAGTAACATAAAGCAAAACAAACATGGTAGATCTATATTACGCCACAATTTATGACTAAACGAGTGATGTTATTGACATAGCGCTGATGCTAAAATCTAAGCTGTTCCACTCACCGAGCATCCACATCCGCCAATTAATCAAGTTTTGTGTAAGCGGCCTTGATGGTTTAAGTTCCACGCATCTCAGTTGTATACAATGGTAAACATTTCAAAATCTAACCCCGTGAACGAAATATAGTGTGTGTGTATATATATATACCGTGTAACATGGGGGATTTTACCGTGTATTTTGCCCGATATATGCACGGTTAAGTCAGTGACTATATGTATATCCCGCGTTTTAAGGAAGTGCAAATTTAATGCTGCACCTCCAATGGAAGAGTATCAAAATTAGGGTTAAAAGGCTTCAAAACTAGGGGTTGAGGGTTAGAATACCAGAATGGGCAAGAATGGGCAAACCTTTTCTTTGTACTTTTTCTTTGTACTTTTTCGCTTTGACAATTATTTCTGTATCGCTCTAAAAATTAAAACGGAAACATGTGTAGTTTTTAATTTTATTTCTGTAAATGAATTTTAATATTATGATTTGGGCTAAATTTGATTAAAAATTCGTTACCCGGTATATTCAATGTCTAAAAGATCAAAACCGTGTCGTGATTTTATTTTTTATTTCATTTTGCAGAATCGACCTAAATACTTTACAGAACATTTTGGGCAATTCTGAAATAAATCCCGTGGCTATCAAGAGCTCTTTGCAATAAAGTACAGTAATAAGAAAAATGGAAAATCAGTCTTAAACGTGTTGGGTTTGTAAACAATTAAATTCATATTTGGGATAGTTTGAGTCAAACCAGTCAAGCAACATGCTTGTTTCGTTTGTCTAATGTTATACGTTGTTTTCAAATGATACTCAATAGCGAAACACTTCTTGTAAGGAGAATACATAATATTTAGAGTTTTCTTATTTTTAAAAAAGAGACACCTTTAACATATAATTTTAGAAAACAAAAATATACATAAAGTCAAAACTGGATGGAGAATTTTCTTAGAATTTGGCATACACGTTCACATAAGATATACAACTCATCTGATGTATTAATTTTCAAATTCTAAATATTTTCGATTACACTTGCTTTATCTTATGTATGTGGAGAAGTGTTCGGGTTCATTGTTAGTATCTCGAGCTCTTGGTTTGAACGTTATTTCGTAGTTTGTTATTAGTTGTGCGTTATGTGCGATGTTTGCACGTCCCAAATTTATTGTATACTGCAGTTGTAGATAATAATATTTAGGCACTAGTTTATAATTATTCGATTCCAGAAATAAGATTTTTTTCTGTTAACGTAATGTAAAGTTAAAGTTTAGACCAAACTCCGTTCATGTTTAAGGTGGTACCTGACCGTTGTAACCGATTCTTTTTACTCAAACAACTAAATAAATATATATTTGATAGCTGGAAAATTCGCTTGCAATGTCGTTTATTGATATCCTACATGTTTGTGAGAAGATCTTACACATACTACCCAGTCCATTACAAACATGAATTCCATATTTAAATCACGAAGGGCTGTTATTTGTTTAACTAAGACTACCCAGCAACTTATTTACGTCTATTTTTAGCAGAAATCCCCATCGTGCTTATTCCAAAACTAGAAAGAATAGACACTTAGAGCGATTTGTTTCACGGCTGATACTGTCTTACAATAAAGTAGTAAAATCGTCTTTTCTTAGACTACAGTATGAGCTTATGTAGAAAGTAAGCAAATATTTCACCAAACATAAGTATCAAGTACATTGTATACTCACATAGGCCAATGATCCGATACCACCTTTGAAGTAATACGTTTCTTAAGAGACAGATAATTGTTATATTTGATCACGTGAGCTATGCAGTGATATTAAAATGAAGGTTCCAGGGTCATAATTTATTGAAAAGTTTATAAGTCTATATCTAAGAGCAGGATTATTGTATATATATCCGACAGTTTGGTCCAATAAGTTTTTTTCTCATATAACCAAATAAGTCATTAGTACCTTAAAAGGTCTTACAAAATGCTGTTCATTGATGTTAAAGATCTTTGTGAACTGTCCAGGATAAATCACCAATCGACATTTCAAACAGGTGTTTCCTATCTTAGCCACGAGGCAGAGATAACTATTTTTAAACGTAGCCACATACATTGGTATCTATAGTTGTAGACCGGATTACCAGTGATACTCAACGGTAATAGGGCTAACCAGAATATTTTTAGCAGAGACCATTTCGCGCTTTTCATAGAGTTGGAAAGACTACACATTAAAAATAATCTGCGCAGTCTAACAATGAAGATACTGTTCAAAATCGTCTTTATAATGACTAAAGTATGGATTTATGCAAAAAGTATGACCAAATTCCCCAAAGCGGTGGTTAGATATGGGTACGTATATTTAATATAGGCAATCTGTCGAATACCACCTTTAATATTTTGTATCAGTCTACGTACGAAAACTTACAAAAGTTGATTACCATCGTATAAAACTATAGAACGCTTCTCACTTTTCTGATGAATCCTTTTTATTCAATATGTTTATCTGTATTAACTTTTATTAAAATATTTCTCAGATTCTTATATAAAACTTCTCAGAATTTGACATTAAAACATATAAATTAAACAATTTATTGTTAAAGATAAAATTGCATTAGATTACAACATACATACACATTTCAATTTTTTCTTCTGACACCCAATAAGACTATCTTTCTTTAAAAACATTATTGTTACAAAACATATTTATAAGCGGATAAAAAAGTGTGTTTTTTAAGTCAGACATTTGCCAATAAATGTATCCATTGATTTTATTTCCGTTTTGTTGCCGGCTGTTCAGAACAAGATCTTCATACGCAAAGGAATCACACGGCCAAAACCCATCAAAGATCTCAAAAACATGTGTCATCCCTAAAGCTAAATGACATTTTGACATCGGTTCATTATTCCAATTACAATGTAACTGCTGATTTTAGATGAGCACGCGCCTTATGTTTCACCTCTGAGAAAGATCTTAACACGAACAAGAGAGACTTTTACACAAATTCTAAATCACGCATTCTTATTAAACTATTTATGAATTTATTTTTCAGTCACGCATTTCAGGACAAAGCCAAATATTATGTCTAAGATCCTTTGTGCAGTATACACAATATACTTTATGTATCTCAACTCATCAAAATTAATCGGTGTTTTGATAAAGGGTGCATATTCTTTTAAAGAACACCCTCATATACTTCAACAGGTATTTTACTTTTAAGCGCCACATTGTTTAATATGTTTGATATTGCCTGTTTTGTTTGTTTAACACTCAAGTCACTCCGATAAATTTCTAGAAAATGTACATTTAACGTTTAAGACAATCGACATATCTTAAATGTGATAGCAAGCAGTTTTTTCTTTATCAATACATAATGTCCAAATCTCGAAAAACAACCTAAAAATTCATTGATCTCTGATGAAAATAGATATCCATGTAAGAGAACTACCCGGATGACGATATAGCGTGATCCCATAAGTCACGTTTTCTTAGATTAAAAATAAATATATATCTCTGCAGCATGGCTCAAATAGGAAATACGTGTTTGCAATGATGAGTGGGCATTGATGCTTCGCTGTTCTCACACAGCTAGGGCACCAATAAACAATGTTTTGCATGAACTTTTAGGTAACAATGACTTACTTGGCTATTTGAGAAAAATATTTATCCCAAACTGTCGGATACCACCTTGAAGACAAGATTATTTAAAATAGCGTTCAACTGGTTGCTTATTGAATAAGAGCATGAGCATCAGCGTTAACTTTGTCATAATTGCGGGAATGCATTATTGCTGTGACATTATGTATTTGTATTATTATGTAAACGTGGTTACATTGGAATGTCAACTCTCGAGATTGGAATATCAACATCTAACGCATCAATTAATATAGCCATTACTCCGAATGCCATTCTAAAGTCTGTGAAAGTACTGTATAAGTGTTTGTGACTATGGGATGGGGGCTGCACAATTATACATACCACAAAATAACGGCAATATAATTATGTAACTACCTTTAAATGGTGTAGATCATACACTTTTACATTTATAACTCGATAATTAACATTTGTCGTCCAACATATGTAGTGCAATATCTGCAAAAATGTCTTCCTTGATTTCCATAACTGTGGTTAAAATGCAAACTTCAGTGTTATAAAAAAGAACACAATATGTAAAGTAACTTTTATTTTAAACTCTTTGAAATAAGAGACTAAAGGATAATAATTGGTATTTATAATTGTTAATTCAATGTTGATTACTGTAAATACCTGATGGACGTTGAGTAAAGGGAAGGACGTTTTATTCTTTAAAAAACAGATTATTGATTTATAAATATCTTAGGAACGAACATATAAGACAAAGTATGTTTTAGTTCAAATCTAGGAACATATTCAGAAATACGTCTGACAAAAAACAAATTCAGTTTGTATGAAAATCTCCCATAGAGCATCTGACAATAAAACAATGGCTAACACGTAATAAAATGTGTTGCAAGAAAACATAGACAAAATGAATACATGACATAATGATATAATGATAACGAAGAAAATTATTCTGCGTTTCTGGTTTATAAGTGAGAAGAATAAAATTGGATTTAACACTTAAGGAGTGACTAGTAAACGATGACTTTGGGATAATCAGTTGATTTCGAGACTACCATTTAACCACACCAGTGCCAGAAAGTGCGCAAACATGTCGCGCACAACCTGTACATTTTTAAACTTTATCTAAACACATCAAATGACCACTTTATATATTCCTCAGTCATAAGTTTTGTAATTCAAATAAAGAAGTTAATTGAGAGATTTTAAATTAATTTTTTATCTGAAGTCGGTTATTTTAAGCACACTTTACGACTGTTTAACGCACGTCTGGACATGAACGCCCCTTATTAAATAATTGCGCATGAAAAAAAGATATTATATGAACTGACTGGTACAAATAAATTGACACTTTATTTTGCTGTAGGAGTATTAAGCACAAAGACGTGACTTTGATGAAACACAATACTAAAACAACTGGTTGAAAGAATCCTTAATTTAGCCATACACATATTTATCAATTATGACTAACGTTGTAACATGTTGAACATTAGTTTGTATATTCTATTTCTTATCTGTTACAACTTACACTTGTTGTTAAGGTTTTAAATATTGTCTGTTTTTTCTTCAACCAGATTTCAAAGATCAATATACTGATTGACAGAGTTAACACATAGAACCAATCTCCATGTCAGAAGTCACGTGCCTTTCAGTAACATCTCATCAGCCACCAAAAACGAAAATCGTCGATTGGCTTGGCGAACGAGATTTGACGAGATTATCATATTTTTGAAATAGTTTTTAAAAATAAGCAAACTATTTTTTTTTCTAACGACAGTGTCTCAGAAATGTTACTATTAATGTTACTATTTTGGAATCACATCGTATGGGGCTACTTTACAGTGACAGCGACACTGATACACATCATCACCATCATCTCTCTTATGGAAACGCAATGTGTCAACACAAGACAAAACTAAACTCGGGTTACGTCACCGCCTATTGTATGATGGCATCGTGTTTTCCAAGCCGACATTGACAACTGCAGCACAACGGAACGTAACCGGTGTGGGTAATGTGAATGGCAGAGGTTACCGTCGTCAGAAAGGCCTCTGACGTGGAGACTGGGAAAAATAATGTGTTCCGGTGGAGCCACTCCTGACATTTGCTCTTGCAGACTTCGAAAACAACATCAACAACAACAACAAACAACATCACACACTTTAAAATGCAGAAAAAACACTATCAAATATTGGGCAAGCTTATTCACGCCCATATTTCTTGCTATATCAATAACTAATTGAAAATAGACTAAGCATACTAAGATCCCATTAACCGAATTTGACAGTGTCTGTGCCTTTGTTTCTCTTTTTGTCGGAGTTGTCAAATGTAGCTAAACAGTGTATAAGCCGTGTTCTCTGACTGATAGATTCCACGAAAGAAAAAAACATTTCTAGACATGACAAACAGAAATGATAGACATATGAACTTGTTAACAGTAGCATTATTAATTTTTTTTAGGTTTACACGTCGTAATTCCACATAAACCAATTGTAATTGACGTTTCTCTTTGCCTCTCCGTTCTGCGACTTTTCGGTTTATTCATTCTCTTCCGCATTTGGTTTATAATTTCAAACTGTTTTCTCGACTGTGACGTCATGTCGACTGGAAATTTCACGTCATCGACGTCTGAATCCTGTTAAAGTCAATTTAGATTGTAATAAGACATGCACAAGTACAGACATTTGTGCAATTTTCACTCTCTGGCGGTGATCGTTCCATAAAACTCGAATAGTTGATTTTTGATTGTCATCTCGACAATATTATGGTCATTTCGGATTGAAGCAAAATTATGATGTATGTACGAAAACGCCATTCACATATCTTGATAAAAATACATCGATGCACTTCATGTTAGCTAGATGACGTCATTCAATGACATGCTCAACCAATTTCGATAAAAACACCACCACCAGCAAACATTTGTTGTAAAGGTTAACAAAACCGATTATGGTGATTCTAACTTGCCAAAAACTGACTGTAATAGACATACCGTAAAACACCGTTTCAGAAATATCATAACCACTCCAGGAAGACCCCTGTGTCTAACCACTGCAGAAAGATCGCTGTGTTTAACAACTCCAGAAAGACCCATTTGTCTAACCACTCCAGAAAGAGCCATGTGTCTGACAAATCCAGAAAGAGCCATGTGTCTGACAACTCCAGAAATAGCCATGTGTCTGACATCTCCAGAAAGAGCCATGTGCCTGACAAGTCCAGAAAGAGCCATGTGACTGACAACATCAGAAAGAGCCATGCCTGACAACTCCAAAAAGACCCTTGTGTCGGACAACTCCAGAAAGAGCCATGTGTCTGACAACTCCAGAAAGAGCCATGTGTCTAACCACACCAGAAAGAGCCATGTGTCTGACAACTCCAGAAAGAGCCATGTGTCTGACAACTCCTGAAAGAGCCATGTGTCTAACCACACCAGAAAGAGCCATGTGTCTGACAACTTCAGAAAGAGCCATGTGTCTAACCACACCAGAAAGAGCCATGTGTCTGACAACTCCAGAAAGAGCCATGTGTCTGACAACTCCTGAAAGAGCCATGTGTCTAACCACACCAGAAAGAGCCATATGTCTGTCAACTCCAGAAAGAGCCATGTGTCTGACAACTCCAGAAATACTCATGTGCCTTACAACTCCAGAAAGAGCCATGTGTATGACATCTCCAGCTGACAACTCCAGAAAGAGCCATGTGCCTGATATGTCCAGAGAGACCCATGTGTCTGATAACTCCAAAATGTGCCATGTGTCTGACAACTCCAGAAAGAGCCATGTGTCTAACCACATCAGAAAGAGCCATGTGTCTGACAACACCAGAAAGAGCCATGTCTGACAACTCCAGAAAGACCCATGTGTCTGACAACTCCAGAAAGAGCCATGTGACCGACAACACTAGAAAGACCCCATTGTAGTCTTTTGAAAGACGTGAGATATCCATGGCGCCGTAGAGAGCAATCGCTGTAAACAAGAAGATGGCTATTCTGCGGACTAAACACTCTAATTATACTGTCTGTTCATTACATTCATATTCTAGAGTAACGAACCGTAACTCTGATGGGAACTAGACAATCCGCTACTTTGTTTTCTTCAATTTGTTGTCTGCTACATCAGTTATTACAAGCTGCATAGCTAACATTGGCATATTCGGTTTCTATTGTTTAAACAAAACCTCACCGAGCGGCTGCGAATTAGTATAAATGCCCGCTTCTTTTTATAATTGCTTTTATAAACTTTACTGTTACAAGATATACTGTTATAAAAAGGAACACTCTTTTCTCTGAAAAGAGCCTCACAGAACAACTGCGACATCGTGTTATTAACTACTGCACTATCGCTCCTATAGAAAAGGCATTCTATAAGAGGCGCCAACAAAAGTTTAATACGCACACAATTTAGAGATTTGAAGCTTATCTGGAGTTTTCATCCTCGAACTGTTGACTTCGCCGGCGGACTGGTTATTGGTCGGTGTTAAGCGACACCGTCCAGAGTTATGAGAAAGCTGCATTTCGGGAGCACGAAGAATTGACCCTACATGACATTGACTACCCGCGATCCGTTAATGTCTTGGGAAAAGTGCCTGTACGGTAACAAATATGTATGTCGAAGGGAACTAGACGCGTCAGTTGTGTCTTGCCGTGGTTCAATTTTAAAATCGTATTGTAATCTGTTTAAACTTGATGATTAAGCAAAAAAGATGTTAATAAACTGCAAATTTATGAATGATCAATTCCGCATAGGGATATAACTCAGTAAATAGAGGAAAGGGCCGAACAGGGAGCGAACTTTGCACTATCTGCTAGGCTAAGATATACGCGACATCCCAGGCAGATCCGCACTACTTTCAGCCGGGTTTTGTACGAGAGGTCATTTATATTACTCAGCATCTCAGTCTTAAGTTACCCCACTCGTTCGAAAAATAATATATTTAGACTCAAATCAATGATCAAAGAGATGTAGTGTTGACGAAACAAATAACTGGGAGTTATTTTTTGAACTTTGTGTATGGTGGCCGCGTACGGTAGCAGTTATGACCATTTATTTTATACCTAATTTCAGTTAAAATGCAGTTATATAGAAAATAGCGTATGTTTAATAAAATAGTTTAAAGAGTAGATTAGACTTACTATCGGAAGTTAGTTGCTGTGTTGTAACTTTTGTCAAACCTATGATGTATAACCTATGTTTTAAAATGCATTATTTTCACTATCTGAAGTCTTGCCTCCATTCCAGTGCGTTGTACACTTGATTTACCATGGAATAATGCTGACCATTATATGCACACCTTTAATCGCTTATATGGTTAAACTCAACATCGCCCAAACAGCGCTTTTCAGCGCTTTGATCTACTGTGGATTAGGGACGCTGACCCAGTGTAGTTGAAATGCAGTAATGTGTGTGGCCGCAGTTGATGAACGCAGTCTGTTGTTGAAGTTGACAGAACGTGGATGGAGGCTCAAGAATAGCTTCAAATCAGCGTGTGATAGCTTGCATCATTTAATGTGTCCATATATTAGCATTTTCATGCATGTGCAATGTTAAATATTGTCTAAAGTTAGACTGCCGCCACCAACGCATGCAGTATATTGGTAAAGTCATTAAATCCTTGTACCGTCACCTCAGAAAACAAGTTAGTGGATAGAACATGAAGAAGTGCCAAATGAAAAAGAAGGCTAAAATCTTCATTATATAAACTCAATATTTCAATAGGCACACACTGTGAATAAGCAAAGCCGCTGCTCGAAGGCATGTTTTATACATTTCCCTGATGTTATTTTTTCTTAAAATGGCGATAGTGTTTGTGAAATTATGATAATAATGAGGTTGATGTGATGTTGATTTTGATGATGATGATGATGATAATGATTATGGTGATGATGGTTTTGGTGATGATGATGACGAAGACGCCGACGCTGATAATGATGACGACGAAGACGATGATAATGATAATGATGACGATGATGAGTGTGAAGATGAGGAAGAAGAGGTTGTGTAGGCGGGGGATTGCAGTGATGATTATGACGATGGTGACGATGAGGCTGACAACGTTATGTTTTAAATGTGCAACTGTCATATTTGAAATGTTAACGTGGACCTGTGTTTAAATAATGCAAGAAACAAGAACTTCATAATTTAGCTGGAATTAACCTTATTCGCTGAAATTATGTTATGAAATTTTGCTACTCAATAATAAATTGTATCCTTTGACACTAATGGATGCCGTTTGATTTGGACGAGCTTTGGAAAGCCGTCGCTTCTGCTCCAAATCTGCAATTCTGCTAATCGTTATTACCTTATTTATGAGCCCAGTATATAATAGCAACCAACAACATTCCAGTTGAGACGAGAATTACGGATATAATACGTCTCCAAGTCTAGTCTTATTCTGGCATAGGGAGCCCTTTATACGGCAGTTTAAAAAAACACTTTACTAATCAGTGTTCAGTGATACAAAATTTGTCTCGTTATTTTAGCCGACGTGGTGATAATAGCGTAATATCGCAGTTGTGAATAACCCAATAACGAGGTCGTTCATCAGTTGTTATTAGTGCCAGGTACTTTATTTCGGCCCCAACCAGCTGGAATCAGTTATAAGTCATTTAGACACAATGCCGCCCATTTTATCAGAAAGAAGGTTGCATTGTTTGCTCTGTTGTGAGATTTTATTCTAGAGGAAATGCAGCTTATAGATGACCGTGAGAATTATTTCTTGATGACAATCACCTTGTTACCTGAATTTCTTTGTAAAATCTCAAATAAAACAGACTAGTAATTCAACGCTGTTAAGGTCGTCGTTGCGTTAAATAGCACACGGCAAAGCATTTAGGACCAGTCTGTAGGTCTACCAATAGATAAAAACCTCCAAGGTATGTTCTGGTAGTTTGTTTTATGCACAAGAAGAGAAAAGAAAAACACGCTGAAAAGCGTTGTTTGGTTTGTTAAGTTTCACAGTGTAAGCGATTAAAGGTATGCAAATAATGGTCGCTTAATTTTTTCCGTGGTAAATCGATTTAGCAACGCACTGTAAAGTTGGTACGCCTTTAGCTGCAAAACAACCACCTCTGCTAAGTTTATATTTACTAACATCCGATTATAGAAACTATAATGTTAACCAGAAACTATTCTATATGGTTGCATTTAGCTAAAATATGTCTACTATAACAGCTCAAATGTGCTTCCGGACGCAACAAAAAACAACAACAAACAACAACAAACAAACTGGGTTTAAAATGAGTTCCCAGTTATTAGTTGGTCGGTAGACTATCTATAGTAAACGGCTCCGCGACACTCCATTTGATTTATTTCCATCAACACTACATCCCTGTGATCTGAATTCAGATTGCAGACGGCAGTGAGGCTGAGCGCCGTATATTGGAAATATCTCGGCCTAGGACACAACGCATAGTGGCATAGCCAGTTGAACCTCGTTGAATAATATGGTTCTTCCCTCCTTCTGCACCTAAATTCAGTGAGGGATATTCCTGCGCCTTGTTGTTCATTCATAAATCTGCATTTCGTCTACATCTGAATTATACCATATATTCACTTGATCATCTTATTAAAACAGATTACAATATTAATGTTAACATTTGAAGCAAGCATTGACACACTGACGCATATAGTCTCATTCGACATAATATTTCTGTACACGCACTACTAACCGCCAGGCATTTACTGACCGCGGGCAGTCATGTTCAACCCTTACTTCTTCCGAAATCCAGCTTTCTCTGGACCCCGCCCTAAATCACTGCAACACGCTTATTGCTGTGTAACGTTCAATTAAATTTTATGTTTGATTCATTTTTAAAATTTTAAACATTGGTTATAAGCATGTCTTTTTGTGCCTGTTACCCGACGAAATCTAAAGCGTCAGTAACCCAGTAAAGTTGAAAATGTAGTTATAGACAGTTCTTTTAACAACAAAAATGTCCGATGTTCTCCGATTAAGTCACGTTGAACGAAACCTATTTACGAACGCCATCACTGGCTTGTGGTCTAGTGGCTGCGCGTAACCCTCGCGTAGTCTAGACACCCGGTTCGAAAACATTGTGTTCTCATTTTTTTTAAAAAATAAAATCAATGTAGAATTTGTGTATTTAATTTTTTTTCTGTATTTTAAGAAAATAAAGATTGTTGATTCACTTTGTAGATGTATGGGAATTACAAAAGGTGACGACAAACTGGTTGACAGGCATTAACACGAATTCTACAGCTACATTTTTATAGGGGTCGTATTCTGATATTGCAATTGAAGAAATTGATTGAACTAGTATGTTTAAAATTTCAAAACTATGCAGACTTGGTCTAAAAATGTTTTCTCTGGATGAAGACAAATACAAGCTTGAATCGAAAATAACACCAACAACTGTGCAATGTGTCTCAGATTGGAAATACATGTAATGACGATTGTGGTGTTATGCCTCACTTTCCACATTTGGGGATTTATAGTCATTATAAAACGATTTTGAATACTAACTTCATTGACTTAACCAATCACGAACCCCTCACCCCCAAAAACAAAAACAGAAAACAAACAAACAACAACCCCAAAAACAACAGCAAAAAACAAAAACAACAGCGGCCTCGTATTTTTCTGTCTTTCCAACTCTATAAATTTAAGCGCGATAGTGGTCACTCAAAAAATAAATAAAGACGTCAGAGCGGATTACCCAGATAACTATATAAAAGTACGTGGTAACGTGGTTTTCTAAGTTTAAAAAATAGCTGTCTCTGCACCATAAAATATACCTGTTTGCAATGACAAGTGGTGGGGCTTTATTCTTGACTGTTCACACATGTCTTTTGCATAAATGAACCGCATTTTGGAAGATCTTTTCAAGTACCAATGACTTATCTGGTAAATTTGAGAAAAACAAGAACTGTGACCATGCCACGAAGCCAGGTTTTCAACAATTTAACATTTTAACAAGTTTATAAGCGGAGACTATTTTTCTTTTTTTTTAGTAACAGTGACATTGACCTTGACCCGACTGGCCCCAAATCAAATTTCAAGCTAGGTCATCATGCAAGCTTGCTATATCCAAAGTTTCAGCAAGATTGGATTATCAAAACTAAAATTATTGACCGGAAACTTTTTTTCTATTTTTAGTAACAGTGACCTTGACCCTGACCCGACTGGCCCCAAATTTAACTTCAAGCTAGGTCTTCATGCAAGTTTTCTATATCCAAAGTTTCAGCAAGATTGGATTATCAAAACTAAAATTATTGACCGGAAACTTTTTTTTTCTATTTTTAGTAACAGTGACCTTGACCCTGACCCGACTGGCCTCAAATTTAACTTCAAGCTAGGTCTTAATGCAAGTTTGCTATATCCAAAGTTTCAGCAAGATTGGTTTATACCAACTGAATGTATTGACCGTAAACCCTTTGTTTGACGCCGCCTGCCCTCACGCCCGGCCGGCCGCCTGGCTTACCCCAATCTAATAACCAGGACTTTCGTTGAAAGCCTGGTTAAAATTGTACCAAACTGCTGGATACCCGTTTTAATGATTTGTGTACATTCTTGACGTATATAACCGCATGTGCAAAGTGGTATAGCTTTTGAGTCTACCAACCTAAAGGCAAATTTTCGAAGCATATCATATTTACAATCAAGAGTTATCAGATGATTTTATTTCATTGTACTTTAACAAGGTTTCGCATTTTTAATTAAATTTGACCAGCTGCGAACAAGTCACTGTACGTTTTTTATGTTAATACATTTATTAATCTGACGCTACAGTAGGTTACATTTATTTATATGTGAAAACGATTACCTCCCTTTGTGTGATATTCAACTTGTGTTTTATTTTGATTTGTAGAATATGAACCTTTATTGAATTGAAAACCGCGTTTTCTTACAAACCGTGACTATTACTCGGTGCAAAATATCCATGTTTGGATCCTGATTAACCGATCTAACAGGCACCCTTTTCACAGCTTTATTATTCACTTCACCAAATATATTTTTCGTTCTGCATAACCAAAAGTTCTACCCTACAAGGTTGTATAACGCCATAAAGTCGAGACCAGGGAGTGAACACAGTTTAGAAAACGAAACCAAATCTTTATTAAATGCAGACAGACAAGTTCAAAGACATTATAAGCATATTGCCTACCTCTACCCTGATACGCTGATTACCCGGATGATCATGTAACGTGGTCTCAAAAGTAAGTGTTCTTAGTTTTAAAAGGCTAACTTTGTAGTGTGGCTCTGATAGAAAATACATCTTTGTAATGATGAGTAATGTATTATGCTTTACTTTTCAGAAGGAGGAAGGGCACCAATAAACAATATTTCTCGGGATCGTTTCAGATAGCAATATGTTTTTTTGGTTGCTTGAGAGAAAAATGTCCAAACTGTCGGATACTATCCTTAACTTGTATGTAAGCTTTTATATACTTTTGTATACACCTCCTTAGGCATTTTTTAATAAATTAATTTTCTATAACTCCCGCACGACCCAAGTGATTTTTGAATGGCGTCCGAGTACCACATTTATACTGAGTTGAGGCTGTTATGATTTAGCATATGTTTGGCATACTGCCATTTTGTGGTTGAATTTTAAATTTATGCATATACTTTTTTATCATCTTCCCACCTATTTTTGTCGCGTGGTAGAACAGCAAATGATCTACTTTCAGATATGAATATGTAAACTTTATGTGACTTTTGCGTACAACTTTAGCCGAACAGGACATCCTTCACGAAATAACTACCGGTTTACAAATGTATCTGAAGACTTTTTAAATATAACATTTTACAAATGTGGCCATAATACGGTATATCCTCAGACTTTTATCAAACAGTATTAAAATAGCTTAAACTTAGGTCAATTATTGATAAAGCGAGATGTCGACAATATGCCTTTTCCAAAACCTATAAATCGATTTTTAAATAGATATGGCCTATTTCTAATGCATCGTCTTGATCGGTTGGTTCCGTTTGCGGCACACATACAAAATAAAGGACAACTGGTGAAAGGTTTGTAACAAACATTCAAGTTTTAAATTTAAATGCACGATTTCATAGCAAAAATGCCTTACTGAAATCTGCTCCATTATGTAATTATAACCAATAATAATACGTTTATATCCATATCACACAAAGTTCGCTTCTTGTGTCCATTTATATTACACAAACAGTTGTCAGCAACTACTGGCTAATTATATATTTATAAAGGACAGCTAATGCAAATAAGACAATGTTGCCTTTATCAATAATGCATGAGTCTGACATTATTTCGGAATGGACCTCAACTCCAAGCATCAGTATGAAAAAATTAGCTACCAATAGGCAAGGAATTAAAATGGTGATTTTGTGAAACTTGGAAACGGAAATAATATCCGCGATATCCTCTAATACAAGAACTGAAACTGAACGAGGTCTGGAAAGTTTGGTGCGCCTAGGTTAATCGGGTTTTCCTTGAATATTTTATTTGTAAAAAAACAAACTGCATTTCCCTCCTTTAACTGTAAATGACGCTTAGTTATAAAGTTTTTTTGCAAATATTTTACCTACTACTTAAATTTGTCAGTAAAAATAAACTATGACTGATTTATTTTTAAATTTAGTACAAGAGTTAACTTGTTGTACAAATAGTTTTGGCATTGAACAGTACAATTATTTCCTAGGTCTGTTAAATGTCCCGTAAGTCAAGTGTTGATACATCAAGATCGGCTTGAAAAATTCAGTTATTAGGTGACACGCTTTCTGCGATACATTCTCCGAGAGTAGCAACATACTAACACAAATTTAGCCTCCTTTTGGCAACATCTAGCCAAACAACATAATCATTAGTTATGTTTTGTCAAATTGGTTCGGACAATTGGCGAATTCATATAGAAGCATCCTCGTACATAATCAGTATTCACGAAAGAAAGTTAAATGCATAACAAGCTGGCAATATCTACTGGGCTGGATCAAATGTTACTGGACCAGTACGGTTTTGTCATTTTGACACAAAAGGTTGGTAATCTAGCAGAGGCGATACAAGTGGTTGGATTCAGTAAAAGGCTGTAAAGTGTTGTTTAGTTTAGTAAATATACATATATATATAATTATAATTCAGAATTTTTTGACAATGATGTGACTAATAATTCTGGCGGACCGTCGGTTTATTTATCTTATAAAATTTAATGGACCGACAGATATTTTGGTGTACTCGGGCCGCGGTCCAGCGGGTTTTGTCGATGACTGCATACGTTATATATATAAAAAAAGAGATTGCAGTTATTGCTCGTAGGTCTACGAAAACGAAAACTGTACACTTTGGTATAATAGTTGTCTTATAATATACAAACATCTATTCGTGTCATTTCATTTACAAGTACACCTTTACTATAAGAATATGCCACTGGACTTTAAAGTGTTATATATGTTTATCAATACGGCATAGTATTACTCGTACAAGTCTCGTGCATTTTTATGTAACATTGACATCAATAATTTTACCAACAGCAGCAGTTACAATGTATCGATAACATGCATTTGCAGATCTTGTAACAAGAAATGTTTATTCACCGAAATTAGAGCAAACCATTCACAAGAAAAGACAAAGAAAGGTATTGCAATAAAAAAACGGCAATAAAATACAATAAAATATGCAAATTTCTTTGGTTAAAATTTTATTTGTATTTTCGATAAGGAAACAAAAATCGTGTACAACAGTTATCACATTCCAGTACGTCTCGATAATAGTAGATCTAAGCGAAAATAGAAAATAGAGAATAGTTGGAAAGTTTTTTTTGCAATTATTAAAATGTCAAAAAAGTTCATGCTTCATTCCGTCCATGCAAATATCCTGACGAGAGAAGAACATTTATAAGTGACAAACTAGCACTGATCAGAAAAAGATCTTTTTCTTGCACCACTAGTCCAGTGCAGAACCGCGCATGCGTTCAAGCCATACTCTGTACGGGGACCGTTTGCCTGGATTCATGCAGCCAGGCGCACCAGGTGGACAAAATATTCTTTTACTTTCTGAAAGTCTATCGTTTGTTAAGTAATGAATGGGCAAACGCAAAGGTCTCGTTCGAAATACGAGTCTTTTGCCTGGGTTTCCACAACCAAAGAATCCATTACAAAAAGGCCGTTTTGACAAAATCGGTCTGGCTTGAACTGTATCTGATACTTGCGGAATAGTTTCAGAAAGAAAGTCGGGAGCATCGCGTTTCCCAGTTAGGCGGCCACAGCCAGTAAAGCCATTGCAGAATGGTCGTTTGCTTACCAGTCCTTCCTCATCTTCGTTCTCGCGAGATTCTAGCATATCTCCAGGAAAATTTGGCTCATCCTGTAGACCGGCAAACGCTCCTAGTCGCGCCTTTAACTCATCAATATCCGCCATGGACGGATAGCCGTCCGTGCCGCCATCGGTACCCAAATCTGTTCGTGTGCCTAAGATCTGTAACAATAAGGTTAAACTGTGGAATACATGATGGCTGCTATCATAATAACCTCTTTAACATTTACAACTGATAAAGGTTAGAGAATACATGTACCTGATAATCAATAATGCAAAAACCTGTAAAACAACAGAAACAACAACAGCAACCGACAACCACTGCAAGAATTCATAATGGATGCTTACTGTGAAATACTTTTTTATAAATAGGTAAATTGATAATTGCATGATTACTACTTTCGTTGGACAATCCGCAATAATGAGCACTAAAATGTTGTGAAATTACTTGTTAACAAAACATATGTTATTTCTTATCAAGCTATGTACATTGGCAACATCTGTCCTTTTTAACTCCATATCTACAATTGGTATAATTTAGAAGACACCATGATGGTAAGTTTTTGTAAAAATAAAATAGAAAAGAAAGACATCTGTATTATGAAAAGCAATATGAACCAAATACATTATCTTGTAATAAATAATAAAGCTGAAGTACAACAAAAGCGGTCCTGTTGAATACAATAGGTCGATAAAATGAGCAATATTTATAAATGCTCAAAATAACAAAGCAATAACAACAACAACAAAAACAAATAACAAAAACAAACAAAACAAAACAAACACAGATTCTCCATACAACGTGAAGTTAACAAGCTATCGTCATTGGCAAAAACCGAACCGTGTATCTTCATTCTTAAAAAAAATGGAATAGTCACTTAGTTGCAAGACAGCAAACATCCAAAACTACATATAGGAAAACCATACGACGAATGTTATAATTTATTGGATGATATAAAACACGGCAATAAAAGAAAAACGCCGTTGAAAGTTTAATGTTTAGTTTAGAAAAAGCCTTTGGGAAAGAAGGTGTCCGAAAGCATAATATAAAAACAATAAAAGTAAATACGCGCACAGAACCACTTACTTTCAATGTTTGAAGATAATGTACTCATAGAGGACACTTTGTAAAACTAATAATACTTGGCATATCATTAAACGTTTAGATAGCAATACAGACATAATGTCAACGAAGACCTTTCGAAAACAATATATTAACGATGGCTTCGACATAAAGGTAGAATTTCGGAGTTATTTCTAAGAGGTGCGGAAATTATGTGCGCTGAATTATATCGAACTCGCAGTAAAAACGATTATGCTTTATGCGTCGCAGATAGTGCCCTATGTGTACCAATTGTGCAGACAAAACAAAAAGGCTTTATTAAATAGTCTGACACGGGGAAAGATGTTGGGAAATAATTCATTGGACTCACCCGTCACGTCTTGTTTGTTAGTATAGTCGCGTCCATAAATGGTCTGAAATATTTATATTTTCTGTCATAATCATAGGACGCTTTTAATACGCTGGCACCGTCTCCGAATTACTGAATGATTATTGGGAGGTTGTTACATAAAACATTTATAATATTTTTCATAAACTTCCTATACAGGAGGAACATATGAAAGCAGTAAACCAGTAAGCAAAAACTTGGGATTTGCACATAAACTCTTGTAACGAAATAAGACATACAATTTTTATTTAATGCATTCAAGAATAAAGCAGGTAAATTTTAGTTTATTATTTATGTTATTTGAAATGTATTTTACGCAGATACAATACGTAGCACAGAATAGACCTGGTAAGTATCTTCACATTAAAAATACGTCTAATATACTCTATCTCGGATTTTAAATAACATAATTTGCGCTATTTACTAGTTATTTAATCGAGAAATTACGTCATTATACTATTTCATTAAGATTTATTGAACATTCCGCATGTATATAATGACACCAGAAGGCATATGTGCCTAAACGCAATGTACACTTTATCTTTGAACGGAGTTTCAAACATGGTTTAAGCTGTACAGACTGCCGGCGCAATTCAGTAAGAAAAAGAGTGCCATACTTCGAAAAGGATGAAAAACGAAAGCCGGAAACCATAGTGTGCAATATGTTTTTGTTGTTGTTCAGTATACTTATTTCGCTGTAGAAATATCGTAAGAATACAAAAATATGAACGCCCTTAAACATGCTGTGTGATTAAAAAGTTGATATGTGGCCTGTTCACAAAAAACAGCATTAACAAAAATGCGTTACAAAATAAAGAAAATAAGTTTACAATCACATGCATAACAAGAACAGAAACCAGACATAAGCAGTATCCTAAACAAGCGTTACCTTGTCAATGTCTTCATCTGAGATGGTGGCAGAGCTGACAATTTTCAGTAGAACGAAAATCCAGAAACTTCTGTAGACAAACATCGTTAACGTGGAATTTCGAGTCCCTGCCGTTTGTCGTAAAACGTCTTGTTCTGCTCAACGGAGAACGTCAAAGTGTCACGTGACCTTGGGAAAATAATCACTGAATGGGTCTTTCAGATTGATCAACTGAAAAAACAAAAAAATTTCATCAATGCCAATCAATTAACGTTAAACAATTAATAATATCAAGCTAAATTGTTTTAGTATATTTCGGGAGACATAATTTAGACCAGTCTCTCTTGTCACGTTCACTGCATGGGTTGATAGAATAGGGAAAATATTTTGATTTTGCGTGATATATCGCAGAATAATGCAATGTGTTGCGTTCAGAATCGCAGTAATCTAATCCCAAAAGCCATAGGCCTTTGTGATTAATTACAAACCATGTGAACATGCCACTGTTCATAACAGTTCGACGCATCACGCAATACTAAATTCTCCCTCTCCCCACCCCCACCCCCGCCCCATAAAAACTTGTTTACTTGATAGCGCACTGACAACAATAATACAATGTATCGGTTTAGTTAATTTGATAACAACTCATTTGATTTACTTCACTTATATTCATGACGCCATCAAATGACAGAGGGCGAAATTTGTTGCTTTAATTATCAGAATAACGTGGTATATCAAATACAATGAAAAATAGCTACCGTATTTTTAAAAAGAAATCACTTATTTCGAATCTTAAAGTGGCATGATGTAATGAAATGGACCGCTCTTGTAGAAGACATCTAATAAATAACTGGATCGCGTTTGATAATTTGACTTTAAGTGATATCCAAAAGTTTGCCTTTACCGAATACATGTAACCATATCTCAAGGCGCTTTTTAACATTGACAGAATTGTACGATAGACAAATCGTGAAACAGGCTCTTAATGTTCCTTCTTACCAAATCTGTAAATATGCACGATGAGGATATTTATTAAAAAAGATACCGACGTTAAATCTTATTACCCAGATGATGATCTCAAGGGATTCAAACGTATTTGGTCACGTGGTTTACTAAGGTTAAAAAGAAAACCGTGCAAGGCGCACAGCTAAGGTAGGATATACATGTTAGCAACAACGAGTGTGGTGTAAAGCTTCATTTTTACATAGGTATAGGACATCAATAAAACAGCATTTCGCGGGATTGTTTCAGGAAAAAATAATTTGTTTAAAAACAAACAAAAAACTTTTCTATACTTAAAATGCCTTTACAAACATTAACAGTTCATTCACACATAGATATTGTTCTGTTTGCTGTTGTTGTTTTTTCAATGTAAATGCGTCCGGCAATAAAAGTGACTGAAAACAATCCATGACTTCTAGTTAATGTATGCACACTTGATGCAGTTCATGTTTACTGTTATTAACTTACAAAAAAGTAAAAATAAAAATAAAATAACTAAAAAATAAAAAATCGTGTAGTTTGTAAACCAATTGAGACGATCGTTTCAGTTGCAGTGTCACAGTTTGTAAATCAAGTAGCCTGGGGAGTCATGTAAATGTATTTAATTATAGACGTTACAAATATCCTTTTTATTTGAAGAGAATCAAAATGGTCCTGGAAAAGTTAAAAGTGAAATAAGTTAAAGCACAGTCAAATTATTGCGAATTTATTCCAATTAGAAGTTAACGAAATATGAAAAAAGAAGCTGTGAAGTTATTTGCTTTATCTTAGTTTCATGAATTTTGCAGATTTTTTACCATCAATCATTAGACGTGTTATCAATGGAAGACAATTGCAAAAAATAAATCCTTTCGGTGATGGGTTTAAAAATGTGTTATATTTTGAATGTTTAACTGCCATGAATAAGAAATGTGTCAGGAGTACTGGAAAAACAAACATTTTTTTTTTCTAAAGATCGACCATGGAAGTGATTAATTTAAAACAATTTTTTCTATCATGAAAATATGTGATTAAAAAGATGTATTGTTATCATCTCTAAACACGTTGAAGTCCATATGTAATTTAAAGAGATAAATTGATGTGTATTGGTTGGAATTTAGCTCACCGCCGAAACTTGAACTGTGCCGATTATTTCCAAGCTTTTCTAGCGTAAAAGTTATTGTACATTTAGCAGTGTTTATTGGCGCCACTCTTGAGAGCGGTGCCTCTTATGGAATGCATTTTTTATGGGGACGATAGTGTAGAAGTCAATAACATGATGTCGGAGGTGTTCCATGAGACACTTTTCAGAGAAAAGAACCAAATGTTCTGTTTGTTTAACAGGGTAGCTTGCAACAATAAAGTGTAGCTTGCAATTGTAAACAGTAGCATAAAAACGTAGCCGTTTAGCGATGTGTTGTTTAACAAAAGAAACCGAGTATACCGGTATTAGAAATGGAGCTTGTAGAAATAGACATAGCAGAGACCAAGGAAAACAAACAAAGTAGCAAAATAATCCACTTCCCATGTATAACTCCTAAACTGGGGCATGGGCAACTCCAAAACTGGGTAATGTGTAACTCCCAAACTGAGGCATGGGCAACTCCCAAACTAGGGCATGGGCAACTCCCAAACTCGGGCATGTGTAACCCCCAAACTAGGGCATGTGTACCTCCCAAACTGGGGCATGATGCTGCTTTAAGGGTACATGGTGCCACTCTAGATATGTTGACATTGTCTTCGTAGGTAATACGCGTTTATTTCAAATTATGCCAACCTCATATGATCTGGAAATGATCCTTTAGATTTTAATACTTGGCGGGGTTTTCAATACGTGACGGAGTGTTCAATACTTGACGGAGTGTTCAATACCCGAATGACAGATTGTTTAAAACTTGACAGAGTTTTCAAAACTTGACAGAGTTTACAATACTTGACGGTGTTTTAAATAAATGACGGTATTTATAATACTTGCTGGAGTGTGCAATATTGACGAAGAGTTTGAAAACTTGATGGTTTTCAATAGTTTACAACCTGCTACAGACCGAGCTGGCTCATTAGATTGATAGAATAACTCCTAAACCTGCTTCAGACTCTGCTGGCTCATCAGATCGATAGAATAACTCTAAACACTGCTACAGACCCGGCAGGCTAATCAGATTAAGAGAATAACTCTTAAACACTGCTACAGACCCGACTGGCTAATCAGATTGAAAAAATAACTCTTAAATCTGCTTCAGACCCGACTGGCTAATCAGATCGATAGAATAACTCTAAACACTGCTACAGACCCGGCAGGCTAATCAGATTAAAAGAATAACTCTTAAACACTGCTACAGACCCGACTGGCTAATCAGATCGATAGAATAACTCTAAACACTGCTACAGACCCGGCAGGCTAATCAGATTAAGAGAATAACTCTAAACACTGCTACAGACCCGACTGGCTAATCAGATCGATAGAATAACTCTAAACACTGCTACAGACCCGGCAGGCTAATCAGATTAAGAGAATAACTCTTAAACACTGCTACAGACCCGGCAGGCTAATCAGATTGAAAGAATAACTCTTAAACACTGCTAAAGACCCGGCAGGCTAATCAGATTAAAAGAATAACTCTCAAACACTGCTACAGACCCGGCAGGCTAATCAGATTAAAAGAATAACTCTAAACACTGCTACAGACCCGGCAGGCTAATCAGATTAAAAGAATAACTCTCAAACACTGCTACAGACCCGACTGGCTAATCAGATCGATAGAATAACTCTAAACACTGCTACAGACCCGGCAGGGTAATCACATTAAAAGAATAACTCTCAAACACTGCTACAGACCCGGCAGGTTAATCAGATTGAGAGAATAACTCTTAAACACTGCTAAAGACCCGGCAGGCTAATCAGATTGAGAGAATACCTCTTCAACACTGCTAAAGACCCGGCAGGCTAATCAGATTGAAAGAATAACTCTTAAACACTGCTAAACCCCCGACAGGCTAATCAGATTGAGAGAATAACTCTTAAACACTGCTAAAGACCCGACAGTCTAATCAGATTGAAAAAATAACTCTTAAACACTGCTAAAGACCCGGCAGGCTAATCAGATTGAAAGAATAACTCTTAAACACTGCTAAAGACCCGGCAGGCTAATCAGATTGAGAGAATTACTCTTAAACACTGCTAAAGACCCGACAGTCTAATCAGATTGAAAGAATAACTCTTAAACACTGCTAAAGACCCGACAGTCTAATCAGATTGAAAGAATAACTCTTAAACACTGCTAAAGACCCGGCAGGCTAATCAGATTGAGAGAAATACTCTTAAACACTGCTAAAGACCCGGCAGGCTAATCAGATTGAAAGAATAACTCTTAAATCTGCTGCAGACCAGACTGGCCCATCAGATTGATAGAATAAGTCTAAAACATGCTACAGATCCGACTGGCCCATCATATTGATAGAATAAGTCTAAAACATGCTACAGACCCGACTGGCCTATCAGATTGATAGAATAAGTATAAAACATGCTACAGACCCGACTGGCCCATCAGATTGATAGAATAAGTCCAAAACATGCTACAGACCCGACTGGCCCATCAGATTGATAGATAAAGTCTAAAACATGCTACAGATCCGACTGGCCCATCAGATTGATAGAATAAGTCCAAAACATGCTACAGGCCCGACTGGCCCATCAGATTGATAGAATAAGTCTAAAACATGCTACAGATCCGACTGGCCCGTAAGATTGATAGAATAAGTCTAAAACATGTTACAGATGCGACTGGCCCATCAGATTGATAGAATAAGTCTAAAACATGCTACAGACCCGACTGGCTCATCAGATTGATAGAATAAGTCTAAAACATGCTACAGACCCGACTGGTCCATCAGATTGATAGAATAAGTTTAAAACATGCTACAGATCCGACTGGCCCATCAGATTGATAGAATAAGTCCAAAACATGCTACAGGCCCGACTGGTCCATCAGATTGATAGAATAAGTCTAAAACATGCTACAGACCCGACTGGCCCATCAGATTGATAGAATAAGTTTAAAACATGCTACAGATCCGACTGGCCCATCAGATTGATAGAATAAGTCCAAAACATGCTACAGACCCGACTGGCCCATCAGATTGATAGACTAAGTCTAAAACATGCTACAGACCCGACTGGCCCATCAGATTGATAGAATAAGTTTAAAACATGCTACAGATCCGACTGGCCCATCAGATTGATAGAATAAGTCCAAAACATGCTACAGACCCGACTGGCCCATCATATTGATAGAATAATCTAAAACATGCTACAGATCCGACTGGCTCTATTGTAGATTGAACCTCCAGCTGTTCAATCAGATTAATAGAATAATTGAGCAACCAGCTACAGACCCAGCTTGCTCAACAGATTGATGGAATAACTCTTAACACTGCCAAAGACCTAACTGGCTCATCTGACCAATCTGGATAATCTTGATTTGCCACCACTGGTAAGTAATAGCTCAGCATTTCATGCATGTCAAAATGGTACATTTAATTACTGATGCTTTGAATGTTATCGAACCATCCAAATCATTCGTAAAATGGTTTAACTTGCATGATCTATACTCCGATTTAGTGTAATTACATTTTCGGTCATCGTCATGCAGTAAATAAATTTTTAATACCGTGTAATGTCGTAACTTTGCTATAAGTATTCAGTTATACAATTTCTGTGGAATCATCAACCAATTTCTCTTTATATCTCTTGACATGCTATGCAACGAATGACTGTTTTCCATAATGATGACAGCGGCACTTTGGGATGATGTGATTAAATTTATTGGCAATCTACTACAAAACGAGTTTATCTTTTTATCTCGTTTTGTCAGCAAAGAGATGAATTATCATTAGACGCTTGAACTTTGTAGTGATGAATTTAAGTGGCAATTTAAGCGGAGTCAAGTAGATCTATAACTGGTATCTAGTAACGATTACATTCAAACGTGCAAGTTTCGGTTATATTTCAAGTCCCATAGGTGTAGTTGAATTCTCATTTTGGGTGTTGAATGTATTAAAATGTGATTACTTATATGGGAAACTGAAATTTTGTAAATATATTTACACCAATCTTTTTAAGATATTTCGAAACGAAAATGCAAAAGAGGAACTAAACATAATTACTTGTGTAGGGCAAATAGAGAATAATTTCAGTGTTTAGACATTCTTTTAATTTGACATAACCAGTAGCATTAATTCTTTCAAATATTGGTAAGTGTAATTTACTATGATACTTTTTTGATAAATAGCTCAACGCCCACTTCTTTGTTTCAGATTTATCACTATTGCAATACATAAAAAACGTTTTAAATTAGCGGACTGGTTACAACAGCTGGTTTAATGTTGTTTGTGTGTGTGTGTGTGGAAGTTTCATTTTATTAAAAATGCTTTGGAGGACATTTATTTATCTATACGCATGTAGCTGCTTACTTAAGTATTATAAAAACACACAAAACGCCCAAAGGAGCTTCAATAAAACTTTCTATCAGGGTTATATCAATTTAAACTAATTAAAAAAGTAAAATCCGCAAAAACTGTCGAAGAGAAAAACAAAATTTATACTTCATTTTCTTCTAACAAATCAGCAAAAATCACAGCGTTTAACAGATCAGGAATGATATAAAAAGGTAAAATACTGCATGGTGTATACGTGCTTATAACTTATAATATCAACAAACACATGTGTGACGCAAGGAAAATATGACGCTTCAGAACACTAAGAGCGCAGATATAAATATCTGATATAATCCGACTGACAACCTTTAACATAATAAACAAATATTCACTCAGGCTAAATGGTCAAATTAGGAAATCCTCACGCTAGGAACGTATTTATTTTCTTTGATATATAATTTATAACTTATTATAAATCACATGTATCTGATATAGATACATGGAATGTTAATAATGCGATTATTCGAGCCTAAAGTGCGGTATTAACAAGTTGCCGTATAATTATGCGGGCCCGTAGTCGAGGAACACCGACGACAAAGCACGGGGAAATGTTATACAACCGTAGTAAATGACGGAATTAAACCCTACGGCAATACATTATAATCAGATCAGCACATTTTTATATGAGTCTTAATTATTTAGAGTTGAAAATTATTTTTTCTGGATTTGCATTGCAATTTTCCCTTGCGGGCCTGAAAGGCCAATTTGGTCCGATGCTTGTTTTTGTTTGTTTCAAGAAATGCATCGAGGCGATACATATTGGAGCAAACTTAAACAACAATATTTTATATACAAAACACATTTCTCTAACCATTGCACTGTTCTAGTACCCTGGTTATGTGTTGCTAAGTATTACAGACTCCATAATTTTAATCTTTTTCAATAGTAAAATAAGCATGTTTGAATGAAGTTATTTTATGTTCTCTTTTCCGGTCTATCGTTATTGTTTTAGTGACAACAGAACCGCTAGCTATTTTTTTCCTGATTGCACGTATTTTTCTGCCGTCCTTATTGTTGCTACGCCTCACATGCAAACAACCTTATTGCTTTCAAATTGGTTACAATCGACCTCACATAATTAACATATTACTCCTGTTCTGTGGAATGTGTGCATAATGGCTGCTTTAACTTATACTTTAGTTTAAGTAAATACTGTTATTACATTACCTCAATTGTTAGACAGTACAAAGCGAGAGATATATCGCGCTAAATGTCCATTATTTCCAAATTTATACATGAGCATAATGGGGATTTCAGCTAAAAATAGTGACGTCAGAGCTGATTACCCGGATGATCATGATATTTGATCTCAAAAGTAAGTGGTCATGTGGTTTTCTTAATATTTTAAATAGCTAACTGTACAGCGTGGTTCGGAAAGGAAATAAGTATTTGTAACAAGAAGTGATGATTTACGCTTCACTGTTCACGCAGACCTGGTGCATCAATGAAAAGCATTTTGCACGACCTTTGGTAATTTCAAAAGAAAAAAATGGTCCAAACTGACGGATAAACCTTTAAACGACCGATTGCCTGAACTTTTATCCCAAGCGAAATATGACATTTTACAACATAATTTAATTAACGTTACTTACAATTAAAAACACCAGCCACTGCACGCTCATATTTCATTAGTTGTTTTTGGATTTAAAATGAATTACTATAAGATGAACAATATGAGAATGTTGTAAACGGAATTTTTATGTCGTGTTTTTTTTCTTCTCACATTCATTCTGAAATAGAGTCATAAAGCCATTTCATATTCACATTTGGTATTGTAGCTTTAAATTTAAAAAAAAATCTTTACTCTTACCCGAACCATCTTAAAAAGAAAACAACAACAACAACAAAAACAACAACAACAGCAAAAACAACAACAACAAAAACCAGCCCCCCCCCCCAAACAACAACAAAAACAACAAATTAGCAAAACAAAACAACAACAACAACAAAAAATAACAACACGAGATTATATTTATTTAAAACAGTTCTGTCTATTTATTAAATAATAAATTTGACTTGCTTATTAAGTTAAGAGCAACAAAGAACATTCGTTGTTCGAGTAGAAATAGTGGTAATTGAAATATTAAACACGCATCGTCACATCAAATGCGGAATCGACTCATTATGTATTCATATGTATATTTAATATAAAATGTTATTACAAAAATAGTTCTAGAGGCTTTTGATCCAAGTACAGATATACTGATATGTTGATATGTAGTTGTTTGATTTTATTGTAAATGAAAAAACATTATCGATTTGAATTTTGACCATTTTTCTATTTTCCTGCCCAACTAAGCAAACTGTTTTGTTCATTATTTCCTAACTGATTTGTAAAACTTTCACTTTTATGATAAAGAAAAAGTAAATGTTTATATTAAAACCATAGAAGCATTTTACTACTCTCGTTCTCTTTCTGTTTTAAGAGTTGTATAAGTTAATTTCATCCCTAATAAGAAATAAGGAATTATTTATGTAAATTGTAACCTCATCCCCTGTGATGCTTTATTTATTTGTAAGCAATACACAATCTTAGCCATCTCTTGTCTATTTACTGTTTTATTATTTTTGAAATACATCGCAGCGACCAACGATCATCATTATAGAGACATCCAGCTATTTTAGTGGAGGAAGACCCCATACTCATGTCTAGGAAGAACCACCGGAGCACTGCCGGTCAGATGAAAGACCTAACCACATTAGGTACTTCGGCTCGAATAGGACTCGAACCTTTGCGATGAGAGGCTAAGCAGTCAAAGAAGTTATCGGCGACTCTACAACTACGCCATGGGCGACTCTACCACTACGCCATGGGCGACTCTACCACTACGCCATGGGCGACTTTACAACTACGCCATGGGCGACTCTACCACTACGCCATGGGCGACTTTACAACTACGCCATGGGCGACTCTACCACTACGCCATGGGCGACTCTACCACTACGCCATAGGCGACTCTACCACTACGCCATGGGCGACTCTACCACTACGCCATGGGCGACTCTACCACTACGCCATGGGCGACTCTACCACTACGCCATGGGCGACTCTACCACTACGCCATGGGCGACTCTACCACTACGCCATGGGCGACTCTACAACTACGCCATGGGCGACTCTTCCAATACGCCATGGGCGACTCTACCACTACGCCATGGGCGACTCTACCACTACGCCATGGGCGACTCTACCACTACGCCATGGGCGACTCTACCACTACGCCATGGGCGACTCTACCAATACACCATGGGCGACTCTACCACTACGCCACGGGCGACCCAGTTTCTACACAAACATAATAGTAGTGATAAAGGTGTCCTGTAAAACCAGGAAGACGTTGTTAGCGACTTGGCAGAAAAAGTGCCTATCCTGATAAAAAATCGGCTTAACTGTCTATGTCTGAACTCTTTTTCTAGGTCTTATCAATTCATGCTTAGCAGACGGAGAGATAAAAGGGTTGTTTTTGTTTGTATACAACATGTCATTGTCTCCAACCCACTGTTAGACTGGTCATAGCATCACTCTCTATTCGATACCATCTTATATTAAAACATAATAAATGTTTGAAGTATGGCTTACTCAAAAAAAAAAAAAAAAAAAAAAAAAAAAAAAAAAAAAAAAAAAAAAAAAAAAAAAGACTACGTTTTCCTTCATAATAAAGATTGATGGTTGGCTTCACGTAAGAGCGACGAAATGCTTGATGGTTGTATGGCGTCCAAGGTAATGATAGAATCACCAATATGGCGGTTGGTAATTGTCTAGTAATTAGTGGCATCAGCCTTAACTTGATGAATGGCGTGTTAAAAATACTTGAAGCCGAGTAAGGGACCAACCCATCTCTAACATGAAAAGCCGGCTTATATCGGTGTCAGCGTAATGGTTTCTTCCTTTTGCCGTCATATTCCGTCATTGGGTATTAACATAGGCTGATAGGTATGTAATAACGAGGTCCATAAGTAAGTTCACATTTATCTTGTCCAAGCCATCTGGTACGTTCTGAATTTAGAAAATAGACAATAAGGAGATCGATCTACAAGTTTTGGTTTTTGCAGCAAGTGGTACACGTGTAATCGTGGTAGGAAAAAAAGAATGTTTGTATGATTGCGTGTTTATTGAGTTTATCGCCCACCGACAATTTTTAGCTACTCACTGACGGTGTACACTTATACAGATATAATTATCAGTTCTGTGCGTTATGTAGTATAGCATAGAACGTATGTCTGAACATTACGAATAACATAGGGGCCGAATGTGTATCACGTGACCGGTGGACACTGGAGCGGTCAGTGGCGGGAGTTAGAACGGGTGGCTTGATGTTAGTCAGTTCTACGCTAGACTTCGATAGGGACACATCGTTTTTTCCGGCAATCAAATTCGATATGGTTACACGGTTGCACGTAATTTTACATAACACTGAAGGTTAATTAAATCGATATTTACGGAATACACTGATGTATTGTTTGCAGTATACCAATAGGTCAGCTTAGTTGAGCTGCAATGTCAGAGTTTGATATATACACAGTTATTACTTATTACACAAAAAATTAGTATCAGTATAGATCTACTAGAGATACACGTATACACATTTCAGTACTTTAGTTCAGTTCACGATTCAACTTCAATTTCGCAACTACCAGTCGAACATTTGGGGATTGTATGCCAGTGGAACTTAGGCATTCCGTGTGTGCTTAGGTATGTGGGTACAGTTTTCCAGAGTTTTTACATTCCATATTAGGGTGATTTTTTACCTCTGGGTTTTAACTTGGCCTACCGCACCTTAGCAGTTCATTGAGAACTTGATAACTGTAGAACCATGATGTTGTTAGTTAACGTTTGCTTTCTGCATTTTGCTCGCATGTTTTATTTAAAATATTATATGTATACTTGTCATCCTTATGTAAGTGTAATCAACGATCGCAAGTCTTGCCCAACGCAATATGGTGTTTGTACTTTGTGAGAAGTTGCGTTAAGACTGCTACTGTTACCTTTACTGTGAATAGTATCACGTGAACACTAGGCCTGATCTCACAACAAATCACATGCTCCTGTGCCGACTAGTCATGAAAGTACACATGACTAACCGGCCCGCTATATCTTTACGATGACTTGAAGTGGTATTATGCCAGGTTCAATGGCAAAACCTCCGCCGATTCTTATTTCCTGACTTTGGTATGTCGAGGTCTAGGCTTGGACCTGTGGTCACCAATCCATGGAGCTGACGCTATTCCGATTTCGCTACCAAGTCCAGTAAGCGAAAATATTCATCGAAATTAGAACACTTAACACAAGGCTTTTGTTATTATAAAGAGCGATCTTGTGTTTCTCAGTTATAATGTTGTTCATTTTTTAAAATAATTATTGTAAGTGGGAAAGAATCCTAAAACTCTTCAGGACTTAAATAGTACAAAACCATTGGTATTCATATAATAAACCCAGCCGCCTTAATTGGAAGTAGATTATTTTATGGTCGAAGGGTAGAAATGTATACACGAAAATATATAAAATAAGTCCATTTTGTTTTTGTTAGGGTAACACATATTTCATTAAATTAAGTCTATATTCACTGAATACGTTTGCAAGTATGGGGCGTAGAGGGCATCAACTTAGATTGGAAATACCACCTAATTTATATTTTACTGAATAAATACTCGTTATTGGATACCAACGAGGCATATGCTACCATTGTCTTGGTAAAAACTGTAACGATAACTCTTTACATCACTCCAAAGTGAAACTGCCGTAATTAAAGTATTGCATGTTGAGAGACGTATATACCGGGAGGTATGTATAGACTGACTAGATATATAACTCTGTCTCGCAGGCAGAGACACATGGTGTAAATCCAGAATGGTCTAATTCCAATATTAGAGCTGTCTGATCAGGGTCTGTATTTTGTTTCTCACTCTAAAATAATTTCCCTGTAACTGATACATGTATATGAAAGCAAATAAATAAGAACAAATGTGTGTTATTCAAAAATATAGCGGCATTTATGTGGATATACTTTTGACACCTCGAACGAATTGCGAACATAAACATACAGAGTTGAACTAATCAAGAAATTGAGCAATATGTCAAAATACAAGAAAATAGTACTTAGATGCTCTATGTTTAACGTGATTTAAGTAATTATTTGTGACTTGTATATGCTCTCAGCAAACATATCTTCGTCATTTTTGCATATAAAAAAAAAACTAATTATTTTGATTAACTTCTATATTCAGAAAATAAGCTAACGGCACCCACTTTTGTACGTAATTGTTTTATCAGCAAAGTCCTAACTGGACATGTCAACTAAAAAATACAATGATGTCAGAGTGATAAAGACTGTGTTCTGATAAAATAACAAACACCTACAGGTTTGCCAGACTAGATTATCTCATCCTTGGAAAATTCACGAGAGGGATTCTGTCCATCTATACCAAAATGACCGGATTGCATTTTGTCTGGGAGGGAATTCTGTCCGGAAAGGGTTAAGTCCGGGAGGGCTTTCGTCCAGCTCAAAGACTTAATAAAGATAAATGAATCCTACTCACCATCACATGAACATAATCAAGTTTATAAGCGTCCATTTTTAAATAGTAAATAAACAGTGCACCGCATTTAAATTCATGATCTGTATAAACTATTAATAACTTTTTAGAATGCAAAGAAATGTTGGATATTCTTATTTTTCAGTTGCAAACCTTTTTGTATGATTAACAAACCAGTTTGAGATGATCCCTGACCTTCCTGACATGTAAACGAAAGCAGAAATGTATCACAACTGACACTTATCATAGCCCTTCCTTTTTTACATTCACAGTTTCCTATTTCACCGTTAAAAGTTCAGTCATTGAACAAGATACCGGCGATTTATTTAACACCTGTCCTTTCACAACCAACTAGGGAAGGTTCCTCTAAATAGAACGAGATTCAGCCCCTGTCTACTAAATAAATAACACCTGACGATACCACCTATCACTAATTCACAGGTAATAATACGTTTTACTCAAGTTGACACGTAGTCGCTGAATAAATAAAAAGGGGGATATTATTGATATTAAGAAGTGTTATGAAATTATTGTTGCGTTTCTCCACTTTTGATTGCAACCGTATTCTTTGCACTGTTCAAGATATAGGCATTAATAAGAGACAAAAATCACAATTTGCAATCGACTACACAAGAAGCATGGGGGTAAAAACGTCATGTCTTTTGATATTGTGCCGATACAGTCAATTTGTGATGAAAGTTCATTAGTACGAATGTACAGAAAAAATGACAAATCAAATTCAAACGTTTTTGAACATAATAAATATGTTAAAGTACATGTACTTGATGTTTTTGATGCTTTATATAGATACAGATGAACGCACTCGTCATTTCTCTGTTCCTTAAACTGTGCTATTTGTCTTACTGATGAACGTGTTTGTCGACTGAGGAATGCATTTTGAGTGTGTGATTGCGTGTCTAACCATCGCCTAGAACCCTTTGTGCTGTGCTTTATTTTCACATTTGCAGATAATAATGTTTTGCTTTTCGTTGCAGTTTATTTTCTAAAAGCACATTTCAAATGCAAAATCACTAGCAAGGGGTGTAGGAGAAAAAACAACAACAGCAATAATTGATGGTGTTTTAAATGTATCGGTATGGTGTCAACTTAAAACATTTAAAATTTCTCTCCTAGCAAACTAATCTCTGACTCCATAAACTGTTACATAGAAGAAAGTCTATTCGGTAGTTGCACACATCAATACATATGGATGCGTATTAAACGGGGAATTAGATAAGTGAATGAAATCTGAAAGTTTTTCAATAACAAATAACCCATTTCAATTGAACAATTTCAAATAGAATGGTTAGAATTGTGTCTGCAACACAGATAATGAGGCGAGAGTGCCTTATAACTTTCCTACCACACATGTTTGATTTAAATGAAGAATATCAATGTGAGACACGATAGCTGGTTACAGCAGGAAACGCTTAAAAATACATATACGCGTATGTCTATAGGATGTCAAGTAAAGGAATAGTCATCAAAATTAACACAAGTCCGATCGTCCGTGGTGAATTAATTGAAGAGCAGACATGTAAATTTTATAAAGTTTGTCGCCCAACGAGCGATTGCTTTTTTTCTGGATCTTGAAAGTGAGTTCAGAAAAAAAAAAGTTGGAATTTGCACAGATGGTGCTTCCAATTACAGGACAATTGCACAGAATAAACTTTAAAAAGACCTTGTTGTTGTTTCTGAATCCAAGCTTAAAATGTGTGTCGGTTCAGTGAATCTTCAAATGTTAAATTGAATGACATGTTCTTATTGAATGTTAATTTTGAATACTGATGCTGAAAACAGAAAACCATTTCGTCAAGTTTTAAATAGCACTTATACTGACAAATTTGACTGAAACGAACAAGTTAAGAAGCATGGCTCAGGAATAAACTCGCTCAATGTATTTTACTTGAGTAATAAGTACCAACATTAACTGGTAAATACTACAGAGCAATATTGGTAGCGCCGATCTATATGAACTTGACAAGTATGGCAAGAGATACAGTTGTGTAGTAATGTCACATAATAGTGCAGTCCGTTAGATTTCTACAGAACAAACAGCGATTTGTTGAACTCTGTAATATTTGGCTTTATCTTGGAAGTCAGTGTGAACGTCTTCCGGATTAAGTTTTATGTAAAACATTGAACGTGTGAACTTGTAAGACATAAAACATATTACTCCTAATTAAGTAAACGTGTACAAATATAAAACTCTTATATAGGCGTTGTCAATTAATGATTTTTTTTACTTATGACTGGCATTCGAACAATGGGAAGGAGACTAAATAGTTTTTTCCTATTTTTTCGTCTGTCGTGAATCCGTTTGCGCAACCATGTTGTTTTCTTCTTCGTTTCCGATCAATGGATTTGTTTATAATCATCTTTCAGTAAAATAAGGTCATCTTCTGTTTTAGTTGTAGCCAAGTTGATATAAGCGTTAATGCCCTTTCTTAAGCTACTGCAAACTTGATGAAAGGAGTACATGCGTCCTACGGACATACGTCCAGTTTAACATTGAAAAGTTATCATAACACTCAATACATTTCTCTTCTGAGAGACATTCAATAAGATTGCAACGAAAGCATTCTTCACAGAATAAAAAAATGCATGTCTTTTTAATGTGTTCTAAAAGAATTGAAATCCCTCAAAGGCAGACAAAATTTCATTAGGAAGCGCTTTTGTCAATGAATTCTGCAGTGTTGAAAGCTATGTCGTCGAACGAAAATCGTCTAACCACCATTTAAGGGAAATGAAGAAGCATGTGATTGTAGATTTGATCGAGCTGCATCACCAAGAGGTGTGAAATCCAGCACGTACCTAACGCATCTCTCCTTGCCCTGATAGGGCATTAACAATGGATGGTCACATGTTGCCGACGTTCTCTAGCGGTTTAATTGATTTCTAAAGCGTTTTAATTTTCCGAAGACAAACTTAAACAATTACATGTACCAAGATTGCTTCTAATCTGTGCTGTGTCTTACAGAACTAAATTAGAGCATGGCTATTTTCGAACAGTTCTTTACATTTTCGCTGAGTGGATTAGTTGAATGAAAGCTATTGTTTGAACATGTTTGTTTTTAGCTGCCGTTGTTTTTCAAGAACTTGGGTGGTACAAATAGGGCATCAAAATATCCATTTACTTAAGGCAGAGATTCAACGTCATTAAGTTGCAAAAACATATTTACATATGCTTGCCTAGTTTATTCATATTCAGCTTTAACTTTATTTTTTTTATCACCGATCTTGTCGCATTTCCTTATAATCGATACAATTTTGTAGGATATTTATGTAGAGAATACCCCTTGACGTCGTCACGACGTCATCATTGAAATAATGCCCAGAATCGATAATTAATTTTAGATATGGAACATGGATGTGCGTCATCACAGTCACAGGTCACAAGAGCGCTCAAGTAAGATGAACACGGCATGAATAAACACTGAAACAACTCATATTCCACCTGTCAGCGATTATTGTTGGTGATTTCATGCGTACAAGTAAAGGATAAATAAACAAAACTGCAATTTTGTTTCGCTTTTCACGTGTTTAAAAATATGTGCATTGTCTTGAAATTTTGTTTTCACTATGTCTGAATTTAAACTCAAAATGAAGAATGACTTCGACATTGTTCCATCAATTATTCCATATGTTGTGAGATAGGTGAGATAGTGCTAAAATGCTATGAATGGCATTATGAGAAGTGTATACGGTGGGAATTTTAAAATTATGCTTGTTTTAAATGTATCCCTCGGAATATATAATGACTGTTATAACGTGCCTTCTAAATACTTGATATTTTATTCAGCGTCATTCTATTCTCATTCATAAAAACACTTTATTTTAGATATTGTGTCTACTTTGAGGGTTATTCAATGAAGAGTTAGTCAATGGAAACGAATCATTACAACGTTGGGTTATATTGTGCTTGAAAATTAAACGCAGATATCAAATTTAAATAAATAATTTAGTTTGGTTAAAACAATCAATAAAAAAGAGAACAAGCGTATGGAAGTCAAATAATTTCAATAAACGTTAAGTGGAGCAACGACAAATAGCATGTAATGACAAGTTCCAGCTTATTTTAAATGTGGTGTCCGACAGTTTGTCTTCATCAAATACATGTAAATCTGGATAAGGGAAATTGTGGCATAATTTATGTAAAAAGACAAACTTAAGTCAAACAAAAGACGATTTTGAAAATTGTAAGACAAAATAGTCAAATAAATCACTTTACACGGCCATTCTTTCTAAAACTATAAATAAGCATGATTGTGACTTTTGCTAAAATAGACATCGACGTCAGAACGGATTACCGAAATGATTGTATAAAATTACGAGTCACGTTGTTTTCTTATTTTAAAAATAGCTAAATGTGCAGATTGGCTTAGATAGGAAATACCTATTTGCAATAACAAGTGATGTGTTATGCTTCATTTATTCCATAGATGTAAGACATCAATAATTAGCATTTTGCGGGATCTTTTCAGGCAACAATAATTTGTTTCTTTAAAAGCAAAAAAATCCAAACTGTCGGATACCATCTTTAAGGACGAATTCACATGTTCATCATTTAAAGAAAAAGTTAGTAACATTAAACTTATTAAATGTAAGCATGTGAAAAATAAATAATCTCTTGCATTAAAATTAATATTTTACTCAGGGAGTTTTCATTTTAAGGCTACGCTCCTTGTAATACCATTTTTAGATTTCGTGCGGTTTGTACAAAGCATATTTAGAACGTTACGTGACGATTGTTATTGAATAGTCTGTGCACACCTTACTCGGACTGTCACTAGTGTCAGCCATTGTGTTGTTTATCTCATTTGGAACACCTCGGATAATTCACGAAACATCTCTCGGATGTATGTAGGTAGTCGGATTACCTCGGCCACTTCCCAAAATGGGACTTCTTTTTTGACAGACGTCAAAACAAAGATGGCAGCTCGGATGACAGCTCACTATAGTACGATACCAGTAAAACTTCAATTTGCGCCGGCTTCAAATTTAAATCATCCTAGTTTAATTTACCCAGCGCAGCAGACACGCAGCTGTTAAACGATTGCAGCGTCTATGTTTTGTGCGAACTACTAAGGCATATTCTTCTTCCGACTTCCGGCGAACAAAACGATCGTGATTTCATTAAGTATTATTGCACCAGATACATCCGAGGGATGATTGTCCCGAGGACGGATTTACCCGAGGAGTTCCGATTGTTGCTTATCTGTAAAGTAAAAGTCACGTGACCTTTTTGGCGCCTAACTGAAATAACTGAAACGATATTTTGTAAACAGTCGAAAACAACACGGTAAAGGATTAAAGTCAGGACTAATATTAGTAGCAACGAATACATGCGCCCACTGCTGTGTTAACCTATAAAATTATCCACGGAACTCAAATTCGATACTCGGCCTTTAAATTAGATAGCAGAAGCCGCTGTGTTAGAATGCAGAACAACCCGAGCGAAACTGAAGCCGAGTGCGTTTTTTTTTAATGCGGTGCTTTAGTTTACACAAACCTATGACAATAATATATGAGAATTGCAACATACATTAAATGTGAAAAGTCCTAGACAAAGATATGTGCACGAGAGGCAAACGTAAATGTCTCTAAAATACAATCAGTGACTAGAAAACAAAGTTATGAGCTATATTTACATCTAAGTAATGATGTCATAATATAACACAAATAGCAGTTACGTTAAGAATAATAATGTCCACAATATATTTGGATTAGGGGAAAAATAATGACAACCAGGTGGTAATAACATTGACGTTTTAAGCAACAGTCCCGTAAGATAGTCATACAGTTCATAATTTAAACGACTGAATGGCGTCATTTTAAAGGCATTGAAAAAAGCATTCTTTAGACGAAAGGAAAGATTGGAATACATCCATCTGGGAAATTACAGTCGGGAGCTTCATAAACCAGTAAGAGTGTATTTTCCGACACAGGGTGTCACACTTCATAAATATGATTCACATAAAAGCCCAGATCACCCCACATATCTTCTCTGACACCGCTGTAGTCAGACACTGCATTTAGCAGGATATCCCAGATCACCCCATCCTTTCTCTGACATCGCTGTAGTCTGACACTGCATCCAGCAGGATAACCCAGATCACCCCATCCTTTCTCTGACATCGCTGTAGTCTGACACTGCATCCAGCAGGATAACCCAGATCACCCCATCCCTTCTCTGACATCGCTGTAGTCTGACGCTGCATTTAGCAGGATATCCCAGATCACCACATCCCTTCTCTGACATCTCTGTAGTCTGACACTGCATCCAGCAGGATAACCCAGATCACCCCATCCCTTCTCTGACATCGCTGTAGTGTGACGCTGCATCCAGCAGGATAACCCAGATCACCCCATCCTTTCTCTGACATCGCTGTAGTCTGACACTGCATCCAGCAGGATAACCCAGATCACCCCATCCCTTCTCTGACATCGCTGTAGTCAGACGCTGCATTTAGCAGGATAATCAAGATCCCCACATCTCTTCTCTGACATCGCTGTAGTCAGACGCTGCATTTAGCAGGATATCCCAGATCACCACATCCCTTCTCTGACATCTCTGTAGTCTGACACTGCATCCAGCAGGATAACCCAGATCACCCCATCCCTTCTCTGACATCGCTGTAGTGTGACGCTGCATCCAGCAGGATAACCCAGATCACCCCATCCTTTCTCTGACATCGCTGTAGTCTGACACTGCATCCAGCAGGATAACCCAGATCACCCCATCCCTTCTCTGACATCGCTGTAGTCAGACGCTGCATTTAGCAGGATAATCAAGATCCCCACATCTCTTCTCTGACATCGCTGTAGTCAGACGCTGCATTTAGCAGGATATCCCAGATCACCACATCCCTTCTCTGACATCTCTGTAGTCTGACACTGCATCCAGCAGGATAACCCAGATCACCCCATCCCTTCTCTGACATCTCTGTAGTCTTACACTGCATGTAGCAGGATAACCCAGATCACCCCATCCCTTCTCTGACATCGCTGTAGTCTGACACTGCATCCAGCAGGATAACCCAGATCACCCCATCCCTTCTCTGACATCGCTGTAGTCTGACGCTGCATCCAGCAGGATAACCCAGATCACCCCATCCCTTCTCTGACATCGCTGTAGTCTGACACTGCATGTAGCAGGATAACCCAGATCACCCCATCCCTTCTCTGACATCGCTGTAGTCTGACACTGCATCCAGCAGGATAACCCAGACCACCCCATCCCTTTTCTGACATCGCTGTAGTCTGACACTGCATGTAGCAGGATAACCCAGATCACCCCATCCCTTCTCTGACATCGCTGTAGTCTGACACTGCATCCAGCAGGATAATCCAGATCACCCCATCCCTTCTCTGACATCGCTGTAGTCTGACACTGCCTGTAGCAGGATAACCCAGATCATCCCATCCCTTCTCTGACATCGCTGTAGTCTGACACTGCATCCAGCAGGATAACCCAGATCACCCATCCTTTCTCTGACATCGCTGTAGTGTGACGCTGCATCCAGCAGGATAACCCAGATCACCCCATCCCTTCTCTGACATCGCTGTAGTCTGACACTGCATCCAGCAGGATAACCCAGATCACCCCATCCTTTCTCTGACATCGCTGTAGTCTGACACTGCATCCAGCAGGATAACCCAGATCACCCCATCCATTCTCTGACATCGCTGTAGTCTGACGCTGCATTTAGCAGGATATCCCAGATCACCACATCCCTTCTCTGACATCTCTGTAGTCTGACACTGCATCCAGCAGGATAACCCAGATCACCCCATCCCTTCTCTGACATCGCTGTAGTGTGACGCTGCATCCAGCAGGATAACCCAGATCACCCCATCCTTTCTCTGACATCGCTGTAGTCTGACACTGCATCCAGCAGGATAACCCAGATCACCCCATCCCTTCTCTGACATCGCTGTAGTCAGACGCTGCATTTAGCAGGATAATCAAGATCCCCACATCTCTTCTCTGACATCGCTGTAGTCAGACGCTGCATTTAGCAGGATATCCCAGATCACCACATCCCTTCTCTGACATCTCTGTAGTCTGACACTGCATCCAGCAGGATAACCCAGATCACCCCATCCCTTCTCTGACATCGCTGTAGTGTGACGCTGCATCCAGCAGGATAACCCAGATCACCCCATCCTTTCTCTGACATCGCTGTAGTCTGACACTGCATCCAGCAGGATAACCCAGATCACCCCATCCCTTCTCTGACATCGCTGTAGTCAGACGCTGCATTTAGCAGGATAATCAAGATCCCCACATCTCTTCTCTGACATCGCTGTAGTCAGACGCTGCATTTAGCAGGATATCCCAGATCACCACATCCCTTCTCTGACATCTCTGTAGTCTGACACTGCATCCAGCAGGATAACCCAGATCACCCCATCCCTTCTCTGACATCTCTGTAGTCTTACACTGCATGTAGCAGGATAACCCAGATCACCCCATCCCTTCTCTGACATCGCTGTAGTCTGACATTGCATCCAGCAGGATAACCCAGATCACCCCATCCCTTTTCTGACATCGCTGTAGTCTGACACTGCATGTAGCAGGATAACCCAGATCACCCCATCCCTTCTCTGACATCGCTGTAGTCTGACACTGCATCCAGCAGGATAACCCAGATCACCCCATCCCTTCTCTGACATCGCTGTAGTCTGACACTGCCTGTAGCAGGATAACCCAGATCACCCCATCCTTTCTCTGACATCGCTGTAGTGTGACGCTGCATCCAGCAGGATAACCCAGATCACCCCATCCCTTCTCTGACATCGCTGTAGTCTGACACTGCATCCAGCAGGATAACCCAGATCACCCCATCCCTCCTCTGACATCGCTGTAGTCTGACACTGCATGTAGCAGGATAACCCAGATCATCCCATCCCTTCTCTGACATCGCTGTAGTGTGACACTGCATCCAGCAGGATAACCCAGACCACCCCATCCCTTCTCTGACATCGCTGTAGTCTGACGCTGCATCCAGCAGGATAACCCAGATCACCCCATCCCTTCTCTGACATCGCTGTAGTCTGACGCTGCATCCAGCAGGATAACCCAGATCACCCCATCCCTTCTCTGACATCGCTGTAGTCTGACACTGCATGTAGCAGGATAACCCAGATCACCCCATCCCTTCTCTGACATCGCTGTAGTGTGACGCTGCATCCAGCAGGATAACCCAGATCACCCCATCCCTGCTCTGACATCGCTGTAGTCTGACACTGCCTGTAGCAGGATAACGCAGATCACCCCATCCCTTCTCTGACATCGCTGTAGTGTGACGCTGCATCCAGCAGGATAACCCAGATCACCCCATCCCTTCTCTGACATCGCTGTAGTGTGACGCTGCATCCAGCAGGATAACCCAGATCACCCCATCCCTTCTCTGACATCGCTGTAGTGTGACGCTGCATCCAGCAGGATAACCCAGATCACCCCATCCCTTCTCTGACATCGCTGTAGTGTGACGCTGCATCCAGCAGGATAACCCAGATCACCCCATCCCTTCAGTTTGACGATAAGTTCAGCAGGACAATCCAGTACACATTCCCAAACTCATTAAAAGTCATCTAAGCCAACCAAATAAGGTCATTGCGTGGATACATTACAATCATGTCCATGTTCAGTGCTTTAAAGGAGATGATAAGACGCAACAAAGGTAGCCAAGGACTGTAGAATTGAGAGTTGCCTTAAAAAGAATAATTTGTTTGAAAGGTAGGTACACACCCTGGTTCGAAGAAAGGAGAGTATAATGAAACACAATCTTAAAGTTACTTCTTCGAAAGCTCTGATATTGTAATATTTTATCTTTTGCTGAACAAGGTTACTGAATTTACACCAGCCATTTCTGTTAATTCTGTTGCCACAAACTTCAATGTCGTTTAACAACTATACTCAGAATGTTCTCATTTAATGACAGTTTGTCATTAATTCTAAACAATTTCTAAGAAGAGATCTCCGACGATTGGTATTTACATTGCATAAATTCGCATTCAAATCTCCGACTTCGCCAAAGCCGTTGTTAGTTACAGTAATTGCTATCATGCAGTATACGTGACGGAAGTCAATAAAACATCAGATGTCAAAAGAATGGGATTCAGAACAATGACATTAAATCAGAGATGCCTCTGATTCAAACATATTTAAAGAGGCGATTTCTAAATCCAATAAAATTTTGAGCAGTTATGGTAATGTTGCCAAATAAGGCTTGCCGTAAAATTTTGTACTGGAGGTTTTAAATACCTGATTATATAACACGCCGTCGGTAATTAGATACCAGGAGCAATTGGTTCGATAATTGTCCGTTCGTGCAGCTTGCCAGTATTGCATGTGGCGAACTATTCGTTAACAAATAATTGATTCATGATTTTGCAAGGGACCACTTTTAATTTTAGGGGTGAATTCTGATTAAAGAGTAATGTTGTAAAATATTGAGTTACACGAACTTTAACAAGACAACATTTTGAATATTCATTTGCCAAGGAAAGTGAAAGGGTGGTAAGGGTTAATTAGGTGCTTCATGAAGAGGCGAGTGCCAACAAACATTTATGTTATTGAATACGAGTAAATTATCGCCTGCTAAAACAGTTTTTGTCATTCTCTAACTTTTTGATAATGCAGATAGACTCAAGGTTAACAATAAACAAGTTAAAAAATTAATAAATACTATTTTGGATTTGATATTTATTTAAAAAAGGCAACGTAAGCTATTATTACACTTTCCCCTTTGCGAGATTGAAATGTATAAATAGTGTTCTCAGGAAATACATTGAATATGTTTTTGCAACACGGTTGACATTTCAAAGCCCAATCTTTTAATGTATATTTAAGATGAATATGGTTGTGTTCTCTAGTTCTAATCGCAAGTATCTTTACAAACATGAACATACGTCATTTTTCTGTGGATTGCACTTTGAAACTATAATATTGCGATTTAAAAACAGATTATTGAGCTACATGCAACGGGACTAGTATTTACAAAATCTTAAATATATTGTTTAATAGAAGCTCTTAAAATGTACACATTATAAAGATAATAAGATGAGTTGCATTTCAAAATATCAATTTGATGCCTGTTGAGATGCTTGCGAAAGAATTATATGAACGCTCAAAAGAATGTTGTGTTTATGAAGGTTCATCAAATCGCAGAAAACTAACTTAAGGTCAAAACATTAACATATATATTGTACATAATATATAGTCTGTAAGTTTCAATCATACACAATCTGGGGGGGGGGGGGGGGCGTGGTTAGAGTCGCTTACTTGAAACTCCTCAGCCCCTCACCGGGTGGGTTCGAGTCCCGGTCGGGGCCAGAACTTTCATGTCAGGAGGTTTTCCAGCTAACCTGCGGTGTGCTGACGGTTCTACCCAGACGTAAGTCTGGGGACTTCCTCCACCAATAATTAGCTGGACGTCACCAATATGACCACGATTGTGTCGGTGCTATGTAACAAAAAACAAAAACAAAACACACACACAAACAAAATAAAACAACAAACAAACAAACTAGGAACTGAAACCAACTACCAATAATGTCTTCGCACATCAAGCAACCGAATAAAGATAAGTGTTGTATATTAAAGCATATAGGTGAACTCGAGACTAATCAGACGTTTTAGATAAGCTAATATTGCTTGACCGTGTATTTAGATACGACAATGTTATTCGATGTAAAATACACACAGTCTGTTGATTAAAATAATATCGAACAATGATTCCCTTGATTTAAAGCAAACGACTAAATAGATCTGTTTAATATTTATTTCCAAACAAGCATGCTTATTCAAATTCACCATGCAGTTACGAGAGGTGACTTGTATGAAATAGATTAATTCAAGCGAGGTGTTTGGTTATCAAAAAAGAAAATGAACGGATTTTACCGATATTGAAAACAGCGTTAGCGCGTGCGTTGATAAATTTCATAAATACATGTTACGACGGAGGCACACAGTACTAGCAAGTACAGGTCAAATGACCTCAAACACTTTTTCCAAAAGGTTTCAAAAAAGCTCACACCCAATTCATCAATATTTTTTTAAATAATTGTTGAGGCAACATATAGAACAAATAATTAGCTTTTTATTGGTAGTTTGCCTGCCCCGGAATCCGTCAACTAAATTAGCAATCTTTCTTGCCCAGACATGCTCCCAGTGAACCTTCGACGTAACTAAATCTTCTTGAAAAGTATACCGCAGCTCCATTATATCGGTGCCTATATGAGACTAGGAAATAGGGCGTTAACAAGTCAAAAGTGCAATTACGACAAGTAATCGTTCATAATATTCTGCGTGTGAAAACGCTGCTCATTTAATGAAAAAAAGAAGAAAGTAACACGTTTAATATAATAACGTAAATGATATGAGATCTCAAAGAATGCCGTTAAATCTGTTCTGGGCTGTCAATTAAAACGAAAATTGCACGGATTCGACAAGCTTTATATTCTAGTGTCATACAACCATCAGTCAACATTCGGTTTACTACCTTTCATTCGGAACATAAGATATTATTACTGACATGAGATTGACACATTAAAAATGCCAGTCAGAACCATATAATACAATTACAATAGGGTTGTATGATTACTGTATTGATATTACGTGCACAATTATACTCTATTATGTACAATATGTAAATGCTACAAATAGTTGTGAGTTGTGGTATGAATGTCAGATGGTCATTTTATGTTTTATGTTTATTTGTGATAACAACACATGTGATCGGTATCATGTGCTGATCTTACTTTTGATCTATCGACAAATAAAGATTTGATACTCGTATCATTTAGTTTATTGTTATCTAGTCTGGAATATTTGCTCGTTAAATGTTCAAATAGGAGTGAGGATAACGTAAATTGTTCCATTAGGTTTATGTAAAGCGATTAGCACTTCTAAAAAGATCTACGGAATATGAAATCTTTCGCCGTTACATTGTCACAGACACAATGCAGAAATGTTTTGGCGACTTTCCCGTGAACATATTGAATATCATTAAAAACAATATAACTAAACCATTATGACTTTAGTATATGTTTCTATGCCACTCGGATCACTCAAATGAACATACAAGCCGATTTTTAGATAGCAAACCTACAAATAGTTACGCTCTGCTTGTTTTGTTGAAACCTTGATCGACAAATATTTCTTTGTTAACCACTGTAATCTAACTTAATATCAACATAAAATTAATCAATGTCATTAAAGGTTTCTGATGCAAATTTTATGATTGAAATACATGTATATTGTATTTATAAAGCATTTCACATAACATTCAACCCAGAGCACAACAGCACTTTGTTGGAACCTTTTATACGAGTTTTACCTTATTCAATTATTAAGCATCAAATTCATCAATAACAACAGACAAATTATTTTTAAAGAAGTCGTTATGTCCTTAAATGTTTTTTTTTTTATATCTTAGTCCTATCAACTTTGTGCAATTTCGGTCGACACTGTCAGTTATGAATCACACACGTGCTTTCAAATTTCTCATGCAAAGTGTCGGTAACTATAAAAGTCAACATGTATACTGTTACGTCTATACCCAGACGAAAGATAAAATATACAGGAAATAATTGACAAGCTGTCAGACAATATTATAATATTTTAGTATGATTTTATATCCGACAATGTAAAACTATTGTAAACAACCTGTATAATAAACTTTCTCACTACTTTATATAGTGTCATCGGAAAAGTAAGACAATTAAACAATGTAATTTGTTATTTCATTATAAGACACCGACAGAAACAAATACTAAGAAAATTATTACACAAATTGTCCAAAAAGGTTAAAAGAGCAAAACCACCATATTTATACTTGATCCCAAACAATAAAATAAGTAAATATATTGAAATCACGTTTTACCAAAAGTGGATATGTTTAAATCCGTATACAAATAAAAGCCTACCTAAAAAAAGGTTTTAAACGGTTTAAAAGAAACGTAAACAACAAAGTTAGAATAAGTTTGAGTAACAAGATAATAACAAATCAAGTTAAACAAAGTAAAACTTTTTAAAAACTTTAGTGAGTTAAATGATGAATAAAAATAACATGAACAAACAAAATAATTACATATAAAGTATAATAAAGTATAAGGAATTTATCTATAACTAGAAGTTGAATATATAGTTGAATACGCTGATAAATACCTTACTCTAGAGAATTGTTGGACTCCTAAAGCTTTATCTGCACGAATGTTGTGTATGTCTCACTCCGCTACATCATCATATGACCAACCGAGCTTTACAGTCTCTCCTACAGCCTCGCTTCTGCCACGGTCCCTGCGGTCGCACAGCATTTCAATAATAATATAACGGCTTTGCGCATGCGCTATCAATAATGAATGAAACAGACCATTTTTAAATGTTATCCCCTCCCGATGGTAAGCGTTCAATTCACTTACGCACGAAGCGCCCAGCCCTTGTCCACAAAATGACGACTACATAACGTAGATATTTGATATTCTTGATAATAAAATTGCCCGGGAGTATTAGACCGTATGAGCAATAGTTGAAAGTTCTACAATATAGTCATTCGTGTTGGTGCTTGAAATCCGTCAGCTGTCAATCTTCATTCTGAAAAAAGGGTACTTAGGTAAGCTTTTACATAAAAGGGCGTTTCTATACCATACTGTTCTGACAGGTCATAAAATGGTGGCGTAATTAAGTTTTACCCAAGTCGAATGGAGTGGTAATACAAATACGTTGTAGAGACCCTCGTCCCTTTTCCTCGGAATGTATGCCCTAATGTTATCCAAGAAGCAAAATGATTGAATTACGGTTTGACGAACAAACCCACGATCTAATTGGACTTCTTTCACATCTCAGCGGGGCAGCAACAGTAGTCGTCTCGGAGTCGGAGTACTATAACCCTACAGTACAGACACATTGGAAGGTAAAACTTTTTACATGTAAACTTCAATATTGTGCTAACAAGAGAACCTTAAATGTCGTATCCAGCAGTTGGCCTATATCATATGCATGTGACAAGATATTTCTACGGTTTCTGAAAATTTGGGTATAATTTCTGCATAAACCCATACTTTAATAAAGACAATATTGAACTCCACCTATAACCTAAGACATTACACGTTGCGGAAAAAATCACTCTAAACGTTCATTCTTTCCAAATCTTTAATCAAGCGCGATACTTTTCTCTGCTAAAAGTTAGAGCGGACTAGCTAGAGGATGACGATCTTTTGGTTTTTCTTGTTTAAAAATAGCTATCTCGGCAGCATGGCTCAGATATGAAATATCTGTTTGCAATGACAAGTGGGGATTTATGATTCCCTTTTCACACATTCTATAACATCAATGAACAGAATTTTGCCGGACCTTTTCATGTAACAATGACTTATATGGTAATTTAAGAAAACATATTTGGTCCAAACTGTCGGATACAATCTTTATAGTGACTTAGTCACCGTTTTCTTGTATGTATTTGTTTTGGTTAAAAACAATAACAAAACTTCGTCGAGCCTCAATGAATAAATGTAATGAAATGTAATCCAGTATTGCCCTTCAAATTTATATATAAGCATGGTGTCCTAAAAATAGTGTACTCTCTTTCGGTTGGAATAAACAAACACTTAAAAACAATAATTTAAGCCATGTATAGCTCAACAACCTTGAACTGCGCATGCGGTAGAATATGTCAATTGTAAACGTCAGGCAAAACAGTATTCTGATTGGTTCGATGTTGACGCCGTAACATTAATACATTTGAAGAGCTGACCCTGCGGTTCTATGTCTCATGTACGCAAACTGTGGCCATGTCGCTTTAAAATCGCATGTTTGGAAATTGTTTTGACATCAACAATACTTACGTTCCTTAAGTTTGTAAACGATATTTTCTTTTCGTTCTGACGAATAATTAGATTTCCTTATAATACACACATAAAACGAACTCTTAGAATTCAAATTGACGACGCTGTAATGGTTATAAAAATAATGATATTAGCTAGTTCGTTTCCAATGCGATGGTACTTATAAAATATACAAGTTATAATAGAATTGATAAGATTTTTAAAGAATGTTTTAGGTCCATTGTTATTGATATTGCTCTCAGTTCATGCGTCTAGCGAATCTTATTGTACTATTTGTTATTCTTACATCAATAAGGTTTGCTTGACGCATGAACTAAGACCAATAACAATAACAATAATAATGACATATATATATATTTTTTGTTTGTTATTTGTTAATATTATATTATTATTATTATTTATAACTTTCCCTTTCCATGATGGTTCTTTTGTTCCCTTTGTTCGAAAGAACGGACCTTTATGACATTCAAAACGTTTAGATATTGTTGCAAGTAAGTTAAGTACAATTTGTTTTTCAACAGTCGTACGTTTTATAATAAGATTATTTTTCATGTCATTAGAGAACATGCGTTTATGTGCAAATGAAGTTCCTTTCAAACCAAATTCTAGATGCTGCTGCATTAAATCCCAGGCTGTAACATATATGGCAGGATTTTCGGAGTCAAATTGCGACGTAGAGTCCGGCAGCTAGGCATGGTAACCACGCCCGCAACTTCCTAGATTTTTTTCATGGGTACCAAAACGTTCGTTGGGGTGTCCAGAAACAAAATGTCCAATGTAGTCAACATAAACTCATTTGGGCTATATGAAAACGTATGGTTTCCATGGCAACCATCATGAAACTTTGATAAGGAAGGAATGTTTAGAAAAATGCTTATAATTTTTCCAAAAATGGTGCTATAAGTATAAAACTGGTACTCAGTAAAAGATTATTGAACAGCCATTGTGGTCACGTGTCCATTATGCAAATTAGCGCTATGAATATTGATAAATTTTAATGAGAATCTAAAAATATACCTTATTTTTCAAAAGGATGCTTTGATTCTTTTTATTAAAAAGCAATATTCAAACAAACTCAACAGTTTCTAATGTTGTATACATACCCTTCTTGTCTAACACATGTTGAACTTTCATAGGATTTGGTTCATTTTATGACTTTTTATAATTTATTCTCGTCCCAATTTTGCTCATTCAATCTTCATGCATATTTTGACTAGAGTCTGCTTATTACTAACAATAACAAAGAAGAAGAATTTTTATATCGTTCCTTATGTGGAGGCTATCACTAAACTTAGATTTGAAATAATTAATGATGCAAATTAGGAAACATGAATATTCATACATCTTAATGGGAATCTAAAAATATACTCTATTTTTGAAACGTTGATTAGATTCTGTTTTTTAAAAGAAGTTTTCAAACAAATTCAACAGATTCTATAATTATATAAACATCTATACTAGTCTAACACAGTTGGTCGAAGTTGCATATGATTTGGTTCGAAGAGTCTCGGGTTCGAACCTCTGAACTGATCACGGATGCTGGTCCTTGAACAAGACTATTTACTGTACATTGCTCCATTTACTCAGTACCTAATTACTAGTTCTACACAGTAGTTGAGAGGGAGTAACATAAGTTAAATAACTTGTTTACCAATCGACTATAAATAAATGGGTTTAAACTAAGTTAACCTGTAGATTAAATTTTTGACTATGATGAAAAATTTAGATTTACAAAACGTTATTTGATTTGCTGCTAAATTAAAGATATGTTCATTGAAGTTAATTTATACGTTTTTTTTAAGTATCACTCTCTGGCTTATGGTGACTGATGTCGTATTCTAAGAAATGAGGCATTTAATACATCATTTTTTGATTGCGAAAAGGCGTTTGACACTATACATCACAGCGCACTTCTGCACGAATTTTTCCACCGGAATATGTACCAGCACGCAATATCGAACAGACTTTACAGCATTTGCAGCCTGTCAGAAATGACTTGCGTGAGTTTCATATACATCAAATATGGATAGAATTTTTCATATCACTTGCGTTTAGTGTATTCTTCAATGATGTAGGCGATGTTATAAACAGATGTATCACAACATGACATCGGACGCCTATCAATATATAAGCATGTGTTGGCAGATGATATAACCTTATTAATTATTTTGTAAGTATTTTGTAGACTAAAATGAAATTATACTTACGCCTGTTGTAAAAAGGTCGCTTCAAATAAATATATCTTAATCACAAAAGTGCATATTCGAACAAAAGAATTATTTGACATTTTAATAGGAAAATAAAAGAGAATCGACATCCTTATGCTGCCTAGATGCATATATATTTTCATAGAACAAGAAATATCATCCATGCTATGAGAGAATTTTACAAATTTTACACAGTGGAAGATTCTGATATATGTCCGGGAAGAACCATCGCTTCTTACCGAACTTCACATAGTAAATTACCGTACCACTAATAATTGTTACCACGGGAGTTAATATTAGAGATTTCTTAAAAAAAATAATCAATTGATAAATCTTTGCTTTCATTCACTTTCTATCAAATAATACGCACAGAACGAACACCGTCCTGCAATTATACACATTAGACCATAAATACAAGAACATATTTTAAACATTTAAGTAATTGCTGGAAGTATTATTTTATCATGTTCAAAACCAATTGAAGAATTAACAATTATAAATAAATTTAATAGGAAAAGATAACTGAAAACGTCTTAGGAATATAATCATCAGTAGGGTTCGAGCCTGCAGCCTCAGAAGTACCGAGCATAAATGGGGTTCGAACCTGTAGCCTCAGGATTACCAAGTATGAGTGGGGTTCGAAGCTTTAGTCTCGGGAGTCCCAAGTATGAGTGGGGTTGGTACCTGCAGCCTCGGCATTACCAAGCATGAACGGGGATCGAACCTGTAGCCTCGGGAGTATCAAGCATAAATAAGGTTCGAACCTGCAACCTCGGGAGTATCAAGTATAAACGGGATTCGAACCTGTAGTCTCGGAAAGACTACTTATAAATGGGGTTTGGACCTGTAGTCTCGGGAGTACCAAGTATGGGTGGGCTTCGAAGCTCTAGTCTCGGAAGTACCACATATCGACGGAGTTCGAACCTGCAACCTCGGGAGTATCATGTATGAACAGGGTTCGAACCTCAAACTCGGAAGTACCAAGTAAAAAACGGGGTTCGACCCTGCAGCCTAAGCAGTACCACAGATCAATGGGGTTCGAACCTGTAGCCTAGGGAGTACCAAGTATGAACGGCGTTCGTTCGAACCTGCAGCCTCCGGAGTACCGCGTATGAACAGGGTTCGAACCTGAAGCCTCGGGAGTACCAAGTATAAACAGGGTTCGAACCTGAAGCCTCGAGAGTACCACGTATAAACAGGGTTCGAACCTGCAGCCTCGGGAGTACCACGTATGAACGGCGATCGTTCGAACCTGAAGCCTCCGGAGTACCAAGTATAAACAGGGTTCGAACCTGCAGCCTCGGAAGTACCACGTATGAACGGCGTTCGTTTGAACCTGAAGCCTCCGGAGTACCAAGTATAAACAGTGTTCGAACCTGCAGCCTCGGAAGTACCACGTAATAACGGCGATCGTTTGAACCTGAAGCCTCCGGAGTACCAAGTATAAACAGGGTTCGAACCTGCAGCCTCGGAAGTACCACGTATGAACAGGGTTCGAACCTGCAGCCTCGGGAGTACCACGTATGAACGGCGTTCGTTCGAACCTGCAGCCTTCGGAGTACCTAGTATGAACGGCGTTCGTTCGAACCTGCAGCCTCCGGAGTACCACGTATGAACAGGGTTCGAACCTGCAGCATCCGGAGTACCAAGTATGAACGGGATTTGAACCTGCCCCTCGGGAGTACCAAGTATGAACGGCGTTCGTTCGAACGTGCGGCCTCGGGAGTACCAAGTATGAACGGGATTAGAACCTGCAGCCTCGGGAGTACCAAGTATGAACGGGATTCGAACCTGCAGCCTCGGGAGTACCAAGTAGGAACGGGATTCGAACATGCAGCCTCGGGAGTACCACGTATGAACGGGATTCGAACCTGCAGCGTCGGGAGTACCAAGTATGAACGGGATTCGAACCTGCAGCCTCGGGAGTATCACGTATGAACGGGATTCGAACCTGCAGCCTAAGAAGTACCACGTTTGAACGGCGTTCGTTCGAAGCTGCAGCCCCCGGAGTACCAAGTATGAACGGAATTCGAACCTGCAGCCTCGGGAGTACCACGCATGAACGGCGTTCGAACTTGCAGCCTCGGGAGTACCAAGTATGAACGGGATTCGAACCTGCAGCTTCGGGAGTACCCCATTGAACGGCGTTCGAACCTGCAGCCTCGGGAGTACCATGTATCAACGGCGTTCGTTCGGACCTGCAGCCTCGAGAGTACCACGTTTGAACAGGGTTCGAACCTGCAGCCTTAGGGTTACCAAGTATGAACGGGTGTCGATTTTGTAGTAAATCGGGTTTAAAGAATATGTATGAAACGCATAGCAACGTACAACCATTTTTGATGGATAAAGATCCCAGACGAATTATGTCAATGCAGAACCGCCGGCGTACCACAGGTCTGCTGGAAGACCTTATAAACATTGTCGCACCAACATGGACTCGAACCCACGCGGAGAAGACCGTAGAGGCCGATTAAGACCTTACTCACCAGCCATTGTTCTCATCGCTTAAATCGGAGACATTTCACAATAAACAGTCGTTACAACCAATTAACTTTAATTGAAACCCTGCATCAAATGCTATGTTATAATTTATTAGGAAAAAATAATTTCATTTGCCTTAGAGGGAGATAGCGAGAGAAACAGAGGGAAAAAAGAACTGAGAAGGGAGACAAGGGAAGAAAAATGGGAAGTGAGACAGGGAAAAATGAGCTGTGATAGATGGAGAAAAAGTTTAATTTATAATCAAAATGTTCCTGTTATAATTTCCGATACAAGACAGGAGTTTCAGATAATCTTACATACAGCCATTTTTTACCAAGTTGCATATAAAAAGTGCAGCAAGGACATTTTATTAATCCAGTTTCTCAATGACAGTATCTGATACACCGTGCCTCTTTGCTGCCGTCCCAGTCCCGCCATCTGCTGAACCTTTTTTTCTCAACGTCTATGCTAAATAATGAAACAGCATTAACTCTAAAGCCAACGCTTTCTGGACCTAATGTCTCTCTGATTTGATTATTTTATTCGGAGGATTTTTAGGTACAGAGAATAAATTAGGGACGAACATTTTTACCACCTTGTGCGGTTTCCCAGTAAATGTACTTTCATTACACGAGGTTTTCTCATCTAGGCACCCGTAGAGAACGTTAAATGGTAAAAGGCTTTACTTAGTTAATGCCGTTCTCTGGCTACTCGTAGCAGGGAGAATCGCTTAAACTCTACTTACGGTTTGTTGCGTTCCTTAAATTTTAGACACGATATAACTCCGCCTTTTCCTTCTCCTCTAATCCGCATTTGTTACAATATCACCCGATTCCCCATCTCGCCTCCCTCCATTTCCTTCTATTCACCCTCCTCCTGCTCATCATCAATATCAATAATTCCGACGCCTTCCTCTTCTCTCGTCTTCTCTCCGTCCTCTCATTCCCCTCCTCAGTTCTTTCTCTCTTTCTCTCTTCATCTCCTGTCATCTATTTCATCTCCCCCTCCTTTCCTCCTCTAAAACAATTCTCATCTCTTCCTTCGCCTACTGTTAATCATTAATTCCTTCTCCTTCTCCCCTCTTCATTATGACACATATTTCTCATTATCCTATGCACTTTTCATTCTCTTCTCCGCATCGTCTACTCCATCTCTCCTCATCATTCACTGCTTGATCCTAAATATAATTTTTATCATCATGCTTCTTTATTCTTATGCGTTTACTAGACTGTAAAGTTTATTCTCTCTGTCTCCCTCTCTCTTCCTCCCCTCTCTCCCCCTCTCTCCCTGTCTCTCTCTCGCTATGTCTCCCTCTCTCTCCCCTCTCTCCCTGTCTCCCTCTCAATGTCTCCCTCTGTCTCCCCACTCTGTCTCCCCCTCTGTCTCTCCCCCTGCTCTCTTTCTGTTTCAATCTCTCTCTGTCTCCCTCTGTCTCCCCTCTCTGTCTCCCCCTCTGTCTCTCCCCCCCCTCTCTCTCTGTTTCAATCTCTCTCTGTCTCCCTCTGTCTCCTTCTGTCTCCCCACTCTGTCTCCCCCTCTGTCTCTCCCCCCTCTCTCTGTTTCAATCTCTCTCTGTCTCCCTCTGTCTCCCCACTCTGTCTCCCTCTCTGTCTCTCCCCCCTCTCTCTCTGTTTCAATCTCTCTCTGTCATCCTCTGTCTCCCTCTGTCTCCCTCTCTCTCTGTCTCTGTCGCTCAAGAAAGATGATTCATATTTTTTTTTAATATTACATATTGATTCCTGCTATTTCAAAAAGTAACACTATATAAATGAACAGACATTTCAAAAGCTCAAGCGCGCACAAATTATCCAGACTTTGTAAATGTCGATGGAAAATGTCAAACTTATAAACAAGTTGATTCCTGTGCTACTGAGTGTCATTTTAATGACATTTTAATTGGTTGTTCCTAATGTGCTTTTTGAAAACAAATCCTTGTAGTTGGAAAAGTTAAAATAATTGTTGAAATAATTGCAAATTCAAGTTATTAAAACCTCCACCTTATGCTGCACATGTTGTTCTTCTGTTTATTTTCTCACAGAACGTTATTAATGCAATATCAACTTAGAGTCATCTTTATTCAACAATGGGGAATTCACAAAGATACATTAAAAATAAAGAAAACCTATGACCAGGCCTCATTTTTTCCAATAATTTATTTTAAATTTGATAACATATATGGTACCAAGTATATTAAAAATCTACCAAAATGGAATTATTATATACTTGGCAAAATTAGCCAAGTTACGTTATAATTCATTTGGATTATCCTTGTGAAGTGAAGCGATCGGTGGTTTTAATCAGAATCAATAAGCAAAAAAGGCAAATCTTTAAAGTGGGCTGGGTAGCGTTACAATTAATTTCACATTTCAAACATTCGATCATAGAATGCGGTAATAATGAGATTTTCGTTATTTTTAAAATAACGACTGTAAATTTAAAATTATGAATAAGGCCAGCATCACAAAACTTTTGGTGTTTCATCACTCCTCTAGAGTTGCCGCTTGGCTTCCTCTATTCTTAAGGTAAAACAAAGGTAATTCTGCCCTACCAATTGAAGAGTATCAAAATTAGGGTTAAAATGCTTCAAAACTGTGGGCCGACCGTTCGAATTCCGGTATGGGCACGAATGGTCAACTTGTTTGTTTTTTTTACTTTTTCACTTGTACAATAATTTCTGCATCACTCTACCAGGTTAAGAAGGAATGATGTATTATTTTTAATATTATTTTTTTTGTAAATGAATTTTAATTGTTTGATTTATGCTTAATTTGATTAAAAATTCGTTACCTGGTATATGTCTAAAAACTCAAAACCATGTAGTGAAATTATTTTTTTTTATTTTGCAGAATCTACCAAAATACATTAAAGAACATTTTGGGCAATTCTGAAATAAATCCCTATTGTGGCTATCATGAGCTCGGTGATTTCTGCAATAAAGTGCAAAAAGCAGAAAAATCGGAAAAATCAGTCTTAAATCAGTCTTAAACGAGTTGGGTTTGTAAACAATTAATTACATATATGGGATAGCTTCAGTCAAACCTATGAAGTAACATGTTTGGGTGACATGACTTATGCTATATCTTGTTTCCAAATAATAATTAATATAAATACACTTCTACTACAGAGGATATTACATAATATTTGGAGTTTGCTAATTTCTAAGAAAGAGACACATTTTAGAAAACAAAAATATCCATTAATCCATAATTGGATGGAGATTTTTCTTAAAATTTGGCATACACGAGTATACATCTCATCTGTTGTGTTAATATTCAGATTCTATATATTTTCTATTACACTTGCTTTACCATAAGTTGAAACAGTCTCGTTTGTCAAAAGTTTATTCTGCAAACATTACCATTTAAAATAGTGAATGGTATTTGCTTTGTTTAAGGTAATTGTTAGTGAGAAAACAGAGCATTTAAGACAAGGACAGGAATTATGTACAGTAAGAATATCGCCAATATATGTTGACGATAATCTTAACGGGCACTAGACAAAAAGTTAAAAGATTTCAATCTTTGAAGTGATTTCAAAACGGATTGAACCGTCCAGCCACTTTTGGAATAACTGGTTTTGAAATAAACTATTTTTTTAAATGGCTAAATCACTTATGATGCATTTTTTTGGTGTTGTAGATTATTGTATAATAAAATAGTGACCAAAACTTACTCAGCATGAAAGCCGACTTTATCAGCAAGTAACCAAATCGACTACATTTTTTTTCGCTATGACCATGTAGGCATGGAAAATGCAACCATTTTTGGTTTTCAAATATATATGTTTTCTCCTTGTTTGCGCTGTTTTTCGGCATGCAAATAGCGAAAAATATTTTCTGTATATCCTTAAACTTCCTCTTTTTTAATATCATAAAATATAAAGATATTTTGCCGCTTTCTGATCGGTATATATATATATCCGGATCGGAGCATCTATTGTCTCAAACTAGATCGTAAATGCTTTATTTTTTTTCAGTAAAAGTTGAAGATTATCAAGGTTTTCCTAGTTCAGCTATGCATTGGGCTTCACGAATGAGATAATGTTCTCCATTGAAGGCAGGGAAGCCGATTAGCCCAATGGTGATGACTTATACTGCGGAGATATTGCAGGGCTCCTTAGCCGGTAACACTCCTATCGCGTGGATTTGAATCTGAGTCGGATTAAAGATGTAAACAAGAAAAGCATTGATGCGAAGCATCAAAGGGCGACGCAACATTGAAAAATAACATTTATTAGAAATTAAGATATGACTGATTTAAATTATTAATTATTAAACATTAAAATCACTGTAATAATTTAATTCTGGTATATAATTCTACTTATATGTAACAACTACAATCCTACAAAAGGGACAGACATGTCTTCATTAACAAGTATAACCGTCATATGTACATAAGTGTTTAGAAATTTAAAAAGTAAAAATACATCCTCTGCGTGAACATTTGTTATTGATCAATATTTTTTGTCTGTTTAAATGTTTTGTTTGTTAAATTTACTGTAAAAACAAAGAAGAAAAAAGTCATAGAAAAAAAAAATTGATTGCAATGGGATTCCATCTCTCGAGACCGTTAACATCAGGACAAGTCCATGACCACTGCCCTATTCCATGATTGTCATCTGTGTGTGAGTAAAATTGATATTTTTCATACATGTCACTACAGACCCTATCAATTTATTTTTAGCTCACCTGAGCACAACGTGCTCAAGGGGAGCTTTTGTGATACCGCTTCGTCCGTCGTCCGGCGTCAACATTTACCTTGTGAACACACTAGAGGCCACATTTTTTATCCAATCTTCATCAAACTTGGTCAGAATGTTTGTCTGCATGAAATCTTGGATGAGTTCATTATTGGGTCACCTGGGGTCAAAAAGTAGGTCACGAGGTCAAATTTTAGGAAAAACTTGTGAACACACTAGAGACCACATTTATAGTCCAATGCACAGAGAAGCGCAAGTAAGGTCATCTTAGACGCCAAGAGCCAAAATTGGAAGGAATTCTGCAATTCGTGCAGTCACAACACGAATGCTATAGATTTTTGGAAGAAAATCCGCAGAATTAGAGGAAATTCTTACATTTATATCCCAATCTTCACCAAACTTGGTCAGAATGTTTGTCTACATGAAATCTTGGATGAGAACACTAGAGACCACATTTATGGCCCAATCTTCACCAAACTTGGTCAGAATGTTTGTATGCATGAAATCTTGGATGAGTCCGTAACTGGGTCACGTGGGGTCAAAAAGTAGGTAACTAGGTCAAATCTTAAAAAAGCTTGTGGACACACTAGAGACCACATTTATAACCCAATCTTCGCCAAACTTGGTCAGAATGTTTGTCTGCATGAAATCTTGGATGAGTTCGTAACTGATTCACGTGGGGTCAAAAAGTAGGTAACTAGGTCAAATCTTAGAAAAAAGCTTGTGAAAACACTTAAGAGGCTACATTGATGGCCCACGCTTCACCAAACTTGACCATCATGTTTGCCAGTATGAAATCTTACATTTGTTTTGAAGTGAGTCATAAGGATTCAGTAGGTTACTTGGTAAAATTCTAGAAAATGTTATCAACCCAGTGGTCACACTAATGGTCCAATCTTCACCAAAGATTTTTAAAGTAAATAACTCTTAATTACTTGATGCCAGATTTGAGCCTACTTAAAGCCTGTGTCATCAGGTGAGCGATTAAGGGCATATTAAGGATTACGGACTCTGAAATGCATGTTAGAAATTGGTAATCATCTTTACTTTTTCTTGTTAAGCATTCTATAAGACATATAAAAACTAAGTTTAGACAACTTTTACCAGCTTAAACATGAGATATGCAAATTTTAAGATTGTACCGCTCCTTTCGGATATGACCTAAAAAGTGACAACTAACGACAGAAAATCCTCTATAATTTTGCCAAATGAATAAATAAATAAATTATTTGGATTTATTCTATAAGAAAAAGGCAAAATGGATTTTTTATGAACAACATCCTAAAACACAAGTGATTTTTTTCTGTTTATTTTCAAATGTGATTTTCCAGCTAAAAATTCTATAAACAATTATCTCAAGAAACCTATATATAAATTATCTACAATGTATAAGTGACAAAATATTAAAAAAGAATAACTTTTACCACATAGTTATTTCACAACATACCGGTTTATGACTATGGTGTCAAGTTTCAGGGGAGTTAATCAAACACAAATATGTAGAAAGTATTTAGCTTTCTTCACAAACATAAACTTACGCCTTTTTTAAAACTTAAAACAATGAAATTATTTGGAAAAAAAAGCTAGAAACTTATTTCCTCTCAAATTTTAAATGCTTACAATAACAGGAGTATTGTCAGAGAATGTGACAAATGGTCCCTGCTGCAGCTTTGATGCAGGATAATTGGATATAACTAAAAAAAAGGTAATAAAATCAAGAGTTCCTGTGCACTGCATTTAGTAAATTACTGTGTACTTTTTTTCTGAAAGAAATAAGCTAGGTTAGGCACTAAAGTATCAAGTGTTCTTTTAGTGTTTGTAACGCAAGGTTGTCCTTCACTATTTTTAGATGTAAAGGTAGAATGCAGTCCATCTTCTCCATCTTGTGTGTACATTATCCGGAGATGTTCCAGGTTGAGTCCAGATGATGCTATATGTTCTTCTGTTGGCAGTTTACAGACACCACTGGCTACCAGACATGTCAATGATTGAAGATTTGAGAACATCTGGAAATTATGTGCATGAATGCTAGAAGAGTTTCACCAAAGTGTGCACATCTTCCACAGCATCATGTGCATTGTACTGAATTCACAAAATATCACGCCAGACCTTTCTGTTTGTAGCTACCTCTGCTAACACAACTTGATCAAACCTTTTCAGCCACTTAACAACAACTTGTCAACAGCACATTGTCTACTAACAGTTTCTACTGTAGCCCCATTTACATACGTAACACCATCTGCCACACTTTTTCCAGTTGTCTGTTGCACTCCATGCAAACTAGGTTCCTTCATCAGCACATACGTAGAAAACTCACTACCACTCTCTTCCTTTCTGGCAGCCATCTGTGTTATATGTGGCTTTCTTCCATTATGAACTGAAAGCATAAATAAAATTCATATCTTAAATAACACACACACACACACACAAAAATCATAATTGTCATCTCAGTCACACAAGTTGTCTATTTACAGATGCTGGTAGAAAATTATGAGATGAATTCTTTTTTTTACTGAACCATATTAATCAAAGTCCTACAATTTATATTGAAGAGATGTTCAAAAATGTTGTAATCAAAGCTAATAAACCATGTCATTGATTTAAAAACTCAATGTATGCTAATATACTTACTGAGATCTGATTTTCTCAATGGACTTCCCTGCCCTTCTCTCCATCTTTTTCAGATTGGCGTTGCTAATAGTTGGAATGTTAAGTGCCGCTAACATATGGTTTACTTTTTGTGGACCTCCCAGACTGTCAATCATAGCTGTAAAAGAAAAGAACTGATAAGCTTGGTATCTAGGACTAACAATTCTGTTTTATTTGTAAGCATAACAGTAAAAAAAAAGACTGGGTGGTGGATGCTGTACATCTCGAAAACAATATTTTATTGTTAAATTAATTGGCACAATAGTGTTTGGCTGGTCCAGAAGATTGTGAAAAAAGTAAGAGGACCTACTCACCACTGAAGCCCAGTTGTACAATGTATACATGTCAAAAAATATTGTATACCAATGCAAACATGTTTATTTTGTTTTAACAAAAAAAATGAGAAAAATACTAACTCACATATTGATACAAATGTTTTGGGTACAGCAGTAGGTCGCCATAATAAAGAGGTGTTTTTGTTCGATGTTAACATTTTTGAAAAATACTAAAAGCATTAATAATTGAAGAAAGTCACAATTTCAAAATACGCCACAAAATGTTATAATATTTTGAATAACCATATCAAACATTCTCGACGTCTGGTCGTACTTAATTATATTTTTGTTGTTGATTGTATATGCCTTTATAGTATTATACGCTTTTTGTATATAACATTAGACATCTTCCTTTCAACATATTGACTATTTGTCATGCTTTTCCCGTTCATCTCGTCTAATTTGTTAATGCTTTTATGCATTTGATATGTCATAACCAGACATAACCTAATCTGTTTAAAGCATTGCGTTTTTTTTTGTTTCCTTTATGTACCATTAACAAGTCAGTGATAAAGGCGTTATTTTTTTTCATCAACATCAGTTTGGGGAAAAAATAAAGAAATACACATTGTTTGATGACAAATGCATCTATTCGTATACACAATTTTGAAGACTAAATTTACATGAAAAATACAAGGATTTTTAAAAAATACATAAACTTAATATTAATAATTCAATTGTTATTTATGCCTGACAGCGATTGTGCTCTTGTTTATGTAGCTATGATGTGTCCATCAGCATGTTGACAATATGTAAGAAAAATGTTTTGTGATGAATGATGATACGTAACAAAATTGTAACAAAAGGATGACGTAGGTAAATTGCGAGAAGCACGTATTGCACATACTCTTTTAAACAAATTCGATTGGTCGCACTTATACTTGGCTACTTATCTCAACAAGCTAATTATAAAGTAAAGACAAAGGATGCCCAACACCCTCACCACCAACTGGAACATTTAACTCAACGGTGTCGCAAATGCTATCGCATCTGCTATGTCTTGCCTTGTATAGGCAGTTAATACAAATATAATATAAACTGTTTAACGTTGGCCAAAGTCGTTACTTCATAATTGCTATAAATGTTATTCGTGTTAAAGTCTGTACATACACGACAAGCACACTGGTGACGATTTGCATTATGCCCATGTCTGTTACATGTTAACAGTCCTAATGACGTACATCGTCGTTATTTAATCTAATGTATTATTCCACAACATTTACCCGCTACTGACATTATGCAAGAATAATTTGTATATGTTACATAGTTATTAATAATCAATCTAATCGGAAGAAAATAATTAACTATTATTCCGAGTATCTTGCAGTAGTAATCCGTGATATAAATACGGCCAGGCTCAGGCTCAGGTAACGCATGGGTTTAAACTTAATGGACAGTCACAATAAGATACACAATGTGACCTATTATAGACTGACATAAAATTAGGTAAAATCGAACGCTGTTTATAGGTCAATACTTGGCACGTTTTTCAATCATGTTGTTGAATAAACAATAATTACTTAAATAAATGCATCCTAAAACAGAATACTTATACTGGCGTACATGTTGTTGTAGTGTTAGTAATCGTGTGTGATAGAAGTAATTGCCTTTATTTATATAAAAAGACAACCTGCCTTCATCGGGATTCGAAAGAGCAAGCGATTGAATCAAGCTCTTAAAAAGAATGTTTGCGCTATTTAGTTTTTAACGTTTGCCAACATGCCAGTATGAATTTACAAGTTTAATTTTCCTCATAAACAAGGTATATGCGAAAATGATAAATACTAAATCCTCAGCATATTCAATTGGTTGAACGATTAACAAGCGTTGTATTATTTATATTTATCATTGGATTCATGCTACATGCTACGTTGCATTCTAGACTTAGCAAAAATGCATAGAAATGCTCAATAAATTGTGATATAAAACTGTTAACCTCTCGAAAAGTGAACAGGTAAGACGATCACATTTTCTTTAGAATTCATCGCTTCTTTGTTTTGGGAGATTTCACAAGGACTGGATATGGAGGATCAGCAATGTTCAAAGTTTAAACTTTAAATTCTTCAGCTCAATTTCCTACATAATAATATGCGATTTACATCTATTGGATTCTATTCGGCAGACGATGTTCTGGAAATGAAATTTTAAAATCTAATTGTAACTTTAGGCTGGCACGCGAACATTTGAGCCGTATTTACCGCATCCCCTGCATTGATGCCCTTTTAAATTTAACCGTTTTTGTTTTGTTTTGTTTATTTTGCTTTTGTTGCTGTATTGTTGTTGTTTATTGTGTTTATGTTTTATTTTTATGCTTTACGGAAAATGGTAGACGGCCGTCTGCTTTTAGGGTCTGTTGGAAGCTATGCTATTTAGAAATTGTACTTTAACTCTCCGTAATGGATCCGAAATGTCACCCATTTGTCCATTGTCATTATAGAAGCAAAGTGCATTTTCTGAGTAAATTTGACCTTAGTGTTGCTTTGCTAGCCGGTACTTATTAGTAAAATGTATGTGTTCTAGCACAAATTTTCAAGGCCGGCGCTAGCCAATATTTTTTCTCGATGGTTTCTTACAATGCACATCAATAGACCTTGATTATGTTATGCTATCATAAAAGTAATCTGGGCACTTATATTACTTTGTAGATCAGTACTATTTTCATATTTATTTAACAAAGTTTCACCACAGTTTTCAAAAGCAAGTTAACCACCAACTGACTTGTCTTTAATGATTTTTTGTCTATCTAACACCTTTGTTATGTATGTAGTATTGTTCATCTTACTTGTAAAGTAGAAATGTCAGTGACGACTTATTCTTACAGAACCAGTTAAAAAGTGCATTTCTTTTTAAACTTTAATTCGAATAGATAGTATCGCTCTTAAGAGTTTTGTTTCTGTAAATATTTTTGAAACAATTAATACAATAACGCAACTATTTATGTAGATTATTTAACTGCGAAACTAATTTAATACAATGTCGAGAAATACAGAAACCAGTTGACTCCTGTTACGCTCTTTATTTACGTGCTACCTTAGATAACACGTTTTCATACTGCGTTTTTATGCTAGAACAGATACATGTAATGTACAAATACAATTATGCAAAGACATAGTTTTCTACTGACATGAAACACGTTACATATTATTCTCAAATGAAACTAATTAAACAGCTCATATGCATTAAAAAATATATAGCCTTGAAAAAGGTACCTCGATTTTTGCACTTTAGAAATACAATCGTATACAATATACAATCGTATTGCCATGGCAACTCATTAACATATTTAATTATTACGTAATTACATCTATCTATTACTCGTTGCGTTGTAGGGACGAAAACAACAACAACGAAACAAACAAACAAAAGCAACAAAAACAAAAACAACAACAGCAAAACTACAGGTTAAGCTTTAGTCAGACATAGAATTTTAAGTCTAAATCATATCAACAAATTACCTTAAATGAATGAAACCAAAAAATACATCAGCACAGTTTGGCTGAACATCTCAAATCTAGTGCATACTAGTTAGATGCCTTGGCGTACTGACATAATATCATGACGTAATCACCTCTTAATCATAATTTTCTTTAATGTTATTTTTTCTGTTCCATTATAATCTGTGTCATATTTTCACTATATTCACTCATACGAACTACTTACAGAAATGTATGCGAAGATTACTTCTAAAAACCTTACTTCTTGAAACCTCCCAGAACATAACGATAATCTTTTAGTTTATCATCTCTAAAAAGTCCAGAAAGGGTCATTACAAGAATGCCTTCGTGATCTGAAAGTTTGGATGGGGATATGTTATCAATAAAAATAACTTTGTACGTTAAATGTTCTACGTCACTTATGACCTGATTAGAAAGAAATGGCGCAGTAAAAGTCGTTATTTATTGTGATTACAAACAACGACTTTACTAGTATCTGAGGGTTTATTTTGACTATGAATAACGACTTTACTAGTATCTGAAGGTTTATTGTGATTACAAACAACGACTTTACTAGTATCTGAAGGTTTATTTTGACTATGAATAACGACTTTACTAGTATCTGAAGGTTTATTTTGACTATGAATAACGACTTTACTAGTATCTGAAGGTTTATTTTGATTACAAACAACGACTTTACTAGTATCTGAAGGTTTATTTTGACTATGAATAACGACTTTACTAGTATCTGAAGGTTTATTTTGACTATGAATAACGACTTTACTAGTATCTGAAGGTTTATTTTGATTACAAACAACGACTTTACTAGTATCTGAGGGTTTATTTTGACTATGAATAACGACTTTACTAGTATCTGAAGGTTTATTTTGATTACAAACAACGACTTTACTAGTATCTGAAGGTTTATTTTGACTATGAATAACGACTTTACTAGTATCTGAAGGTTTATTTTGACTATGAATAACGACTTTACTAGTATCTGAAGGTTTATTTTGATTACAAACAACGACTTTACTAGTATCTGAAGGTTTATTTTGACTATGAATAACGACTTAACTAGTATCTGAAGGTTTATTTTGATTATAAACAACGACTTTACTAGTATCTGAAGGTCAAATAACGCCTTTGATTACAAATAACGCCTTGAATAGCATCTGAAGGTTAATTTTGATAACAAATAACGCCTTGACTAGCATCTGAAGGTTAATTTTGATGACAAATAACGCCTTGACTAGCATCTGAAGGTTTATTTTGATGACAAATAACGACTTGACTAGCATCTGAAGGTATATTTTGATGACAAATAACGCCTTTGATTACAAATAACGCCTTGACTAGCATCTGAAGGTTAATTTTGATGACAAATAACGCCTTGACTAGCATATGAAGGTTAATTTTGATGACAAATAACGCCTTTGATTACAAATAACGCATTGAATAGCATCTGAAGGTTTATTTTGATTACAAATAACGACTTGACTAGCATCTGAAGGTTTATTTTGATGACAAATAACGCCTCTGATTACAAATAACGCCTTGACTAGCATCTGAAGGTTAATTTTGATGACAAATAACGCCTTGAATAGCATCTGAAGGTTTATTTTGATAACAAATAACGCCTTGAATAGCATCTGAAGGTTTATTTTGATAACAAATAACGCCTTGAATAGCATCTGAAGGTTTATTTTGATGACAAATAACGCCTTGAATAGCATCTGAAGGTTTATTTTGATAACAAATAACGCCTTGAATAGCATCTGAAGGTTTATTTTGATGACAAATAACGACTTGACTAGCATCTGAAGGTATATTTTGATGACAAATAACGCCTTTGATTACAAATAACGCCTTGACTAGCATCTGAAGGTTAATTTTGATGACAAATAACGCCTTGACTAGCATATGAAGGTTAATTTTGATGACAAATAACGTCTTTGATTACAAATAACGCATTGAATAGCATCTGAAGGTTTATTTTGATTACAAATAACGACTTGACTAGCATCTGAAGGTTTATTTTGATGACAAATAACGCCTCTGATTACAAATAACGCCTTGACTAGCATCTGAAGGTTAATTTTGATGACAAATAACGCCTTGACTAGCATCTGAAGGTTTATTTTGATGACAAATAACGCCTTTGATTACAAATAACGCCTTGACTAGCATCTGAAGGTTAATTTTGATTACAAATAACGACTTGACTAGCATCTGGGGGTTAATTTTGATGACAAATAACGCCTTTGATTACAAATAATGCCTTGAATAGCATCTGAAGGTTTATTTTGATTACAAATAACGACTTGACTAGCATCTGAAGGTTTATTTTGATGACAAATAACGCCTTTGATTACAAATAACGCATTGAATAGCATCTGAAGGTTTATTTTGATTACAAATAACGATTTGACTAGCATCTGAAGGTTTATTTTGATGACAAATAACGCCTTTGATTACAAATAACGCCTTGAATAGCATCTGAAGATTTATTTTGATTACAAATAACGACTTAACTAGCATCTGAAGGTTTATTTTGATGACAAATAACGCCTTTGATTACAAATAACGCCTTGACTAGCATCTGAAGGTTTATTTTGATGACAAATAACGCCTTTGATTAGAAATAACGACTTAACTAGCATCTGAATGTTAATTTTGATGACAAATAACGCCTTTGATGACAAATAACGCCTTGACTAGCATCTGAAGGTTTATTTTGATGACAAATAACGCCTTTGATTAGAAATAACGACTTAACTAGCATCTGAATGTTAATTTTGATGACAAATAACGCCTTTGATGACAAATAACGCCTTAACTAGCATCTGAAGGTTTATTTTGATGACAAATAACGCCTTTGATGACAAATAACGCCTTGAATAGCATCTGAAGGTTTATTTTGATTACAAATAACCCCTTGACTAGTATCTGAAGGTTTATTTTGATGATAAATAACGCATTTGATTACAAATAACGACTTAATTAGCATCTCAAGGTTAATTTTAATTACAAATAACGCCTTGACTAGCATCTGAAGGTTTATTTTGATGACAAAAAACGCCTTTGATTAGAAATATCGACTTAACTAGCATCTGAAGGTTAATTTTAATGACAAATAACGCCTTTGATGACAAATAACGCCTTGACTAGCATCTGAAGGTTAAAATTGATGACAAATAACGCCTTTGATGACAAATAACGCCTTGACTAGCATCTGAAGGTTTATTTTGATGACAAATAACGCCTTTGATTACAAATAACGACTTAACTAGCATCTGAAGGTTAATTTTTATTACAAATAACGCCTTGACTAGCATCTGAAGGTTTATTTTGATGACAAATAACGCCTTTGATTACAAATAACGCCTTGAATAGCATCTGAAGGTTTATTTTGATTACAAATAACGCCTTGACTAGCATCTGAAGGTTTATTTTGATAACAAATAACGCCTATGATGACAAATAACGCCTTGAATAGCATCTGAAGGTTTATTTTGATTACAAATAACGACTTGACTAGCATCTGAAGGTTTATTTTGATGACAAATAACGCCTTTGATTACAAATAACGACTTAACTAGCATCTGAAGGTTAATTTTGATTACAAATAACGCCTTTGATTAGAAATAACGACTTAACTAGCATCTGAAGGTTAGTTTTAATGCCAAATAACGCCTTTGATGACAAATAACGCTTTGACTAGCATCTGAAGGTTTATTTTGATGACAAATAACGCCTTTGATTACAAATAACGCCTTGACTAGCATCTGAAGGTTTATTTTGATGACAAATAACGCCTTTGATTAGAAATAACGCCTTGACTAGCATCTGAAGGTTGATTTTGATGACAAATAACGCCTTTGATTACAAATAACGCCTTGAATAGCATCTGAAGGTTTATTTTGATTACAAATAACGACTTGACTAGCATCTGAAGGTTTATTTTGATGACAAATAACGCCTTTGATTACAAATAACGACTTAACTAGCATCTGAAGGTTAATTTTGATTACAAATAACGCCTTGACTAGCATCTGAAGGTTTATTTTGATGACAAATAACGCCTTTGATTAGAAATAACGACTTAACTAGCATCTGAAGGTTAATTTTGATGACAAATAACGCCTTTGATGACAAATAACGCCTTGACTAGCATCTGAAGGTTTCTTTTGATGACAAATAACGCCTTTGATTACAAATAACGCCTTGACTAGCATCTGAAGGTTAATTTTGATGACAAATAACGCCTTTGATTAGAAATAACGCCTTGACTAGCACCTGAAGGTTTATTTTGATGACAAATAACGCCTTTGATTACAAATAACGCCTTGAATAGCATCTGAAGTTTTATTTTGATTACAAATAACGACTTGACTAGCATCTGAAGGTTTATTTTGATGACAAATAACGCCTTTGATTACAAATAACGACTTAACTAGCATCTGAAGGTTAATTTTGATTACAAATAACGCCTTGACTAGCATCTGAAGGTTTATTTTGATGACAAATAACGCCTTTAATTAGAAATAACGACTTAACTAGCATCTGAAGGTTAATTTTGATGACAAATAACGCCTTTGATGACAAATAACGCCTTGACTAGCATCTGAAGGTTTATTTTGATGACAAATAACGCCTTTGATGACAAATAACGCCTTGAATAGCATGTGAAGGTTTATTTTGATTACAAATAACGCCTTGACTAGCATCTGAAGGTTTATTTTGATGACAAATAACGCCTTTGATACAAATAACGACTTAACTAGCATCTGAAGGTTAATTTTGACTACAAATAACGCCTTGACTAGCATCTGAAGGCTTATTTTGATGACAAATAACGCCTTTGATTAGAAATAACGACTTGACTAGCATCTGAAGGTTAATTTTGATGACAAATAACGCCTTTGAGGACAAATAACGCCTTGACTAGCATCTGAAGGTTTATTTTGATGACAAATAACGCCTTTGATTACAAATAACGCCTTGACTAGCATCTGAAGGTTAATTTTGATGACAAATAACGCCTTTGATTAGAAATAACGCCTTGACTAGCATCTGAAGGTTTATTTTGATGACAAATGACGCCTTTGATTACAAATAACGCCTTGAATAGCATCTGAAGTTTTATTTTGATTACAAATAACGACTTGACTAGCATCTGAAGTTTTATTTTGATGACAAATAACGCCTTTGATTACAAATAACGACTTAACTAGCATCTGAAGGTTAATTTTGACTACAAATAACGCCTTGACTAGCATCTGAAGGTTTATTTTGATGACAAATAACGCCTTTAATTAGAAATAACGACTTACCTAGCATCTGAAGGTTAATTTTGATGACAAATAAAGCCTTTGATGACAAATAACGCCTTGACTAGCATCTGAAGGTTTATTTTGATTACAAATAACGACTTGACTAGCATCTGAAGGTTTATTTTAATGACAAATAACGCCTTTGATTACAAATAACGACTTAACTAGCATCTGAAGGTTAATTTTGATTACAAATAACGCCTTGACTAACATCTGAAGGTTTATTTTGATGACAAATAACGCCTTTGATTACGAATAACGACTTAACAAGCATCTGAAGGTTAATTTTAATGACAAATAACGCCTTTGATGACAAATAACGCCTTGACTAGCATCTGAAGGTTTATTTTGATGACAAATAACGCCTTTGATGACAAATAACGCCTTGAATAGCATCTGAAGGTTTATTTTTTGAAAAAAATAACGCCTTTGATTACAAATAACGACTTAACTAGCATCTGAAGGTTAATTTTAATTACAAATAACGCCTTGACTAGCATCTGAAGGTTTATTTTGATGACAAATAACGCCTTTGATTAGAAATATCGACTTAACTAGCATCTGAAGGTTTATTTTGATGACAAATAACGCCTTTGCTGACAAATAACGCCTTGACTAGCATCTGAAGGTTTATTTTGATGACAAATAACGCCTTTGCTGACAAATAACGCCTTGACTAGCATCTGAAGGTTTATTTTGATGACAAATAACGCCTTTGCTGACAAATAACGCCTTGACTAGCATCTGAAGGTTTATTTTGATGACAAATAACGCCTTTGGTGACAAATAACGCCTTGACTAGCATCTGAAGGTTTATTTTGATGACAAATAACGCCTTTGATTACAAATAACGCCTTGACTAGCATCTGAAGGTTTATTTTGATGACAAATAACGCCTTGACTAGCATCTGAAGGTTTATTTTGATGACAAATAACGCCTTTGATTACAAATAACGCCTTGACTAGCATCTGAAGGTTAATTTTGATGACAAATAACGCCTTTGATGACAAATAACGCCTTGACTAGCATCTGAAGGTTTATTTTGATGACAAATAACGCCTTTGATGACAAATAACGCCTTGACTAGCATCTGAAGGTTTATTTTGATGACAAATAACGCCTTTGATGACAAATAACGCCTTGACTAGCATCTGAAGGTTTATTTTGATGACAAATAACGCCTTTTATGACAAATAACGCCTTGACTAGCATCTGAAGGTTTATTTTGATGACAAATAACGCCTTTGATGACAAACAAAATCTTGACTAGCATCTGAAGGTTTATTTTGATGACAAATAACGCCTTTGATTACAAATAACGCCTTGACTAGCATCTGAAGGTATATTTTGATGACAAATAACGCCTTGACTAGCATCTGAAGGTTAATTTTGATGACAAATAACGCCTTTGATGACAAATAACGCCTTGACTAGCATCTGAAGGTTAATTTTGATGACAAATAACGCCTTGACTAGCATCTGAAGGTTTATTTTGATGACAAATAACGCCTTTGATGACAAATAACGCCTTGACTAGCATCTGAAGGTATATTTTGATGACAAATAACGCCTTTGATGACAAATAACGCCTTGACTAGCATCTGAAGGTTAATTTTGATGACAAATAACGCCTTGACTAGCATCTGAATGTTTATTTTAATTACAAATAACGCCTTGACTAGCATCTGAATGTTTATTTTAATTACAAATAATGACTTTACTTGTATCTGAAGGCTTATTTGTTGTTATAAAACTGTTTTGGGCGAGTAAAATTACGTTTGTGGTAACATAAATATTTCTACGCTAAGGAATTTCAACAGGCGCGTGTCTAACTTTAATAACCGCGATATATAATTACAAAAATAATATCTTTATTTTACGAAGGTAACTCATAAGTTATATACATACACACGCAGCATATAATATACATCTTTTCTTACAGAGGCCTTCGACTAACAATAGAAATAAAATAAATGTGCAATGTAACAATTAAAATACTTACAAAATTATAATGAATGGCGCTATTAAACATCTATTAGAAAGATAAAATTCATACAAACAACATTTATCATTTTTATCATAAGTGATTAAGTTAGTATAATACATGTATGTTATCACATCATTCAAGTAATCACATTGCTACTAGTTGGTTACGTTTACAAACTACATGTATATAAGAACACGGAACAAGCTAAATTATTGAAGATATTCAGTATAATTATCTGACTACAAGCAGTGAGATACACTTGTTATGTTTGGTTTGTTTGTTTGTTTTTGTTTGTTTGTTGTTTGTTATGTTTATTGCTTGTTTTTTATCGCTACGTGTTTTCCACTGTACGTCTGCTGCAACACCTACCACCCCTATATATATATAAGGATTATACCTTCATTAAAGCCATTCATTCATAAATGCTAGTTTTCTTCCGCGTTCAAATAATGTAAACCTTTAACGTCAGTTTTATTTGTACATCATTTTACCTGGTAATAACAGCAACCCTCATTTATATAGGAAAGGTTATGAATAGAAAAACAACAATTACTATTGCAGCTACGACACCAGTTAATCCGCCTACGAACTACTTCTTGATGCCGCGTTGTGCGTTGTTCGGTGCAGAAAGTAAGCACAACATGATCCCTATATGCTTCGCTCGTCACCATAAAAAAAAAAGCATTCCAGTATTAATGATGAATCTACATTGTAGCTGTTTCTTTCCTATAGAAATCTTTGTGTCTATTTTATCTTAATTTTCCTTTCATCCACAATCCACAGTTAATTTTCTTAAGGATCAAACCTACCAGACTAGATATATTTATTTATATCTTAAAATAATAGATGTACTGTTTATTTTTCATTCAAAAACAGACTTATGTTATATAGATACAATCCAAATTTAGTATTATTAAAGTGTTGACAGGATTAATCTTTCAAATGATAGCATGTAGGCGATCAGGTGGGAAATATACATCATGTACTTTGGTGTCTTCGTAACTTTGTACGCCATTTTCCTCAATATGGTCTTTAATATAAACTTAAACAAAAAACATAAAGAACCAATGTGTAAGAGCATTAATTATCCAATATACGACTCTCGCAATACAATTTGTAAATCATTTTTTATGATTATGTATGGAACATTTAAAGGGCCTTCACCAATTCCTAGAATTATAATTAAAACAGGATCCTATTTGCATGATAATATTACTTAATATTTACAAATTTCCTTTTATTGTTATGTCGACTTATAACCATGGATTCGTTATTCTTATATCATATTTAAATAAAATTTGGCGGCAACAGTCAGATATGTTTAGATTGCGCGGTTTTCTTCTTCTCCAGACAAAAACAAGGCGCATGCACGTTATCTTAAATGTAGTTGAGTAAAAACTGCTTTTGCAATAGCATTATTTACAGACTAACTGAAAATATACAAGGCCAATCATTAATAGACCAGTACAGACGATGAAAGAAGGTATCAGATTATTTTAAATCATTGACCAATTTACCCACTAAATGACGATTTATGCTCCCGTACCTTATTCACTGAATACTCAATATCGGGAAGGCACAATTACATTTTCTACTTTTTGAACATTATCATATCTTCTTTTACGACTTTTACACGGTAGTATACGCTTTAAAGCTGATGGTAATTTAATAGGCCCAGATGATCATATTAAATGCTGAAATACGCTAGTATTCTTAAGTTATTTTGTACAGTAAAAGTACTATTGATAGCATTTATAAGATCATTTATTGAAAATAATAAATTTGATTCATTTGCTTTAGTGATGGAGGATACATTCACCACGTTATTTATTTTCTAGAGATCAACAGGAGAATTTCCCTAATCCGGCTTCACATTCAATTTGGTGTGGTATGTCATTATGGCAAAGTGTACACTAATGACTCATTTTGTTAATGAGTATAAGGTCATTTAGCTATTAGTTAATGTCAGATTACTGTGTCATGCATTGCTGTATATGTTATATGTATAGAAAACAACCTTGTGTTGTGTTATGTACGAGTATTATTTACCACTGCTGTCTAATCATAAATGAGATATACAGTCCAAACATTTTATGTTAAAATTAGTCTGACACGTCATGTTTCTTTTCATTAATCATAACGTGAAAACAATGCTGTTAATTGCTCCAGAGGGAACTGTTTTAATTATAGTTTTTTCTAAAAACATCTTTACTCAAATTTCCGGCACATTGCCTTTTTCCAGGAGTAAACATAAACAATTTCTACGTATTGATTTTGTTTAACTCTTGAAACATGCAATTTGCCAAAATCTTGAGTGACAGCCTTTTTAGAAAAAATATGACGTGAAATAGTTGTTAATGATTCTCAACATTACTATAATGATATTTCCATTCCTACATTGATGGTTATTAATAATTACCTTACATTTAAATATTGTTTATATGCTTGTGGTATTGTTTGGCTAGAGTCCTTTCCTTCTATCATAAACCTTATTCCATGACAAATAATACATTGTAATTGACACATCCTGGTCTTTGCGCAATCGGAACTCCTCGGCTAATTCAGTTCTCGGGACAATCGTCCCTCGGATGTATCTTGTGCAATGATACTTAAATAAATCACGATCGTTTTGTTCGCCGGAAGTCGAAAAAATATGCCTAAAATTTAGTTCGCACAAAACATAAACAATGGCGTCGTTGGACAGCTGTTTTGTTTGCTGAGCTTTGTAAATTAAATTTGGATGATTTAAATTTGAAGCAGCCACAAATTGAAGTTTAACTGGCATTGTACTTTAGTGAGCTGTCATCCGAGCTGCCATATTTGTTTTGACTTTTTGTCACAAAATAAACCCCATGTATGGAAACGGTAATGGCCGAGGTGATCCGACTACCTACATACACCCGAGAGATGATTCGTGAATTATCCGAGGTGTTCCGATTGGCTTTTATGATCGGAATGTTTGCAGAAAGCGCAGTTGTTTTGTGAGACCTTTTTCAAAGAAAAAAACTGAGTATTCCGTTGTTACGACCCGTCGCGCTATATAAGTTTATTTATAAAATAGCACGTTTACTAAACGACGAAATGGTGTAACAGAAAGAACAAGCCAGACAAACTAGTACAATAATGTTTTATTTTAATAAACAATTAAAAATATGGCGTAATAAAACAAAATTTCAGAAGGCAAAATAAGTATTAGCTTACAGTTTGTCCCTTTAGGAGGTGTCCCTTTAACAATGCAACAAATAATCCAACGTCGAATAATCCTGAAGAATTATTGGTAGAATCTCCTCGTAGATAAGCACAGTTGAAATTATTCAAAGGTAGAACAATACACGAGTGTTAATTATATAATCCAAATTCAACACTTTAATATTTATATCACTGTAGAATATAGTAAGTCCACGTAAGTTCCAACACAGAAAGATTTAAGATAGAAGCTGCAAATATTTCTAAACTATATGTCCAATCTCTAAAGCAAACTTTTTATCCAAACTTCCAAACTTCCAAACTTAATTTTAATTCGGCAAACGCGCCCTTATAGATACCCAAAGAATTTCCAGAACATTCACGTATCCAGAACATTCTCGAAAACCAGTTGAAAATAAACAACTGGACTTTCTAGCCAATCTCCAACGCAGTGATCTCCCCCTTTCAGTAAGGAGAATCTCTGCTACCACACAGAAATCCTTCCAGATCTGGAAGGATTTGATTTTTTTTACACATTCATTCCGATTGTCATTTTACTGAACAAAAATTTAAAAAAAAATGTTCAGTAAAATGACAATCGGAATGAATGTGTATGTTAGAAAAACGACTAATAATGGATGAAAAAACAAATTCTAACGATGAAGAAAAAAAAAAAGACTGTATTTATCACTACAATCGTAACAACTCGGCCATTTCCGTCCTTTCGCCGAGGGCGAAATTTCAGTGTTACACCGGTTCAATGTATCGTCCCGTGATTTTGTATGATGGCAGTGGTTTTAAGTGAGCGTAGCGATGTCGTAAACCCTGTGCGGAGTTTGTTTTCTAGCATGATCCTTTTCTTCTAGCAGTTACGCGAATGCTACGTCATCAAAACCACAACGGTAAACAACCCTTTACCTGACTGGCGTAACCTTACTACATTCTATACATAGCGTGTGCCGTCACTACGTTAAAGTCATCTTTATACTACGACTCGTAACTCACCCAAAATTTGAGATTTGTGCCTACATTAAAAATAGTTCCGCGTAGGAAATACGTTCGATTATAATATTCATTGAATTAAGATAAATGACTAAACAACCATATTCTAAGGCCTTATTCTATGTCTAGAAACTTTTAAAGTCTTGATATTTATAGACAAATGGAAAAAATACGATGAGCAAGTTTTGCTACTTTCGCTTTCGTTAAACAGTAATATGTCCATTCTATACATAGCGCGTGACGTCACTACGTTAAAGTCTGGACCGTTTACAAAATTTAGTTCAATATGTTTGCATAAAACATATTTTAACTATTAGAATGTGTAAAAAATGCCAAAATAATCTGTTGTATACCTCTTCGTACTTGTTTTGTTCATTTAAGCAATCACTTCCGTATTCATAACAGCCATGTTGAAGAACTACTTTACCCACAATACACCGAGTGCATTCACACAGGTCATTTTGACCGTGTGTTGACGCAACGAACCTTACTATGTACTATTGTACATAACACCGTTTTTTAACATTGTAGCTTGCAACAATAATGTGTAGTTTGCAAGTATAAAAAAAAACAAGAATCTGGCCTTTATAGGAATAAGCAAATGTTTAGCGAAGCATTTTTTTACACAAAACCCCAAGGATACCGATATTGGCAGTGCAGCGTGTAAATACAAATGTAACAGAGAACACAGAAAGTAGCAAATTCTCTACTTCCCATTAGAGTTATGGTTCGTTACTGTGCAGTGTTGATGTTATCAGTCGATATTGTAAGAGCGCGTTACATTTGTTGGCTGGAGCTGGAGCGAAAAAAATTGCACATGCGAGCGGATGCCCTTGGACAGTCTCGTTCTAGATAGAGAATGATCGAGGGAAAATGGACAAGGTGTTCCAAATTCCGGAAGTTTCGCGATTTACACATTCCCATCGTACGGGACCTATTTTGGTAAATGACGTTCTTTTTATTTTATATATAACTATAGCGAGTATGCAGTATTATTTTATTATGCAAAGTTGTTCTTTGTATTAATATGTTTATAAATCTTATGAAAACTATTGGTTATTCGTTTATAATTTACTATTTTCTCTATTTCTAAAAATAGATCGATAGCGTCTGAAGTGGCACGTTATACAAAATATCAATTTTACTCACACATAGGTGAAACTCATAGAATAGTGCAGTAGTCATGGACATGTTTTGATGTTTACGGTCTCCAGAGACCGAATCCCGTCGTATTAAAAAAATTCTTAGACTTTTATCTTCTTTGTTTTTACAATAAATATAAAAAAAAACGAAACATTTAAACGCACAAAAAATAGTGATCAATAACAGATGTTAATTATTTTTATTATTGGTTAGGATCATTGATCAGTTATTGGCGACGCTATAAAAATACACTTGCGAGCGGATCTCCTCGGCCATTCTCGTTTTCGCTAGGGAATAGGCGAGCGAAAAAGGGCGAGGTGTTCCGAATTTCGGAAGTTCCGCGATTTACATGTTTTTAAAATACGGGTCCTAATTCAATAAATGGTGTTCTTTTTATATTTATTTGTATTTAATTTTTGTTTGTGAGAAGTTGGTCCGTTTTTTAGGATTGTAGATTGTAAGTAGCCTTATATACCAGAATTAAATTATTCCAGTGATTTTAATGTTTACTTAATAATTTAAATCAGTCATCTCTAAATTTCTAAAAAATATTAATTTTCATTGTTTCGTCGCGCTTTGATGCTTCGCATCAATGCTTTTCTTGTCTTCTTGTTTAAAGCGCTTGCTCTTTTCAACGCCTATGATGTCTCCTATCCTAGCCCTTTCTTGTTAAACTTTTGAGACGTTTCAAAATGCATCACGCACATAACTAACACGTTGGGAAATAGTTCTGAATGCTTAACATTTGTAATGGAAATGAGCAAAACTGTATAAACTATATAGCTGCACTTCTCGCCAGGAAGTAACAATATAACAAATACATTTCTTTCAATTTGGAATAAGAATTTAAAGGTCTAGGATATTCTTGTATGGTTAGCTTTCTACAGTCAAAATGCATCATTGTCTGTCTTACCATGTCTAGATGAGGTTGGGACAGATCGAAACCACTCCACTCGCAATAGATTATTATGTGACAGCATGAAAATTAAATGCCTGAATGTGGGAATATTGTTTACAGCAGAGTCTAGGCATTCTGGATGGAACTTGTGAATGTCTTCTGTACAGGCTGCATTTGTTATCACTTTTTATCATTGATGAACATAATATTATTCTTTAACTGATTCAGATTAAACAATCCAATAACATAAGCAGTAGCTACAAGTTACTGGACACAGAACAGTGTCACGCATGTATGTAAATGTGTACGTTTATATAGTTGTTTGGTGTTTATATAATGCTTCATAACTCAGCCATAAACACTTTGATACATGTTTATTCTTGAGTTGTATTTTGTTATGAGGAACACAATCAGCCCTGACCATTTAAGGCCGCAGTGATGTAATTGCCATGACAGACCTTCCCGAGAGCATTTAACGTCAATGTTAGCACCACATCTTGATCGAGTCCAACCACCGGTGCATACAACAATCCCATCCTGTTTATGTAAGCAATAGCAATAAAAAGTTGTACAGACCATTCTAAAACTAAGAAATAGAATAACTTTAGTGAGATTTATCATTCAATTTTAATGCAAAACGAAAATAATAAACTAAAATGGATGAAATACTTTCTAAGAACGTACAATTCTAAATAAAAAATATCTAATACAATTCTTAAAGCTGGCATGCAACAGTTTTCCTATATTAAATACATGTAACTATATCTTATCCTTCTGTTGGGCATAACTTCTTTATAAACTCGTACTGAAGACTAAATAAAGACGAGTTATATCACAACTCCAACAGTTCAAGTGCTACACAGTACAAATCGTGAAATTAATCGCCCTAATGTTCATTCTTTTCAAATCTATAAATAAGCATGATGGGGATTAAAAATCTAAAAATAGATGGCGACGTTGTAGTGAATTACATGAGTGATGATATAACGTGATATCAAAAGTAAGTTAGAAGTTAGTAAGTCACGTGGTTTTCTTAGTTTAAAAATAGCTAACCATGCAGCGTGGCTCAGATGGGAAATTTAAAATGATGAACTTTACTTTTCACATACGTAAACTTTTCACATACGTAAACTTTTCACATACGTAAACTTTTGTAAAATCTTCTCAAGTAGCAATATTTTATTTGGTTGTTTGAGAATCAAAATTTCGGTCCAAACTGTCGGATTCTACTTTTAACATTTAAAAATGGGAATGAAAAGTGTATTAGTAACTACAATTTTAAAAAGGATTTAATAAAGTTTTTTTAAATTGTAAAACTGTATTTACGTAGATCTATAAACTGTTATTTTCCTCACATTATTTATTATTTTGGTTACATACATATTCTAACTTTGACTAGATAATCTGTTTCGAAGTTTGCAAATGAATTAATTTTCTAAGGTATTGACCCATAGTGGAATGTTTGGTAAGTTTCGTTTGCACACAAATTGTGTGCAGTTACGTATGTTCATAATATGAACTGGGAAGATAAATCACTCTCCCCAAAAATGATGTACCCTGTATTCTCTAAAGAGACTGGCAGACTACGTTTAACAAAAGTTATACTGACTGATAAAATGAAAGTGGCTGGCTCTAAAATCACATTTGCATTTGATACAACGGAAACCCCTCACAGAGACCTTATTTCAAAGTCAATATAAAGTCATGGCAGACAATCATAAACTTTAACGGCCATACATCAGCCTTACTTTAGATCTACGGCATGTTGATTTTTTCTAATTCATTTTTACCGGAAAAGGCCCAGTAAAATTGATGCCCGAGATCTTTGTGAAAAATTAAGCATTATGCCCCAATTGTCATAACAAACAGGCATTTCCTATCTGAACCAAGCTGCAGAGATAGCTATATTTAAACTAAGAATCTAACGTGACAACTTACTTTTGAGATCGTGTTATATCGTTATATCGTCATCCGGGTAGTCCGTGATGTCGTCGATGTCTATTTTTAGCAGAGATCACTTTCAGGCATATTTATAGATTTTGAAAGAATTGACATTTAGAGTGACTTTTTCGCTTTTTTTGTCACATATAGGTAGTGTTCAATATCGTCTTTACTCTGACCAAAGTATGAGCTTAGCGTTCTTTGTCACATATAGGTAGTGTTCAATATCGTCTTTACTCTGACAAAAGTATGAGCTTAGCGTTCTTTGTCACATATAGGTAGTGTTCAATATCGTCTTTACTCTGACCAAAGTATGAGTTTCGCGTACTTGTCACATATAGGTAGTGTTCAATATCGTCTTTACTCTGACAAAAGTATGAGCTTAGCGTTCTTTGTCACATATAGGTAGTGTTCAATATCGTCTTTACTCTGACCAAGGTATGAGTTTAGCGTACTTGTCACATATAGGTAGTGTTCAATATCGTCTTTACTCTGACAGAAGTATGAGTTTACAGTTCTTTGTCACATATAGGTAGTGTTCAATATCGTCTTTACTCTGACAAAAGTATGAGTTTAGCGTACTTGTCACATATAGGTAGTGTTCAATATCGTCTTTACTCCGACCAAAGTATGAGTTTAGCGTACTTGTCACATATAGGTAGTGTTCAATATCGTCTTTACTCTGACCAAGGTATGAGTTTAGCGTACTTGTCACATATAGGTAGTGTTCAATATCGTCTTTACTCTGACAGAAGTATGAGTTTACAGTTCTTTGTCACATATAGGTAGTGTTCAATATCGTCTTTACTCTGACAAAAGTATGAGTTTAGCGTACTTGTCACATATAGGTAGTGTTCAATATCGTCTTTACTCCGACCAAAGTATGAGTTTAGCGTACTTGTCACATATAGGTAGTGTTCAATATCGTCTTTACTCTGACAAAAGTATGAGTTTAGCGTACTTGTCACACATAGGTAGTGTTCAATATCGTCTTTACTCTGACCAAAGTATGAGTTTAGCGTACTTGTCACATATAGGTAGTGTTCAATATCGTCTTTACTCTGACCAAAGTATGAGTTTAGCGTACTTGTCACATATAGGTAGTGTTCAATATCGTCTTTACTCTGACAAAAGTATGAGTTTAGCGTACTTGTCACATATAGGTAGTGTTCAATATCGTCTTTACTCCGACCAAAGTATGAGTTTAGCGTACTTGTCACATATAGGTAGTGTTCAATATCGTCTTTACTCTGACAAAAGTATGAGCTTAGCGTTCTTTGTCACATATAGGTAGAGTTCAATATCGTCTTTACTCTGACAAAAGTATGAGTTTAGCGTACTTGTCACACATAGGTAGTGTTCAATATCGTCTTTTCTCTGACAAAAGTATGAGTTTAGCGTACTTGTCACACAAAGGTAGTGTTCAATATCGTCTTTACTCTGACAAAAGTATGAGCTTAGCGTACTTGTCACATATAGGTAGTGTTCAATATCGTCTTTACTCTGACAAAAGTATGAGTTTAGCGTACTTGTCACATATAGTTAGTGTTCAATATCGTCTTTACTCTGACCAAAGTATGAGTTTAGCGTACTTGTCACATATAGGTAGTGTTCAATATCGTCTTTACTCTGACCAAAGTATGAGTTTAGCGTACTTTGTCACATATAGGTAGTGTTCAATATCGTCTTTACTCTGACAAAAGTATGAGCTTAGCGTTCTTTGTCACATATAGGTAGTGTTCAATATCGTCTTTACTCTGACCAAAGTATGAGTTTAGCGTACTTGTCACATATAGGTAGTGTTCAATATCGTCTTTACTCTGACAAAAGTATGAGCTTAGCGTTCTTTGTCACATATAGGTAGTGTTCAATATCGTCTTTACTCTGACCAAAGTATGAGTTTAGCGTACTTGTCACATATAGGTAGTGTTCAATATCGTCTTTACTCTGACCAAAGTATGAGCTTAGCGTTCTTTGTCACATATAGGTAGTGTTCAATATCGTCTTTACTCTGACCAAAGTATGAGTTTAGCGTACTTGTCACATATAGGTAGTGTTCAATATCGTCTTTACTCTGACAAAAGTATGAGTTTAGCGTACTTGTCACATATAGGTAGTGTTCAATATCGTCTTTACTCTGACAAAAGTATGAGTTTAGCGTACTTGTCACATATAGGTAGTGTTCAATATCGTCTTTACTCTGACAAAAGTATGAGCTTAGCGTACTTGTCACATATAGGTAGTGTTCAATATCGTCTTTACTCTGACAAAAGTATGAGTTTAGCGTACTTGTCACATATAGGTAGTGTTCAATATCGTCTTTACTCCGACCAAAGTATGAGTTTACAGTTCTTTGTCACATATAGGTAGTGTTCAATATCGTCTTTACTCTGACCAAAGTATGAGCTTAGCGTTCTTTGTCACATATAGGTAGTGTTCAATATCGTCTTTACTCTGACCAAGGTATGAGTTTAGCGTACTTGTCACACATAGGTAGTGTTCAATATCGTCTTTACTCTGACAAAAGTATGAGTTTAGCGTTCTTTGTCACATATAGGTAGTGTTCAATATCGTCTTTACTCTGACAAAAGTATGAGCTTAGCGTACTTGTCACATATAGGTAGTGTTCAATATCGTCTTTACTCTGACAAAAGTATGAGCTTAGCGTACTTGTCACATATAGGTAGTGTTCAATATCGTCTTTACTCTGACAAAAGTATGAGTTTAGCGTACTTGTCACATATAGGTAGTGTTCAATATCGTCTTTATTCTGACCAAAGTATGAGTTTACAGTTCTTTGTCACATATAGGTAGTGTTCAATATCGTCTTTACTCTGACAAAAGTATGAGTTTAGCGTACTTGTCACATATAGGTAGTGTTCAATATCGTCTTTACTCCGACCAAAGTATGAGTTTAGCGTACTTGTCACATATAGGTAGTGTTCAATATCGTCTTTACTCTGACCAAGGTATGAGTTTAGCGTACTTGTCACATATAGGTAGTGTTCAATATCGTCTTTACTCTGACAGAAGTATGAGTTTACAGTTCTTTGTCACATATAGGTAGTGTTCAATATCGTCTTTACTCTGACAAAAGTATGAGTTTAGCGTACTTGTCACATATAGGTAGTGTTCAATATCGTCTTTACTCCGACCAAAGTATGAGTTTAGCGTACTTGTCACATATAGGTAGTGTTCAATATCGTCTTTACTCTGACAAAAGTATGAGTTTAGCGTACTTGTCACACATAGGTAGTGTTCAATATCGTCTTTACTCTGACCAAAGTATGAGTTTAGCGTACTTGTCACATATAGGTAGTGTTCAATATCGTCTTTACTCTGACCAAAGTATGAGTTTAGCGTACTTGTCACATATAGGTAGTGTTCAATATCGTCTTTACTCTGACAAAAGTATGAGTTTAGCGTACTTGTCACATATAGGTAGTGTTCAATATCGTCTTTACTCCGACCAAAGTATGAGTTTAGCGTACTTGTCACATATAGGTAGTGTTCAATATCGTCTTTACTCTGACAAAAGTATGAGCTTAGCGTTCTTTGTCACATATAGGTAGAGTTCAATATCGTCTTTACTCTGACAAAAGTATGAGTTTAGCGTACTTGTCACACATAGGTAGTGTTCAATATCGTCTTTTCTCTGACAAAAGTATGAGTTTAGCGTACTTGTCACACAAAGGTAGTGTTCAATATCGTCTTTACTCTGACAAAAGTATGAGCTTAGCGTACTTGTCACATATAGGTAGTGTTCAATATCGTCTTTACTCTGACCAAAGTATGAGTTTAGCGTACTTGTCACATATAGTTAGTGTTCAATATCGTCTTTACTCCGACCAAAGTATGAGTTTAGCGTACTTGTCACATATAGGTAGTGTTCAATATCGTCTTTACTCTGACCAAAGTATGAGTTTAGCGTACTTTGTCACATATAGGTAGTGTTCAATATCGTCTTTACTCTGACAAAAGTATGAGCTTAGCGTTCTTTGTCACATATAGGTAGTGTTCAATATCGTCTTTACTCTGACCAAAGTATGAGTTTAGCGTACTTGTCACATATAGGTAGTGTTCAATATCGTCTTTACTCTGACAAAAGTATGAGCTTAGCGTTCTTTGTCACATATAGGTAGTGTTCAATATCGTCTTTACTCTGACCAAAGTATGAGTTTAGCGTACTTGTCACATATAGGTAGTGTTCAATATCGTCTTTACTCTGACCAAAGTATGAGCTTAGCGTTCTTTGTCACATATAGGTAGTGTTCAATATCGTCTTTACTCTGACCAAAGTATGAGTTTAGCGTACTTGTCACATATAGGTAGTGTTCAATATCGTCTTTACTCTGACAAAAGTATGAGTTTAGCGTACTTGTCACATATAGGTAGTGTTCAATATCGTCTTTACTCTGACAAAAGTATGAGTTTAGCGTACTTGTCACATATAGGTAGTGTTCAATATCGTCTTTACTCTGACAAAAGTATGAGCTTAGCGTACTTGTCACATATAGGTAGTGTTCAATATCGTCTTTACTCTGACAAAAGTATGAGTTTAGCGTACTTGTCACATATAGGTAGTGTTCAATATCGTCTTTACTCTGACCAAAGTATGAGTTTAGCGTACTTGTCACATATAGGTAGTGTTCAATATCGTCTTTACTCTGACCAAAGTATGAGTTTAGCGTACTTGTCACATATAGGTAGTGTTCAATATCGTCTTTACTCTGACAAAAGTATGAGTTTAGCGTACTTGTCACATATAGGTAGTGTTCAATATCGTCTTTACTCTGACAAAAGTATGAGCTTAGCGTTCTTTGTCACATATAGGTAGTGTTCAATATCGTCTTTACTCCGACCAAAGTATGAGTTTACAGTTCTTTGTCACATATAGGTAGTGTTCAATATCGTCTTTACTCTGACCAAAGTATGAGCTTAGCGTTCTTTGTCACATATAGGTAGTGTTCAATATCGTCTTTACTCTGACCAAGGTATGAGTTTAGCGTACTGGTCACACATAGGTAGTGTTCAATATCGTCTTTACTCTGACAAAAGTATGAGTTTAGCGTTCTTTGTCACATATAGGTAGTGTTCAATATCGTCTTTACTCTGACAAAAGTATGAGCTTAGCGTACTTGTCACATATAGGTAGTGTTCAATATCGTCTTTACTCTGACAAAAGTATGAGCTTAGCGTACTTGTCACATATAGGTAGTGTTCAATATCGTCTTTACTCTGACAAAAGTATGAGTTTAGCGTACTTGTCACATATAGGTAGTGTTCAATATCGTCTTTACTCTGACCAAAGTATGAGTTTAGCGTACTTGTCACATATAGGTAGTGTTCAATATCGTCTTTACTCTGACCAAAGTATGAACTTAGCGTACTTGTCACATATAGGTAGTGTTCAATATCGTCTTTACTCTGACAAAAGTATGAGCTTAGCGTTCTTTGTCACATATAGGTAGTGTACAATATCGTCTTTACTCCGACCAAAGTATGAGCTTAGCGTACTTGTCACATATAGGTAGTGTTCAATATCGTCTTTATTCTGACCAAAGTATGAGTTTACAGTTCTTTGTCACATATAGGTAGTGTTCAATATCGTCTTTACTCTGACGAAAGTATGAGTTTAGCGTACTTGTCACATATAGGAAGTGTTCAATATCGTCTTTACTCTGACCAAAGTATGAGTTTAGCGTTCTTTGTCACATATAGGTAGTGTTCAATATCGTCTTTACTCTGACAAAAGTGTGAGTTTAGCGTTCTTTGTCACATATAGGAAGTGTTCAATATCGTCTTTACTCCGACCAAAGTATGAGTTTAGCGTACTTGTCACATATAGGTAGTGTTCAATATCGTCTTTACTCTGACCAAAGTATGAGTTTACAGTTCTTTGTCACATATAGGTAGTGTTCAATATCGTCTTTACTCCGACCAAAGTATGAGTTTAGCGTACTTGTCACATATAGGTAGTGTTCAATATCGTCTTTACTCCGACCAAAGTATGAGTTTAGCGTACTTGTCACATATAGGTAGTGTTCAATATCGTCTTTACTCTGACCAAAGTATGAGTTTAGCGTACTTGTCACATAAAGGTTGTGTTCAATATCGTCTTTACTCTGACAAAAGTATGAGTTTACAGTTCTTTGTCACATATAGGTAGTGTTCAATATCGTCTTTACTCTGACAAAAGTATGAGTTTACAGTTCTTTGTCACATATAGGTAGTGTTCAATATCGTCTTTACTCTGACCAAAGTATGAGTTTAGCGTTCTTTGTCAGATATAGGTAGTGTTCAATATCGTCTTTACTCCGACCAAAGTATGAGTTTAGCGTTCTTTGTCACATATAGGTAGTGTTCAATATCGTCTTTACTCTGACCAAAGTATGAGTTTAGCGTACTTGTCACATATAGGTAGTGTTCAATATCGTTTTTACTCCGACCAAAGTATGAGTTTAGCGTTCTTTGTCACATATAGGTAGTGTTCAATATCGTCTTTACTCTGACAAAAGTATGAGTTTAGCGTACTTGTCACATATAGGTAGTGTTCAATATCGTCTTTACTCTGACCAAAGTATGAGTTTAGCGTACTTGTCACATATAGGTTGTGTTCAATATCGTCTTTACTCTGACCAAAGTATGAGTTTAGCGTTCTTTGTCACATATAGGTAGTGTTCAATATCGTCTTTACTCTGACAAAAGTATGAGTTTAGCGTACTTGTCACATTTAGGTAGTGTTCAATATCGTCTTTACTCTGACCAAAGTATGAGTTTAGCGTACTTGTCACATATAGGTAGTGTTCAATATCGTCTTTACTCTGACCAAAGTATGAGTTTAGCGTACTTGTCACAAATAGGTAGTGTTCAATATCGTCTTTACTCTGACCAAAGTATGAGCTTAGCGTTCTTTGTCACATATAGGTAGTGTTCAATATCGTCTTTACTCTGACCAAAGTATGAGTTTAGCGTACTTGTCACATATAGGTAGTGTTCAATATCGTCTTTACTCTGACCAAAGTATGAGTGTAGCGTACTCGTCACATATAGGTAGTGTTCAATATCGTCTTTACTCTGACCAAAGTATGAGTTTAGCGTACTTGTCACATATAGGTAGTGTTCAATATCGTCTTTACTCTGACCAAAGTATGAGTTTAGCGTTCTTTGTCACATATAGGTTGTGTTCAATATCGTCTTTACTCTGACAAAAGTATGAGTTTAGCGTACTTGTCACATATAGGTAGTGTTCAATATCGTCTTTACTCCGACCAAAGTATGAGTTTAGCGTTCTTTGTCACATATAGGTAGTGTTCAATATCGTCTTTACTCCGACCAAAGTATGAGTTTAGCGTACTTGTCACATATAGGTAGTGTTCAATATCGTCTTTACTCCGACCAAAGTATGAGTTTAGCGTTCTTTGTCACATATAGGTAGTGTTAAATATCGTCTTCACTCTGTCCAAAGTATGAGTTTACAGTTCTTTGTCACATATAGGTAGTGTTCAATATCGTCTTTACTCTGACCAAAGTATGAGTTTAGCGTACTTGTCACATATAGGTAGTGTTCAATATCGTCTTTACTCTGACAAAAGTATGAGTTTACAGTTCTTTGTCACAAATAGGTAGTGTTCAATATCGTCTTTACTCCGACCAAAGTATGAGTTTAGCGTTCTTTGTCACATATAGGTAGTGTTCAATATCGTCTTTACTCTGACAAAAGTATGAGTTTAGCGTACTTGTCACATATAGGTAGTGTTCAATATCGTCTTTACTCTGACAAAAGTATGAGTTTAGCGTTCTTTGTCACATATAGGTAGTGTTCAATATCGTCTTTACTCTGACCAAAGTATGAGTTTAGCGTACTTGTCACATAAAGGTAGTGTTCAATATCGTCTTTACTCTGACAAAAGTATGAGTTTAGCGTTCTTTGTCACATATAGGTAGTGTTCAATATCGTCTTTACTCTGACAAAAGTATGAGTTTAGCGTACTTGTCACATATAGGTAGTGTTCAATATCGTCTTTACTCTGACCAAAGTATGAGTTTAGCGTACTTGTCACATATAGGTAGTGTTCAATATCGTCTTTACTCTGACAAAAGTATGAGTTTAGCGTACTTGTCACATATAGGTAGTGTTCAATATCGTCTTTACTCCGACCAAAGTATGAGTTTAGCGTACTTGTCACATATAGGTAGTGTTCAATATCGTCTTTACTCTGACAAAAGTATGAGTTTAGCGTACTTGTCACATATAGGTAGTGTTCAATATCGTCTTTACTCTGACCAAAGTATGAGTTTAGCGTACTTGTCACATATAGGTAGTGTTCAATATCGTCTTTACTCTGACAAAAGTATGAGTTTAGCGTACTTGTCACATATAGGTAGTGTTCAATATCGTCTTTACTCTGACCAAAGTATGAGTTTAGCGTACTTGTCACATATAGGTAGTGTTCAATATCGTCTTTACTCTGACAAAAGTATGAGTTTAGCGTACTTGTCACATATAGGTAGTGTTCAATATCGTCTTTACTCTGACAAAAGTATGAGTTTACAGTTCTTTGTCACAAATAGGTAGTGTTCAATATCGTCTTTACTCTGACAAAAGTATGAGTTTATGCAGATTATGTATGAATTCCCAGAAACCATGAAAAAATATTGTTACATGCGTTTAGTTAAGTAACCTTTCGGGTACCACCTTTAAACATTCATTACACTTGTGTATGAAACATATATAAAAAGACACCGGGACTGAAGTATGACACGGTGTATTTAAGTATATGTTGTAACAAAACACACATTAAAATAAAACTAGTAATGATAAAACCCTATTTGTTCTGACAATATTGTGACTGATCATTTAGTGTGTTACGGTGACTGATCATTTAGTGTGTTACGGTGACTGATCATTTAGTGGGTTACAGTGACTGATCATTTAGTGGGTTACAGATACACCTACATGTATATACGGTCCTCTCTTGCCAATAAAAGTTGATGCGATGTGTCTTAAATAAAAAAGAACAAGGTCTTTGATGTTAAATATTTGATAAGATCAAAGTTTTGGTAAACTTTGAACTTTGAAATAAGCACTCAATTGAGTCAAGTTTGTAACACTTTAGTTTTTAATGTTGCGTCCTAAACTAAAATAAACGTTAAAATGAATCTATAAAGCGGATGGGGAGATATACATCATTATACATTGCGAATATTTTGAATCAAAACAATCACTTAAAGAATTTTGTGTAATTTGTGTAATTTGTGCAATTTACAGTGGTATTATTTGTTATTAAACGAATATCGATCGAAAACTTTATACACAAAATGTATGTGACATAATACTTTAATACTTTTTTTACATCCGAGTTTAAAGTGAGAAAAAAATTCCAAAAGTCCAAAACCCAGATTGGTTTAAATTTTAAATAAAAGTGTGTGTTTTTCCAAATACATCATACCACAGTTTGGTTGATTGTTCAATTCTCCATTACCGTTCCGGGACAGTACTGAAAACTAAAAACCCTTTATTCAGGTGCTTACTGTTGAGAGTACATTACATTGATTCTCTCCGGGTCACAAGGACATGCCGCACTTAACTCGTCTCTATAGTAGCCTAATAGTCCTTTAGACGATCTGCCATATAAGTGGTGAGTCTATATTCTAGCCACGTGCGAGTTTCGCGTCAACTTTTATATCCCTAATTGAAATCGGAATACGGAAGTACTACATCCTTATCTGACGCACAATCACACGTTGACAAAATCAATGACACATGTTTTTTTATGAATAGCTCATAGTTGACATTGCGCGATTAAAACATCAAAGTCGTCCTTTTTCTATTGTTTACTTTCTTACTTTGTTTCATTCATTTAATTTTTTAACCCCCACCACACCCCACACACATTCACCGCCCCACCTCACTAATTTGAGAAATCCTTTAATCTAATCGGAAGCGTGCAGGCGGTTGGTTCTGTTCTAAATTTATTTGTGATTTTTTTTACTTCTACATCTATTAAGATGGGCGTCACCACATACTGTAATATGACAAAGTATCTTTTAAGGAAAATAATGCATTCATAATATAGTTGAATTTTTCAGCAACAAAGGTAAACTACATTTTTGATTGCCTTAATATATTTAGAAGCACTGCTTAAAACAAGGGTAAAATACTGAATGTAAAATGAACGTTAGCTAATAACAGCTAGTTAGCGGCGTGCCTGGTCTTAAGCACTTACGCACGCACAGTTGCTTTCAAAAATTATTTTTTACAAAGGTCAAAAAGCAAATAAAAATCGTCGCCTAACACAGTTAGTCATTACCAGTTAGTTGTCTTCATTATATAAATAAGGGTTAAGCCTTATTCCAAATTCTACGCGTTATTATGCTGGTGTTCTTTATTTCATAAACATCACTTTGCCAATTAAAATGACATCAAGATTGGTGTTGCATTGACGTATCTATGAGAAGGTCGTTTATAAAGATTATTTCAGTAAAAGTAAAAAAACTCGCTTAAAATATTGAGGCAATTTTAATTCGATGTAACAAAAAGAAAATGAAATCGACAAGATGAGCATGGTGTGTATTGCAATTCACGTAAAACTGTGTTTGATAACTATATTAAAAGGATTTAAAATACGGCAACACACCTTTGGGTCTAAAATAAGAAATTTTATGAAAAAGAACGGTGAAAATTTCAAGAAGACTGTTCCTCAATTAATGTTAACACACTATGTATCATTAAACAATAAAATAATTATATTATTGCTTTGCTTGAACTCAGCATAAATGACATAAAATACCATTCTGCTTTATACCCTTGTTATTTTTACAGCGATGTTTGACCCTAAACCGTACAGATAGTTAATTTACGCAAACATGATATATGTTATGAGAATATACACAAGAACATACCATCAGCGCTCCATTAAATGCGATAATGTAATCAAATTTCACTTTCGTAATTGTTTACACATAAGGTATCTGTCTTTTTTTTACTCAAGTAACAAGTTGCTTAGATTCCTACACTTAAACTTGTTTCTTCCGAAACAAGGCATTAGAAAAGTTGCGTGCTTCATTTAATAAAAGGTAAAATTATCAACGGCAATTAAATTGAACGAATACAATTTCATCCCAGAATCAATGGAATTTAGCTGAAACAAAACAATAATAGCAATCCGAAAATCAACCAATCGTAGACCGCAGTGGAAAAAAACAAGTTACTCTAATCGTAATACTGCTGTTACAGTTATATAAAAGCAATTTATTTTAGGCAGACCCATTAAGGTTCTGGAACTGTAAGGGTGACCTTCCACAATCCTTATAATGATACTGTTTCTTGAATCTATACTATAAGACACATCGTATGGTGAATTTTTAAGGAAGTTTACCGTTTGTAACTCAAGTTATGTGATTTTTTATAAAGTGACCCTTGATTTTCAAAAACACCGTAAATTGTGCTGGGACAAAAAATGAAAAAGTACTATTTTTTCAAATTCTACAGTTCTATATTCAAATTTTAACCATTTTTTTCTGTTACACAATCATGTCATGATAAATCAGAACTATAAGATTACACTTTGGACAAATACTTCTTAAAATACAGAGCTTTGCATACATGTACCCCCAAGCAAAAATCCGAGTTTGTTGGGTGTGTTAAAAAATTCTCTATCTATAAAAGCAAATATCTCAAGTTTGAAGCTAGTTAGACACATACAACTAATTTTAAAATTTTCTGAATTATGAACTGCTCATAATATGAGATTTTATAGGCATTTTACCGTTCCTCATAAAATTTATAAGAATTTGTAAAGATTACTATAATGAAACTGCAAAAGAATTCATTTCGAAAAATAACGTCAACATGGTCAATTACAGATTATACTTCTTTATACAAAAAATCACCTACAGTTGGTATTGGAGATGGAAATATGTATGTAAAACTCTGCATTATCACATGAAAACCTTCTCTTTACTGATTTTGGCTGGCTTGAGGGATTCAACAATTTTTCGTCCATGTCGCAAACTCTCGCGATTAACATACGAAAACAAATTTGAATCGCAAACGCAAGATGAAACAGTGCATTTTCACCTGTACACAGAGAACTAACACAATAGTTATGATCCACTTCAACTTTACATGATTTTGTTGTCGGTAAACCAATATCTTAACAATATCGCCCTCGACGATCACGCTGTTGAGCTCCCGGTTCCGCCATTTTGGAGAAATGGGTAACCCAATGACGTCATGGAAAATCCCTATCACATGGTGAAAAATTACTAAAAATAGCAAATACGAAACTTGACGACGAATGCTATTCAAATAATACCGGATCATACCGAGTGCCGGTGTTTACCAAAGTTAGTTACAGTTCCAGAACCTTAACTTATAGCGCGACCGAAGAGGAAGTGATTCAGACGCAATGGAACGCCTACACTTACGTGGTCTTCTGGAAGATCATATCGTTCAGCAACATGTTCACTGTTGCCAATGTAGCCGTGGGATTTCTTGTCATAACGTTTGATTTGTTTATGTGCATAAAGGTAAATATATATCAAATATGTAGTTTTTGCCAGGATGTTTTGCACATACTAGAAATGTTACACATCTTGACTATCCTTTGCATATTCTGAATATACAAATTTATAATATGATTTTATTTATTATCACCTTTTCATTTTCCATTTTCTGTTCCATTTTTGGTATTTCCAAAAATGTGCTGAATTATTTTTGTTATTTTTACGTTTGTACGAACATGGACATAAAACTTCATCTGCTAGCTAGTATAGAGTGCAGTCTAACCTATTTGATTGATTATAGTAAGTGAATGATTTCAGTAACTGTTTAATTCATCACGGTGTCTAAACAATGTTTTCAGCTAACAGATTGCAGCTCGATGAAACTTCCATTTTATTTGTGTGTGTGTGTGTCTGTGTGTCTGTGTGTCTGTTTTAAATACATAACAGTGACCACTAAGGATCATTGTGGCGATGTCCAGCTATTTTGGTGGAGGAAGAACCCAGACAAATGTCTGGCTAGAACCACCGGCACAACGCAGGTCAGCTGGAATACCTTCCCACGTTAAGTCCTTCGCCCCCAACGGAGTTCATTATATCTGGATGAAGTGAGAAAACGTGATATGCAGATATCAGCATAATGTATTATATGCCTGCTAAATTTAGATCAATTAAAAATGTCTAGTCGTGCTTTAAGGCGATGATTTATAGCAATGTTTGACAATTATCTCGATGAGGATTACTCATAAGTTTGTGTACTGAAATAATGGACTCTACCTTGCTATAATGGACTCTACCTTGCTATAATGGACAATAATAATGGACTCTACCTTGCTATAATGGACAATTATAATGGACTCTACCTTGCTATAATGGACAATAATGATGGACTCTATCTAGCTATAATGGACTCTACCTTGCTATAATGGACAATAATAATGGACTCTACCTTGCTATAATGGACAATAATTATGGAGTCTACATTGTTATAGTGGACTCTACTTTGCTATAATGGACAATAATAATGGACTCTACCTTGCTATAATGGACAATTATAATGGACTCTATCTTGCTATAATGGACAATAATGATGGACTCTATCTAGCTATAATGGACTCTACCTTGCTATAATGGACAATAATAATGGACTCTACCTTGCTATAATGGACAATAATTATGGACTCTACATTGCTATAGTGGACTCTACTTTGCTATAATGGACAATAATAATGGACTCTACCTTGCTATAATTGACAATAATAATGGACTCTACCTTGCTATAATGGACAATAATAATGGACTCTACCTTGTTATAATTGACAATAATAATGGACTCTACCTTGCTATAATGGACAATAATAATGGACTCTATCTGGCTATAATGGACTCTACCTTGCTATAATGGACAATAATAATGGACTCTACCTTGCTATAATTGACAATAATTATGGACTCTACCTTGTTATAATTGACAATAATAATGGACTCTACCTTGCTATAATGGACAATAATAATGGACTCTACCTTGCTATAATGGACAATAATAATGGACTCTACCTTGCTATAATTGACAATAATAATGGACTCTACCTTGCTATAATGGACAATAATAATGGACTCTACCTTGCTATAATGGAAAATAATAATAAAATATATTTCTACTAGTTCAAATTAGTTAAAATGGAAACACTATTCATCATACATTCATTGTTTATAAAAATTGCCCTAATAATTGGAATTTTAATAAGGAATGTTAAAAAAAACAATAGTAGGACTTACTGTAAAATGATATCTTTCATACTTAAAGAAAAGCATGTTAACCAAGTTTGTCAGACTTCGGAATTTTGTTTATTTTAGCACGGTTTTTAAAATAGAAGAGTCAAACATTCCGATAGTTAGGGCAATAAATATAAATGTACTCGATTTACGTTTAAAAGGAAAACCCGTAACATGTTTTCTTACAATGGAACTATCTTTTAAAAACAGATTCAATGTCATGATGTATTCACTTTAATGGTCGAAACAGTGCAAGTATCATTTTTAAAAGGAACATCATTTTACTTACGAAGAAAATATATGCAAAATAAAATGACCATGACTATTATAGTCAAGTTTATTAATTTACAAAAGGGTTAAACTATATATTCAATATATTATGTTTATACTATAAAGATAGGGCAGGAGCAGTTATGATTGAAATCAAACAGACATTAGGTGTTTTGTTTTCATGGAATGTAAAATCTAGGGAAAATATGAATGTAACATATGCCAGGGACAAGAGCAGCCAGTCCACACACTGCATCAGGGTTTACAAATCCAGTTCACCTCCGTCATATAAAACACAATTTAAAAGATATAGTCCCACTAATATATAGAACAGAACAGAACACAGTTTTATGCAGTAGTATGATAGTGCTCAAATCAAGTGTTGTAAAATCGTTTTACAATTGTATTACTCTCAAACGAAGCTCTCGAAATCCGGTTAATTACGACACAATCTCTCACATTTGAAATAGATCAGATTAAGCTTTGATGAGATATTTTATTCAAACAGTTAGATAGAAACAACTTTAGGAAGTGCGAGGTTGCTCTCCACAAACCAGGTTAAACATCCCCGTCAGTCCTTTTGTAAACTGACCATTCCAAGGCGGTAAATGCTGGAGTTTTTTTGTGTGTGTTATGTCCCGTCTCTGTGTTTTTTGTCACTTTTACATTTACCATGTTTGCCTTTGTCTAGAGGTAGTTTAGATTTAAATATCTGTGGTAATTCTTATGGGATCTTCCTTTTCATTAATCCATCATTGTTTCTATACTTGTGGTTGCATTATTAATACTACAATGCACTATGTATTGAACTACATTACATCTCTTGCTATGTATCAACACTATGCTTCTTATTGTTTAGTTAAATACAAACACATAGAGATACGTCTCACGGTAAAGTTAAAGTAATCTTGTTAAAAACGGCAAGTGCCTTTTTAATAGACTGGCCTTTAAAATAAGGGTTCTCAACTCCTTTCGGTGCTAATACAAGACAAGAAGCTAAAGTCTGCACCTTTTTGATAGAAGCGATATGTAGACAAGTTTGAATTACGGAACTCGAAATACATTCAGTTTGTATCTTCTAGCGCTAGCATCGTTGTTGATAATTTGTACTGGAAAATAGTATTGTTTACATTTATTGCGATGGACACTGTAAACGTCTTCTAGCTGAAACTGAATATAAACAATTATTTGGATAAATCAACCGCATTATCTCACCGCTATATCGTACTTGGGCGGAAACGTTGTTTTAAAGCTAAAATCTCCATAATCATGAAATTCGAGATATAGACCCCCATATTCAAGCGGATGCCCAACTAGCCTGAAACTGTACGCTTCGTATATATGCCCCAAAAGGCTGAAACTGTATGCCCCAAAAGGCTGAAACTGTATGCATGCCACATAAGGCTGAAACTGTATGCCCCAAAAGGCTGAAAATGTATGGCCCAACTAGGCTGAAACTGTATGCCCCACTAGACTGAAACTGTATGCCCCACTAGGCTGAAACTGTATGCCCCAAAAGGCTGAAACTGTTGCCCCAAAAGGCTGAAACTGTATGCATGCCACATAAGGCTGAAACTGTATGCCCCAAAAGGCTGAAAATGTATGGCCCAACTAGGCTGAAACTGTATGCCCCACTAGGCTGAAACTGTATGCCCCACAAGGCTGAAACTGTATGCCCCAAAAGTCTGAAACTGTATGCCCCAAAAGGCTGAAAATGTATGGCCCCACTAGGCTGAAACTGTATGCCCCACTAGGCTGAAACTGTATGCTCTAATAGTCTGAAACTGTATGCCCCAATAGGCTCAAACATATATGCCCCAATAGGCTGAAATTTAACAGGCTTCACATTTATAAAATAATCAAGTTGCAACTTTCACAGGAAATTCCGCCACCTGCAACCATGGTTAATCCTAGGAAACAGAAATCGTGCCAGGCTGCTCAATGACGAAATCCCATGTCTATGTCAGATGTGCAGACACTGACATAGTAAATGCCTGTTTTTAACCTACTTATTAACTAAATGGATAATTACTTTTCTGTTCGGACTGTGCTGTCTGTTGCTCAGCTGATCCTGGGAAACAGAAATCGTGCCGATTTGCAAACGTTGCTCATGCCCGTTTTAAAACTAAGAATTAACCTATATTAATTACATTTATATTCGGATTGTGCTGCCTTCTGTCCGCCCTCCATGTTGTTTGCCTCTTGCAAGTTTAAACGGGAACCATACCATTCCTTCCTCCCTATATGGCCGCCGATGCTCCCAATCGAAACAACCAGTTGTAATCAACTGAAACAAGAAAACAAAACAAAGCGACCAAGCGCATTCTGCATCATACACAAAGTTAATCTAAATTTGTAAATTTACAATAAAAAACAATATTACTGTCAAAACATAACTAATTCAAGGGTGTGGTGGGTGGGCTTTTAATGACTAAATTTACAAAAATCGTAAGACCAAATGATTTGTGTTTGCAATTCTAAAATGCTGGACGGAAAAGGAAGTAGCTGAGACGGTGCATACATATACTGTACAGTCAGACAATTTCCATAGTCATGCCGGTGCTCTTACCCACCATGCCTTGATAAACTGTGTACAGCAATAATCGACCCCCAATAACGGCGGTTAGCTTTAGCGCTAACCGCAATTGTTTGGTTAACCAACTACGTGACTATCATATCCTAACAATTTTATATTGGCGAGAGACTGAAAGCAGTCAAAGCCTAAATTAAATATGTGCTCTGTTCTGTTCTCATGTTTTAAATATGTGCATCTGATGACATCATAAATGTGAAAAACAGGTTCACAAATCAACACGTATCATCGTTGATAATTCAGTTAATTTTACTTTAAACGTACATTTATTTAAATAATTATTCTTTGAAAGAACAAAACAAACAACAACACAAAAACAATTAGTACTAGCATATATTACTCCACATGTTTTCTTAAATAGAGGAATGATTGTTTGGTTATTTGACTATAACAATTTATTTTCACATTTGAAAGTATATCAGTGAATATATTTTGAGTAAATAAATACCGAAAAACGCCTGACCTTAGAAACACATCAACGATTTATATTAGGATATTACCCAACTAGATGCCTGAGAATCAGATTTTAAGGTTGCAACTGCCAATAATAAAGTTAAACGGTAATCATTTCTTCTCAGTTTTGTGAAATGTGGCACTGTTAGCTTATTTCTGTATGTGAATACTCTAATAACGCAAAATACTGACATAAAACGCGAACTATTACTGTTTTATGTTACCTTGTTCATGGCACAGAGGAAAATTGCTCCTGTAAGGCGGACATAAAAGCACAAGGTAAGTGTATGCTGATAAATGGGCATTCAGGCGAATGCATTTTTTTTATTTGGCCTTGATAAAAGGGACATTCACAAAGATGGTTTAGTTTGGTTAACTTAATGTTGATGTGTCTTCTGGGTAGACCTAAACGCGATCACAGACAAACCAGAGAAGAAACCAGAGTCAATACAATATCCGCCTTGAATTATAAGTGACACCCTATGAACCTTATAAACATGCATGAAAAAGGTATGCAGAGCGAAGACAGGGCAAAAGCCAGAGAAGACAACAGTTTATTTACATGGCAAGTTTATGTGTATATTTATATACAACTATCTAAATTAACGATTGAAAAAGCAAGGGGCTGGTGTATGGGTTGAGGTGGAGGGGCTGGGGTGGATGGTGATGGTTTAGGGGTACTGTTCAGCAACAAATGCTCGCTAGTGTTAGTAAAATAAAATACACAGTTTCCGCTCGTACTATGACCCGATGTCTGACTGACCAGTTTTCCCGCTAGCACTATGACCCGATGTCTGATTGACCAGTTTTCTCGTTAGCACAATGACCCGCTGTCTGATTGACCAGTTTTCTCGCTAGCACAATGACCCGCTGTCTGATTGACCAGTTATCCCGCTAGCACAATGACCCGCCGTCTGATTGACCAGTTTTCTCGCTACACAATGACCCGATGTCTGACTGATCAGTTTTCCCGCTAGCGCAATGACCCGATGTCTGACTGATCAGTTTTCCCGCTAGCACTATGACCCGATGTCTGACTGATCAGTTTTCCCGCTAGCACAATGATCCGATGTCTGACTGATCAGTTTTCCCGCTAGCACTATGACCCGATGTCTGACTGATCAGTTTTCCCGCTAGCACAATGACCCGATGTCTGATTGACAAGTTTTCTCGCTAGCACAATGACCCGATGTCTGACTGATCAGTTTTCTCGCTGGCACAATGACTCGATGTCTGACTAATCAGTTTTCTCGCTAGCTCTATGACCCGATGTCTGACTAATCAGTTTTCCCGCTAGCACTATGACCCGATGTCTGACTGATCAGTTTTCCCGCTAGCACAATGACCCGATGTCTGATTGACAAGTTTTCCCGCTAGCACAATGACCCGATGTCTGATTGACCAGTTTTCCCGCTAGCATAATGACCCGATGTCTGACTGACCAGTTTTCCCGCTAGCACAATGACCCGATGTCTGACTGACAAGTTTTCCAGCTAGCACAATGACCCGATGTCTGATTGACAAGTTTTCCCGCTAGCACAATGACCCGATGTCTGACTGACCAGTTTTCTCGCTAGCATAATGACCCGATGTCTGACTGATCAGTTTTCCCGCTAGCACAATGACCCGATGTCTGACTGACCAGTTTTCTCGCTAGCATAATGACCCGATGTCTGACTGATCAGTTTTCTCGCTAGCACAATGACCCGATGTCTGATTAACAAGTTTTCCCGCTAGCACAATGACCCGATGTCTGACTGACCAGTTTTTCTCGCTAGCATAATGACCCGATGTCTGACTGATCAGTTTTCTCGCTAGCACAATGACCCGATGTCTGATTGACAAGTTTTCTCGCTAGCACAATGACCCGATGTCTGACTGATCAGTTTTCTCGCTAGCACTATGACCCGATGTCTGACTGATCAGTTTTCCCGCTAGCACAATGACCCGATGTCTGATTGACAAGTTTTCCCGCTAGCACAATGACCCGATGTCTGATTGACCAGTTTTCCCGCTAGCACAATGACCCGATGTCTGACTGACCAGTTTTCCCGCTAGCACAATGACCCGATGTCTGATTGACAAGTTTTCCCGCTAGCACAATGACCCGATGTCTGATTGACAAGTTTTCCCGCTAGCACAATGACCCGATGTCTGACTGACCAGTTTTCTCGCTAGCATAATGACCCGATGTCTGACTGATCAGTTTTCCCGCTAGCACAATGACCCGATGTCTGACTGACCAGTTTTCTCGCTAGCATAATGACCCGATGTCTGACTGATCAGTTTTCTCGCTAGCACAATGACCCGATGTCTGATTGACAAGTTTTCCCGCTAGCACAATGACCCGATGTCTGACTGACCAGTTTTTCTCGCTAGCATAATGACCCGATGTCTGACTGATCAGTTTTCTCGCTAGCACAATGACCCGATGTCTGATTGACAAGTTTTCTCGCTAGCACAATGACCCGATGTCTGACTGATCAGTTTTCTCGCTAGCACAATGACCCGATGTCTGATTGACAAGTTTTCTCGCTAGCACTATGACCCGATGTCTGATTGACAAGTTTTCTCGCTAGCACAATGACTCGATGTCTGACTAATCAGTTTTCTCGCTAGCATAATGACCCGCTGTCTGACTGATCAGTTTTCTCGCTGGCACAATGACCCGATGTCTGACTAATCAGTTTTCTCGCTAGCACTATGACCCGATGTCTGACTGATCAGTTTCCCGCTAGCACAATGACCCGATGTCTAACTGATCAGTTTTCCCGCTAGCACTATGACCCGATGTCTGACTGATCAGTTTTCTCGCTAGCACAATGACCCGATGTCTGATTGACAAGTTTTCTCGCTAGCATAATGACCCGATGTCTGACTGATCAGTTTTCTCGCTAGCACTATGACCCGATGTCTGACTGACCAGTTTTCCCGCTAGCACTATGACCCGATGTCTGACTGACCAGTTTTCTCGCTAGCACTATGACCCGATGTGTGACTGATCAGTTTTCCCGCTAGCACTATGACCCGATGTCTGACTGACCAGTTTTCTCGCTAGCACTAGGACCCCGATGTCTGATTGATCAGTTTCTCGCTAGCACCATGACCCGATGTCTGACTGATCAGTTTTCCCCGCTAGCACAATGACCCGCTGTCTGACTGATCAGTTCTCTCGCTGGCACAATGACCCGATGTCTGATTGATCAGTTTCCTCGCTAGCACTATGACCCGATGTCTGACTGATCAGTTTTCTCGCTAGCATTATGATCCGCTGTCTGATTGACCAGTTTTCCCGGTAGCACTATGACCCCAAGGTCTGACTGGTCAGTTTTTTCGCTAGCACTATGACCCGATGTCTGACTGATCAGTTTTCTCGCTAGCACAATGACCCGATGTCTGACTGATCAGTTGTCTCGCTGGCACAATGACCCGATGTCTGATTGATCAGTTTTCTCGCTAGCACAATGACCCGCTGTCTGACTGATCAGTTCTCTCGCTGGCACAAATGACCCGATGTCTGATTGATCAGTTTTCTCGCTAGCACTATGACACGATGTCTGATTGATCAGTTTTCTCGCTAGCACTATGACCCGATGTCTGACTGATCAGTTTTCTCGCTAGCACTATGACCCGATGTCTGATTGATCAGTTTTCTCGCTGGCACAATGACCCGATGTCTGACTTATCAGTTTCCCCGCTAGCACAATGACCCGCTGTCTGATTGACCAGTTTTCCCGCTAGCACTATGGCCCACTGTCTGATTGACATTTTGATTGATCAGCTTTCCCGCTCGCACTATGACCCTCTGTCTGATTGATCAGTTTTCCCGCTAGCACAATGACCCCTGTCTTATTGACCAGTTTTCCCGCTAGCACTATGACCCGCTGTCTGATTGACCAGTTTTCCCGCTAGCACTATGACCCGCTGTCTGATTGACCAGTTTTCCCGCTAGCACTATGACCCGCTGTCTGACTGACCAGTTTCCCACTAGCACTATGACCCGCTGTCTGATTGGCCAGTTTTCCCGCTAGCACAATTACCCGCTGTCTGATTGACCAGTTTTCCCGCTAGCACAATGACCCACTGTCTGATTGACCAGTTTATTCCGCTAGCACTATGACCGCTGTCTGATTGACATTTTGATTGATCAGCTTTCCGCTAGCACTATGACCCGCTGTCTGATTGACATTTTGATTGATAAGCTTTCCCGCTAGCACAATGGCCCACTGTCTGATTGACCAGTTTTCCCGCTAGCACTATGACCCGCTGTCTGATTGACATTTTGATTGATCAGTTTTCCCGCTCGCACTATGACCCTCTGTCTGATTGGCCAGTTTTCCCGCTCGCACTAGAACCCGTTTCTGATTTGCCAAATTTCCCGCTCGTACTCGGACATTATCATTTTTGTTAAAGTATTTAAATATATATGTTATGCTTGATCATAAAATACATAAATGAATTTACTTAATTTTATCTTTATACATGTATGTTCACGACACGGAAAAGAAATCAATGAAATTTATTTTGCGTTGTTTTTTCCCTCTTCTTTTAAGGCACTCACACGATAATTAGAACTCCGTAGTACATGATAAAATTAAAATCAAACGTGTGCAAGCTTCCTTATACTTCTGGGTAGATATTGATAACTTAACACATATCTTGGAAGCACAAAAATCAAATACATTATCATTAACACAAAACTAGCGTATCAATATCTGCGTGAAATGCAATCACACTTTTAAATAATAATAGCTAATTGTGTGTTATTGTTTTTTTAAATTTTGGAAAAACAAATTCAAAGTTTAAACGTACTACAGTTACGGCAACTGATGACCATATCTAAAATAATCCTTACAACTGCAAAGATGAGCATACATCACTTTTATATTATAACTTTTAATATATTTTTCATTTCACTTTTGTCTGCTGCGCAAAGTTCAAATCAGTTATAAAGAATAAAAACTGATTATATGAATTTCTTTTTATTTATTAATTAAAAAATTGCTCATGATTATTGTTCAAACATAATTTAACATTTTAAAAACAGTTTTAGGAGGAAGTTTTATAATTGTCAAGAAGACATATTTTTGCTTTAATAATGAGTTTGACCGCGTCTTTCATTTTACTCTTTATTTTGAAAATTTTGTCTGCCCGTTAAAAGGACATTTAAAGTTTCTTTGAATTTCCTTCTGCAAACTAGAGTGCACATCTAAAGACCTTTACAAAAAAGGATCTAAAGTTATAGGTAAAGGTTACATGGAAACAATGTTTCAAATCAATTTTCTGTTTGGTTTTATTAAACACTGTACAAGAATTCCAAACGAAGGCAGATTGTTCAGATAGTCTATGCACGCAACATTTGACTTTTCCAGACGATATACTTGACTATCCTTTGAGCAGACGATAACAACATCAGCGTGTAAGCGAGCAATGTAGCGGTGACTCCTAAGGTCAAGGTTATTAATTTCCTGGCAATGAAGACATATAATAAAACCACCAACAGTACCCGTGTGGTGTACCATTTGTCTGCCTGCAGCCATCACAAATTAGAAGTATCAGCAGTTGGCATGTTGATTTAGTGAGTCTCGATTAATAGTTCATAATTATGTATATACAGCTGTGGGATGATTTATAGCTGTCACTCGTACGCCCGTTCCGGAGCAAACGGGGGCGCCCACTTGTACATCCTCAGATCCCGAGACTTCATGGGTTCGTATCCCGGTCTGGGCGAGAACTTTCGGCGTGGAGGTTGGATGTCTTCATGGGTTCGTATCCCGGTCTGGGCGAGGACTTTCGGCGTGGAGGTTGGATGTCTTCATGGGTTCGTATCCCGGTCTGGGAGAGAACTTTCGGCGTGGAGGTTGGATGTCTTCATGGGTTCGTATCCCGGTCTGGGCGAGGACTTTCGGCGTGGAGGTTGGATGTCTTCATGGGTTCGTATCCCGGTCTGGGCGAGGACTTTCGGCGTGGAGGTTGGATGTCTTCATGGGTTCGTATCCCGGTCTGGGCGAGGACTTTCGGCGTGGAGGTTGGATGTTTTCAAGCTGATCTGCTTGCACCTATGCCCCTACCAAGACATCTGTTTGTGACATTTTCCGCACGCATTCCATACAAGAAGATTGTCGCCAATAAAACTAAACCTTTGGCTGCACGATGTAAAAAGTGAATGAATGCCATGTTTAGCTACATAACCAGATTCGGTTTCATATTGTTCTGTTTCAAACCTAGTGTTTTTTTTTTCTTTTTT